>OY101450.1:74777584-74918287 GCA_956483635.1 Panzeria rudis
AAAAAAACCAGGTGATGTTATCAGATCTATTTGTTGCAGAAAAGAAGCAAGATGCCTCTTAAGGATGTGTGACTTGTGTAATGAGATTAAAGTTACTTTTAAGGATTTTGTAAACACAGAACCTACATACTACTTGAAATGGGGATGTAGTAAAGAAACATATTTCGATAAGCGAAGCAACCAAAATAAAACTGTGACAAGAAATCTAAAACAAAAAATTGAATGCCAACTGCAGGATATAGTACGCACTTTCGAAAAACAATTGCCTCTATTTTTTAATCACGAAGGTACGAACATGCATCAGTTTAACGAAATCCAAAACTTGAAAGAAAATCTTAAAGAAAACGATGTATTAATCCATGTGGACTTTAGCGAGAATTATAATCTGAAGTATGCGGAAGAAGTGCAAAGTTTTCACTTCGGTGGATCGCGCAAGCAAATAACTCTACACACCGTTGTTGTTTATACAAAATGTGAGAACGGTACTCCGAAAGTCGAGAGTTTTTGTACCTTGTCTGAGTCACTCCTTCACAATGTTTTTGCCATATGGGCTCACTTACAGCCAATTTTGGATCGCATAGCTTCAACAACAAAAGCGACGAATATAAATTTTTTAAGTGACGGTCCAGCGACACAGTATAGAAACAAGACTATGTTTTATTTTATTGCCAACGAACTCCACAAGTTTTATCCTCAAATGAAAAACTTTACATGGAACTACAGTGAATCTGGTCACGGAAAATGTGCTCCCGATGGCATTGGAGGAACTGTTAAACGAACCGCGGATCGTCTTGTTGCGCAAGGTACCGATTTGATAAATTTAAATATGTTATTGCAGAAACTGGAAAATAATTGCCCGGGAATTCTGTTTTTGTTATAAAAAATAAAGATATTGAGGCAAAGTTAAAAAAAATTAAGAACAAAAATATTTTACCATTTCCTGGCACTTTAAAAGTGCATCCAGTTTGTGGTAATCATCTGTCGAGTCGCTTAAAAATGAAAAGTTTAAGTTGTTTCGGTTATGAAGATTGTCATCACTTTGAATTAGGAATTCTCGATTATCACCAGGAAAGGACAAGACTTAATTCCTGCAGCTCACATGATTCTTTGACAATTCATACTTCAAAAGCTTGGAAATACGAGGATGTGTACAATTCAAGTGAAGATGATAGCGAAAGCGTTCGAAAAGTACAGAGTCTAAACGCTGGCACTTTCATACTATTTAATGTTGCTGAAGGCGATAACGATAAAAAACAATTTAGGTAAAAATTATATTTTGGCATTATCTAATATTTTATATTTTTTTTTTTTAAATTATAATTTTTTTTAACAGATATGCCGCCATTTGTCAGAAGGACTCCAAGGATAACAAAGTTCAAATTGCAAAACTTCTAAGGCGAACATCGAATATCTTTGTTGTAGATAAGAGTGATATATCTTACATTTCTTTATATCAAGTTCTGGGTATATTGCCAACACCAATTGTTATTGTCCACGAATGTGGCGTTAAATAAATACAAATTTCCATATAATGTATACTCTAACAACTAATAATTATTAATAGCTAGTCTATAAAATACTTGCTTAGAATGAGCCTTTTTTATAATTCTAATAAACGAACTGTACTAAAATAATTGATTTTAAATGAAATAAATTGATTTTATTTGTCATCATTATTTCCCTGCCCAATAAGTCATTACCTTGGGGGGACATATTTTGTAATTGCACATAATTCGGTTAATCATTAAGAAATTGATGTGTACCTACGATAATTAAGTAGCTATTCTTTGAAGGATTAAAGCTGCATACTTGAAATTCTTAATTCCGCCAAAAACTTAAATGCCGAAAAATGATGTCTAAATTAGCCGGTAATCTCAGAATCAGCCACATATATATTTGCAAGAATATTCCATACATTTTACAAAACTTTTCTCTTAATTTCTTCCCTCAAGTAAAAATCAACTGTTGTGATACTCTTACTTACTAATTTGTTAATATACAAGCATTGTTATTCGTATGATTGTATACACGTTTGTATATTTATACAAAATTTGTTACAATTCTCTCTTGATACTTTATTTTTTATCGATCCCTGGTAATTAACCCTTGTACGATCTGCGGGTACAATATTGTCTAGTAAACCGATTAAATAGACGAATCCTGTATTTAGTATATTTATACTACAAATCATTTTTCCAAATTTATTTTTTAATACAATTCATTTTGTGCGATTGTCGAACCATACGGCTGTAAAGAATATTTATATATATATACATACCTACATAAATATCTTCTATATTACAATAAAATCAATATATGTATTAAATTCCTTTATATTGAATTTACAACTTATTTTGTGATTTCCTACGTTCTTTTGGTAACGAAACTAAATTGTTGTATACACCGCGGCGCGTGTATAACTGCAAAAGGAATTATATTTTGTCTGGGCTTCAAAGGGTTAATTGAATGAGCGGTGAGCAAGTTGTATTTATATACTGGAAGTCTACATACTTACAGTGCAAATCTCATAGAAAAGGTTAATGAGCTTTTGATTTCATTTTTTTGTGGACAGCTGATTGATAGCATCCAGTTCCTTAAACATATTAATTCTTAAAAGAAATCAAATAAATAAACGAACCGTAATAATAACATCTGAAATCAATTACGTAGATCTGCCTACGACAGAATATTATACTCAATTGCTGAATAAATTTCTATATTTGTTTCATTCTTGTGTCACTAAAGTGATTTGAGTCCGCTTTAAATTTTGATAAGCCCTATCTTGAATTTTTAAATTTTTCACGAAGAGATTGTTAGAGGCAAAACCACAACTAATTGCTTAGGATATTGTATTCGCTAAAATGTCGCTCGATCAGTTTATTTGCCTTGCTGATAGTATTGTTGAGTTCGAAGCAGATTTTAATGACAACCGGTATCCAATTAATTCTGTGCATGTGGTTGAGGTCCATAAAACTGAATTGAAATCCACTTGGGAACGCATAAAACTGGCATAAGAAAAAGTTTTGTTAGAGATAAAATGCGAAGAGGACCAAGATGAGGAAAAGAATGAAGAAAAAGATAATATAGCGGCATATAAAGACAAGTATAAAAATACTTACGTAACTTATTGTAATTGTTTGTCTAGGCTGTCTGAATTAGCAGTAAGCCTTTGTGGCCAATCTAAGGCGAAGCAGGATCCAATTACTCGGGATTTTCAACAAAAGGTTGAAAATCAGATCATAGAATCTAATCAGTCGCATAGGTTTCACCTGCCTCCGTGTGAAATAGAAACTTTTAACGGTAACTATGAGTCATAGCCTACCTTCCGAGATCTGTTTACGGCTATGTATGTAAATAATTCCACGCTAAGCCCTGTTGAAAAGCTATTTCATTTGACTCAAAAAACCAGGGGAAAAGCTAGGGAAATAGTCAATAAAAGTCCTTTGACTAATTCTGGATTTAAAATTGCTTGGGAAAATCTCTCAGATCGTTTTGAGAATCGTCGAGTGTAAGTCAATACTCAACTACGGATTCTTTTTAATCTTTCAAATATACATTCTGAATCAGCAAGGGCGATACAGGAATTCCAACGTGTTATTAACTCGTGTATTCCAATTTAAAACTCCATCGGATCGAGATTGATAGCTGGGATCCTATTTTTGTGTTCAAATCGACTTCCAGATTCAACATTAACTCTGTGGGAACACGGCATAAGTGACAAAACCGCAATTCCTAAATGGTCCGATTTGGATACTTTTCTGACAAATAGGTACAGAACGTTAGAGTCGGTGTCCGGAATACGATATGCCAGTGCTAAATCCTTTGAATTGAAAGATAAGAAAGTAAACAACTCTTCCAAAGTTGTTAATGCCTTTCAGAATAACGTCTCTGGTCCCCCATGTCAACTATGCCCCGCAGAAAGGCACCCAATTCGTAAATGTTCCAAATTCTTGAAAATGGATCATAGCCAGCGCTTTAATGAAATTAAAAAGCAGAGCTTATGCCTTAATTGCTTCTCAAAGACCCATTCGGTAAAAAATTGTAACAGCAAGAGCAATTGTTTTCGATGCAAGAAAAGGCACAACACTTTGCTTCATAGAGATTCCGAAAATACGGTACAATATCCTGCCCCCAGTAAAAGTTCCAGCTCTAGACTTAATCCTGATTCAGCTTCATTTGTGACTCAATCAAATTCGCTTACAGTACAGTCCACATCGTCCGATGCAATAGCTGAGGTGGTTAAGTCTTGTTTGGCGGTCAACTCCAAAGAGGTTTTACTGGGAACGGCAATTGTGGAAATTTGCAATTTTGAGAGTAGGCATCAAGCCAGGGCGTTAATTGATTCGGGATCTGAAGGTTCTTTTATTTCCGAAAGAATATTTAACCTCCTGAAGCTTCCTTTTTCACGCATTAATGCGAAAGTTTCTGGCCTAAATAATACCATATCTGCTAGTGTCCACAAGCAATGCTCATTTTCACTGAGTTCTCTTCATAATCCTGACATACAGGTGCCTGTAACTGCTCTAGTTGTTCCGCAACTATCTGGTAACCTTCCAACCAAAACGCTTAATGCTTCCGTATTGTCTAAACTTCCTTCCATACAATTGGCCGATCCACAGTTCTTTCAAAGCACAAAAATAGATATGTTAATTGGTGCTGATTTGTTTCCTTCGATAATGCTCACAGGTGTACAACAAAACGTTTGCGGCTCACTAATAGCACAAGAGACAATATTCGGCTGGATCCTTACTGGTCCATTGTCCAATTTCTCACCTCCAAAGAACTCTTTAGTTTCGTATTTCTGCGAAATCTCTTTAGACAAAGAGATTTCACGTTTTTGGGAGGTGGAGAATCTTCCCAGGAAGAACTTTGTTTCATCGTCCGATAAATTTTGCGAAGATCTTTTTATTAAAACCACCAGAAGAAATAAAGATGGCCGATATATTGTTTCTCTTCCATTTAAAAGTGGTTTCTCAGAGAAATTTGGTTTAGGACAGTCGCGAAATAGTGCCATAGCGCAGTTTCTTCGAAATGAGACTAAGCTACTCCGTACACCTGATTTAAAATCCATTTATGATAGAGTTGTAAACGAATACGTAGATTTGGACCACATGGTCAAAGTTGCTCCTCCATCCAATAAGGAAGTCAACCTTTACTATTTGCCACACCACGCGGTCATTAAACCTGAAAGCACAACGACGAAGGTACGCGTTGTTTTCAATGCATCGGCTCCATCCTCTAGTGGGTTAAGTCTGAATGATGTTCTTCATACGGGTCCAATTCTACAAAATGACTTAACTTTATTGATTCTTAGGTGGAGATTTTTCAAGTACGTCTTCAATGCAGACATCCAAAAAATGTATCGACAGATCCTAGTCGATCCGAAGCATACAATTTTCCAAAGAATATTGTTTCGAGATTGTCCAAACGTAATTGTCCAAGATTACGAATTAAAAACTGTGACATTCGGCGTCAATTGTGCGCCTTACCTAGCTTTTCGGACTCTACTCCAACTGGCTGATGACGTCGAAGCTACTTATCCAAAGGCAAGTCATATTCTTCGTAAATCCATGTACGTGGATGATGTTTTAAGTGGAGCTCACACGATAGAAGAAGCAAACGATTCGAAAGGAGAATTAATCCTTGCTTTACAGTCAGCTGGATTTTCATTGAGCACAGGGTTTATGAGGATTTTCTGAATTTAGATGACACTAGTACCGCGAAGACTTTAGGTGTTCGTTGGAACGCTCACTCAGACTCCTTTTTCTTTGCAACGAAACTATTGAGCGCACAGCAAAGCCTTACTAAAAGAGAAGTCTTGTCGCAAATCGCTAAGTTATTTGATCCAGCCGGTTGGCTTTCACCAACTGTGGTTATAGCCAAAATGTTGATGCAGTCGATTTGGATAGAAAAGACCAACTGGGATGAAACTCTTTCTCCGAAATGCTTAGAGCAATGGCAGATTTTTCAGTCTAATTACCACTTCATTGATGAAAATCGCATTCCTAGATGGATAGATTATATTCCAAATGCTGCAATCCAAATCTATGGATTTTGTGATGCCTCCGAAAAGGCATACGCTGCGGCATTATATATCCGAATAGCTAATGGTAGTACGATATCCAGTCACTTAATTTCGTCCAAAACAAGAGTTGCTCCCGTCAAAACGTTGTCCATTCCACGATTAGAGCTATGTGGGGCCGTATTACTCGCTGAAATGATTGACAATATTCTCACACAGGTGGATCTCCCACAATATACGTCGTTCTGCTGGACTGACTCCACAATTGTCCTGTCATGGTTAGCCAAACCCCCTTGTTCATGGTTGACGTTTGTAGCTAACAGGGTTTCCAAAATAATTGAAATTATTGATCCATCACATTGGAATCATGTGCATTCAGAATCTAACCCTGCAGACTTAGCTAGTCGCGGCGTCCATCCAAAAGACCTAGTAGATAACAGTTTGTGCTGGTTCGGCCCGGACTGGCTAGCAAATCCTGAAGAGGATTGGCCACATTTTGAAAGGTCGATTATTGGCACAAACATCGATAGAAAAGGCATAAAAGTTAATTTTTCCTATTTTCAACACTACGATGATATATTAGAAAGATTTTCCTAATTTTCCCGTGCACTTCGAGTCATTGCATACATTTTTAGGTTTTTCTTACGTACCCATTCGAGGTGGAGATCTAGTTTCCATAAAGATTCACTTGTCCTAACCGCGTCAGAGCTTAATTTTGTGCGAGATAGGCTTATATCCACTTGTCAGAAAGCTTATTATCCAGCGGAATACTGTGCCCTGTCCTCGGGCAAAGTCGTAACGTCCGCCAGTTCCATTCAAAATCTCAATCCCTTCTTAGACTCTGAAGGTATTATTAGATCTTGCGGACGACTAGAAAAGGCACCAGGACTATGGCTGCTTTGCCGGTAGAGAGGTCTGAAATGTCGCGCCCATTTATTCGCGGGACCGTTTGATATCAAGACCTATGCCGGCAGAGGCTGCCGTATGACTAAAGGTTACGTTTGTGTTTTTATATGTTTTTCTACGAAGGCAATTCATCTCGAAGCTACTACTGACTTATCCACACCCGCATTTTTGGCCGCTTTTCACAGATTCGTTTCTCGTCGTGGTTGTCCGCTACATTTACATTCTGATAATGGAACTACATTTGTGGGAGCTTCTAAAGTCGTTGTCAGACAGTTTTTAAAGTCATCTACAGAAGAGACTATCTCTGGATACGCACATCAGAACTTGTCCTGGCACTTTATACCTCCAGGTGCTCCACACATGGGAGGTCTTTGGGAGGCAGGCGTAAAGAGCTTTAAAGCCCACTTTCGCAAGATAGCAGGTTCCTTTAAATACAAATTTGAGGAGTTTTCCACTCTCCTTGCTCGCATTGAAGCTTGCTTAAATTCTAGACCTCTCTCGCCGCAATCCCAAGACCCCACCGATCTCTCCGCTTTGACTCCAGGTCATTTCCTCATAGGGTCTCCAATCCTTTGTCCAACTGACCCGAAAATCACGGAAAACCCAATGTCTGTGATAAATCGTTGGCAACGTCTCAAGCTAGTGCACCAGAATTTTTGTTTTCGTTGGAAGAACGAATACCTCAAAGAAATGCAAAAAAGAACTAAATGGAAAAGTTCTGAAGAAAACGTAAAAGTTGGGACATTAGTTGTAGTAAAAGATGAAAATTTACCTCCAAATTTATGGCGGCTTGGTAGAATTGAAAGGGTATATATCGGATCCGATGACAACGTACGTGTAGTCGACATATACACTCAAAAGGGGTCTATAAAGAGACCTATAACTAAAATAGTGTGCTTATTCGACGCTTAAAATTCCACTTTTCTCATCTCTCCTTTGCTTTCCAATCATCGAAAATCCAACAGCTTTAAACATTTCAGTGAATCATGCCGAACCGTCAGAAACCTCAGCCCAGTAAATCCACTAGTCGCCGGCAACAACATTTCAAGCTTCCCAATAACTACAACACCTTTCTTTGTCGATTGTGCAATCGCCCACATCCTTTGAGAACTTGCCGGAAGTTCCTTGCAATGAATATGAAGGAGCGCCTCCAAGCAGTAACTACGCACAAATACTGCCAGAATTGCTTAGCACATGACCAGTCTCAGGGTAAATGTTTTTCGAGACACGGCTGCCGACATTGCAAAAAGTTCCACCACACTTTACTCCATATTCATCCGCGCCTTGTAAAGGAAATCTTACAAAGCCATCCAAGATCCTTCTCACGCTCACCTTCTCGATCACCGTCACCGAAACCGTCTACGTCAAGTTCTCGCAAGAAACTACCAACCCTGAATACCTCGACTACCAGCCCAACAACATTTTCGTCATTACTGCGTCAAAATAGCACTATTCTCTTCCCAACGGAATTAGTCAAGATTGGCGCTCATACGAAACATGCGCGCTGTCTCTTGGATACCGGCTCTACTGTAAGCCGAATTGCAAAAAGACTGGTTGATAAACTCGACCTAACGACATTGACTATGGAGTCTGAGACCGTGTGCCCTATCATTCTCAAATCCCGATTTGATTCGGACGCCAAAATAGAGGGAATATTTCGCGTAGATAATCGTATCACCCTTCAAACGCCTGTTAGATCATTGCCCAGCAGCTTCAAACAGCATTTTCGCGACCTGTTTTTAGCAGATCCCACATTTTTTCAATCTGGTGAAGTCGACATAATCCTGGGTGTTGATGTATATCCAAAGGTTATGCGTGAGAGGGTCTTCACCAAAACGGGATTGCCAACAGCACAAAGCACATTAGTTGGCTGGACAATCTATGGCACCTGTCTAACATAAACACTCAATCTATGTATCTGTATATGAACATTACTAAGAGTAACTTAATAATGAAACGCATATGAACAAATGAACATGAATTCCATGAATTAATAAAAAAAATCTTATCGAATTTCCGTAAATAACCTTTTATCTGATTATTCTTTATTTAAAAGCTTTTCTACTTATCCTATATTTTCTTTATTTCTAGCAAAATAAGTACTTACGAAAAATAACCATTCCTTTTGGCCGAAATACTGCAAGGCGGGCGGTAATGTTTATGTCAAAACAACTATTTCCAGTTGTTCCTCACGTAATTGCACGTTAACAACTATACATAATTCATTAATGCATACAAATGCAGAATGCTATGATTTGCAGTATCGGATAACTTGTAATTAAGTTCTAAAACAGTAACTTTATTCGATATCTTTCGTAAATACTTATTTCCGCTTTATAGAAAAATTTTCGGTCACTTATATATATATATATATATATATATATATATATATATATATATATATATATATATATAGCAAAGGAAAATTCTTTTTCAGCGGGTGTAGTGTGGCAGATGAGCACGGTGTATTTCTGTACTTAAAAAGAAATTTGTTCATTTTTTCTTGAAAACTTGTGCCATGAAACTCTTTATCTAAGAGGAACTACATCAATAATTTTTAACTGTTTGATTCCATTGGATTGAGGATGGTATGGAGGACTTTTTAGAACTTCAATTCCATTTCTTTCACATAACTCAATAAAGTTGTAGGACGCAAACTGAGGCCCATTATCGGTACATATACTTTTAGGTGAAGCAAGTGTGTCATAATGGCCATGGACGCTATGACACTTTTTGGAGTGACATAATGTCTATGGACATTGTGTCACTGAACATTATGACATGCCATCGTGTGAGACACACAGCCTATCTATTTAGACGCGAAGCAAATACACGGCCACCACTAGTCTAAATCCCTCTAATTCTAAATGCTTAGTTATCTCTAGAATATCTACACTAATAACTACTGTCCAACATCATACTAAATAACCAACGCATTGAAATTGTAAAAAAAGTAAAAATTCTTGGCATTATTTTTAACTTTTCACTTACTTGGTCCGATCATGTCAACACCGCTACAGGGAGAATTTTTCGATGCTACGTTCATTGTGAAAAACACAGCATATAACACCTACCAACATATGTCAGCTGCTTGCTAAAACTTATGCCTACCTTAATATATGGCAGCGAAGTTTTTTGCAAGTTGTGACCACATAAGCCCGAGAAAATTAAACCCTACGTACAATGCCATTTTGAGATACGTTTTCAGTTTGAGGCGTTTTTCCACATAACACCCTATGAGAGTAAACTTTATGGAGTTCGTTTTTGCGATCTCTTGAAAATAAGATCATTTATACTTTTACAGCAGGTTATTTTTACTAATGATCCAACTTACTTCTTTATTCGCCTAACTTTTACCCAGTCAAGTAGGTGATTTAAAGCCGGTATCTGATTGACAGTTTTTAATATATAGTGTTCGTCGTTTTGTAGAAGTGAAAAGTGATTTTCAGAAAGCACAGCATCAGATTTCCCATTTTTGCCCATTTTTGCAAATGGAACGAGGTTTTTCGGTCTTGGACTTCTTTGTCTTTTTTTTTATTATTTACCACTTTAAAATAATGATCAATACCCATTTGGATTTTCTGAATCAGTTTCTAGGGGGACACTTTCTGTCGTTTGTTCTTTTTTCGGTTTGATGTTGGCTCATATTGTTGGCAGATTTGCTTTGCTGTGAAGCAGGTCTCCAAAATTTTACTTCTATATTACGGTCTGTCATAGACATTGAATTTGAGTGTACCCCGTGTACGCAAGTCTAAGTTTTTGTTTACTGGGTTATCACATTCTGCAGCAACAACAGTAACTTAGGCATTTCTGTTGTTTGTTGTTGTTTTGGTACTCATTTGGTACGAGTACCAAATTTATTTGTTGTTGGTGTGCCTACTTGCTTATGGGTTTATAATTTACTTTACAAAAAGAAATGAAAAGTGTATAGGTACGTAAAATATTAAACAAAACGGTGTTTGTTAATACTTTGTTGTTGCGAATATTTGACTCTTTTTTTAATATTATATATTTTTATATTTTTTATTTTGTTCACCGATGGCAAATTAATGCTTGTTTCTACTTCGAGAGTAAGTTGCGAACAATCGGTGAAGAGGCGTTTTACGTAATCCCTATAAAACGCGGCGCGATTAATGAGACAGAAATTAAAGTAAATGATGAAAATCATTGCCGCTCAGTAGTTTCGGAGTTTGAAAAACAAAAAGAATTTTTGCACCTACCAATGGCAAAGTGCAAAAGGCCTCCACGCAGTGATAAAAGGCATCGATTCATACCTGGATCCAGAAGAGGTAAAATCGGGTCTACTAAATAATAATTTTAAAGTAAAAAATTTTACTAAAATTAAAAATAGAGAGCGAGTTCTACAACCACTATTTCGTGGGAAATGGAACCAGGTGAAATTAAAAAACAATGAAGTACACCCCATTTACAGCTTAAGATATTTGCTGCATCGACGAGTTACCGTAGAGGAACCATACAAGCGAGCTGGGCCAATTCCATGCCTGAATTACCAAGAATATGGCCACACAAAAAACATATTGCAAGTTGTGCACCGTTTGTGTCGTCTGTGGTGAACTACCCAGCATTGCCAATTACGATAAGCCAAAAGATGATTCCAAAATTAAAAGTGTAGCCCTTGCCATCTGTCTATGTACATGTTAAGCAGTCTTTGTCTAACAGACGTAATCACACCTATGCTCAACCTATTACAGTATTTTTCGGTTATATGCTTTTCAAATTTTGCACGACTTTTGGTGCTTATAAGCGAGAAACCCATTTATAAAAACTCGCTTATATGCATCAGCAGTGCTTATAAAAAAATCGTTTATATGCTGCAGTTTTGCATGTATAAAAAAACTACAATTAGTAAACTAAATCCAAAATTTTATTTTCAAAGCCTTGTACGCAGTTCCGCCTAAACTTAAGGTTCGAAATTTTGCATTTACTTCTGCCATATGTAGACCAATATTTCACGTACCTGTGTGTTATGTTTCGTGGTTAAAATTTCGATTTTTTTAGCAAGATTTAATAAAAAAAATTATAATGAAGAAATAAAATATGTATGTAAAGCTTAAGTCGTAAGGTTTCAAAACTAATACAAAAGCATTGCAAAAATAAAATAAATTTGTGTGTTGGTAGGGCATAGTAGTATGCATAGGATATCCAAAATTTGGAGTGGGAACTCCATGGGAAAAAAGCAAACATATTTTACTAAGAGGTTCTCATATTATTTTCGAAGAAAAATTCATTTCAAATTAGTACTTTTCTAAGCAGTTTGAAGCGCTAAAAATTTCGTGTCTTCAGATTTTTCCTATTACTTTTTTTACGGGCATATGATTTTTTTACGGGCATATGTAATATTTCTACCCAGTATATTTCACCTTAACTCGAGAAGAGTATGTCCGCTTTCGACCAGCGAAACAGCAACAGATGCATGATAATTGCCTTCAAACTATCTTAATACAGTTACGTAAAAAAATCAGTAGTATCTTAGTTATTCTCAAATTAGTATCGAAAAATATTGGTTTTTATGAAAAATTAGAAAAAAAGCTTCTTCTAAAAACTTTAATCAGATTTAATACTGCAACAACTTAAACTTTTAAATAATATTCTTAAGAACAGATCTGTTACAAATAAAATAAAGCATAAATCATGAAAATCGATGGACTAATGCCGATTTTATTCACAATTAAGTGAAGGAACTCAATAGATAAAAATCAGAATTTCCATACAAAACAGAGACATACTAGCCCAAATTAAAATTGTACTGTTGAATGGAATTGTGATTTTTCTCGATTGAAGCCTTACAACTTAAGCTTTGCATACATATGTTATTTGTTCAAATTGCATTATCGTTTGTAAAGCCATATTTATTTCAATATGGGGTACTTTATTAAATTTTCTAGAAAATAGAACTCTGACCCACGATAATTCGAAACTTGCTAAGAAATTGTAAAAACTAAAAAATTCCATTTTTTATCCGTCGCCTATAACATAAAAAAGATATAAAATTTTAAATGCGAGAAAAAATTCCATCCCCGTATATAATATAAAAATATAAAATATGAGAAATTTTATATATCAAAAAAAAATTTCATATGCCATCACTGATCTATAAAATAAAAATAAAAATTTAAATCATATCCAAAGAAATTTAATTATTTTTGGCTTGAGTTCGGTTTTAACATAATTTTTCAATTAAGTTATATTTTTATTTGGAGATAAATGTGAAGCATGTAGAAAAAGAAAATTTTGACTGCGCGGAAGGTTGAACTGACGTTTCGATAGCTCGCGCTAATCTCATCAGAGCTCTTTACCGCTTAGACCACTCGACCATAGTCGGTGGTTTGTAGTCAAGAGTTGAATATCATCTACTTTTAATCAATTCATACAGTCAGTCTTAGAGCTGTATTTCATTTTATAGTTATTGATATTCAATTTTTTCTTTTGCCTTGTGTTAAGC
Source organism: Panzeria rudis (assembly GCA_956483635.1). Classification (NCBI taxonomy): domain Eukaryota; kingdom Metazoa; phylum Arthropoda; class Insecta; order Diptera; family Tachinidae; genus Panzeria; species Panzeria rudis. The sequence goes on from OY101450.1 coordinate 74,790,976, forward strand.
ATACTACGCTTTAATGGTGAATAGTTTTCGTGAGTTAATAAGTCGAAATAAAACAATTATATGGCAACAATTTACAGTTTTATTTGCAAATAACCCATGCGTATAAACGTAGTATTTGAAATGTGTACAAATATAGACGTACATACATATACATATAAAAATTTATTGCCCTAATGTACATACATTTTACATAAGTTCTTAATTTAAAGAGTTTTGTATAACGTTGAAAATATTTCATTTTTATCCTGACCGATGGTGCTTGGCTTCATTTCTTCTCTTTTTCAAAACGGAAATCGTCAAATTGTTTTTAAAATTTTAAAAAATTTGTTTCGTTGTATTTTTAATTCCTAAAAAATAAATAAACAAAAACAATTTATTTGTATGAAACTATATGGTTCTGGGTGGCATTTTATTTTCCACCCAAATTTCGATGCTTGTTTTTATTAACTTTTTGTGTAGTTTTTAGTGGAGGTTGTTTAATTTTACTGAACTTTTTACGAGTCACTTTGTCTTTTTTTGTTTAATTAAAAAAAATGTATCTATGCATTATATGATCGTATAAAATCTACGGTGTTTCCTAAGAAGGGTCAATCTGCTGTTTATAATCACGATTCTAGGATTTGGATAGATCTTACGGTAAACATAAGAAGTTTATGGCTATAGCATGGGTTGGGATCTTCGAGCAATATACATATGTTCTATGTAGTTGTGTGCCTATTTCAGCAACTCCATTATAATTTAACTTTTGTATGTATAAGAACAATAAAAAAAGATCATCATAGTGCAGTTTGGCCCTTTTTTACGCTACAATAGTGCTAGACTGAAAATAATCCATACAACATTTTACGAAAAAAAAACTTTCGTAGTGACGCTTTTCGTAAAATATACGAAACTTTCGTATATATTACGAAAAAACATTTAGGCAATATTTTTTTGAATTTACAAAAGTAACGAATACCTTTCGAAAACAGTTTTCCTTGTTAAAAAATATATTTGAAATAAAAGAATAAATTAAAATAATTTTTTATAAATTGACGTATTTTTCAGATGTAAGTAAATAAAACAAATTTTTAGCTCTTATAAAATAAGTAGAAAGTGGCTCAGTGGGTAGAGTACATGACTTGAAATATGAAGATTGCGAGTTCGTGTCCCGGTTGAGTCATACTTTTTTTTACTTTTATTTTTTGATTACTTTCGAACATTTCGTATATTTTACGAAAGAATTTCGTGGTCCGAAATTACGAAATATTTCGTAATATGTACGAGCGTTTTCGTGCATATGTTGCATGGAATTTTTTCAGTGTTGAAGCTATAAATTAATAAATTAAGTAAAGTACGACTTTGCCTCACACAATAGGGGTTCCGTACGAATACACATATGTGTATACCTTTTCGTTTTTGCCCCATTTTTCATTTTTTCAGCTATTTCGTTGTGCTTTTTTGTTTAATTTTATTTATTTTTTTATTTTTTAAGTATTTTTCGTTGTTATGAGCGATTTTTTGGTTTTGGCTCTTTTTTAATTTTCGTGATTTTTTTTTCTGGCGATTTTTCATTTTTTGCAATTTTTTGCCGATTTTTTAGTTTTGACAATTTTTTGGTTTTGGCATTTTTTAAAGTTTTTTCATGTTTTGGCGCTTTTTTCGGTTTTGGCACTTTTTTCGGTTTTTGGTGGTTTTTTAGTTTAAGCGATTTTTTGTTATGACGCCTTTTTTGTTCTGGCGATTTTTTTGTTATTTGGCGATTTGTTTTTGACGCTTTTTTGTTTTTGTGTTTTTTGATTTAGGCGTTCTTTTTTGTTTTAACGATATTTTTTGGCTTCTTTACGATATTTTTAGTTTTAGCGATTTATTGTAGTTTTAGCTCTTTTTTTTCATTTTTTGCGCTTTTCGGTTTTGGGGATTTTTTCAGTTTTTTGTGATATTTTTAGTTCTGCCGGTTTTTTTTTTGACACTTTTTCGTCTGGCAATTTTTTTGGTTTTTGGCGATTTTTTTAGTTTGAGGGTTTTTTTTTTGTTTTGCGATTTTTTCGTTTTGGTGATTTTCTTTCCCCATTAAAAGATATAATTATATGTATATTTACTGAATTAAATTTTTTTTACAACAAATTTTACACAACAAGGGCGCTAAATAATGGGTACGTATAATTACAATAACACTAGCAACATTAATAACATAATTAAAATTTTTACAATTCAAAGTAATAAATTTTAAATAATCAAAACTACTCAGAAGTTAGTGCATCAGGCTTTTTTATTTCGCTTAGGCCTGCTTGAAGCAGCAAAATATTTATGAGGCACCTCTTCATGTGATTCGCCAATAGTTCTCTTACGTTTATTTTTAACAAAAATTAAATGTTTTAGTATATTTAGTATATTTTCTAAAATGATTATAATGAGTGTAACGATAAATACCATTACAAGAAATTACATATCTTTGTGGTGATAAGATTTTTTCAATCTATCCTTCGATCCATTTAAGCCTCTATTGATATTTCTATATAAAACTTTTTGACCAACAACAAATTTTATTTTAGGTTTTACATCATCTGTGGGAATACATATATTACTGTTTATATATTTAAATGACTTTCTTATTGGATTTATAAAATCTAGTGGCATTCTTGGAGCAAAAGAAAATGCTTTTTCAGAGGGTGTAGTGTGGCTAGATGTATTTCTGTACTTAAAAAGAAATTTGTTAATTTTTTCTTGAAAACTTATACCATGAAACTCTTTATCTAAGAGGAACTTCTTCAATATTTTTTAACTGTTTGATTCCATTGGATTGAGGATGGTATGGAGGACTTTTTAGAACTTCAATTCCATTTCTTTCACATAACTCAATAAAGTTGTAGGACGCAAACTGAGATGAACTGTCAAAAAACACATGTACATAAAAATAAAATAGTGTGCATGTGTGATTGTTTATTAAAATATATGAAAAGCGATGTGTTTTATAAAATTTCTATGTTAAATAAATTAATAAATGTGTTTAGTTGATTTATAAATTTAAATTTGTGTGAAAAATTAAAAATAAAACAACTAATTATGCAAAAGTGGTACATGTTAACTCGATGGGCATTTGCATAAAATGAAATCTTATCGGAAAAGTAAAATTACATCTTCCCCTAGTATGAGATTAAGAGAAAATTCGACATTTTGTTTTTAGTATTCTGCCGACGTTTTCTCTCATGTTATCTCAAAGTTAATGTCTCGTGAAGATGCTGTGTTATAACAACGCTCTCATAAAAATTCTTATAACATTGAGATAACACTAATTTGAAGTCTACACGCAACATAATTCTCTCTGCGATTGAATTTGACAATCTCATCTTACATATTATGTTACGTATAGACCTCAAGTAGACCGTGCTAACTGCTTCATTCGGACTATACCTATATGACAATCATGCAGTAATTTCAAAACACTATAGATCATTTCGTCAGGTATTAAAATTCTAAATCCATAAAACATACATCCTTCCTCGTGTGCTAGTGCTTCCTTAAGTTTGAAGTAGTATTTCATTTCCTCACTTAATTTGTGATTATTTTTTGGCCATCCATCTATTATGTAACTTCTTAATTCTCTGAGTGTTCTACTTTTATTAACAATATCCATAAAATTTATATCAGACACTGTCTCAAATGCGTTTATCATTATCTCCTCTTCTTCCTCATTAAACTCTGGATCAACCATTGGTAATCTAGATAGACCGTCCGCATTATTATTACATGCCCCCTTTCTATATTTTATTTCACATTGATATTATTAATTGTCACCTGTGCACCCTACCAGCAGCTATTGCCGAAGAACATTTGTTTGGGTCAAAAATGCTTCTTAACAGCTTATGGTCAGTGTAAATGGTAAATTTATGACCATATAAATATTTATTAAATTTTTGGAGAGCATAAATTATTGCTAAGCCTTCTCTATGAATTTGTGCATAGTTTCTTTCTGCCATAGTTAAAACTCTTGAAATAAAATGAACCGGCTTTTCTATAGTATAGAATCTATACCCTGATCTATGATCGATAACACCGCACCTATCCCATATGGACTGGCATCGCATGCAAGTACTATTTCCTTTGATGTGTCGAAGTGATGTAAAATGTTTTTTTTCGCTCAGTAATGTTTTACTTTCAATGAACGCCTTATTAAATTCCTCACTCCAACTAAAACTTTTATTCTTTCTTAATAACTCGTAAAGAGGATGCAATTTTGAAGCTATATTTGGAATATATTTACCATAAAAATTTAGAGTATAAACTTACATTTTCAATAGCCTGAATGGTTTTTAAAGATCCAAAAAAAATTTCTCCATCCCGAAAACAATTTATCCAACCAGTTACGACCCAACAGTCCGTACTGCGATCTACAACCTTTTACAACTACCAAAGTTAATTCATTCCCACCAACTTCAACGAAAGTTTGGCCTATCACTGGAATTGAATTTCCCTCATAAGACCACAATTCGGTAACAAAAGGTGTTAAAACCACATTTTTGAAATATTCCAGACATATATGCTCATTTATCACTGTCACTACTGCCCCTGAATCTATCTAGAATTTTATTACTACGTTATTAATTTGAATATGAATGTAACATGGATCACTAGTATTTATGATAGAATTAATAGTTACCCTATTTGTATTATTTTTACCTTTATTCCAACACATGGCTGCCACATGACCTTTTCCGGAAAAATAAAAGCAAACCAAATTCTTTGCCTTGCAGTCGTTTTGTGTGTGGTTTCTACTACACTTTTTGCAATTCACTAAGTGTTCCACGGATGATACATTTTTTGGCTCTTCTCCCCCGTAGTATGTCTTTTTAATGAACATTTTTGTCGCCATAGCATTTTGTGTTACAGCGTCACTTTGCAATGACAAAACATGTTTTTGCGTCATGGACTCAGCTGTAGCCAAATTTCTTGCTTTTTCCCATGTTAATGACGGTTCAGTTAACAATTTTGCTCGTAAAGCTGAACAGCATACTCCGCATACTAGCCAATGTCTTAGTAAGTCCTCTAAAAAACCCTTAAAATTATACGTGGCGGCCAACGATTTAATCTCGACAATATAATCTGCTATCGGTTCTCCCTCCCTTTGATTTCTAGAGTAGAATGTGTAACGTTCTGCGATTTCATTGGCCTTGTGCTCAATGTGATCGCTTAATATTTTAAAAAGTTGTGATAAAGTTTTATCTTTGGGTTGGATTGGTACCGTGAGCGATGACAATACCTCATAAGCTTCTGCACCTAGTAATGTAATGAACAGTGGTACTATCTTAGCATCTTGAATATCATTTACAATAAAAAACTGTTCCACTTTTGATATCCATAATGTAAAATTTTCGCCAGGCAAACAAGGCTCAATATTTCCAATTAATCCCATTATGACTACACAATTTTTATATTATTTCGTTTTTATTCCTCGCCGCCAATGTTGTATCAAATAAAACACTCAGTTAGTTCACAATCCAATTACAACTGACTCGTCTCTTTATTCATATCAAATACTCAAGCTAAACCGAACTTATGTATTGATTAACTAACGGGTTCTTACAATTACAATATTCATACATATGGGGGTATTCACAGAGTACGGTATTAATTATTAATATGCATAATACATATATATATATATATATATATATATATATATATATATATATATATATATATATATATATATATATATATATATATATATATATATATATATATATATATATATATATATATATATATATATATATATATATATATATATATATATATATATATATATATATATATATATATATATATATATATATATATATATATATATATATATATATATATATATATATATATATATATATATATATATATATATATATATATATATATATATATATATATATATATATATATATATATATATATATATATATATATATATATATATATATATATATATATATATATATATATATATATATATATATATATATATATAACACTGACCTGTCTAGATTGGTCACACCAAAAAGTGTTACAATGTCCATGAGTGGAGTGTCGTAAGGTCCATGGACATTATTACACTTTTTAGAATATAAAGATTTTTGCATAGCCGGCCTTTGGACGGGCTTACAAATTTCCCCACTTGGTAATTTTCTTCTTAGTCAGGAGAAAATGCTTAAGCCCTGATAAAGGCCGGCTATGCAAAAATCTTTACTCAGCGAAGCCGCTTTTCGATATACTGAGAGGAGAAAAGCCTTAAGCCCGGCCGAAGGCTGGTTATGCAAAACTCTTTACTCAACGAATACACTTTTCGATATACCGAGGGGAAGAAATCCTTAGGCCCGGCCGAAGGTCGGCTACGCAGAGAATCTTTAGTAATTAAATTAAAATTTCTTAAAATTTTCAATTTATTTCAAAATATTTCTTTAATTCGACACACTTTAAGCATTGGTGACGCTATTTCATAATTTTAGTTGACCGGACTCGAGAATTTAAAAACATATAAGCATATAAATATGTGTTTTAAAATTATGGACATTATGACACATTTAAAAGTGCCCATACTGTCCATAATAATAATGTCATAAAGTATATGGACATTATGGCACTTTCAAAAGTGTCATAATGGCCATGGACGCTATGACACTTTTTGGAGTGACATAATGTCTATGGACATTGTGTCACTGAACATTATGACATGCCACCGTGTGAGACACACAGCCTATCTATTTAGACGCGAGGCAAATACACGGCCACCACTAGTCTAAATCCCTCTAATTCTAAATGCTTAGTTATCTCTAGAATATCTACACAAATAACTACTGTCCAACATCATACTAAATAACCAACGCATTGAAATTGTAAAAAAAGTAAAAATTCTTGGCATTATTTTTAACTTTTCACTTACTTGGTCCGATCATGTAAACACCGCTACAGGGAGAATTTTTCGATGCTACGTTCATTGTGAAAAACACAGCATATAACACCTACCAACATATGTCAGCTGCTTGCTAAAACTTATGCCTACCTTAATATATGGCAGCGAAGTTTTTTGCAAGTTGTGACCACATAAGCCCGAGAAAATTAAACCCTACGTACAATGCCATTTTGAGATACGTTTTCAGTTTGAGGCGTTTTTCCACATAACACCCTATGAGAGTAAACTTTATGGAGTTCGTTTTTGCGATCTCTTGAAAATAAGATCATTAATACTTTTACAGCAGGTTATTTTTACTAATGATCCAACTTACTTCTTTATTCGCCTAACTTTTACCCAGTCAAGTAGAAAAACAACCTGCTTTGATTTAAAAAGCCGGTATCTGATTGACAGTTTTTAATATATAGTGTTCGTCGTTTTGTAGAAGTGAAAAGTTATTTTCAGAAAGCACAGCATCAGACGAGGTTTTTCGATCTTGGACTTCTTTGTCTTTTTTTTTATTATTTACCACTTTGAAATAATGATCAATACCCATTTGGATTTTTGGATTTTCTGAATCAGTTTCTAGGGGGACACTTTCTGTCGTTTTTTCTTTTTCGGTTTGATGTTGGCTCATATTGCTGGCAGATGTGCTTTGCTGTGAAGCTGGTCTCAAAAATTTTACTTCTGTCATAGACATTGCATTTGAGTGTACCCCGTGTACGCAAGTCTAAATTTTTGTTTACTGGGTTATCACATTCTGCAGCAACAACAGTAACTTGGGCATTTCTGTTGTTTGTTGTTGTTTTGGTACTCATTTGGTACGAGTACCAAATTTATTTGTTGTTGGTGTGCCTACTTGCTTATGGGTTTATAATTTACTTTACAAAAAGAAATGAAAAGTGTATAGGTACGTAAAATATTCAACAAAACTTTGTTGTTGCGAATATTTGAATCTATTTTTAATATTATATATTTTTATATTGTTTATTTTGTTCACCGATGGCAAATTAATGCTTGTTTCTACTTCGAGAGTAAGTTGCGAACAATCGGTGAAGAGGCGTTTTACGTAATCCCTGTAAAACGCGGCGCGATTAATGAGACAAAAATTCAAGTAAATGAAGAAAATCATTGCCGCTCAGTAGTTTCGGAGTTTGAAAAACAAAAAAAAATGTTGCACCTACCAATGGAAAAGTGCAAAAGGCCTCCACGTAGTGATAAAAGGCATCGATTCATACATGGATCCAGAAGAGGTAAAAGCGGGTCTACTAAATAATAATTTTAAAGTAAAAAATTTTACTAAAATTAAAAATAGAGAGCGAGTTCTACAACCACTATTTCGTGTGGAAATGGAACCAGGTGATATGAAATTAAAAAACAATGAAGTACACCCCATTTACAGCTTAATATATTTGCTGCATCGACGAGTTACCGTAGAGGAACCATACAAGCGAGCTGGGCCAATTCAATGCCTGAATTACCAAGAATATGGCCACACAAAAAACGTATTGCAAGTTGCGCACCGTTTGTGTCGTCTGTGGTGAACTACCCAGCATTGCCAACTACGATAAGCCAAAAGATGATTCCAAAATTAAAAGTGTAGCCCTTGCCATCTGTCTATGTACATATTAAGCAGTCTTTGTCTAACAGACGTAATCACACCTATGCTCAACCTATTACAGTATTTTTCGGTTATATGCTTTTCAAATTTTGCACGACTTTTGGTGCTTTTAAGCGAGAAAACCATTCGCTTATATGCATCAGCAGTGCTTATAAAAAAATCGTTTATATGCTGCAGTTTTGCATGTATAAAAAAAAACTACAATTAGTAAACAAAATCCAAACTTAAGGTTCGAAATTTTGTATTTACTTCTGCCATATGACATCCCTGTATTAGACAAAAATGCAAGTAATTTTTCACTTCAACTGGGTACTACCAAACGGAAAATAGCCTGAAAATGTTTCAGAAAAGAATTTCAGTTTGTTATCTGAATAAGACTGATCTGAATAAGACTTTGTAGACCAATATTTCACGTACCTGTGTGTTATGTTTCGTTTTTAGTTTTTCTAATTTCGCTGCAGTTTTCGAATTATCGTGGGTAAAATTTCGATTTTTTTTAGCAAAATTTACTAAAAAAATTATAATGAAAAAATAAAATATGTATGTAAAGCTTAAGTCGTAAGGTTTCAAAACTAATACAAAAGCATTGCAAAAATAAAATAAATTTGTCTGTTGGTAGGGCATAGTAGTATGCATAGGATATCCAAAATTTGGAGTGGGAACTCCATGGGAAAAAAACAAACATATTTTACTAAGAGGTTCTCATATTATTTTCGAAGAAAAATTCATTTCAAATTAGTACTTTTCTAAGCAGTTTGAAGCGCTAAAAATTTCGTGTCTTCAGATTTTTCCTATTACTTTTTTTTACGGGCATATGATTTTTTTTACGGGCATATGTAATATTTCTACTGGGTACACCAGTATATTTCACCTTAACTCGAGAACAGTATGTCCGCTTTCGACCAGCGAAACAGCAACAGATGCATGATAATTGCCTTCAAACTATTTTAATGCAGTTACGTAAAAAATCAGTAGTATCTTAGTTATTCTCAAATTAGTATCGAAAAATATTGGTTTTTATGAAAAATTTGAAAAAAATCTTCTTATAAAAACTTTAGTCAGATTTAATACTGCAACAACTTAAACTTTTACATAATATTCTTAAGAACAGATCTGTTACAAATAAAATAAGGCATAAATCATGAAGATCGATGGACTAATGCCGATTTTATTCACAATTAAGTGAAGGAACTCAATTGATAAAAATAAGAATTTCCATACAACACAGAGACATACTAGCCCAAATTAAAATTGTACTGTTGAATGGAATTGTGATTTTTCTCGATTGAAACCTTACAACTTAAGCTTTGCATACATATGTTATTTGTTCAAATTGCATTATCGTTTGTAAAGCCATATTTATTTCAATATGGGGTATTTTATTAAATTTTCTAGAAAATAGAACTCTGACCCACGATAATTCGAAAGTTGCTAAGAAATTGTAAAAACTAAAAACGACACATAGCACGCAGGTACGTGATACATGTTGGATAAGGTTAATGAAGCAGAAAATTTCTTAAGGAGAAATAAGCATATTTATATTTTGAAGGCTGATAAGGGTAACACAACTGTAGCCTTGAATAGACATGATTACATTATTAGAATAAATAATATTGTTTGTGATGATGAGCAATATGAACTACTTAATAGAAATCCAACGAACAGATTTCAAAAGATCAATAATGGATTAGTTAATGAACTTTTTAGGAAAGAAATTCTTACGAATATATATAGAAACAGACTAAAGACTAATGTTGCTATTGCACCTAGATTATATGGATTACCGAAAATTCATAATATAGACTTTCCACTAAGACCAATAAATAACTTTATATACAAAAAAAAATTTCCATTTTTTATCCGTGGCCTATAATGTAAAAAAGATTTAAAATTTTAAATGCGAGAAAAAATTCCATCCCCGTATATAATATAAAAATATAAAATATGAGAAATTTTATATATCAAAAAAAATTTTCATATGCCATCCCTGATCTATAAAATAAAAATTTAAATCATATCCAAAGAAATTTAATTATTTTTGGCTTGAGTTCGGTTTTAACATAATTTTTCAATTAAATTATATTTTTATTTGGAGATAAATGTGAAGCATGGAGAAAAAGAAAATTTTGACTGCGCGGAGGGTTGAACAGACGTTTCGATAGCTCGCGCTAATCTCATCAGAGCTCTTTACCGCTTAGACCACTCGACCAAAGTCGGTGGTTTGTAGTCAAGAGTTGAATATCATCTACTTTTAATCAATTCATACAGTCAGTCTTAGAGCTGTATTTCATTTTATAGTTATTGATATTCAATTTTTTCTTTTGCCTTGTGTTAAGCATACTACGCTTTAATCGTGAATAGTTTTCGTGAGTTAATAAGTCGCAATAAAACAATTATATGGCAACAATTTACAGTTTTATTTGCAAATAACCCATGCGTATAAACGTAGTATTTGAAATGTGTACAAATACGTACGTACATACATATACATATAAAAAGTTATTGCGCTAATGTACATACATTTTACATAAGTTTTTAATTTAAAGAGTTTTGTATAACGTTGAAAATATTTCATTTTTATCCTGACCGAAGGTGCTTGGCTTCATTTCTTCTCTTCTTTCAAAACGGAAATCGTCAAATTGTTTTTAAAATTTAAAAAAAATTGTTTCGTTGTATTTTTAATTCCTAAAAAATAAATAAACAAAAACAATTTATTTGTATGAAACTATATGGTTCTGGGTGGCATTTTATTTTCCGCCCAAATTTCGATGCTTGTTTTTATTAACTTTTTGTGTAGTTTTTAGTGGAGGTTGTTTAATTTTACTGAATTTTTTACGAGTCTCTTTGTCTTTTTTTGTTTAATTAAAAAATATGTTTTTTGTTGTTAGATTTTATCAATGGCCAAATGTGTTTTACTTCTGTTATTTGATTTGTAATATAAGCTACTGGCCTACCGTGTTGTATGTAAATAAAAATGCAAGTTTTATTTCATATTGTCCCGACGTTTCGTGAATTTTATGTTCACTTTTTCAAGGGATCTTCGTCTATTTAATAAAAAACAAAACATCAACTCATTTCTAAAAAATTATTGAAATTTTTACAATTATTAACTCACATGTATATAAAATTTTTTACATTAAAAGTTTTTAAATACTTTTTTAACTTTAAAATCACAAATTTAAAATAATTCTTTTTAGTATCACAGCCTGTTTATGTAATTGCAATTTTGTAACTGGCGCTTAAATTATCCGTGTCCTCTTTAATATTCATTGTTTTGTTTATCTTCTGTTGAATTCTTAAGCTTTCTGTTATGTATCTTTTTCTAGTGTTGTTTATTTTGTCCAGTATTTTTATACTGTCAAAATCTGGTTATGTTGTGTTTGTAGTATGTGTTGTGACAGAGCAGTGCTTTCTTTGTTTTTGTTTATATCAGCTTTATGCTCACCTACTCTTATTCCCAAACTTCTTTTTGTTGTACCAATGTACAAAAGATTACAGCTGTTCATGTCGTTGCCTTTACAGGGTATTTCATACACGACGTTTTTTGTTGTAGTTTATGTATTGGTGTTTTGTTTTTGTAAATATTGAATTTAATATTTTATTTGGTTTGTAAGCAAAATGTATATCCATTTTATCTGTTGTTGTTTTAATGTTTTTGTTGTCAGTAAGGCCGGGAATATATTTTACACTATAAAAACGTTTATAGGATTTAATTAGAGATTTAATTAATCCTGTGGGAAAACTATTACTTATTAATATATTAGTGATTTTTTGGATGTTTTTTGCGTAAAATTTTTTGTCGCTGATGTCCAGTACTCTTTGCACAAAATTTTTTGCCGTGTTAATAATTTGATTTTTTGGCTGCGTTGCGTTGAAGTTGATTATTCTGCCGGATGATGAGTCTTTTGCATACCAGTCAAATATTATTTTATTTTCAGTTCTGTGCAGTTTTGTGTCAAGATATGCTAATTCACTATTTTTTTCAACCTCTTCGGTGAATTTGATTTTTGGGTGGTATTTGTTGAGAGTTTCTAGTATCTCATCTTTGTCGTCAATATTTATGATAGCTAAGATATCATCTACATATTTAGCTATGTATTTTATGTAAATTCTTTTGAGTTTTAATTCAGCTATTGCTACGTCTAGTAAGTTGTCTAGCACAATATCTGCAATTGTGGGCGAAAGAGGGTTTCCCATGGGCATGCCGAAGATTTGGCTATATACTTCCTTCTCATATATAAAATAATTGTTGTCATATAGGCAAAACTGTAATATATCGAGCAATTGTGGTGTTTGTTTTAAAAAATGTATCTATGCATTATATGATCGTATAAAATCTACGGTGTTTCGTAAGACGGGTCAATCTGTTGTTTATAATTACGATTCTAGGATTTGGATAGATCTTACGGTAAACATAAGAAGTTTATGGCTATAGCATGGGTTGGGATCTTCGAGCAATATACATATGTTCTATGTAGTTGTGTTCCTATTTCAGGACCTCCATTATAATTTAACTTTTGTATGTATAAGAACAATAAAAAAAATATCATCATAGTGCAGTTTGGCCCTTTTTACGCTACAATAGTGCGACACTGAAAATAATCCATGCAACATTTTACGAAAAAAAACTTTCGTAGTGACTTTTTTCGTAAAATATACGAAACTTTCGTATATATTACGAAAAAACATTTAGGCAATATTTTTTTGAATTTACAAAATTAACGAATACCTTTCGTAAACAGTTTTCTTTGTTAAGAAATATATTTGAAATAAAAGAATAAATTAAAATAATTTTTATAAATTGACGTATTTTTCAGATGTAAGTAAATAAAACAAATTTTTAGCTCTTATAAAATAAGTAGAAAGTGGCTCAGTGGGTATAGTACATGACTTGAAATATGAAGATTGCGAGTTCGTGCCCCGGTTGAGTCATACTTTTTTTTACTTTTATTTTTTGATTACTTTCGAACATTTCGTATATTTTACGAAAGAATTTCGTGGTGCGAAATTACGAAATATTTCGTAATATGTTCGAGCGTTTTCGTGCATATGTTGCATGGAATTTTTTCAGTGTTGAAGCTATAAATTAATAAATTAAGTAAAGTGCGACTTTGCCTCACACAATAGGGGTTCCGTACGAATACACAAATGTATATACCTTTTCGTTTTTGCCCCTTTTTTCATTTTTTCAGCTATTTCGTTGTGCTTTTTTGTTTAATTTTATTTATTTTTTTATTTTTTAAGTATTTTTCGTTGTTATGAGCGATTTTTTGGTTTTGGCGCTTTTTTAATTTTCGTGATTTTTTTTCTGGTGATTTTTCATTTTTTGCCGATTTTTTAGTTTTGACAATTTTTTGGTTTTGGCATTTTTTAAAGTTTTTTCATGTTTTGGCGCTTTTTTCGGTTTTGGCACTTTTTTTGGTTTTTTGGTGGTTTTTTAGTTTAAGCGATTTTTTTGTTATGACGCTTTTTTTCGTTCTGGCGATTTTTTAGTTATTTGGCGATTTTTTATTTTTTGCGATTTGTTTTTGACGCTTTTTTGTTTTTGTGTTTTTTGGTTTAGGCGTTCTTTTTTGTTTTAACGATATGTTTTCTCTTCTTAACGATATTTTTAGTTTTAGCGATTTATTGTAGTTTTGGCGCTTTTTTTTCATTTTTGGCGCTTTTCGGTTTTGGGGATTTTTTCAGTTTTTTGTGATATTTTTAGTTCTGCCGGTTTTTTTTTTTGTTTTGACACTTTTTCGTCTGGCAATTTTTTTGGTTTTTGGCGATTTTTTTAGTTTGAGGGTTTTTTTGTTTTGGCGATTTTTTCGTTTTGGTGATTTTTGTCTAATTTTTAGTGATTTTATTTGTTTTTTATGATATATTTAGTTTTAGTGATTTATTATGTTGTAGTGTTTTTTTTTTGTTTTGACGATTTTTTTCGGGTTTTGCCTTTTTTTGGCGATCTTTTTAGTTTTGGTGATATTTCCGTTTTAGCGGTTTTTGTTGCAACTCTGCAAAGGATGGGTACGACATTCTGCAGAAGCTTCTAAACGCCTTGGGATCTTCTAAACGTAGTTCATCCATCACCATTGATGTAAATCCTAGACCAGTGTCCCTTTTCAGCAACCAGTTCTGGCTCCACAACACTCTACCTCTCTTAAGTCTCCCTTTTTCTTTCTCTTTTCTTTTTTTTATTTTCAGAAAAGCTGCAATTGAGAAACTGCCGCATGCAACTATATTTTCTATGTTTGATTCTATTTTCAAAAGTTAATTTAAGCACAAATTTTTATTTTTGTATATATGTATGTACATAAGAAAAGCCGCCACTCAGCTGTTTTAAGATTTGTATTTTCTTGATAGGTTATGTCAAATGTACGTAACATACCAGCAGGTGAACACAAAAATTATAAACCTTATGTAAAAGGCAGATTTTGACATACACATGTGTATAAAAAAGTGACATTCCATAAGCAATTACACATAGTGAGAACATAGCTTTACGGGATGAAGACAATATGGGGTTGTCACATATTACGTAACGCCCCAAGAGCGTTAAAGATTTATTACGGTTTAAATAATTTATACTAAGAATTTTTTGAAAAGCGTTACAAAGTGGGAGGGAATCTAAAAATGGCGAAAATTGCGTTAAGTAATATGTGAACAGCCCCTAAGAAATATATTACAATGCTTTATATTTTGAAGTAATAAGTTGAGAATAGAGGTTTATGATAGCAGAGTTAACTATTACTGTATTACTATAACTGTTACTGATATACAGAAGCCCTTGAATTGTTTTCACATAATTTAGCATTATCGTACCAAATATTATTTCATTTTTGTAATAATTGCTCTGATTTGTTTTGTATCATCCATCTTGTTTATGTTTCCAATAGCACATTAAAATATTTTAATGTGCTATTGGAAACATAAACAAGATGGATGATACAAAACAAATCAGAGCAATTATTACAAAAATGAAATAATATTTGGTACGATAATGCTAAATTATGTGAAAACAATTCAAGGGCTTCGGTATATCTTTATCCGCAAATTATTTGCGAATTTTTGTAATATTTGCGAGCATTTATCCTGTTGTTCACAACAGTATTATTTTTTAAATTTATTAACTTATGACTTTATGATACCGTGTGAATCCCCTATATGTATATATATATATATATATATATATATATATATATATATATATATATATATATATATATATATATATATATATATATATATATATATATATATATATATATATATATATATATATATATATATATATATATATATATATATATATATATATATATATATATATATATATATATATATATATATATATATATATATATATATATATATATATATATATATATATATATATATATATATATATATATATATATATATATATATATATATATATATATATATATATATATATATATATATATATATATATATATATATATATATATATATATATATAAAAACTTTTAAATATTACATAAATAACTTTATATACCAAAAAACTAATTTCCTTTTTTATCCGTGGCCTATAACATAAAAAATATAAAATTTTAAATGCGAGAAAAAATTCCATCCCCGTATATAATATAAAAAAATAAAATATGAGAAATTTTATATACCAAAAAAAATTTTCATATGCCATCCCTGATCTATAAAATAAAAATTTAAAGAAATTTAATTATTTTTGGCTTGAGTTCGGTTTTAACATAATTTTTCAATTAAATTATATTTTTATTTGGAGATAAATGTGAAGCATGTAGAAAAAGAAAATTTTGACTGCGCGGAGGGTTGAACTGACGTTTCGATAGCTCGCGCTAATCTCATCAGAGCTCTTTACCGCTTAGACCAATCGACCAAAGTCGGTGGTTTGTAGTCAAGAGTTGAATATCATCTACTTTTAATCAATTCATACTGTCAGTCTTAGAGCTGTATTTCATTTGATAGTTATTGATATTCATTTTTTTCTTTTGCCTTGTGTTAAGCATACTATGCTTTAATCGTGAATAGTTTTCGTGAGTTAATAAGTCGCAATAAAACAATTATATGGCAACCATTTACAGTTTTATTTGCAAATAACCCATGCGTATAAACGTAGTATTTGAAATGTGTACAAATATATACGTACATACATATACATATAAAAAGTTATTGCCCTAATGTACATACATTTTACATAAGTTTTTAATTTAAAGAGTTTTGTATAACGTTGAAAATATTTCATTTTTATCCTGACCGAAGGTGCTTGGCTTCATTTCTTCTCTTCTTTCAAAACGGAAATTATCAAATTGTTTTTAAAATTTCAAAAAATTTGTTTCGTTGTGTTTTTAATTCCTAAAAAATAAATAAACCAAAACAATTTATTTGTATGAAACTATATGGTTCTGGGTGGCATTTTATTTTCCGCCCAAATTTCGATGCTTGTTTTTATTAACTTTTTGTGTAGTTTTTAGTGGAGGTTGTTTAATTTTACTGAATTTTTTACGAGTCTCTTTGTCTATTTTTGTTTAATTAAAAAAAATGTATCTATGCATTATATGATCGTATAAAATCTACGGTGTTTCGTAAGAAGGGTCAATCTGCTGTTTATAATCACGATTCTAGGATTTGGATAGATCTTACGGTAAACATAAGAAGTTTATGGCTATAGCATGGGTTGGGATCTTCGAGCAATATACATATGTTTTATGTAGTTGTGTGCCTATTTCAGCAAATCCATTATAATTTAACTTTTGTATGTATAAGAACACTAAAAAAAGATCATCATAGTGCAGTTTGGCCCTTTTTACGCTACAATAGTGCTACACTGAAAATAATCCATGCAACATTTTACGACAAAAAACTTTCGTAGTGACTTTTTTCGTAAAATATACGAAACTTTCGTATATATTACGAAAAAAACATTTAGGCAATATTTTTTTGAATTTATAAAAGTAACGAATACCTTTCGTAAACAGTTTTCCTTGTTAAAAAATATATTTGAAATAAAAAAATAGACTAAAATAATTTTCTATAAATTGACGTATTTTTCAGATGTAAGTAAATAAAACTAATTTTTAGCTCTTATAAAATAAGTAGAAAGTGGCTCAGTGGGTAGAGTACATGATTTGAAATATGAAGATTGCGAGTTCGTGCCCCGGTGGAGTCATACTTTTTTTTACTTTTTTTTTTTGATTACTTTCGAACATTTCGTATATTTTACGAAAGAATTTCGTGGTCCGAAATTACGAAATATTTCGTAGTATGTACGAGCGTTTTCGTGCATATGTTGCATAGAATTTTTTCAGTGTAGAAGCTATAAGTTAATAATTTAAGTAAAGTGCGACTTTGCCTCACACAATAGGGGTTCCGTACGAATAAACATTTCATTTTGGCAGCTATTTCGTTGTGCTTTTTTGTTTAATTTTATTTATTTTTTTATTTTTTAAGTATTTTTCGTTGTTATGAGCGATTTTTTGGTTTTGGCGCTTTTTTAATTTTCGTGATTTTTTTTTTCAGGCGATTTTTCATTTTTTGCAATTTTTTGCCGATTGTTTAGTTTTGGCAATTTTTTGGTTTTGGCATTTTTTAAAGTTTTTTCATGTTTTGGCGCTTTTTTCGGTTTTTGGTGGTTTTTTAGTTTAAGCGATTTTTTGGTTATGACGCTTTTTTCGTTCTGGCGATTTTCTAGTTCTTTGGCGATTTTTTTATTTTTTGCGTTTTGTTTTTGACGATTTTTTTGTTTTTGTGTTTTTTGGTTTAGACGTTCTTTTTTGTTTTAACGATATTTTTTCGCTTCTTAACGATATTTTTAGTTTTAGCGATTTATTGTAGTTTTGGCGCTTTTTTTCATTTTTGGCGCTTTTCGGTTTTGGGGATTTTTTCAGTTTTTTGTGATATTTTGAGTTCTGCCGGTTTTTTTTTTGTCTTGACACTTTTTCGTCTGGCAATTTTTTTGGTTTTTGGCGATTTTTTTAGTTTTAGGGTTTTTTTTGTTTTGGCGATTTTTTCGTTTTGGTGAGTTTTGACTGATTTTTGGCGATTTTTTTTAATGATATTTTTATTTTTAGTGATTTTTTATGTTGTAGTGCTTTTTTTGTTTTGACGATTTTTTTCGGGTTTTGCCTTTTTTGGCGATCTTTTTAGTTTTGGTGATATTTTCGTTTTAGCGGTTTTTGTTGCTTTTTTCCTTTAACCGCATTTTTTATTTTGGCGATTTTTCGTTTTGACATTTTTTAATTTTGGAATTTTTTAGTTTAAGCGTTTATGAAAATTTTAAGAGTTTACTTCTTACGGTTGCCAAGATACAGCACTTTGTGTAAATTACATAGTAAAATTTCATTAACTTATAGAAAACCCTTTAATTTTTGAGCTTTTAAATATCAGTGTTAATTGGTGTAGTCTATTCTACAGACTACACTAACTTTGAAAATTTAAAGTGTCTGCATATTACATTAGTATTTTAACATGTTTCGTTGATCGCTTTAGAACACCCTTTATTTTTTAACTGTCATCTATTTCTTGTTGTAGCGGCAAAAGTTTTACATATTCTGTGAAAATTTCAGGTCCGTAGCTCACATGATTTCCGAGACAACAGCCTATGACAGACTGACAGCCAGACGGACAGCGTAGCGAAAACAATAGGGCTCCTTTACACTTTTGGAGTACGGAAGCCTAAAAAGGGCCAATTAATCCTTTTGGCAATTTGTGGTTTCAATATTTTTACTCAAACATATAACATGTTGACACAAACATTCTTTATGTTTACATAGAATATGGAAGAAACTGAAACTTAGAACTTTACGTTTAAAAAAATTGTATCACAGAAAAAAATATTGCCCAATTTTTTCCAATTAACTGTTTGCTCAGTAATAAATTAGTTTCTAAATAATTTTTTGTTAAATAAATGTATTATTTTGACGAGTTTTCTGTAATATGAAAAAAGTACTGCCAACACATTTGAAAGCCAAATAGTAAAAATTATTATATGTATATTAAATGCATATAAAAAATATAAGATTTTGTTTTATGTTTGAAAAACTTTAAAAGTCGAATGAAAACTTAATCGAACGATATTCAGTCGCTCACTTTAATTCGAATAAGCGTCACACTATTTAAAAGAATGCAACAAAACAAAAAACAATCGTCTCCAGCCAAATTTTGTTGGATTTTTATTCAAATTCAAGTTTTTCCAGAATTACAAGGTTATAACAACTGGGGGTCAATTCTTGTTCTGTGAAACAGTGAAATGAAAAGATTTTTCACATTTTATAATTCGATTATTTATTAACTAAGGGATGATTTTGACCTTCCAAATGATAATTAATAATTTAAATATAAAATACACAAGAAGGATTTTATTTATTTATCACTTGGAAGTTATATTTCCACACACGGACAGACACATGCACACAATTCACACTGCAAACGCTATAATTCACTATATATTCTTTTAAATTTTAATCATTTTATTTTAAATAACTCAAAACTATTAATAAAACATATTTTTTCTCATAAAAACCATAACATATTAATAGTACAAACAAATATGGCTATTGCATTTCTTTGTAAATATTTCATTTTGATTTTGACAGTTGATACTATAGAACCAGCGTTGTCAACTCGGTGCTTTTCACACCGTATTTTTTAGTGATTTTTCAACATTTCGACGCAAAAAATTTTCAAGTTAGTGCTCGATGCTTTTTTTATTTCATTTTTTGTGCTTTTTATTTGGGAAGTTTGCATTATACATAAAATTCTAAAATAAGTTTATTTATCTAAAAAAAATTGTTTTTCAAGTGTAAAATTCTAATGCTGAACATACTTTTTTGCAGCCTTGTGGAAGAATAAACAAATATATTCGGTTTTGCACAAGCAAAATATAAATATTCAGTCGATATAAGCCTATTTGAGTCATTACCAAAAATTTTCATCAAACTTTTGTCTCTTCCTTAGTCTAGGTTCACACAAAGCAAGTTTTCTTGCGCAAGTTTTTAATTTGTATGTGAAAGATGAAATAAAAATAAATTCAATTTGTAATCCTTTTTCTTTTTTTCTCTGAATTAAAACTTGCCGAAGAAAACTTGCTGTGTGTGAACCTAAACTTATTCCAACGCAGAAGTTGCACGCGTTTTTAGCTTGATGAATCTGTTTAAATGAGTCTAAAAGACGTATCAGTATGTTCTTACACGCGGATAACGCTTTGCTTCACATAAAAAACGGCGTGAAGGGAGAAAATTCATGTTGTGAAAACTATGATGTGCCTCGATTTAATTGCGTCGCAGAAATTAAAATGCTTCGAGATGAAAATAGCAGATCATTATACATATGGCCAATTCGCAGAAGTGGTCCATCTATGGCAGAATTTTGGAGCTGTTAAAACTGTTTATATATGTTGATGGAATAATGTGCTGTATATTTAGGGTGATATTTTTTATGTGTTTAGTTACACATGGTACCGTAAGCTTAAGTTTGAATATTCGAGGTCGGAGGTGGTCAGGAACGTCACCTATGTATCTTGAAAATAAGTGAATAACTATTTTTTAGATTATCTCGTAAACTATAAAGAATATGTCTGAAATTTATTAATCAACCCTATCGTGAATAGTTTTTCCCTCGAAATGTTTTCCGTTTCCCTTCTTTTGCGATCGTGAATAAAAAATCGAGCAGGCTTAC
This sequence comes from Panzeria rudis, assembly GCA_956483635.1. Taxonomy (NCBI): domain Eukaryota; kingdom Metazoa; phylum Arthropoda; class Insecta; order Diptera; family Tachinidae; genus Panzeria; species Panzeria rudis. The sequence goes on from OY101450.1 coordinate 74,812,194, forward strand.
GCATCGAATAAAATTTTGTCACCTGTCAAATGAATGGACTACCGGATTCCAAAAGTGTACATACCAAGTTTGTTTTTCACCGTTTGTTGAATCGACTAAGAATTTGTAATACATTAAAGAAAAAATTTGTGTTTCTTTAAGCTAGTTCAGCAACCAAGTCGATTGGACGACTGTAATAAGGTTTATTGGTAATGGTCCATGCTTTTTTTGCAAAACATACAAATAAAAGGAAATATTATTTTCGATCGCTGTGGTGTTTGAGAGTGCAATTTAAGCAGCATGTACTCGATTATCGAATGCCGTAATCTCAAAAAGAAAATTTTCGAATTTTACTCTATCACGTATGCGGTAATTCAGCCGCTGAATGTAGCGTTCGTCACCTAGGATTTGACCATATGTATATTTTTATCTGATTAATTCAGAAATGACCGTAAAACTTTAGGATAAGCTTTAGTTTCAAATATTACTTTCATATTTTCATATTTTACAACAATTTTGTTCTTTTTTATTTATGTTATTACTCCATTGTATCGCCCATGCACTTCAAAAGTTGAACAATTCAAGGAGTGCGTTTTTAAAGTCAATATTACAATATTAATTGTCATATTGCTTTTCATATTGCATAAAAATCATGCAAATATGTATCTTGTACACTAAACTCTTGAGGAGAGAATACATTTATATTTTTCCATGAAAGTGTGAGTAAATTAAAAACTAACGGCCTGTCCCGCTATGTCGACAAGTCGATGTCGTTCTCTTGTTTATATTGAAAACAATAATGAAAATGTTAAATTTGTTTTTATTTTCAATATTAATAGGAGAACGACATCGACTTGTCAATATCGTGGGACAGGCCCTAAAACTCGTTTTCTGGAAAATCAGTATTTTTGAGTTCTATCAATTGTCAACTGCATGTGCGATATGTCCATTAATACATCAAAAATTGTGTATTTTACTTTATGAAATAATAAAATACATATTATTTTTAAATAAAAAATAAAAAATTTTAAATTATTGCGTTTTTTCCAGAATTAAGCGTTTTTATCGCGTTTTATTGCTTTTTGAAATTTAAAAGTTGACAACGCTGCATAGTACCAAAGTTTTCACAGGTACAGCGTAGTATGCACTGAAATTCACTGAAATTCACTGAAATTCAGGTTTGGAGTTTTGCATTTATTTCTACACGGAAAAACTATCGTGTAGAATTCTATACAGAATTTTGTTTGCATACACACAAATTTATATATTTATTAATTTACAACACACAAACACACTAAAAATTAATTGCAATGTACGAAAAATTAGAAATGTCAAAAATTCCGTGACCAAACAATTGTCTGAACATAAATTTTTGTTTCAGTTGACGGAAAAAATTCTCCACTTATTGTTATAACATGCCTGTAATAGGCAATAAATGCCAAAATTCCGTATACTTCTCTTTTGGAACTGCGTACTAATAAACGGAAATTTCTTTAAGAAATTTACCAACCTGAATTTCAGTTTGTTTTTTTACACATACTTCTTATGGCAGCCTGAATTTCAGGCAGAGCTGCATACTACGCTTACGTATGGAATGAACAATTTTTTCATAATTCAAACGAGAATCAGAAAATGTGTAATTGTGAAAAGATAGAGTGAAAAGTAATGATGAAAATGAATATGAAAAGTTTTTTTTCATTTCACGTTATCACAGAACCTGAATTAAGCCCCTGGTTCTGTAAAAGGGTGGCCGAAAATTATATACATGTTCGTATATCGGCGTTTTAAAAGTTCAAATCTGGAATTCATTTTAGAGGATGTAAGCCATACGTTTTACCACTTTTATGTAAAACACCACTATGAAAATTTTTTTAGAAAATTTATTTTAATGGCAAGGAACTTCTCTTCATCGGCGATATAGTGGGCGAAATATTCTACATAAATATCCCTTTCTTCAGAAAGGGACAAAAATATTCATACAACTAATAGTTAAGAGGGTTAAAATGTTCCACAAAAATCTATGTCGTGGTATTTTACATAAAAGTGCTGAACACATCTTACATCTTAAATGTGAGTCTTACAAGATTTCGTGCGCCTAGTACTAATTGTGAAGAGGTACGAACACATTTTAAGAAGTGAATGATTTCTGGCGTTCAATTTGAGTATGAAGAACTATAGTAAAATTTCATTGCGGGTATTTTTGTGCAACATTTTAACCTGCTATATCGCCGATGGAGAGGGGTTTTTGCACCTTATTTAAGAAAGGAACAAAAGTACCCATACCACGAACAGATGGAGCGCTGAAATCTTTTACAAAATGTTTCTCGTTGTGTTTTACATAAAACACATCTTAAATTTAACTCCCCCTAAAATGAATTCCAGATGTGAACTTCAAAAACTGATAAACGTATGTATATATATAGATGAAAACCAAAAAACCCGAAAACTTTGTTAAGAATCATACAATTGTCACCTCAAAAGACTCAAGAAATCAACCCAAACGCCTAAACATTATTCGTTGCCTTTGGGTCGGCTTAAGGACTTTCTCCTCTATCATAAAGATAGGCCTCAGGCAAATTATAGTTATTCCGCGAAACGTCTTATTTACAAACCGTGACGAGAAAGTCCTTAAGCCTATCCAAAGGCCATCTAAGCAGAAAACTACTCAATGAACCTTCTATTGGACATATTTACATTGTATTGTATTTAAAATAATTCTTGTAAAAAATCGACTACAAAATGGGTGTGGCATTGCCCATAATTTGTATCATAATGATGTACTTTCACGAGAAAAATTGTGTGCGAAGTTTCATAAGAATCGGTTAAATAGATGTAGTTTAAATGAATATTTCCATTTCATGGGCGTGGTACTCCCCACTTTTCTACACATAATGTAAAATTGGCTAAAATGTTTTTATTGCTCCAACAATTGTTTTTACTGCTTGAACTAAATACAAATTGAAACAAAATTACTTGTTTTGTCTCAGTCGATGTTCAAAGATAATTGAACATAGAAATTTAGAAATGTTTATTAAGGTTACTTATCAATATATTTTAAGATATAAATAAGTTCATTAGTTAAGGGATGCTAAATTTTTCCTTATCTGTTAGTGATAACAATATGTGTAATGTGTATAGATATATTTACTTAGGATGATTTCACTAATGAGCGGTAATTTTGTAGTTTTTCCTTGTCTATTAGTGATAAGAAATTTGTAAACCATAATCTTAGATCAAATTGTTTGTTAGCGATAAGACATCGGTAAACTGCAGTTTTAAATAAACATTCTATTTCTTGGGTTACGTTTATCTCTTTGTTATAAGACATCTTGTGCTGCAGTTTTTAAGATAAGCAATATTTTGGTTTTCCTTTAGTTATAAGATATGTGTAAATTGTAATATTAACTCAATTTAAAAACTGATAAGCATGTTTTTTGTCATCAAAGATTTAGTATATAAGTAGATGTATTTTTAGAAAAAGGAGTTAGTAATAAATATATGTTTGAGCAGTAAACATAGTTGGTCCTTCGAAGTTTATAATTAATAGAATCAGTGCAAGTTAATTGAAATCGTTTTCACAATGAATCAAGAAACCATAAAAATGTTGTTGAAGAGACAAAGAGAAATAGGAGGTACAATGGAAGCCTATATCAATAAAATTGAATCAGGACTGATGCGGCAGACAAAAATTGTGGAAACAAAACGATTGGTTGACAGCTATTGGCTAGAGTTCCACAGCAATCATAAGAGGTTGGTGGAAGCCGGCATAAAGGATGGCAGTTATTTTGAAATTGACTATTATTCTGAAATTGAAGCAATAGTAATGAAAATTCGCGGTATGCAAATAGAAGATGTGTCAAAAGATGACTCCATTTCAGCAGCCGGAAAATTAGAAGAAAGGGTTTCAGCTAGCGAAGGTGGTTCACGAGAAGAAAGCACCATAGCCGGTGAAATTCTATCAGCAGGTAACTATGAGATCGGTGTTTTCCTTGAAAATTCAAAAGAGTTTAGAAATTTCATAGAGGGTGAAATATCGATTATCAAGTTTAACAAGCTTCCAGAAATCTTAGAAAAAGAACTAGATTTCAGATTTAATAGCATTCAGAAAAGCTTCAACGATACTGTAAGAAAGAGTCAAGAAGCAGTGAGTAGTAACAACAGAACAATCGGATTATATTTTGACGCTCTTAGAACTATTAAAGCTCAAATAAAAGAAGATGAAAAACAACAATTCATGCCGCCATCAACACCAAAACTACAAGAAATAAAAATTCCTTACTTTGAAGACGGAAGTAGCGAATGGTCTTCATTTTATGACCTATTCGATACATTGGTTCATAAAAATGAATATCTATCAAAAGCAGAAAAAATGCAGCGATTGAAAAGTCTGCTAAAAGGGAACGCTGCAAAGTTGGTTTCACATTTTTATTGTACAGAAGATAATTATGATGACACGCTAGAAATGTTGAGAAGCCGCTATGAGAACAAAAGAACATTATTTGACAACTTGGTTGACACGTTGTTAGATCAGCCAAAGTTAAATAGTGAAAATCCAGCAAATATTCGATTACTATTGGACACTACAGCAACTTGTGTAAGATCCTTAACTAAGATGGGGCTCAATATGGAAGATTCTAAGCCTTTGATAGCTAGAATATTAATTCGAAAGTTCGATAGCGAAGCAATTCAACAGTATGAATACAGTGTTAAGAAAACAAAAAAAATTCAAAAGCTTGAAGACGTGCTTGATTTTCTAGAGCAAATGGCGAAAGCACAAGAGACATTTAAGACAAAAAATGTACCTCATAAAAGTAAAATTGGTACTCTACACCCTTTTTTGGATGAAAGCGGAGTTCTTCGAGTCGGAGGTCGAATCCAACATTCTGATCTAAGTTATGATCAAAAGCATCCCATCATACTAGAGAAGGCTTGGTTGGCTGAATTAATAATAAAAGATGCCCATTTATCGACACTACATGGAGGTAATATGCTGATTACTTCTATAATTCACCGTGAATATTGGATTAACACGCATAACAAAAAAGGTTGTGAAAAATTGTGTTCGATGCATACGATATGGAAAAACAAAAACTATGCAAATAATGGGGAATCTTCCGTCAGCTCGAGTTAAAGTTTCAAGTCCATTCGTGCATACAGGTGTCGATTATGCAGGTCCAATATGGATGAGGTGTTCTAAAGGCAGAGGGCGAAAATCTTTCAAGGGTTATATAGCCGTTTTCGTGTGTATGGCAACAAAAGCCATTCACCTAGAAGCCGTAAGTGACCTCACCACCGATGCATTCTTAGCGGCATTACGCCGATTCTTTTCAAGAAGGGGTAAGGCAGCATGTTTATATTCGGACAATGGTACAAATTTCGTAGGTGCAGCGCGAACGCTGGATAAAGAATTCGTAGAAGCTGTTAAAAACAATTCGTCTATGAGTGAGATCCTTGCAAGTGAAAAAATTGAATGGCATTTTATTCCCCCGGCAAGCCCCCATTTTGGTGGAATCTGGGAGGCCGGCGTGAAGTCTGTCAAATATCATCTCAAAAGAGTGATTGGAGAGAGTGTGCTGACATTTGAAGAGATGTCGACGTTATTATCTCAAATAGAAGCGGTTTTAAATTCAAGACCGATATACGCCTATGAATGTGATGCTGAAGAAATCGATGTATTAACCCCAGGTCATTTTTTGATAGGGCGACCGCTAATAGAAAGTCCTCAAATTGTTAATGAACGTAGCATAGGATCACTAGATAGATGGAAACTAGTTCAGAAAATTAAGAAAGATTTCTGGCAGCGTTGGAAGAATGAATATTTGGTTACATTGCAAAACAGGTATAAATGGCGCAGTGAGAAGAACAATCTGGTATCGAATCAAATAGTGATAATAAAAGATGAAGCAGCATTTCCTTCGAGATGGCCATTGGGTAGAGTTTTAGAAACCCATGAAGGTAAAGATGGAAAAGTTCGGGTAGTGACGCTGAAAACGTCTGGTGGGATTTTGAAGCGACCAATTCATAAGCTTTGTCCTTTGCAGCCTATAGAAGAAAAGAATGGTAAAAAGGAATTTAAGACATCACGGGGATGTTACATCACCAGGCCGCTAAAATCATCGAGTAATACCTGGGAGCTCTTCTCATTAGTAGTATTAATGTTGATGACGCTGGTTAGTTCTACAAGTCGAGAAGTTAATATTGAAAAAATGATAAAAAAGCTTGGCGACGGAACTATCATGTATTTGGACAAGATCGGCGTGATGAATCGTATAGCGTCGTCATGGAGTTTAGTTGCCTATTACGATATGGATGCCTATTTTACAACTGTGGATCAGGTAGAAGCTTCGCTGGGCAAGTGCGAATCCTTGTGCCATAAATTGCGTCAGTTTGAAGATCAGTGCGGCATCGTGCTGAAAGGTATTGAAGAAAGGCTGAATATCATTAAAGTGAACGATGAATTATTTGCACATCGAAATAAACATCGAAAGCGAAGAGCACCTTTTGAATTTGTTGGGTCATTCTACCATGTGCTGTTTGGAATGATGGATGCTCAAGATAGAGAATTGGTCGAAGAGAATATGCCGGTTGTTGAATCAACAATCAACATTTTAAAGAAATCCACTGAGGAAGTAAGCATGCAGTTCAGAAAAATTAATGCGAAGACAAATAATATAAGCCAGATCATCAATGCTGATTATTTCGTATATAAAGAATCTATTAATTTCTTTATGATGACAAAGCAGCTAGAATCGATGATCAGCGATGCAGAACAAATACAAATTCAAATTATTGGTCTACTTATGGATATCAATCATGGCAAACTCAACCCGAATCTGATCCGGCCTCAACAATTATTGGAAGAAGTATTTTAGATTAAGGAGCAGCTAACATCAACATTGCGTCTGCCGGGAAAAACGAAAGAAGTCACTCTACAATCGATATATCGGCTAATAACAGCAAAAGGAGTGTTCATAGATGGGAAGTTGGTTATCGAAATTAAGATCCCATTATTGGAGAAACAGTCTTCCGATGTATACAATATTTTACCGCTCCCAATTCTAAGCAATGGTGTAAAAATTCAAGCCGTTACACGACAGCAGTTTTTAGTATACAACTATCAAACAGATGCTTATCATTTTATTTCCCAATCAGTGCTAAACAAATGCCAAAATGATGATGATGATGAATACCTGTGGAAGGGTAACTGGGCTTGGGAAAATGCGAATGACAACTCCTGTGAATTGGCTTCATTAAAGCCAACAAATGCATATCATTGTTCTTATGATAGAAGAGAAGTTGAAAGTGTATGGCTGGAACTTCATGAGAAGGGTACCTGGCTTTTCAGGGTGTATGAGAAGTCAGTAGCGCATGTCAAATGTTCAACTGTAGATCAGCAGATAGTTGAGTTACCGATGCAAGGGATTATAACGCTAGGAGCTGGATGTACAGCTCCTTGCTTGTTTTTACTTTTCATTAAAATAACATTTTCAGTCATGCTCTTAAAAATGTTTTCTATCTCATGCAAATTAACTAGATGTATTATTATATCGGAGTCCTTAACAATTTCTTGGTCTTTTATGTGAATGTCTATAAATCCCGTTTGTTCCGTTAGAGGTTTAACTGTCATAATTCCCTCAGTATGCATTGTCATCAGCAAATCTGAAAATTTTAAAGATCTCTTAATGTTACTAGTATGCACATTTTCTAATTTACTTTTCTTATATTTTGGTTGTTCCTTATGCCTAACAGCCTTATAATTTTTAATAAATCCTTCATCCCTAGTCTCTTTGTAATATTCCCTGGAATTGTTTAGCTTTTCTATTGTTTTTCTTTTATGTTCTTCCAAACTTTTTTTAACTCTCTTTTCATCTATTTTTCCTTGCTGGACTTCGCTAGGAGTACATTTTATGGTTGAATGATATCGTTCATTGTAATTTCTAATTGATCTCTGGATTAATTGTTTCACCGGTACTTCTTTATTTGTTTGTACATTATTCTAAATTTCTCTGCAATGGTATTATGCAGACGCTCTATATCTGCGTTACCTGTATGACTATTAGGTTTAGTCAGATGTAATTCTAAATTTTCATTATCCAACAACTACTTTATTCTAATTCCTTTGAATTCGTTGTCAACAATTATTTTTTTTGGTTTGCCTATTTTGGCGAAATGATCTTCCAATTGTTCGATGATTGTTATAATATTTCCATCGTTCTACGAACATGCTGCCGCGAATTTTGAAAACTTGTCTATTATTGTCAGAAAATGGAATACTTTCATTACATACGTATCCACATGCACTATTTCATTCTTTTTAGATGGCGTTTCTGTGACTAAGAATCTCGATTTGATTGGATTTCTATCGTATTTTACCTCTTGACATATTTCACACTGATTAATAACTAATTGAATCAGCTCCATTAGTTTTGGATAATATATTATATTCTTAATGTTATTGTACGTTTTTGCGCGATTGAACTTTTCAACTCTTAATAGAGGCAAAAGATTAATCTGTTTTAGATATAACAGTCAGATATCTAAATACCAATTTTTTATTCATGCAATAAGTCTCTGGAACGATATTCCACACAGCTCTCAAGTCATTAGTAACGCACAAAAATTCAAAAAAAATATTATCTGTCAATTTTCAAGTTAATTTTGTTCAACTAAGAGGATAATTTTATTTTCATATATGTATATGTTTTTATTATTTTATTACTTATGTATTGAGCCATTTCAAACTGAATGTCATATTGATCGCTTTGTGGTGTCGTGGAGGTTTTCCATACATTTTGATTTTAAACTTTAAATTAAAAATTTTGCAATTTTAAAACAACGACATGTATGGACGATTTTCATGATATTGCAGTATTACCTATAATTATATTTTATTGTATGTTCAAATGTATTTTTGTATGTACTTGTACTGAGTTCCATACTGTAATATGAGACTTAAAGTCTTGTGTATGGGACATCGAAAATAAAATAAATAAATAAATAAATAAATAAATAAAAAAGTACGTTTCGCTTATGCCCGAATGACGACTTTCTCTAACGTGATACAGAGAAATCTGTTTGACTGCCTCTACCTCTGTATTTATGTCTTACTGTGCATTTAATAAATTCTATTATTATTATGCTCTTACTGTGCATTTAATAAATTCTATTTGTTTATCATTAGAATATAATTGTATCAATTTTTCTTGAACTATATTATAGCTATGATCGGATAATTCGGAGAATATGCCTATTTTTCCTTTCGTAATATATCTTTTAAATATTCCTCCCATCTCATCAAAATCAGCTTCAGCTACAATATAGATAATCCTTTTGCCGTGTATCGTTTTCATTTCCTCAACCTTGTTGTTGGTTAGGATAATCTGTGTCTTACATTTGTTAACTATTTCTTCCTTAATATAGAAATGATCTTGTTAATGTTCTATAGCTGAGTGGACAGTTACAATAGATGCGTTATCATCCTCTGAAGTGTTCACTGCATTAAAGTTTATTTCCTTATCTGAGCCCTCCGGGTGGTCTGTTTTTTCTATTCTACTTAAAAAGTCTGCAACCTTATTCTCTTTCCCTTTTATGTACTCAATTTCAAAATCATACTCGCCTAATTTTAAAAGCCGTCTTCGATGTCTTTGTGACATATCCTCTCCTTTATATTTAGAGTGTAAGAACTTAATGGGTTGATGATCTGTGAGGATTTTAAATCGTCGACCGTATAAATATGGTCTTAAATAATTCACACTCCATAAAATTGCCAAAAACTATTTATCGGTTGCGTAATAATTCCGTTTGTGATTGTTCAAAGTTCTAGATGCAAAACATTCCGGATGCCCTTCCTGTGACAGAACTGCCCCAGTCGCATAATTGGATGCATCAGTAGTCACTGTGAAAATTTTTTCGAAATCTGGATATCTCAAAATGGGATGACTACTAACTAACAGTTTCAACATTTCGAAATCCTCTATGTACATTGGATCCTTTGTATTAATGTTTACTCCTTTTTTCAAATATTTCGAAAGCCTCTGTGTACATTGGATCCTTTGTATTAATGTTTCCTCCTTTTTTTCCAAATAGAGCATAATCCTTCATAAATTTTCTGTAGTAGCCTGTTAATCCCAAGAAGTTTTTTATTTGTCTTTCTGTTCTTGGTATTTCCAATTCCTGAATAACTTTTATCTTATTTGAACTAGGTTTTAGTCCTTCCTTAGTTAAAATGTGCCCTAAAAATTCAGTTTCTTTCTCCATGAAATTACATTTACCTACTTGTACTTTCAAATTTGCATCTTCCAGTGCCTTGAAAATGTCCGTTATTGCCTTTACATGCTCCTTAGAGATTTACTAAATATCAGTATATCATCTAGGTACACTACGCATGTCTTGTTGATGAAGTCTCGTAGTGTCTCATTCATTAGCCTTTGGAAAGTCGCTGGGGCGTTTTTTAAACCAAATGACATTCTTATAAATTTGTACAGTCCGTTGGGTCTCACAAAAGCTGTCTTCTCTCTATCTTGTTCTCTTATTCGAATTTGGTGGTAACCTTTGGCTAGATCCAAGGTCGTAAAATACTGTGCTCGTCCTAGTTTGTCCAAATTGAGTCTATATTTGGTAATGGAAATTTATCGTCAATTGTAATCTCATTCAGCTTTCTATAATCTACCACAATCCGATATTTTTTCTCTCCAGAATTATATATTTTCTTTGGCACTACTATCAATGGACTTGCATAGCGTGAACAACATTTTCTAATTATTCCCTGTTTTTCCATTTCCTTAATTTATCGTCTTACTTCTGTTTCATGTTGTGGAGGATATCTATACAGTTTAGAGTTTATTTCTTCTTCAGTCGTTGTCCTAATTTCATGTTGTATGTTCATTGTGCTGGTTAACCTGTCGCCATCCTTAAAAAAGAGTTTTCTGAATCTCTTCAAAATTTTCATAACTTCTTTGTGTTCTTCTGTATTCAGATGTTCTAATTGTATCCTATTCCAATCAATATCAGCTCCTTCCAACGTACATATTTGGAGGTTTTCGTATGGGTTTATTTTGAAATTCGCGCACCGATTATTAAAGCAAATAGTCCCATCCACTAAGTCTATCACTGTACTATCACTGACATTTGGCCTGAGGTTTCCTACCTGCGAGTATCTTTGGGAATAATTTGTTTCTATGTTATCTATTTCCATATGTTCAGTTCGGTGTGCCTGGGTTGATTCCAGCGATATTGGCCTGAATTTGGGCCAGGCTTTCCTACCTGTGTGAACCTCTGGAAATTTCCTGACACGTTGTTATTTGGGACTCTAAAACGTCCTGAATTGAAAGGTCTATTCATATAATTGTTGTTATAATTATTTTTATTGTTATTATTGTTATAACAATTATAATTATTGTTGAAGTTACCTTGTACTTTATTCTGATTTCTGAAATTCACATTTGTATTTATATTATTAAATTTATTAACTTTAAATTTTCTGTATTCTGGTCGAATACAGGTATCTTCGTATCTTCTTTTTGTTAGTATTTTCAATATATCGTTGATATGTCTTTCTCCATAAATTTTATCTAGTAATGTCCCTTGCGTCATTTCTTTCAGTGTGTTTACTAATAAGCTACCTATATTTGACAGATCTTTATAATGATCATCTTTAAAATAAATTACTAGCTCGTCTGCCTTATATTTAATTTTGAATTTCAACTATTAGTTCGCTTACCGAATTCACTTTCAGGTTTGTTATCATCCTGTATAATTGATATGGCTCAACGCTAGATCGATATCTCAGTTTTAGGGTTTCCTTTATCAATTGCCAATTATCTGGTGTTGGGATATTAATGATGACATCCTTAGCTTGTCCCTGTATCACTTTATAAAATATTGTTCTGACCGCCTCTTTTTGAAGATTTTCTTCATGGATAGTTGATAGTAGGTATTCGGTGCTAAAGAAACTGTTGATGGTTACCTCTCCGGTTCCGGTGAATGTGGGAAGATGATTGATTGTTTTTAAGATGTTCTCCCTGGTGCTGTATTCTGGAAATGGTGCTACATGTTGAACTGGCATTTGTTGTTGTTGCTGCTGTTGCTGTTGTTGTAGCTCCATGTATGCCAGACGTAATGGTTCTAGCTGCTGATCTTTTCTTAATAGTTCATCCGCCAAGTTCACGGATGCTTGAACTTTTTCCTCCATTCTTCTCCGTTGATCAAATGACTTTTGTTTTTTGGAATGCACTGTGAATTGGTGTTGTCCACAGTTTTTATTAAATGTTCACTACACAAGGATTATTTTTCCTTTTATTTAGTGGTGTTCACTTTTTATTATACTGTTCACTACACTAAGGACTATTTTCCTTTTATTCAGTGGTGTTCAGTTTTTATTTTAATGCTCAATACACTAAGGATTATTTTCCTTTTATTTAGTGGTGTTCACTTTTTTATTTTACTTTTCACTACCCTAAGGATTATTATCCTTTTATTTAGTGGTGTTCACTTTTTTCTTAATGTTCACGTGTGTTCGAACCGCTGGATCCCTTTCACTAACTTAGGGATCCTACCGACTGCGCCAATTAACTAATTCGATGCCGAGTGTTAATTAAAAAAAACTAAGTTTTTTTTTCTTAATTTTCTTTTGTTATTCTTTATTTAATACATTTGAGCAGGTGAACAGGCGAAACAAGACTGACTTTACATTTTTCTTAAGCTTATTATGTTGGCTTTAATTATTATGAACTGTTGCTTTGGCATATTTTGATTGGCTAAAATTGTTAAAATTTTCTATACATAAAATTGTTGATCTTGCATTTTTTTATGCTTAATGTATTCTAATTGGTTAACACCTCAATTTTAATTTACTTCAAGAAATTGCAATTCTGCATTTTATTTGTAACAACAATTTGTGTACTTTTTGGTGTGAACGGAAATCAAAATTGCCACAGCAACAATTTTACAATTCATGTACTTATATTTTCTAGGAACTTATCAATTTTATCAGGGATGGTGTGATTATATGTAACTACTCCCTCCTTTTGATCAGGGCTGTTAGATTTTTTCCGACCTATTTCGCCAAATTGATTTTAAAAATCGCCAAAATCAATTTTATGCAGTTTTTCTTAATATATATTTGATAATAAATTTGTTTTTTTTATAACACTTTTTTTAATATAAATTTTTATAAATTAATCGTATAAAAATTTAGCAGAAAATCACCAAAAAGAGAAATAAAATCGCCAAAAACTATTTCTTGTAAATTGTTCTCATCCAAATTCAAAACGCATTAATGACTATAATTAATACAAGAAAAGACATCAAAATCAAATTGTATTAATTTCTTGCAGACGCGTTTTGGTAGGATTTATTTTTGAAACTACTCCTTCAGCAAACAAATTTACCTCAATTACAAAAATTTACAAGTTCAAGTTTGTTAAAAAAATAGCCATACAAATCGTCAACAAATGTATTTATCGCCACAAAAATCACCATGTCGCCAAATCAAAAATTTAGACGCCAAGGACGTTGAAAAATCGCCACGTTTGGCGAGAAATCGCCATATATGATAACCCTGCTTTTGATTAGAATTCTCCTGAATTCTATTGTTCAAGTTTAAAGCAAAGCGAATTAATATCAAGTGGCCTTATCATCAAAACAACACACATACAAAGTAGGTGTAGGAATATTTTTATATGTACTTTGAGAGTTCGGGTTGAAGTTTTTCTCTTTTCTTATATAGAGTTTGACTGATGGGGTGTAATCAGCTGATGATCATCTGTGATGATAAGGCTACCTGATACTGAATTCGCCTTGGTTTAAAGTAACACTTTTATGTGTTTTTAAAGTTAATATTATGATAATTATTATAATAACTATAATTAGAGTATTGCATCCATATGATATTCTAGTGTGGTTTCTTAATTCTTTGATATTTTTTACATTATTCTGATGTTCTTTTTCAAATTGTTCCATTGTTATCTTATGCGTAAAATTTCTATCATATTGACGTTCTTAACTATTGATTTTGCTGCTGTAACTTCTAGAATATTGGAAAAGTAATTATCTTTAATTTTGACCGTAGAATTATTAAAATTTATTAGGTAGTTTCCATTTAAAACAATTTCTTCAATATTACATGTTTGATGTACATTAGTATTATTTGCGTTTTTAATTATAATTGTGCTTAAGTCTATAGGTAATATTTCTAAGTCTTTGTTAATAATTAATTGACAATTATTTTTTATTAACCAATGATTACTTAATTTCAAACCTCTAAAATGCTTATTCTCTGCGAGTTTGTATGTTTTATTTTCATATTCGAAAACTTGCTCCATGACAGCATATATTTCATTATTGTGATCATTTGGTAGTGGAACAATATATTTTAACTTAACTTCTATAAATCTTTAAGGTGTTTTTATTCCAAAAACTAGACAGGATTCATTAAAAAATGCTGTTCCGATCTGTATATATTTTAATTTGCTATGATTAATTTCATATTTCTTTATTTCATTGTATGTTAAACTACTTGGATGTACCATACCGTATTTTGCGGAAATAACATTATCCTGTAAATGTTCTATTTTGTTCTTAATTACCTGTATATTGGTTAGATGTTCCAAGTACAAACTTGTTTCATATTCTTCTTCTACAACTTTATTAATATAATTTAATTCCTCTTCTATTTTCTTTCTATCATTTTTTACGACAAGATTTAAGTGATTTAAAGTTATATTAAAGTAATCATTAATTAGAATCTGCTGATTATTGTTTTCTTCCATTTTATCAATGCTAAAAATATGTTTTTGTATATCTTGTCTGTCTTCGTCGTCCATTGTCCCGAATAGCCATTTTGAAATGCTTCCTAAGCCGTTCATTAGTCCGCGTCGCTGTCGTTTTGGTTTTGGTATCAAAGTTACTAATTTATTTTTTTCATCCAGTAATTCTGACTTGCTTGTTTTTACTTTTCATTAAAATAACATTTTCAGTCATGCTCTTTAAAATGTTTTCTATCTCATGCAAATTAACTAGATGTATTATTATATCGGAGTCCTTAACAATTTCTTGGTCTTTTATGTGAATGTCTATAAATCCCGTTTGTTCCGTTAGAGGTTTAACTGTCATAATTCCCTCAGTATGCATTGTCATCAGCAACATCATTAGTATTGTCCAAATCTGAAAATTTTAAAGATCTCTTAATGTTACTAGTATGCACATTTTCTAATTTACTTTTCTTATATTTTGGTTGTTCCTTATGCCTAACAGCCTTATAATTTTTAATAAATCCTTCATCCCTAGTCTCTTTGTAATATTCCCTGGAATTGTTTAGCTTTTCTATTGTTTTTCTTTTATGTTCTTCCAAACTTTTTTTAACTCTCTTTTCATCTATTTTTCCTTGCTGGACTTCGCTAGGAGTACATTTTATGGTGGAATGATATCGTTCATTGTAATTTCTAATTGATCTCTGGATTAATTGTTTCACCGGTACTTCTTTATTTGTTTGTACATTATTCTAAATTTCTCTGCAATGGTATTATGCAGACGCTCTATATCTGCGTTACCTGTATGACTATTAGGTTTAGTCAGATGTAATTCTAAATTTTCATTATCCAACAACTACTTTATTCTAATTCCTTTGAATTCGTTGTCAACAATTATTTTTTTTGGTTTGCCTATTTTGGCGAAATGATCTTCCAATTGTTCGATGATTGTTATAATATTTCCATCGTTCTACGAATATGCTGCCGCGAATTTTGAAAACTTGTCTATTATTGTCAGAAAATGGAATACTTTCATTACATACGTATCCACATGCACTATTTCATTTTTTTTAGATGGCGTTTCTGCGACTAAGAATCTCGATTTGATTGGATTTCTATCGTATTTTACCTCTTGACATATTTCACACTGATTAATAACTAATTGAATCAGCTCCATTAGTTTTGGATAATATATTATATTCTTAATGTTATTGTACGTTTCGCTTATGCCCGAATGACGACTTTCTCTAACGTGATACAGAGAAATCTGTTTGACTGCCTCTACCTCTGTATTTATGTCTTACTGTGCATTTAATAAATTCTATTATTATTATGCTCTTACTGTGCATTTAATAAATTCTATTTGTTTATCATTAGAATATAATTGTATCAATTTTTCTTGAACTATATTATAGCTATGATCGGATAATTCGGAGAATATGCCTATTTTTCCTTTCGTAATATATCTTTTAAATATTCCTCCCATCTCATCAAAATCAGCTTCAGCTACAATATAGATAATCCTTTTGCCGTGTATCGTTTTCATTTCCTCAACCTTGTTGTTGGTTAGGATAATCTGTGTCTTACATTTGTTAACTATTTCTTCCTTAATATAGAAATGATCTTGTTAATGTTCTATAGCTGAGTGGACAGTTACAATAGATGCGTTATCATCCTCTGAAGTGTTCACTGCATTAAAGTTTATTTCCTTTTCTGAGCCCTCCGGGTGGTCTGTTTTTTCTATTCTACTTAAAAAGTCTGCAACCTTATTTTCTTTCCCTTTTATGTACTCAATTTCAAAATCATACTCGCCTAATTTTAAAAGCCGTCTTCGATGTCTTTGTGACATATCCTCTCCTTTATATTTAGAGTGTAAGAACTTAATGGGTTGATGATCTGTGAGGATTTTAAATCGTCGACCGTATAAATATGGTCTTAAATAATTCACACTCCATAAAATTGCCAAAAACTCTTTATCGGTTGCGTAATAATTCCGTTTGTGATTGTTCAAAGTTCTAGATGCAAAACATTCCGGATGCCCTTCCTGTGACAGAACTGCCCCAGTCGCATAATTGGATGCATCAGTAGTCACTGTGAAAATTTTTTCGAAATCTGGATATCTCAAAATGGGATGACTACTAACTAACAGTTTCAACATTTCGAAAGCCTCTATGTACATTGGATCCTTTGTATTAATGTTTACTCCTTTTTTCAAATATTTCGAAAGCCTCTGTGTACATTGGATCGATCCTTTGTATTAATGTTTCCTCCTTTTTTTCCAAATAGAGCATAATCCTTCATAAATTTTCTGTAGTAGCCTGCTAATCCCAAGAAGTTTTTTATTTGTCTTTCTGTTCTTGGTATTTCCAATTCCTGAATAACTTTTATCTTATTTGAACTAGGTTTTAGTCCTTCCTTAGTTAAAATGTGCCCTAAAAATGCAGTTTCTTTCTCCATGAAATTACATTTACCTACTTGTACTTTCAAATTTGCATCTTCCAGTGCCTTGAAAATGTCCGTTATTGCCTTTACATGCTCCTTAGAGATTTACTAAATATCAGTATATCATCTAGGTACACTACGCATGTCTTGTTGATGAAGTCTCGTAGTGTCTCATTCATTAGCCTTTGGAAAGTCGCTGGGGCGTTTTTTAAACCAAATGACATTCTTATAAATTTGTACAGTCCGTTGGGTCTCACAAAAGCTGTCTTCTCTCTATCTTGTTCTCTTATTCGAATTTGGTGGTAACCTTTGGCTAGATCCAAGGTCGTAAAATACTGTGCTCGTCCTAGTTTGTCCAAATTGAGTCTATATTTGGTAATGGAAATTTATCGTCAATTGTAATCTCATTCAGCTTTCTATAATCTACCACAATCCGATATTTTTTCTCTCCAGAATTATATATTTTCTTTGGCACTACTATCAATGGACTTGCATAGCGTGAACAACATTTTCTAATTATTCCCTGTTTTTCCATTTCCTTAATTTATCGTCTTACTTCTGTTTCATGTTGTGGAGGATATCTATACAGTTTAGAGTTTATTTCTTCTTCAGTCGTTGTCCTAATTTCATGTTGTATGTTCATTGTGCTGGTTAACCTGTCGCCATCCTTAAAAAAGAGTTTTCTGAATCTCTTCAAAATTTTCATAACTTCTTTGTGTTCTTCTGTATTCAGATGTTCTAATTGTATCCTATTCCAATCAATATCAGCTCCTTCCAACGTACATATTTGGAGGTTTTCGTATGGGTTTATTTTGAAATTCGCGCACCGATTATTAAAGCAAATAGTCCCATCCACTAAGTCTATCACTGTACTATCACTGACATTTGGCCTGAGGTTTCCTACCTGCGAGTATCTTTGGGAATAATTTGTTTCTATGTTATCTATTTCCATATGTTCAGTTCGGTGTGCCTGGGTTGATTCCAGCGATATTGGCCGGAATTTGGGCCAGGCTTTCCTACCTGTGTGAACCTCTGGAAATTTCCTGACACGTTGTTATTTGGGACTCTAAAACGTCCTGAATTGAAAGGTCTATTCATATAATTGTTGTTATAATTATTTTTATTGTTATTATTGTTATAACAATTATAATTATTGTTGAAGTTACCTTGTACTTTATTCTGATTTCTGAAATTCACATTTGTATTTATATTATTAAATTTATTAACTTTAAATTTTCTGTATTCTGGTCGAATACAGGTATCTTCGTATCTTCTTTTTGTTAGTATTTTCAATATATCGTTGATATGTCTTTCTCCATAAATTGTATCTAGTAATGTCCCTTGCGTCATTTCTTTCAGTGTGTTTACTAATAAGCTACCTATATTTGACAGATCTTTATAATGATCATCTTTAAAATAAATTACTAGCTCGTCTGCCTTATATTTAATTTAGAATTTCAACTATTAGTTCGCTTACCGAATTCACTTTCAGGTTTGTTATCATCTTGTATAATTGATATGGCTCAACGCTAGATCGATATCTCAGTTTTAGGGTTTCCTTTATCAATTGCCAATTATCTGGTGTTGGGATATTAATGATGACATCCTTAGCTTGTCCCTGTATCACTTTATAAAATATTGTTCTGACCGCCTCTTTTTGAAGATTTTCTTCATGGATAGTTGATAGTAGGTATTCGGTGCTAAAGAAACTGTTGATGGTTACCTCTCCGGTTCCGGTGAATGTGGGAAGATGATTGATTGTTTTTAAGATGTTCTCCCTGGTGCTGTATTCTGGAAATGGTGCTACATGTTGAACTGGCATTTGTTGTTGTTGCTGCTGTTGCTGTTGTTGTAGCTCCATGTATGCCAGACGTAATGGTTCTAGCTGCTGATCTTTTCTTAATAGTTCATCCGCCAAGTTCACGGATGCTTGAACTTTTTCCTCCATTCTTCTCCGTTGATCAAATGACTTTTGTTTTTTGGAATGCACTGTGAATTGGTGTTGTCCACAGTTTTTATTAAATGTTCACTACACAAGGATTATTTTTCCTTTTATTTAGTGGTGTTCACTTTTTATTATACTGTTCACTACACTAAGGACTATTTTCCTTTTATTCAGTGGTGTTCAGTTTTTATTTTAATGCTCAATACACTAAGGATTATTTTCCTTTTATTTAGTGGTGTTCACTTTTTTATTTTACTTTTCACTACCCTAAGGATTATTATCCTTTTATTTAGTGGTGTTCACTTTTTTCTTAATGTTCACGTGTGTTCGAACCGCTGGATCCCTTTCACTAACTTAGGGATCCTACCGACTGCGCCAATTAACTAATTCGATGCCGAGTGTTAATTAAAAAAAACTAAGTTTTTTTTTTCTTAATTTTCATTTGTTATTCTTTATTTAATACATTTGAGCAGGTGAACATGAGAAACAAGACTGACTTTACATTTTTCTTAAGCTTATTATGTTGGCTTTAATTATTATGAACTGTTGCTTTGGCATATTTTGATTGGCTAAAATTTTTTAAATTTTCTATACATAAAATTGTTGATCTTGCATTTTTTTATGCTTAATTTATTCTAATTGGTTGAGGTGTTAATTTTTAATTTACTTCAAGAAATTGCAATTCTGCATTTTCTTTGTAACAACAATTTGTGTACTTTTTCGTGTGACCGGAAATGCAATGTATCGTATTCAAAATTGCCACAGCAACAATTTTACAATTCATGTACTTATATTTTCTAGGAACTTATCAATTTTATCAGGGATGGTGTGATTATATGTTACTCGCACACTAGAAAAAGAGGGTATGGGAAGGCAAACATCAAAGGCTTGCCGTCAATATGTGTTCGAAATTTTCAGGAAACATATTGTGTGTTCTATAATTTCAGTATTTTGAAAACGTAACAAAAATGGATTATGTTTCTCATGAGGCGATAAAGATGGCAAACTTGGTTGCAATGAAATTTGCACAAGTTCGCCTTCGTCACTTGAATACTCCAACAACAATTAATATAATGCCACACTAATGCACATCAGAAAAATTTGTGATGTTGAGGAGTGCCTTAATAAGGGATAAAACTCAGGTTCGCAGTCGTAATTGGCCTTGCGATCAACGTGCTAACCACTTCAGCTAACGGCACCATCAATTTAATTTCTATTGATCCAAACTTATATTTTAACTTATATGTAGCTAAGAATTAAAAATGCAAGAGTCTCCTTAACATTAATAAGCGAGATAAATCGAATAAGCATTTAAGCATTAACTAAATAATAAGCATTAACTTAAATTTAACTGAAATTTAATAGGTACATAAATTAATTTTGTGATATTTACTTTTTTAATTTAAAATTTAAGTTTTATGTAATGTAATAACTTAATGTTCATTTTTTATTGTTGAACGCTTTAATACGCGATATTAACGTAGCAAAACCAGTCTAAAGAAATTAGAAAACTATTAAAAAAATTTTATTCTTGTGGGCTACGTTATTTTCGTGTGACATTTCAGAGTAAACTGTAAGAATTGTGACCGACAAAAAAACGTAACTTACAAAAAAATTTCTGTATGGAGAAATAACGTGAAACTTATGTATAACTCGCATAAGGTCATTAGTAGGCTACATTTAAAATTTCATTGCAAAATTCTTAGCACATTGGAAAAAAAGTAAAAAAAAACCCTCCTGTAAAATTTCATTTTTGCGGCTTACGTTATTTTAGCGGTTAGGGCACGATATGCACATCCTTAACAACAAGTAACATACTTAACAAGAAACACCTACATGCATAGATAGCTACATACATAACAGCAAACTTACACGCGATCAAGGCACAACCATACCTAACGTGTCCAGAAAGTTTTTGTCAAAAGCGGGATAAGAACGGTTGAAAAGCGGGATTCTGCAGAAAATATGACCAAAAAAGCGGTATTTTATAAAATATCTTATGTAAAGCGGGATGTTGTAAATACACGCATGATAATATATGATTTTTTATAAATGTATGCAACTACACAGTTCCATATCGTTAAGCGAAATAACGTAACTAACAAAAAATTTTAAGTCGCATTTCCAATTATTAATTATTACATCGAAGCGCTTGTCCCTACAAATTTTCAAACTGTTTTCATAAAAATCAATCGCATTAAAAATTAAAATGAAGAGACTTTTTACTTCAGTCACTTAAAGTGTTTTATTTAGTCTTTTTTCTTTCCTATAAAATTAAAAACAGTGTAGTTATGTATTTTTGCATTTCAGCTAACGATATGCTCTTAGGAAATTCATTGAGTTACAGGTCTTAAAATTGAAAAAAGTGCAATATTAGATATTTATTAAAAATTCATAATTTTTATGAAACAAAAATTTTATAAATTTGTCTCTAACATATGAAACATGAAATCGTTGGGACCCGACAAAAATAAGAAAGTTGTCAGTGAGTGAAAAAAGCCGAAGTCATCTCTTATAAAATTCAGTGTATAGTCAAAAGAATATTTTTGATCAAAAGTTCTGTTTTTTCACTTAACGTCTTGTAACTTTGTTCTATTTTGTCGGTTCTTAAGCATTTTATGTATCATGTGTTCTTCACCACATTAGTTTCAACTTTGGGCTTTAAAGGATATTTCTGGATTTTCGTTTCATTTTAATGGAGAAAAATTTAAATTGAAGGTTAGCCGAACTCGATGGTTTTTAAGTCGTTCAATTAAATTTTTGCAATAATCAATTATTTTCAATAGAATAATTAAAAAAAAGAACTATAAATTTTAAAACTCGAAAAATAACAATTTAGGTGGGATCGACCTCTTGGAAGCGGGATAATCTCGCCTAAAGCGGGATGTTTGGTCAAGTTAACCATACCAAGTGTATTCGCTAATACGGCAACTACAAATAACACAAGCATTTTGTTTTTGGAATACCATTATACGATGTCAAAGCAAAGCGAATCATCACAAACCTAACAAAGAAATTTAGACATACAAACATGAAAAATATAAAAAATAAAAAAGAAAGTTAACTTCATCTGTTATGCTGACTTTAGACGACATGTTTTTTACATATGGCTTGTTAGGTGTGTGAGACATATGTAACTTCGCATGTTTGTCAAAATTGTCAATTTACAGACGGTTTATAATATTTGCTTTCACACGTACATGTGCAATTACATTTGACATAACCTCTGAGTGTTCACAACAGCTGAGTTTTTGCACAATTTTCGTAAATATATAAAGCGCTCTTTGCTTTTTAATGTTTTTTCAGCCAAACCACACTTTTGATCATTTAATACAGCTGATGTCAGATGCCTTGTCAGATGAAAATAGAACACGCTCTAATTGAAAATTTTTCATCTGACTTTGCTTCTTTAAATGTCATCTGACAATGTTTCATATGTTTCACACGGCATGTATCACTTTTGCAGTGGGAAATTTGACAAGTCATATGTAAAATACATGTCGTCTAAAGTCAGCATTATGGATGCGCCTTGTAAGAGTAAGTTTATGTGAACTTCTTGCTGTCGTTTTCCAACAGCGTTTTTGATATAGTGGCTGGTGCGTTGGATTTCATAACAGAAGGTGCTTAGTTCGATACTAGTTTGAAGATAAAATAACAAGCAGTGAAAAAAATAAAATAAAACAAATTCAAAGGTGTATAATCGATAGATAATATAAAAATTCAAAACAAAAAAAAATTGCCTAGAATTTCCTAACCAAATTTTTATTTTATATTAATTTCAAGTAAATTTATTGTTTAATATCCTATTATATTCAAATATTTCTATTATTAATTAAAAAATGCATACTTTTACGATATTTATTATCAATATAGCAAATTCCTTTATCGCAGGAAATTTGAAAAAAAAATATTTGAATACTGGGATTTTTGTAATCAAATATGAAACTTATTTTTTTCTGTGATATTAATTATGAACTGAAAAATATTAATAGCACACTGTTACAATAGCTCCGAACCCGTACTTTCTGGTTAAAGTTCGGCAAAATAAGAGTAAGAAAGAATTATTCTCACTAAACACAAAAGTACGCGAACAGCAAAAACCAAATTTTTATCCCAAAAAGTAACATGAAAGTGTAGTAAAAATAAACAAACAATAAAAAGCAACATACTTGTTTTTAATAGCCTTTTTAGTTTTTAGATACTTTGTTGAATATATACATACAAATGTGAATCCAAATTGATTACTAGGCTAACGTTCGTAGCGTTATATTCAGAAAGAATTGGGCATGATTAATATTCCAAGGAAAAAGGGAAACATTAACATCAACTTAATTTTTCAATGTACACAGCAGAAAAGAGTAGCGACACTTTCCGAAGCCGCTACTCTTCCATCGTCAGTGCTCACGTGTATTTTGCTTATCACCAATTGTTAGCTGGCTCTGTCGAATGTGATTTTTAATTCTTATATGTACAACTTTTTCGTGAAAATTTAATACGAGAATTAAATCACTCTCAAGCTGATATTAACTGCCTCGTGGGATGGTCATCTTGTCGCGATGTGGAGGCTTAGGTACGTCGTATTGATAACGTCTGCTTTCCCCGATGGGGTGGTTATCGCACCAGTCTGTTTCTCGGCCAATGGGCCTGTGAATCGAATGCTACTGCTTCTCAGACAAAGAGGGTGTCCCCACCAGGCCCGATCAGTCTGCGAGCTACTGGTGGGGCGGGAAACCAGCGTGGCTCAGCCAAGCTGGTGAGTCGCCAAAAGACAACACAGCCGAAAGGTGGTTGTCTTAAGCCCAGTGGCGAGGTACCTCTGGACTTCAGGCCTAGTACCTCCAAAGCTGCTAAAGCCCTTGGCGGAAAACCGGCTTAAGCCCCTTCTTCGGGTGCGGCGCGTTTGGACACGAGTAAGTCGGTCAAACCCTCCGTTTGGAAGGAAAAGGCAGTGAAGGACTCTTCCTCCTGCCCCAGTACTTTGCCACTCCCTGCCGAATTCGGCATCACAAAGACCCCTAGGCACAAAAACCCTTCCCGCAGGGCTGCCACTACGAAGCGTTCCGCTTTAAGAAAATTTTCGGCCTTATGCTCCATCCCGGCTGACCAGCTCACTAATGAGCAGGCAGCTTCGATGGTGCCATTTCCCACGACAAGTGGGATTTGGTCAACCTAAAATTGCAGATGTGCTCTGGAAGATATGGCAGGATAATCCGGGACCTCCGCCACAGTGCGTTGATTCTGGCTGGTACCAGAATCACGTTAAAATTATGGCTTGCGCAGATGAACGCTCAGCGTTGCTGCTAATACAAGGCATTGACTCTATTGGCGAGGTATAGCAAGGTGCTAGGTTGGATGCGGTTCCTATGGAAGAAACTCCCAAAAACCCTGGAGGCTTTGCCACCATATCCGCTGAACCATTGGCCCCAGAGGAGATCCTTAAGAGCTGCAACCCCGGGCTGCCTACCCATGACTGGAAGGTGGCCAAGGTTTCCGGCGTTCAAGGGTCTAGGAGGAAAGTGATTCTGATCCTGAATAAGGAATTGTTTTACTGCTTCAGTACAATTTTGTTGCGCGTCTACCGGTCTGACGGCAGAAAGAATCGCAACCCTGCCTCGAAAGGCGTGCAGTCCACAGAAGGCACGCTCACTGACGACACCGCTGGCTCCTCTCACATAGATGACGCCCAGTCCATATCTGAGATGGTGGGCGGCTTCTTTGAACAGATGGACTTTGCGGAGGATGACGAGGACGCCATTCTGGACTCCGACCAAGAGGATGTCAACGTCACAGTCGTAGACACTATGGAGCATGGTGAAGGTGACTCAAGCATCCGCTGCAATGCTCCTCTGGGTGGTTGAGAAGGAGGAGAAGCTAGTCTTTGTCCAGGAACCCTGGGTCCACCAAGAACGGGTTTCTGGGCTAAACCTCAGGCGCTACAAGCTTCTGTTTACCAGAGGCACAGGTGACATAAGATCTTGCTTACTGGCTAAAAAGTCTTTACGTATTTTTATTTTATCTGATTACAGTGATGAGGATACTGTTGTTGCGGCATTGGAGACAGCCACTGGCACTATCTGGGTAGTCTCCAGCTATATGGCACATGACCACGGAGATTGTCCACCAAATGAAAAGGTACGTGGGATTGTGGCTAAAGCGGCAAGCACAAGGACGCCCATTATTATATGTGCTGATGCCAACTCGGGGTAGCAGTAACACTAACGCACGAGGTGAGTGTCTTTTCGATTTTATTCTTAGTAATAGTCTTGAAATAGCTAATAGAGGTTCAGAACCTATTTTTATTGCCTCAAACCGCAGCGAGGTCTTAGATATCACTTTGGTCAGTGCACAGCACATTAAATTAATTAGTAACTGCACGGTATCGGACAACTGTTCCTTTTCGACCATCGTTATATTGACTTCTCTATAGGGATTTTTGAATCTAGGCCGGATCCCATAGTAAATAGAAAAAAAACCAACTGGGAGATGCAAAGCAATCTCCTTCTGAATACCCTAATCTCTGCTCCCACAATAAACACTATTGGAGACATAGACTCGGCCGTAGATACGCTCAGCGAATCTTTCCGCTATGCCACAAGCATGTCCTGCAAACCTATGGTATGCAAAGGCAAAAGTAAAACACCTAGGTGGTGTCCAGAAATTCCACAGTCGCGCAGCGAATGTCGTAGACTATTCAACGAGGCCAAACGATCAGACAACTGGTCGAGCTATAAGACCTCTGTGAATACATTTAAAAATCCTGTTAGGAACGCTAAAAGGAAGTCTTGGAGGAATTTCTGCAGTGAAGTGGAGGGTTCCTCTGAGACCATCCGCTTGCGTAAGATATTGGCAACCTCACCGGGTGTACCCAGCTACATACAGAAATCATGTGGTAGCGGGACGTTGAGTAGCCAAGAAACGCTCAGCGTGCTACTTGATACACCCTTCCCCGGCAATCTTCCAGCCCCTGTAGCAGGGGCTGGTACAAGCCGTACCCCTGAGTCGCCCTCTACAGTCACCGTCCCTCTGGACATCGACAGACTAAAATGGGCGATTATCAGCTTTGATCCATTTAAATCTCCGGGACCAGATGGTATAATTCCAGCTGATCCACAGAGAAACATGGATCTGGTTATACCATGGCTTTCTGTAATATATAAAGAATGCTTAAACTACTCTTACATTTCAGCTTCCTTTAGTAGTTGTAGGGTTATCTTCATCCCTAAAGGCGGAAAGACTTCCCCCACTAAACCTAAGGACTTCAAACCAATCAGTCTGACATCCTTTCTGCTCAAACCCCTAAAAAGAGCTATTGACATACATCTGAGAATGTCTATACCCGCGAACTTCTCTCTCCCTCACAACATGCCTATACCAAAGGCAAGTCTGTGGAAACTGCCCTACACTCCCTGGTCAGCCACATAGAGAAATCTCTGGAACACAAAGAGTTAACTATGGTGGCCTTTTTGGACATAGAGGGTGCCTTTCAGTACGTCAAACCCGATTCCATTATTTTGAATATGATAGAACTTAGGATTGATGCTAATATCTGCAGTTTCGTTAAGAGCCTGCTAACAAATAGGGTAATAAGTGCCTCGATTGAAAATGTTACTGACTACAGGGCAGCCAATCGAGGCATTCCACAAGGAGCGGTTCTATCACCACTCCAGTGGAATCTTTTTACTAGAAAATACAAAGTCGAAGACTTTGCGCCTCCTAGACTCAACATTAACGGTCTAGGATAACGCCAAATACTTGGCCGTAATCCTAGATAGCAAACTATCTTGGAATCTAAACACCCAGTATAGAGCGGATAAGGCCCTCGTGGCTATATATACCTGTAAAAGAGCCATTAGTCGTAGCTGGGGCATAGAGCCCAGAGGGATCAACTGGATCCTTGAAGCGGTACTTAAGCCCATTTTATTTTATGGTGTATTAGTTTGGTGGCAAGCGGTAGAGAAAGACTCTCATCGCAGAACACTTAATAAAATATTTCGGCTGGAGGCGACCCTGGTAACAGGTGCGTTCAGGTCGACTCCACCGAAAGCACTCTTCACGATGATGAATTGGCTTCCGGTGGAGGGTACAGCCAAGCAGCTAGCTTTATTCTCGGCGATCAGGCTGACCGCTACATGCCCATGGTCACGAACTGATTATGGGCACTCCAGGATTCTGCGACAGCATCAAGGCATTCACAGCAACATTGATTATCGCGCACCGAAGCCTTACTTTGGTGGGCTATTCCTCTCACTTGTTCTCAGCAGGGAACAGTACTTCTCATCTCTCAACCCTCCTGCTCCAAAAGGGGCAACAGAACTGGCGGAGATTTATGTGTGGAAAACTTCAACGTAAGGGTCCCATTTAGGCTGAAAGACAGTTGTAGCGTCTTCCAAGCTGAAATCTCCGCTATCACTAGGGCGGCAAGATGGCTTAAGTACTATAGGATATCGGAAGATATCTATATATTTACCGACAGCAAAACGGCCATCGCCGCTATAAATGGTGTATACACCACTTCCTTGGCGGTTGTCGAATGCCGGGTATCTCTAAACGAGATAGCGAGACATTCGACAGTAACACTGGGTTGGGTTCCGGGACACTCAGATTGTCCCGGCAACGATATTACGGACGGAATTTCCAAACAAGGCGTGAGATTGAGCCACTCGATGATATGCTACTTCGTTGGCTTCCCTCTATCACATTGTAAATCACTGATACAGCTTGAATCATTCAGGCTGGCACAATATAGGTGGGAACGTGAAGGCACCTGCCGCGTGGCTAGGTCCACGTGGCCCCACTACGATCTAAACAGGACACGAGATCTGCTCATGCTTGGTAAAGGTCGAACGAAACTATTAGTAACAGTGCTCCCAGGGCACTGTAATATGGGGACCCATGCCATAAGTTGTAATGAAGAGGAAGAGACTGTTCTCCATCTTCTATGTCAGTGTTCGGCTCTAGCCAGCTTAGGGACGAGAATCTTGGGCGCTAGCATATTTCCAGACTTAGAGAGTCTGGGTAATGTAGGGCTAGTCAGGCTATCCTCGTACTTAGTTCAATCGGGATGGTTTGACACGGCGGCAGGGCATTCGCAATTTCTGCCCTGTCTGCTTTAGGGTATCACAAAGGGACCGAATCAACGGACCCAAGTGAGTCACTTCTGCAGTCGTGACAGCCCTCCTAACCTAGCCTAATATTAACTGCACTTTCCCAGCGTTACCATCGGTTTATTTTTCTTCATTCCCATTTTTCTGATCTTTGTTCTACTCAAGACAAACTTTTTTGGTTTGATTTTATACTTAAGTATATATGAACATGTAAACATGTGAAAAGCTCAAGCCAGTAGCTAATTAGGAATCAAGAAAATAAAACGCTGGGAAAGTGCAGTTAATATCAGCTTGAGAAAGATTTAATTCTCGTATTAAATTTTCACGAAAAAGTTGTATATATAAGATTTAAGCGGAGTGGGACGAAATTTAGTACTGAAGTGCTTACGTTATCGTTCGCTTTGGTTTTTATTCGACTTGTCGTCCTGAAGGTTGTTAGTGGGGCGCAAATCAGCTGTTTGTCGTTTAGAATGCTTGAGAACGAAAACTTTCGACATCGTGGGACAGGCTGTAAAATGCTAGATTCTTTCGAACTTACTTTTTTTAGCTTTAGCGACCTTTTTATGACTTTTAAAAAAATCATAAGGAAAAGGTTTAAATTTTTTTTTATACTTTCACTTTTGAATGAAATTTTTAATTAACTTTGTTTCGTTATAACAATTTTTCTTTCTTTTCCTTTTTTTATAAAATGCAGCAGAGCGCCGACAAAATGGCGACATTTTGATCGTCTTATTTCGTTTAGGGGGAAAAATGTATATATGGATGTTCCTTCACCGCCACTTTGCTTTTTACTTCTTAATTTTTTTGTTAACTGCTTCACCTTATATTTGACTTTGTCGCAGTGCAATTTGTTTTTTTTTTTGCTTATTCTATATTAAATAATACATTTTATTTTCACATGCATGTTATTATCTACCGACATTATGTATTTATTTATTATATTAAATAGTTATAGAAATTCTCTATAGTCGCTTTCCAATTATGCACCCGATTTGTGTCTTACTTGAACAACCTTTTAAAACCAACTGACTTCTTTCTGACCTTCTTCGTTCGATCTGCCCTGTATGACATTCAACATTCAAGTTTCGCATTTGTGTCGCTTTTTGATTGGCTAAAAAATAACGGTGAACGATCCCCATCATGGGGAATGTATTAAAGGAGGAATTACGATAACTACTCGCTCATTACATCTTACAGGGTTGTTATAGATGTCAGAGTTTTGGAACTAATTTTTTTGCAAACATATGGGGCATTTCATAAATAATATGACAAACGTTTTTTTTTTTTTACTGCCGAGGAAGAATATTAAAAATCCGTAACAAAGCTCCTTCGCATCTACATATGTATGTGTTAATATCGAACAGGGAGGATTTTATTGGATAATCTAATGTTTATAACGAACTGTGGTGCCTAGGACGTGGTGTTAGAAAATTAATAGACGAATAAAATTGTTGAAGTGATACGTGTGGCACGACCCACGAAGCCGGGCACTATACGAGTTTCGGAAATTCCAACCGCTCAGCTAGAGGATGATCATTGGCGAAGATCTGAGGCGTGGTATTTCCCAATATAAGTACCCGTCAGATCTTCAACTTCATACAACGCATTCCCAATTCTTTTACTTATTCTGCTTTTGACGAATTTGGGGCTAAATTTCGCATTGAAGCCCTTTTTGAAATTGCGCTGAGAGTGATTTCTTCGGAAAACTTCCTGCCCTTCCACGAACTTAATGGGTTTTGACCTGGTGTTGTAAGTTCGAGAGGCTTTTTCGTGAGCTACGTTTAGATTCTTAACTATCTCGTCTCGTAAGTGTTGGAGTTTATCAGTGTGCTCGACGGTTGTATCATCTGATAGAAGGTTGAGTTTTCCTAGGAGAGGGTAAGAAGATCCATGCAGGATCATATTCTGGCCGAATATGGCATAGTACGGCGTGCATTTAGTTGCAGTGTGGTAATCGCTTCTCAATATTTGCAGTATTTTAGGTATGTTCCTATCCCAGTTCGTGTGATTTGGATCGTTTTTGAGGAAATATCGGATTTTTGAAACTATTTCTCTATTGGCTCTTTCAGAAGCGTTTGCCTGGGGCGAGTAATACCCCGTGATGATGTAGGCGATGCCATACACAGAAAAAAATTGTTTGATATCTTTAGACGTAAATTGTTTAGCGTTGTCACTATGGACATATTGTGGCACGCCGTAAGTGCAAAAGAAATCGTGTTCGAAAAATTCTATAACGTTATTTGAAGTGGCAACTCCCATGGGCTTCAAAAAATGATTTTCGTCAAATGATCGATTACAATGAATAATTGCGAATTGTTTGCTTTAGTGCATGGGAAAGGTCCTAGAAAATCGCAATATAATCTCTGAAAAGGGCGAATAGTTATAAATTGATTTCCCATAGGAGGGCGCAAGATCTAATTTGCTGGTTTTATCGCTTTACAGTCATCACAGTTGCTGATGAAAGCTCTAACATCGCGTGCTATTTGCGGCCAAAAGTAATTTTGGCGAATACGAGAAAGTGTTTTATGGTAACCGCCATGGCAGCCTACTCCGTGTGCCGATCTAATGGTAGTCTCAGCTAGATTTTTAGGCAGCCACAGTCTCCACAAGCTCTCTTCGGCATCTACACCGTTTCGAAATAGTACACGTTTGTAAACAAGATTTTCCCGTATGCATAAATCCGGCAATTTTTCTGCATATTGTATAATATCTTGCTTTAGTTTGTCGTACTCAGGACTGTTAAATTCGATGGATTTTAAGTCTACTCCGGGAGGATTTAGTACTATTTCGATTTCGTCAATATCAAATCGAGACAGCACATCTGGCACCACGTTTAGTGAGCCCTTCCGGTGCTCTATGGTAAAAACGAAGTTTTGAAGTTTTAAACTCCACCGAGCTAGTCTACCGTGAAGGTCTTTCTGGCTCATGAGCCAACGCAGACTTGAGTGATCGGTGACAATTTTAAACGGAAGTCCTTCGATATACTGCCTAAAACGTTTCACGCAGATTACATCAGCCAGGCATTCCAGCTCTGTCACCATGTAGTTACGCTGTGCCTTATTTAGCTTTTGGGACACAAACGCAATTGGGTGTTCCCTACCTTCGTTGTCTACCTGAAACAAGACTCCGCCTACGCCGACGCGTGACGCATCGCATTGAAAAATAAATTCCCTACCAAATTCTGGTTGGGCCAGAACGGGAGCGGTGGAAAGAGCCGATTTCAGATGATTAAAGGAGTTAGCAGCTTCTGGGCTAAGCCGAAACGGTTTTACAGATTTTCGTAGACAATCAGTCAGGGGACCAGTGAGATCTGAAAAATTCTTTATAAATGTCCGATACCAATTCGCCATACCAACAAATCGCCTGATTTGGCGGGGTGTCCTGGGTATGGGAAACTCCACTATAGCTGTGACCTTGTCGGGGTCGACCTTTAGGATCCCTCCACCAATTCGGTATCCGAGATATTTGATCTCACGCTGGCAGAATTTACTTTTTCCCACATTGCTTGTGAGACCGGCGGATTTTAGGCATTGTGCGACCTCGGATAATAAGCTCAAATGACTCTCATAATCTCGGCTACATATAAGGAGGTCGTCTAAATAAATGAATACGTTGTCTCTCAATTTGGATGGGATGGTTTTGTCCATCAGACGACTCATTGTCTGAGGCCCGTTACATACACCGAAGGGCATAACCTTATATTGGTATAAAGCCCTACCGGGTACAGCGCATGCCGTTTTCTCTTTAGAGCTCTCAGAAAGCTTAATTTGAAAAAATGCGTCCTTCAGATCTATACCGCTAATATAATGGGTTTCACTGAGGCGACTTAGCAACCCATTAATATGAGGAAGCGGGTATGAACCCTTTTTGGTCAGCTCATTTAACTTTCGACAGTCTAGGCACAACGTTATTTTACCTGGCTTTCGAACGGTTACTATTGGGCTACACCAAGGAGAGTTGGACTCCTCTATTACTCCTAAAGACAATAACCTGTCGAGTTCTTCGTACACTTCAGCCTGCCTAGGGGGAGATAGTGGGTAGTGTCTCGCTTTTACCGGGATCGCATCTCCTGTATCGATATGGTGCTCCAGGAGGTGAGTACGTCCAAGTCCTAACTTCTCGTAAGAAGGAAATTTTAAAATAACATTTTCAAGACGCAATTTCTGTTCGGGACTAAGATCATGGTATAGTGAATCCCTACATTCGTCTGATTTTAGACAGTCAATTGTCGGAATTATCTGAGGAGCGAGAGCGTAGGCTTTCCAGAAGTCAACTCTAAGGTATGCTTCTTGTGACAGGGTTGGTACTATATAAAAAATGATTGATTTTGTAACTCCTTTAAAAATTACAGGAAGCGTGCAATATCCTAAAACTTGATTCCTTGACCCATTTGCTGTCGTAATACTAGATCTAAATCCTTTTAATTGAATGTTATATCTTTTCACGAGGTCTAAGCTTCCCTTCCCTAACACCGACACATTCGCCCCTGAGTCTAAAAGGCAAGATAATTCTGTTTCAAAGATTCTGATTTTCGCGTAAGGTCTTCCATCATCCGAATTTGAAAGACAAGACGATTCAACTTTCGCTCTAAAATTTTTCCTAAGACAATAACGATTCCTACATTTTAGGATCTGTCGTGGCAAGTTTCGTTCTGGTCGTGGTTCTTGCAAATCGCTGTCAATTTGGCCTTTGTATTGCAGGGTATTGAAATGTGCATCAGGTTTTGTTTTGAGGCTGGAGAGTGATTCCCCCTGTGAGGGTTTACTCTCAATGCCTGGGTTAAACACGGGATTTAGTCCTTGGAACGAGCATCCCCGATCGCCCACTCGCTCCGACGTCTGTTTCCCGGGTGTGTGTTGCCACACTCTGGAGTAGTAACACCCCTTTGCCCGCACTTGAAACAGAAAAGGAAACGAGTTTTTTCACTACAGTAAATGTAGCTGTGTCCCGCGTTTAGACAATTCCAGCACTTAATTTTGGAGTAATCTCCTTTGACATATTGATTGCTAACATTCAAGGCTTCAATTTGAGGATCGATTTCGGCGACTGACTCCTCGCTATCAAATGTTTCTCCTATGCTATCAACTGAAATTTCATCTACTTATCGGGAACGGTTAGGCGGATATTTGAAAGCATTATTCGCTTTAAGTGATTTTGCGGCCTCCCTAAGAAGGTCGCGATATGAGTCTAAATCTTCAGGCCTAGAAACGAAAGTCATACTTAAAAGTTCGGGTTTTACATTCTTCCTAATGATGTTGATGAGAGCACTGTCTTCCATCGGATTATCTACCTTTAAGTTCATTCTAACTAAGGCTGAATGAAAATCATCGTTGCTTTCTTTTGGATGTTGTTTTCTAGCCGAAATCCTCATAAGAATATCGAGATCGCTCTCCAATGTGCCGAACTGTTTTGTAATAGCTCTTTTTAGAATCGAGTAGCGCGCTCTCGGATTTTGTTTTATGTATGTCCAAAACCATGTTTCCACTTTACCTTTTAGAAATATATGGAAATTTGCCATTAGGTAATCGAGTGGACATTGGCTTCGCTCTCTAAGTGTGTCTATTTTGAACAGGAAGTCAGACACATCTTCTTCACCACTAAAAGTGACGTTCCAATCTTTTAGTTTTATGAAATAGGATGCTGAAGTAGCGTTTGAATTTGCATTTGAGTTTTGATGGCTTACCCTAGAGGAATCGGATGCGTCCCTATTGTTACCTGAAATCCCTAAACTATTTCTCATCTCGATCATTTCCCTTCTAAATTCCTCCTGAGTACTCCTCAGGGCGTTTTGTACATATTGTGTTACAGTATCAAACGGGATTGCATCTGATGATTGCGGAGCTGCCTCCAAAGGCGGCGGAGCGGCATTGCCATCGCTGGTAGCCATTGTCAAGTTTTCGTCGAAGGCGGGTAAAATTCCGCTAATTGAATCTTCTCTGTCTGTGAAGTTTGAATCAAGGGAGAGGGTAACCGACGATGCCCTAATGGCCTTAATGCTTGTGCTCGATTTATAACCTGACATACTAGCTACACTGCTCGATTTTTGAGCTCCTAGACTCTTGCCTCTACCCCTACCTGGCGTGGCGGATAAACTTGAATTTTTTTGTATTTGTAGATGCGGTAGCTCTGAGGCCCGCTGAAGTCTTACTTGGATTTTTGTTAATTGAATCTGTTTTCTTCTGATCTGTGTTCGCCCGCGTATTGTATTTGTTCATAATGTTCTGAACCAACACAAGTTCGCCTACGACACAAAGGCAAAACGAGCCCAGTCACACAATAACCCGAACCTAGACCGAAGGAAAAAAAAAATCAAGCAATTGGCTGAAAAGAAACAAAACAAAGTATCTCTATATATAGGCTGAAATTTCTATGCGAGTATGATGTGGAAATTATATGAAGTAGAGTAATAACAAAAAAAAAACAATGCAAAAAAAAATTGTTTATAAGGTTTAAAATTTTAAAGGCGTGTATATCTTCAATTCAGGAATGCTAAGTAGATGCAAGCGAAAGCTTAGTAAGGCGACTTTGTAGATTGTAATTATTAGGAAGGCATAGGTAATCTCTACTCTGACTCATCCTAATAATTCCACTTGGCATATTAAGTCTGTATCTTTTACTGAAAGTAATGTCTCAAGTGTGCGTAAATGTAAATTCTATCTTCCTACAGAGACTGTGATAACTATAGCGACTTTTCGCTACACTCCATGCCTAAATTCGATCGACTCGCTACGCATCTACCACTTAATACTAATAGTCAGATACGGACTGAGCGTCTCAGGTTTAGGACATGTACAAAAAAAATTCGGAAATGAATTTATCACCGCAACGGCAGCCGAACTTCTCGCTGACGTCGGCTCTGGACTTGTGACAAACTCGAACCGATAATATAAAATTATGATGGTGAAATATAGCTTCCGTTGAGAACTATCTTCATGTGACACGTCTGCATCGCAATTAAACCCGAGATTATCATACACAGAAGTCAAGACTTATGCAGAACAGTTGTACATGAAAATAATTCGAGTTAAGATTGAACCATAAAATTTTGTAACAGTGATAAACTATGAAAACAATTTCCTCTTATTATAAGGTGACTATTAGTTGTTTATATACATATATATATATATATATATATATATATATATATATATATATATATATATATATATATATATATATATATATATATATATATATATATATATATATATATATATATATATATATATATATATATATATATATATATATATATATATATATATATATATATATATATATATATATATATATATATATATATATATATATATATATATATATATATATATATATATATATATATATATATATATATATATATATATATATATATATATATATATATATATATATATATATATATATATATATATATATATATATATATATATATATATATATATATATATATATATATATATATATATATATATATATATATATATATATATATATATATATATATATATATATATATATATATATATATATATATATATATATTTATATATATATATATACATATATACATATATACAGACATACGTACATTCATACATATATATGCATGTATATATATTTTAAAATTAAGAATAGTTTTCAAATGCTTAGACCTTTTTAAAGGCCTTTTCGTTGGGCGCCATATATGTTGCGCGTCGCCGGTTTGCTTGTTAAAGAAAGACAAAGGTAGCCTCTTGACCACTGCCTTAGTGGTCAAGAGGCAAGTTCGATTTCCGACTAGCTCAGTCCGTGGCAATTTAGGTTCTCAACCCGCTCTTCCCAGACGCATAACATATAAATACTCACACTTGCCTAATAATACCACTGTGCGTACTGTAATTAATTGACTGTTAGAAAATTTTATTGTTGAACAACAAAACCAAGGCTAATGCCTTGAGTTCTGTTCACGTGTCTAACATAGTCGCTGTACCCGCATATTCTCGCCTACAATTCTACCCAGCATTCCTTAGAAAAAGAAACTAGTGCATATTTGAATTCATGACTTTAACTTAAAAACTTTATTCATCTGACAAGAAATATTTAATTAAGCAATTTGGAACAATATATATAAGTAGATAATATAATATAATTTTGTAAATTCTCATGAGTTTATAATTAGTAAAAATACTGGTTAAATGCTAGATACTGTGCGAGACACAAGCGCGTGAAAGCCGTAAATTCGATTCTGAAAACGTCCTTTGACATGTAAGTGATACTATTTGACTCATATGTAAATGTACCATTTGCACGCTTTTGTCTCCCACTGTACGAATAGAAGGAAAAGTATAAGTGTGCTATATAAAAACGATTTTAAGGATTTTGATAATAATAATGTTAATAATCTGGACTATGAACTACTTAGGATACTTATGTTTTTGCTCGATCTGGATGTTGCAGGTGAGGCGG
Source organism: Panzeria rudis (assembly GCA_956483635.1). NCBI lineage: Eukaryota > Metazoa > Arthropoda > Insecta > Diptera > Tachinidae > Panzeria > Panzeria rudis. The sequence continues at coordinate 74,848,859 of OY101450.1, forward strand.
CTGCTTGTTGACAATCGTTGGTATGCTTTAATTTTACTTGGCGGTAACGATGTTCCTGACTTGATGAGTTTTCGTTCTATTGATTTGTATTTTGTTGTGGTTCCTTCTTTTGCTTTGCTTCTTTTTCTCTTTTGTCTGTGTCACATCATGTTGTATTTTGTATTCTTTTAGTTTGTTTTAGTTTTATATTTTTATGCTAGGAAAATTCACAGGTAAGCTTAGTAGTTTTCTTTCGTTTAATTTAGAGTTATTCGTTTCTTTTGAGTTTCGTCATAACTTGATATTACAGCTTATTTATTCGACTTTTATGTCATTGTATCATATTTGTTTCTTTAAAATTTGTGTTTTACGCTTTTCCCTTTTTTGTTTTGCTTTAGCTGTTTTCCTTTCACACTCGTCACAATTGTACACATTCACCCCTCGTTTGAATACGTAGCTTTGGGCAAATTAGCACATACGTATGTATATAAAAAATTTTCAGTGTTTAGTTCGAATATAATTTTGGTAAATTTTTGGTTTTTCAAATAAATCAAGAAAAAAAGTCAATTTTAATTTTCTCCTGTTATTTATCATTAATTTTTGTTCACTCTTTAATTCCCCTTTCTTTTCATTCTTATTTGCTTTTTCGTTTTTCTTTGCCCGAGCACTTCTTAACTTCAAAAAAAAAGAAACACATATTTTATTCCTTTGCTGGTATTTTCGCACGTGTCTAATTGACATTTGACTTTGCTTATATTCTTGCTTTTTTACTTTTTTGTTCTTTCGAACTTACTTTTTTTTAGCTTTAGCGACCTTTTTATGACTTTTAAAAAAATCATAAGGAAAAGGTTTAAATTTTTTTTTATACTTTCACTTTTGAAAGAAATTTTTAATTAACTTTGTTTAGTTATAACAATTTTTCTTTCTTTTCCTTTTTTATAAAATGCAGTAGAGCGCCGACAAAATGGCGACCTTTTGATCGTCTTATTTCGTTTAGGGGGAAAAATGTATATATGGATGTTCCTTCACCGCCACATTGTTTTTTACTTCTTAATTTTTTTTTTTACTGCTTCACCTTATATTTTACTTTGTCGCGGTGCAATTTGTTTTTTTTTTGCTTATTCTATATTAAATAATACATTTTATATTCACATGCATGTTATTATCTACCGACATTATGTATTTATTTATTATATTAAATAGTTATAGAAATTCTCTATAGTCGCTTTCCAATTATGCACCCGATTTGTGTCTTACTTGAACAACCTTTTAAAACCAACTGACTTCTTTCTGACCTTCTTCCTTCGATCTGCCCTGTATGACATTCGACATTCAAGTTTCGCATTTGTGTCGCTTTTTGATTGGCTAAAAAAATAACGGTGAACGATCACCATCATGGGAAATGTATTAAAGGAGGAATTACGATAACTACTCGCTCATAACATCTTACAGGGTTGTTATAGATGTCAGAGTTTGGGAACTAATTTTTTTGCAAACATATGGGGCATTTCATAAATAATATGACAAACGTTTTTTTTCCTATACTGCCGAGGAAGAATATTAAAAATCCGTAACAAATTTTGAGAGTAATGTTAAAAAAAACATGAAATGAAAAATCATTGTATAAATGCAAAAAATTTTTGGTAGCAACTTTAAAAGAGAATTAAAAAAAGAAATGTTTTAAAAATCATGGTGTTAATTGCGTGTTATATCTTAAATGTAAGTCTTACAAGATATCCTGTGCCGAGTACTAATTGTGAAGAAGTACGAACACATTTTAAGATGTGAATAATTTCTGGCGTTCAAGTTGAGTATGGAGCTTATTGTTGTAGTTGTTACTACAATTTAAAACCGTGGCTCCACTAAATAAATAATTCCCGTTTTAAATTATGCATATAAAAAATATAACGTTTATTTAAGAACTTTACAAGAATTTAAAGATACGAACTGTACAAGAACAAACTAAGAAGTGAAGTTAATAAAGAAAAAGATTAATATTGTAACTGACAAAAAAGGAAAAATAATGGGAAAACAAAATAGATAGCGGTACCAGATTTTATGGCTTGCCAACATCTCCCCCTTTTTAGGAAGGCGAATATCTTCTTGGAGCTTGACGTCGCCTTGTTGACCTCCTCGGTGCTACGGCTTCAATAGTGATACTAGGCGGTTCCACTCCTGACTGTTGTGATGAAGTCTGTTCCGAAGTTTGCACTGGTGATAAATTCTCTGGTTCACTGTCAATGTCGTAGAAATCCAAGTGAGTTATTTGTGGTATGTGATGGTTTGTATAACGCTGTCGGAGTTGGTTTATATGTGACCTTACGAGTGTGTTATGATGACCTGTCGATATTAGCACGTTGTAAGCTACTGTGCCGACCCTTTCGACTACTTCTCCTGGCACCCAAGACGCTTTGTTTTTGTAATAAGTTTTTGCGTAAATTTGGGCTCCGACTTTAAAAGTGCGTACCTTAGCTCCATGTTTTTTATTATAATATTCTTCCATACTTGAATTGCGCATGCCACTTGTGGTTAGATTAGATTTTAAAAAATCTAGTGTTGTTTGGATACGTCTGCCAATAAATATTTCAGAAGGTGACTTACCGTCGGGAGCACTTGGGTTTGGCGTTGCTCTATATTGCAATAAGAAGTTTAATAAATTTTCTTTGTCATCTGGGTTAGCATCACAATATGATTTCTCAATAGCTCTCTTTATTGTTTCGACAAACCGCTCTGCTTGCCCATTAGACTGTGGATGATAAGGTGGAGATCTGATGTGTGCGATTTCTCTCCCTTCGCAAAAATTTTGAAAAATTGGACTGGTAAATTGAATACCGTTGTCCGATACTATTAGTTTTAGTTGATTCACTTGATGAAATTACCTCAGGCCACTTTGAGTATGCGTCAACCACCACTAAATAGTATTTTCCTCTTATAGGACCTGCGATGTCGATGTGCACTCGATCTAAAATAGTTGGTATAGGCCATGAGTACAGATTTAGTAGGAGAATTTACTACTAAAACGCAATTTTGACAAATAGTGTTAACTCGGCATCTACAGGGTGGCGCAGAGTGAGCTATGTGATTTGAATTCTTTATAACATTTTTAATTATTATTTTTTCTTGGTTTTTTCAGCATTTTGTGAAGAAGACTTGACATACTGCAGGTGCCTCAATGGCTTTCTTAAGGGACATATTCGCCGAACGTATAATTTACCGCACAAGCGATTTTAACTGGCCTCCACGTTCACCAGATTTAACAGCTCCTGACAGTTTTCTCAGTTGATATTTGAAAGAAAGAGTGTACGTTAACAAACCAAGAACCATACTCCAACTAAAAACCAACATTCGAAATGAAATCATGGCCATCACAGCCGAACTTTTGCGAAAAGTTATGGAAAATATGCTAAAAAGAGCACGCATGTGCGAAGCAGAAAACGTATATCTGAAGCAGAATATGGATATCACTTATAGGATATCATTTTTCAAAACTAATTGAAAAAAATTCCCCAATAATATACTGTATGTAAAAATAAAAAATATATAATAATCGCATAAATAAAAATTTTATAAACCATTTAAACCATATAGCTCGTTCTGCGCCACCCTGTATATACGGCCAATATACATAATATCTTGCCTGGCTTTTCATTCGCTCAATACCTTGCTGTCTCTTATGTAATTGGTGTAGTATGCGACGTCTGAAAACTTTTGGAATAACTAATCTTTCTCCGGTCATGATGCAATTGTTGACGATGCTTAACGATCCCTTCTTCTATCGCAATATCGGTCCTATTTTTGTTGGGTTTATTTATATAGTTCTGCTTTTTCTTTAATATTAAGTCATGTATCTCGGGATATTTTTCTTCGTTTACCTTGCCATTTATGAAGTCTATTGGTTTGATTTGTGTAGTACTATGAATGGTGTTGTTATAGAATCCTATAATGCGTGATATTTTCTCTTCTGTCGTCTCGTTTTTAGAATGTTCGTCGTGTCGTAGTAGTCTTAAGTGTTCGTTCAACGTATTGTGGAGTCGTTCAATGTCTGCATTTGAAGTATGGTTGCTATTGGATATAAATATTTTCTTTCTTTAAATGTTCTGGCATCGGAATGGCTATCTCTATTTTCCCAAACGTGCTAGTATATTGAATCAATTTCGTTTTTAAGTCTACCCACGATCTTCCATTAATTTTGTATGCTATGGCATGCTTTGTAAACTTGTCAATCATAGTTAGGTACAATTGTTTCTCTAGTGTATAGAATACGTCTAAATGTAATATTTCTCTAGGTCTTGAGGGTGTTTCCGCTAGTTTGTAAGGTAGTCTAGGGGGTCTCCTGTCACACTTTTCCAGTGTGCATACTTCGCAGTTGTTAACAAACTGAGTTATCCTTAATTTAAGATTGGGATTATAAATGTTCATTTTTTATTCTTCGAATACTGGTTAAATGCCTCTGTGATTCTTGCTTAGATGTTCTTTCTCAATTATGTTTGTTAATTCAAGTTCATCTTCTACGTCTTCTATTTGTTTAAAACACCTAATTAATTTGAACCCGTCATTAATTGAAAATAATTCTCTATAAGTATTTCTGAAAGTGTCGTAAAATTCCTCATCTATCAGGACTGCATTTATTTGAGTTGGGTGACAGTGTGTTTTTAATATCATAATTGCGTATTCCTTATCTAATTCTTTAACCGTTATTGTTTTCCTAATATTCCTAAAAATGGTTTCGTTTTTTATCCGTGCTGATCCGGAAGAGATTTTTTTATGATAATTTGGTTTTTAAATAAATTTATAGGCGAATTACTATCTTTTAAATTTAGTTGAATGGTTTCTAGCGAATTGATGTTGGCAGATTCTTTTTCGATTCTTGATAGTGCGTCCGCATTACTGTTTTTTGTCCCCTTTTTATATTTAATCTCATAATCGAACTCTGACAGCTTAAGCCTCCATCTGACTAGTTTGGAGTTCGGTGCTCAAATTGAAAAGAGCCATGTTAGCGGCTTGTCGTCCGTTTCGATTATAAATTTACGTCCAAAAAGGTGTGGGCGAAAGTACTTGGTGGCCCAAACGATTGCTAAGAGCTCTCTTTCTATGGTACTGTAATTGATCTCGTGTTCATTTAAAGTACGGCTGGCATAGCGAATCGGATGGTTTTCCTGCGAAAGTACTGCTCCAAGTGCGTAATTACTAGCGTCTGTTGTTAGGGTAAATCTTTTGGAGAAACCTGGATATGTTAAAATGGGTTCATTTATTAGTAAAGTTTTAAGGGTGTTGAAACTTTCTTGGTATAATGGATCAGATGTGTTCATTTTGGAGTCTTTTTTGAGGTATTTGGTCAATGGTTTCGCAATCAGAGAATAGTCCTTGATGAGCTTCCTGCAATAACCAGTTAGGCTAAGGAATTGCTTTATTTGTTTAGGGGTTCTGGGAATAGGGAAGTTCTTTACACACTCAATTTTTTGGGGTTTGGCTTTATTCCGTCAGGGGTTACAATATGTCCTAGGAATTCTGTTTCCCTTCTTAGAAATTCGGACTTATCCAATTGAATTTTTAAATTAGCTTCCTTTAATTTATTAAAAATCAGCTTAATGGAGTTTAAGTGTTCTTGCAGCGACGTAGAAAAAATTATGATATCATCTAAGTAAACTAGACATATCTTGTTTATATATTCTTTAAGGACTGTATTCATTAACCTTTGGAATGTCGTTGGGGCTGTCTTTAGCCCAAACGGTCATTCATAATGACCGTTTTCCACACTGAAAGCAGTCTTATGGATGTCCTCTTCCGCGATCTCAATTTGATGAAATCCCTTGGCTACATCAAGGGTGGTGAAGTACTGGCATCTACCCAGCTTATCCAATATTTCATCAATATTTGGAATTGGGTACTTGTCATGTACCCTTACTTCATTTAGCTTTCGGTAATCGATGACAAGTCTCCACTTGGTTTTGTTGCTGGCATCGGCTGTCTTAGGTACGATCCATATAGGTGCGGAGTAGGGAGAGTTGTTTAGTCTGATTATTTTATCTTCCAGCATTAGTTGGTTTTGTTCTTTTACTTCTTCTTTATGTATATATGGATATAGATAAGATTTACTAAATATTGGGACATTATTAACAGTACATATGTTATGTTTTATGGCGGATGTAAAAGTAAGTTTGGAATTTTCTTGGTAAAACATATCTGAATAATTTTTTATGAGTTTTAACAAAAGTGGTTTCTCTTCGCAATTGAGGTGGTCAACTCGTATTTTTTTTCTAATGATATTTCCTTATTTTGTAGTAGTTCTTGGAGATAAACTGATTCTAAGTTTTTGTCTTCTTTTTCCCTGTTTTCATTGCCATTTTCGTAGTTTATTTTGTTCGTTTGCCATTGGTTTTTATAGTTATCTTCGTTTATTTTTTGGTTTTCTTCTTTTTCGTCTTCAAAAAGAGGCAGAATAACGTCACCAAATTGAATAGTTTTATTCTTATAATTTATAGAGACTTCTAGTGGTATTAGTAGGTCGTTACCTATTGAACCATCATAGTAGTCGTGAAATTGAATTATAAAAAATTTAATAAAATCTAGTTTTTGACCGAATTCGTCGAAACGTTTAATTCTAGCTTTTTGTTTTAATTGAGTTTTACTTAGTATAGTTTTTACAGAAATAGGATTTGTTTCGTACAACCATTTAGGATGGCAAATGCCTGGGTTTAGGATTGAAGTGGTTGCACCAGTGTCGATTATTAGCTTTATATGTCCTAACTTAGTTTTTACTTTTATATGTGGAAGGTGTCCAAGGCTGGTAACCGAAAATTTTCCGCTATTACTTCGTGCTTGTTTATATCCATTGGGTCAGAATGTGGTGGTTGCGTCTGTAGGTTTTGAAAATATTGGTACTGTTGTTGTGTTGGGTAACGCGTGTTTTGTGTAAAATTTCTTGGGGTTTGTTGTGGGAAACTTTGTTGTTGCGAGTTTTGAAACCGTTGTGATAGGTGTCGTGAATTTTGTGGAAAATTTTGTAATTGTTGTTGTTGTGAAGTTTGGAAATGTTGTGGTGGGTATCTGGAATTTTGTGGGAAGTTTTGTGGACACTGTTGTGAAAGATTTCTTGGGTTCTGTGATTGATCTGATAGTTTCTCCTTTTTGTATAGTTCTGTTGAGAATTGTAGTCCGAACGTTTGTTTAGTTGTGTGCTATTCCCTATCTGTGACCTATTTCCATTACTGTTCCCTGTGTATGCGTATCCGGCTTGAAATAAGATGTCCATAGCTTGTTCTAGGTTCTGTGGGTTCCTGCAGAACAATATGGATTTCATTGGCTCGGGGATTTTGCTTTTGAATATATTTAAAGCGGTGCGCATATTATTGGTCGCACTTTGATGGGTTGCTTCGGTTTCTCCCAATATATCTACCAGTTTATTATTTAATCTGTGTAGTTTGTTCTGTACGTCATTATAAAAGTCTAAGGTGTTTGTCCTGAAGGTCACACTTCTAAGTTCGTCAAAACGTTCCTCACAAGACCGTCTGTCCTCAAAATTATTTTGTAAAACATTCTTTATACCTGTCCAGGAAACTGCGTGGCAGTTTATTTCGATCGCCTGCCTCGCCTTTCCTTTGCGTATGGACTTATTACATTAGAAAAAAGTAATTGAGACAGTTCATCGTAAGTGCATAGATGTGGCTGGACTCTGTCAACGAGTGTACTGAAGGTCTGTAAGTCCCTATGGTCTCCACAGAATTCTGGTAACGTGTTTTGGTATTTTAACGGATGTTGTAGTGTACCTCACATGTGTACAATGCATAACGTAGTATAACATACATGTGTACTATGCATACACCATAATAATTATCAATAACACATGTTGATCAATCATAATATTTGAGTGACACATATTTGAGTGTCATATTAAATTGAGTGCATTCCAATGCAACACATTATGATTGGTCAATGAAAGAAAGTAATAGGATTCCGTTACAATTTTCATAGTACTGAATGGAACAAATATAATGTATAGAATAACTACAATAAGTTAGAAATGCTAAGTTTAATTCTCAAAATTAGCCGAAGAAAATGTTAAATAAATCAGACTTTAATTCGACAAACAATATCGGCAACATCTGCATGTTTTATTTTTAAAGTTTCAAACGTTCCGGCAGCTCTTTTAAACGCCTAAGTTTTAGCTGAAACCCTTTCAGCTGTTTAAAATAAATATAAGGGCTATAGGGCAATACACCATTCAAACACTTACTCCTTCTTTACCCCCACGTGGCGATCCTGCAGCTACGGACCGAATGAATCCTTTAAATTTAAGTTGAGATCCTGCCATAAATTATACCTAATTATTACATGACGATCCTGCAACTGCGGACCGAATGAATCCCTTAATTTAAGTTGAGATCCTTTTCGTTTGAGATGCTGAATAACATATTTTTTACGACAACACGGACCATTACAAAATATTTTTCAAAATTATTATCCTGCAACTGCGGATCCATAAGAACTAATAATACATGAGTCGTTAATTATTACCAAGCAATGACAACGATGATGGAAACTTTTTGGACAATTTTAATGATGACGAATATTCAGATGTCAATATCACAATTATATCCCATAACGATGATGACGAAGATGACAAAAAGGATAAAAAATCATTACTATAAAATTCTAACTATATCTTCATGTAATATTAACAACAAAATTTATAACTTTTTATAAACAAAAATTTTTTATACATCTTTTACTTAAAATTACTTAAAATTAATATGAAAAACAAAAAGATTTACATATAAACAAAATTCGATTTACGATATTCTCTTACGAAAATATACGTGTAATTAATTGTAAAAAAATTGGTAGCTTACAGAAGTACAATAATTTAAAGGCTATTCAACTTCCCATTACCCCACTTGAAAATATATTAAATTACAAAATATAAACAAAAATATGACAATGCAAGTCATTCGCCACTTGCAAATATGCAATAATGTCGAATTGCAAAAATTAGATAAATAAACTTTTTTTCAAAATATGAAAGTATTTCTCAGTTAAAACACAAAAAAATACGATTTTATTTAATAAAAAAGAAGACAAATAAATAAATAAATAATGTTACTTAAAATATTTTTCATTAAAATATGAAAGACATTCATTTAAACAAAATTAATGTAAAAAGAAAAAAATTTATTTGTAATGTACAAAAAAAAATTTATGAATTTTTATTGAAATTTATATGTAGAATTTAAGTAAGAATACTATTAATATTTCACTGCTAGATATATAAAATATAGTAATATTAAATAGTTATACCAAATAGGTTAGAATATTGTAGAATAACACAATACCATTTATAAAACAAATAAAGAATATTTGGTAGAAAACTCAAGAGGAAATCAAGTAATATGGCAGCCATTCAATTTAGAAACTTTTTCAAAAGCTCTTCCATTTTAACAAAGGAACATTTTCTTCAGTATGTTTATAATGCTACATTACCATTTAAAAGAAAACTACACAAAGATAGAAAATATCGAATCACTAAAGCAATTACTATAGAGATACAAAAATACTAGCACCAAGTAAAATTAAACCTGACCAATGAACTAGCAATATGTAATACGTTTTATGAATTTGAAATCGACGACTCACTTAAAAAATTTTTTTTAAAGAACATTAACCTCAACACTGACCAACTTAAAAACTATGAAATATCAAATGACAATAACGCAAACAACGACGAACATTTTAAGCAAGTATTAAATAATTTTCAAGTATATTATGACGAATTGGCAAAAAATTTACCTAATAATTTTAATTGAAAAACAGGGCTATCAAATAAAAGAACAAAGTAATAATGAGGCACATAAAATAATGAAGAAAATAAAAACATTGAGGCAAATGAAAATAATGAGGCAAATAGAGATAAAAATATTAATAAAAATAAGAATAAAACGCACGTAGAAGGAAATAATATGTAAAACTGCAGTTCTCAGGAGTCTGATCAACTTCAAATATGAGAATGCACTTCCATTAATGATATAAAAAAATATGAAGCAATTGCAATTTAATAAAATAGAATATATAGAAGACTTCGAAGTAAATATTGAAAATAATATTGTGCATATAGGACGTAATGATAATTCTGCGAAACCAGTTTCGACCATGAAGAAATTACGTACCCAAAATATGAATAATGAAATAATAAGCCGGCAAGATTCAGCGATAAATCAGCGAAACTAGATTCGATACTGAGGAAACTGATATCTTAAATGAATAAAGAAAATATAAAAGAATTAGCGCTATCAAAAGAAGATGAATATTTAAAATGTATACAAAAGAAGAATTAAAAGAAATATACGCAAATATAAAAATAAATAACAAAAGTCCTCAACTAAAACCATTACTATACAGTGCCTTGACAAGAATAATAGATGACATTTAAAACACAAACTAATTAACGAATTTTACACTACCTCATACAACTTACATACAGACAAAGTAACCAATAACTAAATTCATTCAAATAACAACTATCTATATGACTTACGTACCAGATCGCAATATTAATTAAATAAAATGAGCTGTAGAATACAAGAACAAATTCAAAAATAAAAATTAAATCAATTTGGAAGAAGAATAAGAATATGGCACCCTATATTAGACCATTTATTCAAAATAAAATAATATAAAAATGAGTAAAAATTAGTGTTATTCATATTCTTAAATATAAAATGAAAACATAATAATACAATTATATTAATAAAATTATTCATAGATATAATTCACATATTTTTAGTTTTAACTTTGTAACGGTACTACGAAGGTAGTAGGAAAAATTTACTTTCATAAATTTTCTCTTAAGGGTGAGGATGCAGTGTACCTCACATGTGTACAATGCATAACGTAGTATAACATACAAGTGTACTATGCATACACCATAATAATTATCAATAACACAAGTTGATCAATCATAATATTTGAGTGACACATATTTGAGTGTCATATTAAATTGAGTGCATTCCAATGCAACACATTATGATTGGTCAATGAAAGAAAGTATAAGGTTTCCGTTACAATTTTCATAGTACTGAATGGAACAAATATAATGTATAGAATAACTACAATTAGTTAAAAAGGCTAAGTTTAATACTCAAAAATAGTATATAAGCCAAATAAAATGTTAAATAAATCCGACTTTAATTCGACAAACAATATCTTTAAGCTGAAAATCCATAACACGCGTTTCGTGCGTTGCGCGTTTTGTGTGTTTTATATTTTGGACGCCTTTCTAAATTCAAGTTACATGCAACGCTTTTTGAGCGCCAATGTTTATGTTTTGATCAGCTGTAGTGTAAATATTTTTATCAAATAAAAATAATTTTTGCAAAAATGTTAATTGAAATTGATATGTTAAAAGAATTTGTGGAGTTTATTGAGTTTATAAATACATATAATATTTTGTCCAACAAGGGCTCCAAAATAAAAGGAGACGGTTTTGGGTGCGTCCCTTGTATTTGGAACGGGAAGTGAGTGGTTTTTTGAACTCAGCGAGAGCTATTCCAACAGATTGTCGGCTCTTCTTGACTTTAATGTAAATTTAATTGTGTCAGTACAATATTGAATAAATTATGAAGATAAAGTGATAAAATTAATAAACATAACAGAGATGAAACTTATTACATAAAATTAATCGATAAATAAAATGAAATTTTTGTTGATAAAAGAATTGTGCTAAAAAATTTATTTTAATGTATTTTATTTTTGAAAACATTTGTAAACTCTATTGCAATAGGGTTTTTTTTATTAAAGACTTCTTTTTTGTAAGAAAAATTTAAAAAAATAATCCACTATACAAACATATTTATCGATATCATTGAAAATATAATATAATTTATCATCCCTGGCTATCAAAAACAGCTGTCATTTTTTCATGGCGCATGCGACGCATACAGAAGTAGAAAGTAGCCCTACTTTTCGCGTCAAGCGTTTTTCGCTTTGTGATATTTAACTCGTCACATACATTTACACTGATTCTACTTTTTTGACAGCCGCTTATAACGCGTTACCGTGTGTAACGCGTGTTATGGACTTTCAGCTTTAAAGTTTCAAACGTTCCGGCAGTTCTTTTAAACGCCTAAGTTTTAGCTGAAACCCTTTCAGCTGTTTAAAATAAATATAAGGGCTATAGGGCAATAGACCATTCAAACACTTACACCTCCTTTACCCCCACAATCTATTGTCAATCTGTTGAGTTGGATTTCGACCTGATCTACCATTTTAAGAAGTGTATGTAAACTAGTGTAGTCTCAAAAGTAATAGGAAATTGTTAAATATGTATGTGTACTTAAAATTTTATTTTTCAATTTTTAAACCCTAATAAGTTTTTGTATTCTCTTTCTATTTTTTAAATATTTCCTTCTTGCATGTATCTTTATTAAGGTTATCTGACGTTAGTACTTTCTTAGGATTTCAATATCTTCTCCTTTTTTAGTGTATAATATAATAGTTTCTATTTCTGATTCTATTTTGAACTTCTCTGTTATATACATTAATATAAAAAATTATGACTATAACTAAATTAAGTCTTACTCTGGTTGTTGTCATGAAGTTACTTTTCCTATTTTTCATTGTGAGTTTGCTGTTGTTGTCCTTTTTGTTGATGTTTTAAGTTCTTCAGATTTCTTTTTGTAATTTACTTTCTCCTTTGCTGTTGTTGATGCTTCCTTATTTGGTCCTGAGGATTTTGGATTTTATTTTTTTGTTGTTGAATTTAGTTCTATTTTGTTGTTAATGTCTCTGTTGTTTTGCCCGCTGGATTTTATTGATCTTTTGCGTTAACTAATTTCCACAATCCTTTGCGTTTGTTCGCTTATTTGTTAGCACAGTCTTTTGGGCTTTTTTCCTCTTATTTGTTAACACAATTTTTTTGCGTTTGTTCACATGAATGCAATCATTTGCATTACTTTTATAGGAAAGGAAATAAAATGTTCACAAAAGTTTTCAAAAAGTGACTTTTAACCTTTTTAAAGATTTTTTGTTGTTAAGAATGTTCACAGAACTAAAAAAAAAATACTTTTAATCTTTTAAAGGTTTTTTTTGTTAAGAATATTCACAAAAGTTTTTTTCTTGTTAAGAATGTCCACAAATTTTTTTTATTTACTTTTAATCTTTTAAACGTTTTTTTCCCGAAAATGTTACTTTTTGTCTCTTAAAAGTATAATTTTTTATGCGTCCTTTGATCTTTCAAAGGATATCGTTACCGCGTTAATTCATAAAAATTAAAACGTTATTTTCTCCTTGAAGGACAATAATCCGCGGTATCCTACCGACTGCGCCAGTAAAAGGTATTTAATTTTAAAGAATTAAAAAAAACACGTTGTTTAAGTGATAATCTGAAATCAACTGCCTTTATTATTTTAATTTCTTTTCTTATATGCTAAGTTACAATTGTTTTTTGCTTACTAAATACATAAATTTATAATAAAAATGTTTCTTCATCGGTTTTAATCAAAGTGTGTTCTGTTTCCGTTATTGGTGTTGGGAACAAAACAAATTTATGTTGAAAATTGTTAAAAAAAAAAAATAATTAATAATAATTCTTAGGAAAAATGAAATAATTTGGTAAAATAAAGTAGGTTGAATTGCATTTTCGTTATGATAACGGAAATGCAATTGATTTGGAAATAATTCCTAAGAAAAATGTCTGGAATTAAATTTGGCAAAATGTATAAAAATAAAATAAAATTGCATTTTTGCAATAAAAAATAAACAAGTTAAAGTATGTATGTATATACATCTGTTTATGCATGTTCATATATACATATGTATATTAAATTATGTTAGCTCGTGTCAAGGGAAGTAGACAGGAACGATTCGTCTGGGAGCAATTAAAATTTTAAAATTTGGGTAATTAAAATTTGAAATTTTGAAATTTTAATTGTTAAATAAACAAATGTGTAATTTGATACCCGTGGGAAAAAAATGAAAGTGCCCTGTAGGCAAAATGTGTATAGTGAAGATTGTGAAAAATTATAGTGTGGGTAATGCTTTTTGGTGTTATAGAAATTTAGGGTGTTGTTCTAATAGGGTGATATTGCGACATTGGGTAGTGAGTTTGGAGCTTGAAAGTATTGGCTTAGTATAGACATTGTGGTTCTAATGAGGTGATATTGAGACATTCGGTAGTGAGCTTGCAGCTTGAAAGTATTGGCTTACTATAGACAATGTGGTTCTTATGGGGTCATATTGAGAGATTGGGTAGTTTTTTAGATTATATGTGGAAATAAAGAGTGTAGACAAGTTTGGTGACAACGTCATCAAACTTGTAGATAAAAAAGTCGACTTGGGTTCCTACGGGGTTTATTGTGTGGCTATTATTATTTTTTGTTCTTGATAATTTTTTGTGGTGCCTGTGTTTACATTTACTTTGTGCGTGGCTGTGGGTCTGTGGGGGGTGGGGGTGTGCGGCTGTGGGTGCGTGGCTGTTTGTTTGTGTGTTTCTTTTTTCTTATCTTTAGATTTGTTAAGAATGTGTGTATGTCGTTTCAAATGTCCGTCTTGTTTATTTCTTGGGATAATAATTTGATTATTTGTTTTGCAGAATCATGTTTATGGCTTTGTTTATTCAGCTGGATATGTTTTGAGAATGAGTCATCATTTGATAACAAAATTTCATTAGTCATCATTTAGTTGTGTTTTATTTGAAATAAAAAAATAGTTGTTTTAATTTTTTTTCTATGCATTTAATTTTTATTTAATATATTTAAGTGATTAAAAAGTTTTAAAATTGTTAATTTTAAGACAATAATAATAATTTGTATACATAAATTATTTTAAACAAGATATTTCTTTTGTTAGTAAAAGAGCATTTCTTAATGCGCAAACACCATATGTATGATAATTACAATAGAAATACTCGGGATATATAATTTCCATTTGTTTAAAGTTGATGCATCCAAAGTCCTCGATGTTAAAAACTCTTTTTATAAGTATTTTTTCTAGCCATTGTCTCTTTTCTTCTCCGTTAACATATATTTGAGAATAGCGTACATTAGCTTTTAAAAACTTGCAGACGCTTTAAAATGTGACTGATCCATCGTTCCACTTTAGGTGATGATAGTTCTTTGTTAACCAGTTTACTTCTTTTTGCTTCTTTGGCGATAGACATTTAAAATCAAAGGGTGGTTCTATGTATAATGAAATTTATGGCTTCATTGTTTTTAAAAACGACCGCAACTTCTTTTGCGATGAATCGCTTTTGAACCCTTGCATATCTATACAAACTATATTATCATCCATATTGTTTAATTTATAAGACTTTTCGGACTTGTCCTTTTATGGGTACATATTCAATTATGCGATCATGAATAAGAATGCAGTAAGCTGATGTCTTTGAGGCAATATTTGTAGCTGTTTCAAATTCAATTTTTATATCAATCGGTCCGTTATTGAGCGATTCGTTTTTATGGCTGACATCTACTACAATAATCGGTGCATTATTTTTAAATTCTTGAGCAGTTAGAAGCGGTTGAGATTCTCTTATGTAATAGCTCTGTTGAAATCTTAGATACATAACATATAGAATTGCATAGCGTTCATTCTTAAATTTGATATTTAGGTCATCATATGGATATGATACTGAATTTAAATGTACTTTTAAATTTGTCAGGTCACAATGAACAAACTTATTTTCTTGTTGAAAAGCAATCAATACAAAACGGGGTCGTTCTCTGCTTGCAGCTAATTAAACATTCCAGATATGACTTGTTCCTGTATTAAGTTGTGGATTAACATGACAAGCCCAACTACGGAATGCCATCGGTATAGAAGCACCATTGTTAATAATTTTTATCATATTCAACTTGCTAAAATCAGATAATTGTACATGTGGAATTCTCCATGAGATGAGTGAAAGTTTTGCTTTTTCCGTGGAAACGTTCGAGTGTACAAGATCTTCATCGTTCTTATTACGCAAGAGTATCAATTCATGTTTTCCATTTAGTATGACTTTGTTGTAGTCTTCACCGAAACCAAAAACCATTTTTAAAGGTACATAAAAGTTAAAATATCCATTAACAAGTTTTAAATCATCAATTTTATTCCAGCCAGCATTCTGCATTCCAGTGCTTTCTGTTGGTGATAAAGAAACCAAATTTTTTATGGTACTTGTACCTCCTAAATATCTTGTATGATCAATTTCAATACCATTAAGTTCATAACGAATTTCATCAAAGAGATATGCAACAAAGTTGTTTTTTAATTTAAAGTTGTCTGTAGATGTGGAGGTTTTCGCATCTACAACAGATCCCTCAACATATATATAACTTTCACTAGGTAACACATACAAATCTTGATTTTGAATTGAAATGCGAATTTCATCATTATTGTTGTAGGATTGTAGGTATGACACATATGTATGATAGTCCTTTTTGATTATATCTCCATCAGATAAGGGTTTATCTAAGACATTTATTATTGAACTCATTTTGCCTTCAATTTAAAATTCAATGACTTGAGAAAATTTTTATTTGCTGTCGTTAGAGTTTTTTGATGAATTGACCTCTTTAATTGTGGTTTAGGTCGTGATAATATTTTAGGTTAGTATGCTGATGATGTTGCTGCTGTTGCTATATTCTGTGATATACTCGAGTTGAATATTAGCATTATTTAGTTGGTCTTAAATGAATTCGTATTGTTATTTCCTCTCCTCGGAAATTAATTAAATCACCGTGCTGATCAACAACTCGTAGAGCTGTGAACTTATCTCTCTGGAGTTCACCGGTAAATAGATGAGATTTCGAGGTATCTCATCTATTTTATAGCCTGGAGGCACATTATTCGGAAATTCATGTAGTGTATGCACCTTGGAATTATTCATATATGTATTAACAGCGATACTACTTTCAATTCGCAACAGATTCACCTTGAAAATATTAACTGGAAGATCAGAATAATGATCTACGTTTGGAGTTAGGATTCTACTATTGCATCCCCAAGAGTTTTCCAATTTTATTTTCTTTATTAAAATATATTGCATCCTTAGAGCTGTTGACTTTAACTTGCATTGTATTGTTATTGGCTTCTATAAAAATTCTATTTTCTGAATTGTAGCGTTTATATTGTTCCTCTATATAATCAACAATATCATTCAATTCATAAGATCCAATTGGTATTTCAATCACATTTTCACCTATATGAAACAAATTGTTGTAGACATCAACATTTGGGATGCTATTATATGAATGAAAATCAGTTAGAGCACACTCATATGCCCCATTTAAATCAATAGGTGGGAAGTAATTAGCAGATAACTCTGATGAGTTGGAGCTTAGAGTAAGTGTTATTGACATTATGACTGTCTGATTACGAATAAATAAGTTCAACACAAAATTGTTTATAAAAAGGATTTACATATTTATTTCATCTTTTTTATTTTAAATTTACATTATAATCTTAAGTACTAAGTATGTATGTATAATAATTGCTGATAATGTTTCAACTATAATATTTCATCTTTACTTATCCAAGAATTGTGATCGTTACTAAATCCTAACCATTTAGCAAATGCTTTGGCTCCTCTGGTTTTAATAATCTTTTCAACTAGATATGTATTAGGAAATCTTGTTTTTAAAAGTTCTTCATCATAAAATCCACCTTTAATAGGATTTCCACGATAATCTTCTAATGTGTATGTTGTGGGATATGTATTTAATTGGAGCTATTTTAATGGTACGATGAACTTTTCTGTTATATGATTCTAATAGATCTTTGTAGATATCAAGCCAATTGTATGTACCATTAAAACTAAATTCTTTCCATATCATCCCTTTTAATGTTCTATTAAATCGTTCTACTATTGATGCTTTCATTCTGCTATACGTTGAATAGTGATTAATGTTGTTTTCCAAAGTATTTATTGAAAAATTCTTTACCATCATCTGCTTGTAGGTTTTTTGGTACTCGTCCCAATTGAAAAATATCTGACATGGCTTGGGTTGTTTCAAGTGCAGTTTTTGTTTTAATTGGTACTGCCTATGGAAATTTGGAGAATGTATCAATTACAGTTAACAAAAATCTATAATTTTTATTGTCCATAGAATAATTTCCCATTTCAACTAAATCAGCTTGCCAAAGATCATTTATTCCCTTTATCACAACTCTACGACGTAAAAAAGATTTTCGAGCTTGTTTATGGAGTTCATTTACTAAAATTCTTTTTGAAGTCATTTTTTAGTATTAAGATTAAGATTGTAGATATCCGTCTTCCAAAAATTGATTTTGGAAATAGTTTCTTGCATTTTCTTATTCTCTTCCAACTGTAATATTATTGCATGTTGTAGCATTTCGATTTGAGTTCTTAGAGTATCATGAATATTGTTGTTATCTTCCTTAAAGTATTTTAATAGCTTGTGTTCTATTTCTTCGATTTGAGTTTGCAGAAACAATTTATTGATAACATCGTTTTCTTCCACAGCTTTTGCCACATTTTTGATTCCTTTGTTTTGGACATCGATGTTGTTGTTCGTATCCACAAAGAACCCCAACATTTTAGGGACATTTTGCAATGAAATTATATTGCTTGTATCGTTGAGATAATGTCCAAACTTATCAACAGACATACTTTATATAGATTATTCTATTATATTAGCTTCGCGAAGTTCTTCAGTAATTGATACAATTTCGTTATTATGATTAGTATGACCTGCAGCTTGTGATGATACCAGTAGTCGAAGTCGATCTACCAACTCATTTGGATCATCCCAGTATATATAGTTTGGCTTATAATTAGATATTGTCTTATTTGGTATTGATTTTGATAAAGTCTGTTGGTTTTTCTCTTTTAACATCTTTTTAATAATATGTTTATATTTATAGGCTTTCGTTCCCTTTATTTGTCCATCAGATTTATAGTCTCTTCTGTACGCATTTGTATTTATTAAAATTTTTTTGTAGAGTTCTAGTTCATATTTATCATAGTTATTTGGTATTTTATGAAACATTAGAGAAAATAGTCCTGGTGTTAGAGCCCATATTTGACTGCCAACATGTATTTTGTTTTCATTTAATTTGAGCTTACTATCACCAAATTTCCATTCATTATTGAAATCTTTATGTGGACCATAGTTAGTATCTAATTCATTTCTTCCTTCCAAAACAGATAAGTCAGTGTAACTCTCTTCAGCATTTGAATTTTGAGAGTAAAAATCGTCATCATCATCATCATTATCAATAGTACTTTCATCATTAGAATCAGCAAGTGAATTGCTGGTAGAAGAATCAAATATTGATTCTTCTACAAGTTTCTTTGGTGTACTTGTCTCCAACTTAATTGATGGTTTCTTAAGATGATTAGAACTGTTATTATATTCAATTTCTGTTTTCATCTCATTCTTTTTTTTTTTGATAGTTCCATTGATATTATTAGAATTATTTATAAATTTGTTTAAAGGATCTGTTATAGGTTTAAATGTATCTTTTAGTTGTTCACGTGTGTCTATTTCGCCCGTTTTTATACTACGACGCTTTTTCTTCAAGACATTTCTTGTCGCAACCAACTCTTTTAAAAAATTTTCATCCATTTTCCAGCTATCAGATCAGTTTATTAGGTACCAGATCAGCTTATTAGGTATCTGATCAGGTTATCAGATCAGCTTATTAGGTACCTGATCAGCTTATTAGGTATCAGATCAGGTTATCAGATCAGCTTATTAGGTATCAGATCAGCTTATTAGGTATCTGATCAGGTTATCATATCAGCTTATTAGGTATCAGAATAGCTTATTAGGTAACTGATCAGGTTATCAGATCAGCTTATTAGGTACCTGATCAGCTTATTAGGTATCAGATCAGGTTATCAGATCAGCTTATAAGGTATCTAATCAGGTTATTAGATCAGCTTATTAGGTACCTGATCAGGTTATCAGATCAGGTTATTAGGTATCAGATCAGCTTATTAGGTATCTGATCAGCTTATTAGGTATCTGATCAGTTTATTAGGTATCTGATCAGGTTATCAGATCAGCTTATTAGGTATCAGATCAGCTTATTAGGTAGCAGATCAGCTTATTAAGTACCTGATCAGCTTATTAGGTATCTGATCAGGTTATCAGATCAGGTTATTAGGTATCTGATCAGGTTATTAGGTATCAGATCAGCTTATTAGGTATCTGATCAGGTTATTAGATTAGCTTATTAGGTATCAGATCAGCTTATTAGGTATCAGATCAGATCAGCTATGTAGATGTATTATGGTTAAAGCCAGATTATATACTAAAGTTTTTCTTTTATGTAGAGCAATTTATATTCTTATGAAATAATCGAATAATTTTCTGTAGCGCCCATTGTTTAATTCATTATCTTTGCTTATCATCAAAAATCCATATTTATCCTTTCATCACGATCGACAAATTTCATGAAACTGCATAACTCATATCGCTGGCAACATGATCCCTATAAATATGTTTCATATTTGTATCATCTTGTTTAACATTATAATCATATTCGCATTGTCTCTTATTAAATGCTTGGGAATTCTGGTATAAGTTTGGCACAAGTAGAATGAATCAACATCCCTATGTCGTCCCATACAAAAATAAGCTCGTATATTATTCTGCTTCTCACATGCAACATCATCAAATATCATAATTGAATTAGTTTTAGCTTTGTCAGGGGGAATAACTGATTCATTTTCGGTGAATGTGTAATATCCCATTCTTTCAATAGGTGTAATTAATCTCTCAAGTATTCATATTTCGGCTGATATAGAGATTTTGAGTATAAATAGATGTTTTCAAACTTTAGTCCATTAGGACTTTCTAGTAAGCCAATCATAACATTAGTCTTTCCACAATTTGATGGTCCCACTATTAGAGCACGAATATAATTTGGTAAGAGTGAACTATGTTTTATTTTTGAACTGATGTTCGATGAATCATCAATGTTTCGAACTAAAATATTTTTATGCTGTTTTACTAACTGCATTTTTAGAACTAAATGCAATTCATGTTTGTTACCTTTTATTACAGAAAAAATAAATAAATAAGATGGTTATACATTATCAAAAGTCATTTAGTCATAAAAACACCTTCGTTGGATCAGGTTTACTAGATAAAATAATAAACTCTCTTCCTGTTGAACTTCATCTTCCTGGATATCAATACTGTGGACCTGGAACTAAACTACAAAAACGTTTAAATCGAGGTGATAAAGGAATCAATTTATTGAACTCTGCCTGTAAAAACACGACGTAGCTTATTCTAAAAATAAAGATTTAAATATTAGACATCAAGCTGATAAAATTCTTGAAAATTCAGCTTGGGATCGAGTTTTATCAAAAGATAGCAGTCTTGCAGAAAACTCATTTGCATATATGGTTACTAACGCTATGAAAGCCAAAATAAAATTTGGTATGGGTGTGGAGAAAAAGAAAAATGTTAAAAAACATAAATTAAATGGTAAACAATTGTTCAGTTCATCAATTAGAGCTGCAACAAAAATACTAAAGGAGAAAATACCTTTAGACATTAACAATGCTATTAGAATAGCACGTAAAACGATCAACAAAACATTAAAAGGCAGAAAATCTCAAGTTATAATACCTCGCATAATAAATGTTATTAGGTATCTGATCAGGATATCATATCAGCTTATTAGGTATCAGATCAGCTTATTAGGTAACTGATCAGGTTATCAGATCAGCTTATTAGGTACCTGATCAGCGTATTAGGTATCAGATCAGGTTATCAGATCAGCTTATAAGGTATCTAATCAGGTTATTAGATCAGCTTATTAGGTACCTGATCAGGTTATCAGATCAGGTTATTAGGTATCAGATCAGCTTATTAGGTATCTGATCAGCTTATTAGGTATCTGATCAGTTTATTAGGTATCTGATCAGGTTATCAGATCAGCTTATTAGGTATCAGATCAGCTTATTAGGTAGCTGATCAGGTTATCAGATCAACTTATTAGGTATCTGATCAGCTTATTAGGTATCAGATCAGCTTATCAGATCAGCTTATTAAGTACATGATCAGCTTATTAGGTATCTGATCAGGTTATCAGATCAGCTTATTAGGTATCAGATCAGCTTATTAGGTATCTGATCAGGTTATCATATCAGCTTATTAGGTATCAGATCAGCTTATTAGGTAACTGATCAGGTTATCAGATCAGCTTATTAGGTACCTGATCAGCGTATTAGGTATCAGATCAGGTTATCAGATCAGCTTATAAGGTATCTAATCAGGTTATTAGATCAGCTTATTAGGTACCTGATCAGGTTATCAGATCAGGTTATTAGGTATCAGATCAGCTTATTAGGTATCTGATCAGCTTATTAGGTATCTGATCAGTTTATTAGGTATCTGATCAGGTTATCAGATCAGCTTATTAGGTATCAGATCAGCTTATTAGGTAGCTGATCAGGTTATCAGATCAACTTATTAGGTATCTGATCAGCTTATTAGGTATCAGATCAGCTTATCAGATCAGCTTATTAAGTACATGATCAGCTTATTAGGTATCTGATCAGGTTATCAGATCAGCTTATTAGGTATCAGATCAGCTTATTAGGTATCAGATCAGCTTATTAGGTATCTGATCAGGTTATCATATCAGCTTATTAGGTATAAGATCAGCTTATTAGGTAACTGATCAGGTTATCAGATCAGCTTATTAGGTACCTGATCAGCTTATTAGGTATCAGATCAGATTATCAGATCAGCTTATAAGGTATCTAATCAGGTTATTAGATCAGCTTATTAGGTAGCTGATCAGGTTATCAGATCAGGTTATTAGGTATCAGATCAGCTTATTAGGTATCTGATCAGCTTATTAGGTATCTGATCAGTTTATTAGGTATCTGATCAGGTTATCAGATCAGCTTATTAGGTATCAGATCAGCTTATTAGGTAGCTGATCAGGTTATCAGATCAACTTATTAGGTATCTGATCAGCTTATTAGGTATCAGATCAGCTTATCAGATCAGCTTATTAAGTACCTGATCAGCTTATTAGGTATCTGATCAGGTTATCAGATCAGGTTATTAGGTATCTGATCAGCTTATTAGGTATCAGATCAGCTTATTAGGTATCTGATCAGGTTATTAGATTAGCTTATTAGGTATCAGATCAGCTTATTAGTTATCAGATCAGATCAGCTATGTAGATGTATTATGGTTAAAGCCAGATTATATACTAAAGTTTTTCTTTTATGTAGAGCAATTTATATTGTTATCAAATAATCGAATAATTTTCTGTAGCGCCCATTGTTTAATTCATTATCTTTGCTTATCATCAAAAATCCATATTTATCCTTTCATCACAATCGACAAATTTCATGAAACTGCATAACTCATATCGCTGGCAACATGATACCTATAAATATGTTTCATATTTGTATCATCTTGTTTAACATTATAATCATATTCGCATTGTCTCTTATTAAATGCTTGGGAATTCTGGTATAAGTTTGGCACAAGTAGAATGAATCAACATCCCTATGTCGTCCCATACAAAAATAAGCTCGTATATTATTTTGCTTCTCACATGCAACATCATCAAATATCATAATTGAATTAGTTTTAGCTTTGTCAGGGGGAATAACTGATTCATTTTCGGTGAATGTGTAATATCCCATTCTTTTAATAGGTGTAATTAATCTCTTCAAGTATTCATATTTCGGCTGATATAGAGATTTTGAGTATAAATAGATGTTTTCAAACTTTAGTCCATTAGGACTTTCTAGTAAGCCAATCATAACATTAGTCTTTCCACAATTTGATGGTCCCACTATTAGAGCACGAATATAATTTGGTAAGAGTGAACTATGTTTTATTTTTGAACTGATGTTCGATGAATCATCAATGTTTCGAACTAAAATATTTTTATGCTGTTTTACTAACTGCATTTTTATAACTAAATGCAATTCATGTTTGTTACCTTTTATTACAGAAAAAATAAATAAATAAGATGGTTATACATTATCAAAAGTCATTTAGTCATAAAAACACCTTCGTTGGATCAGGTTTACTAGATAAAATAATAAACTCTCTTCCTGTTGAACTTCATCTTCCTGGATATCAATACTGTGGACCTGGAACTAAACTACAAAAACGTTTAAATCGAGGTGATAAAGGAATCAATTTATTGAACTCTGCCTGTAAAAACACGACGTAGCTTATTCTAAAAATAAAGATTTAAATATTAGACATCAAGCTGATAAAATTCTTGAAAATTCAGCTTGGGATCGAGTTTTATCAAAAGATAGCAGTCTTGCAGAAAACTCATTTGCATATATGGTTACTAACGCTATGAAAGCCAAAATAAAATTTGGTATGGGTGTGGAGAAAAAGAAAAATGCTTAAAAACCTAAATTAAATGGTAAACAATTGTTCAGTTCATCAATTAGAGCTGCAACAAAAATACTAAAGGAGAAAAAACCTTTAGACATTAACAATGCTATTAGAATAGCACGTAAAACGATCAACAAAACATTAAAAGGCAGAAAATCTCAAGTTATAATACCTCGCATAATAATTGTTATTAGGTATCTGATCAGGTTATCATATCAGCTTATTAGGTATCAGATCAGCTTATTAGGTAACTGATCAGGTTATCAGATCAGCTTATTAGGTACCTGATCAGCTTATTAGGTATCAGATCAGGTTATCAGATCAGCTTATAAGGTATCTAATCAGGTTATTAGATCAGCTTATTAGGTACCTGATCAAGTTATCAGATCAGGTTATTAGGTATCAGATCAGCTTATTAGGTATCTGATCAGCTTATTAGGTATCTGATCAGTTTATTAGGTATCTGATCAGGTTATCAGATCAGCTTATTAGGTATCAGATCAGCTTATTAGGTAGCTGATCAGGTTATCAGATCAACTTATTAGGTATCTGATCAGCTTATTAGGTATCAGATCAGCTTATCAGATCAGCTTATTGAGTACCTGATCAGCTTATTAGGTATCTGATCAGGTTATCAGATCAGGTTATTAGGTATCTGATCAGGTTATTAGGTATCAGATCAGCTTATTAGGTATCTGATCAGGTTATTAGATTAGCTTATTAGGTATCAGATCAGCTTATTAGGTATCAGATCAGATCAGCTATGTAGATGTATTATGGTTAAAGCCAGATTATATACTAAAGTTTTTCTTTTATGTAGAGCAATTTATATTGTTATGAAATAATCGAATAATTTTTTGTAGCGCCCATTGTTTAATTCATTATCTTTGCTTATCATCAAAAATCCATATTTATCCTTTCATCACAATCGACAAATTTCATGAAACTGCATAACTCATATCGCTGGCAACATGATCCCTATAAATATGTTTCATATTTGTATCATCTTGTTTAACATTATAATCATATTCGCATTGTCTCTTATTAAATGCTTGGGAATTCTGGTATAAGTTTGGCACAAGTAGAATGAATCAACATCCCTATGTCGTCCCATACAAAAATAAGCTCGTATATTATTCTGCTTCTCACATGCAACATCATCAAATATCATAATTGAATTAGTTTTAGCTTTGTCAGGGGGAATAACTGATTCATTTTCGGTGAATGTGTAATATCCCATTCTTTTAATAGGTGTAATTAATCTCTTCAAGTATTCATATTTCGGCTGATATAGAGATTTTGAGTATAAATAGATGTTTTCAAACTTTAGTCCATTAGGACTTTCTAGTAAGCCAATCATAACATTAGTCTTTCCACAATTTGATGGTCCCACTATTAGAGCACGAATATAATTTGGTAAGAGTGAACTATGTTTTATTTTTGAACTGATGTTCGATGAATCATCAATGTTTCGAACTAAAATATTTTTATGCTGTTTTACTAACTGCATTTTTAGAACTAAATGCAATTCATGTTTGTTACCTTTTATTACAGAAAAAATAAATAAATAAGATGGTTATACATTATCAAAAGTCATTTAGTCATAAAAACACCTTCGTTGGATCAGGTTTACTTGATAAAATAATAAACTCTCTTCCTGTTGAACTTCATCTTCCTGGATATCAATACTGTGGACCTGGAACTAAACTACAAAAACGTTTAAATCGAGGTGATAAAGGAATCAATTTATTGAACTCTGCCTGTAAAAACACGACGTAGCTTATTCTAAAAATAAAGATTTAAATATTAGACATCAAGCTGATAAAATTCTTGAAAATTCAGCTTGGGATCGAGTTTTATCAAAAGATAGCAGTCTTGCAGAAAACTCATTTGCATATATGGTTACTAACGCTATGAAAGCCAAAATAAAATTTGGTATGGGTGTGGAGAAAAAGAAAAATGTTAAAAAACCTAAATTAAATGGTAAACAATTGTTCAGTTCATCAATTAGAGCTGCAACAAAAATACTAAAGGAGAAAAAACCTTTAGACATTAACAATGCTATTAGAATAGCACGTAAAACGATCAACAAAACATTAAAAGGCAGAAAATCTCAAGTTATAATACCTCGCATAATAAATGTACCAAAAATTGGTGGTTTTTTACCTCTAATACCGATTTTAACTGCACTGGGTGCAATTGGTAGTCTAACGACTGGAGGTGCTGCTACAGCTAAGGCTGTAAATGCGACAAAGAATGCACAAAATCTGCATGATGAAGCAATTCGACATAATAAAGCGATGGAATCTATAGCTGTTGGGAAAGGACTTTACCTAAAACCATATAAAAAGGGTTATGGTTTTGTTTATAAAGAGCAGACAAAAAACTCTTAGAAATGCTACCTAATAGACCACTATCAGAAGTCGACTTGAGAAATTTTTCAAACAAAATTCCACATTATAGAAGAGTTTTTATGTTGGACTCACTATCAAAACGACCAAAGAAAATTGAATGTGGAATAATGAATTTGGATATATCAACAGGGCCTGGTACACATTGGGTAGCATATTATAAAAACATCAATGAAAAATAATATTTCGATAGTTTTGGAAACTTACAACCTCCTTCGGAAGTACTCAAATATCTGGGCACAAATATAAAATACAACTATAATCAACATCAGAATTTTAATACATTTACCTGTGGTCATTTATGTCTTAAGTTTCTTTATGAAATAACTGAAAATATTAAATAAAAACACACAATCGTATATATTTCACAAAACTCTTTAATGCATTTTTATTTATTTATTTATAATTTACTATACAGAATTACTTTTTTATTTTTTTATTCCCAAATGGGATATTGAGCATTTTGAATCAAAAATTCGTCCATCTCACTCTCAAGGATTAAGCTTTGTTCATCATCTCCGCGTAGTTGAAATATTCCACTCGAGAGGTCCTTAATTTCATAATCTGTCAGAGTATTATATCTTTTAGGTAGAAACATTATATTTTTTTTCCATCTCAACTCTTAGTGTTCGTCCATATTTTGTTATTACCCGTGCTATATTTTGAACAGGATATTTAGCAGCTACATCTAGATCCTTTATGTGAATTAAACTTTTGTTGTTTAGAGAATTAAATTTTGATATTAAATTTTTTGAGGAGCTCATTTTTAAATAGATCTTGTCACTTTGAATCTTTAATTGAAATTGATCTTGAAAGAAGCGATGATGAGTCCAATAAGCCTAACCGAAAATATTTATTGTGAGAAGGTTAATATGTATGTATATGTGGAGAAATAGTGCTAGAGAGATAGGGATAGATATATAGGAATATTAATATGAATGTTCCTTCTTTTAATTTTTTAATAGTCTCTTTGAAAATGAGTTGGTAAGAGAAATATGTATATTGTATACCCTCTATTCTAGAAGGATTATAGGAAAATGGAGAAGGATATAAGAGGAGGAAAAAATAATACTGAATTTTATTCACTTTGTAGCTAAATATTTAGGAAAAAATTATCGACGAATCCTTTGAAAAAGTAAGCAGCAACAAAATTAATACGGAATATTAACAAAAATGAGTCAAATAAGAAGGAGTCTTAATAAATTTCTATCGGATTTTGATAACTTTAGACTATACGATCATTGGGAAATGATCATATTTATTCAAAATATGCTGGACTAGAATGATGAATTTGATGTTATGGAAGATGAGGACAACACAGAGGGACATTTTAAATGCTGTCCCTGGTATGATCCGAATTGTGAGGAAGGACCTGATACATGTAGGTGCTCGATATACTTTCTACGGAAAGCTATATAAGAAAATTTAATAGAATCTTATTATACAATGTTTCAACCATCATAATTAAATTTAAGAAATAAAATAGTATTATTAAAACAAAATATTCACTCTCTTGTAATATTTTTTGTAAAGGATAATTAGGAAAATTAAAGAAATTTTTGAGTTAAAAATTTAATGAATAACTTATGAGAATATCCAACTTTTTTTGACTCTGTAAAATATTGAAATAATTAAATTTAATACAATTTCATAATGTTGTGTAATTCAAATTCCCTTGTCAAGAAATAAACAAATCAAATCAAGATTATGCAGGATTTAACAGTACAGTTAAACTTATAAACAGAAAAATTTGCAAGTAAGCAAAAAACAAGACAAGAATTGTTTTGATCCAACAAAAATTGTTTTCTCTGCTAGCAGCAAGACGTGTATTGACTGTGCATGTCAGCGTTTTTTCAATTTAATGATATCAGGGCTGAACAAGAAAATAAAACAAAGATTGTTTAATTTTTTTGATATTAATAAGATTTTTTCATTATTATTTAATAGTTTTCTTATTTCATTATTATTATAAGTTTTTTAATAACAAACCAAATTTTCTTAATAACTAAACATTAATAACTAAATATTTACATATAAACATAAACAAATTACATTTAAGTAAAAAACTTATCATTCTTCTTGACGCTTATCACGCTTATCAATTTCCATTAGCAATATATCCAGTTCATATTTTGCATTTGTTTCCTCAATCGATAATTATAAAATGCTATTGTATTTATACCATCACATTGTATTTTTCTTTTATCATCTTGATAACTAAGTACAACCTTATTTAGTTGGTTGGTATAAATTTGATGAACTTTTGACTTAAATTTTAACATATCATCATAAACAATAGACTTATTAAATAAACAATTTCTATACGCCTATATTTATCAAGAACACATTTCTTAACCCCCTTCGATTTTTTTATATCATTTTCATATTGCACGCTAAAAGAATACATTTTTGACCGAAGTCCCACAAATTCTTTCATCAATTTAACACAATTTTCATCCTTCATCATACCCAGCACCTTTTTGTTTAAAAGAGGAATACCATATACGTTATCTTTTGGGTAATCGGAAGTGTCAAATTCTTGTTCTATGTCAGATTTTAT
Source organism: Panzeria rudis (assembly GCA_956483635.1). Taxonomy (NCBI): domain Eukaryota; kingdom Metazoa; phylum Arthropoda; class Insecta; order Diptera; family Tachinidae; genus Panzeria; species Panzeria rudis. The sequence goes on from OY101450.1 coordinate 74,878,144, forward strand.
GTCGGCATAAAAGTCGTCAGTTTTTATTGTATATATAAATGAGTCGGTGTCCATGTAATTTAAAGATAAATTTGATTTAAACTTGGGTTTCATGAATCCATAATGGAAATTATACATTTTCCTTTTAGAAAGCACCAACACACAAAATCCCAAGTATATGGGCTTGTTATACTCTGTTTTAACTCTATTCATTTGAATTGCCACCATATCCACTGAAAATAAAGATATGCTATGAAATTTGGATTTATATATCCAATCCTGAGTTCCCAAATGGTTGTAGTTAGTTTTATTCCAGTTGGACACAATTCTAACATCTTTTCTTTTATCAACGTTCTCCATGGTCTTACCGTATACCGCGTTATTAAGTAATTAAAAAAAATTTTTCAAATGCATTTTTTGCAGAAGCTCTATGTTTAGTATTCAAATCTATATAGTCTTTTAGCCATGGAGATTGTTTAAACGCTAGAATACGATGCGTTTTCTTTAGAATCAAACCATATTCAAACATTGCTTAAGAACTCTGTAATGTATTACATAAGAGTTTTTTGGCGAAAAATCCGCAATTAATTTCTTATGGTTTGATTCTAAAGTTGTCTCGTTTTCAACACAGAAGGGATGGTCATTGTGAGAGTCATGCAGATGTGAACGATATTCCAAAGTGACCTCATATACATAACCATCTTGTGAGTTATTATCTATGCTTTTCGCATCCAGATTCAGCTCATCACTTGTCAGCGATCGGAATCCACCATAAGGAAGATACTCAGACATCGCCCAACCGTAAAGGTTATTTGCGTCTAAGTATATTAGAAATTCTGAAGGCTTGTCTTGATCTAAATATTTATTATTTGCTTTGGAATGTCGTTTACTGCACTGTACCATTCCACCGCGTATACCCTTTTTAAAGAAATGATACATGTCAATGTCTGTTAACAACTCTAATTCTATTTGTGTGTGTTTTAACATGGCATCCCATGATAGTCCTGGAGCAGTATAGTACTGACACGGATCTAGATTATAAATTGCCTTACAGACTTTTCGAAAATTTTCGAATATGTCTGCTAACAAAAGCACATCTGTTTTGAGATATAATGCCATATAATCTCGCAGGGTTTTGCAATTAAAGGTATGCCAAATCTTTATTGCATGCTCATAATCTTCAATTGAGCATTCCTTCTTATTTAATTTATTAAAAAAATCTTCTCTTGATGGAAGCTGACCATCATCCAATTTTTCAAATGAATCAAGATATTCATAAGGTAAAACACCCTTTCTTCATACAAGGTCAAATTCTGTCTTTCTGTTAAAGTGTGACCTAACCGTATAGAAATCATTGTCCGTTAGATTATTAGCTAAGGATTCTAAGCTATCAGCCATAAAACGAATAGTAGCTACAAATCGGAGTTCAAGATTGCAATTGTCAGTCATTTTTGTAAATGTAGATAGTGAAATGTACAGTTCTTTGTTCAGTGGTAGGACTTTTATGTTGTCAGACTTTTTACCTAATTCTGTAACAAGTCATAAGATGAATAATTATGAAGATATATGGGTATGAACTTCGGAATTTGGTACTTTAAGTTGCAAATATTGTGAGCTGCACCTCGATATTTACCACTTATATGACAATGATCTCTTACACGATCTTTACCGAGAAATTTGTCACATATGTGACAATTTATTGAATTTTGAAAACTGTATATTTCCGAAAGGGTCAAGCTGTTCATTTTTGTCTTACTGGTGAGGAACTGATTGTAAATATCTTCACAATCGTCAATTAACCAGTCAACAAATTTTACAGATGCGTCCTCACCAGTATATATCTTTAATTTATCTAAACTATTATTACCTATACATTTTATATAATAACTAAAGGCACAAGGAATGTGTCTCTTTATTGAGTTTTGTCACTTACAGTAGTTTGGATATCTTCTAGTATGCATTCGAAATCTGCATATATAACGAATGGCACATCCATCTGCCGCTGGTGATCTTTGAATTTTAAAAACACTATTTTCGGGAGAAGGTAACGCAGCAACAATTTTCCCACATTCCGTTTTGTGTTGGTCTATAGTCCATTCATTGTGTGTATATTGTAGGCAGGTATTACAGAATAAAAGTCTGTCATGGCGCTTGGTTGTCTGAGCTTTCAAAAGTCTGTAAAAGGAATAAATTTATATATATGTATATAGTTATTCACACACATGTATTTACTTGCTTACCTTGATATATCTTTAATAAAAATGTAATGGTGAATGTCTCCAGCTTCCAGCAGAATTAAATTAACATGCTTTATTTTTTCTTTTTGTGTATTGTAGAATGGTCCAATTATTTCATCCTTCTCATTATCATACCCAAACACATTCACAGTTATTCCATCATTCCTAACCTCAAATGCTTGAATATTTTTTAATGCCAATGGGAACTTTAAATTTGTAAAATCAACCACAATTCCATTTTGTAGGCAAATGACATCAGCACTAATGTCCTCGATGTTATATGAGCTGCAACGTTGCTTTTCCTGTTGTTGCATTACTGTGGTATCCAACGCGACAACTAAACTCCATTTAAAACAATAATCATCATTGTTTTCAATGTTGATACAGGCACGCTTTTTAGTCGGTTTTAATGGTGTGCTTATCCAATGAGATCCTTTTACTAGTGAACTTTTGTTTATGTTAATTTCAGCGCAAGTAATTCTGATTAAAGTCCACCCAGAGTCTCTTTCCTGGAATTCCGACATTTTATTATGAATGTCGTGGAATTGTTTTTCAATTAGCTCATCTACATTACTTCCCAGACACAATAGATCCATTTTTGTTCTGTGAGATATTTGACACAAGTCAATTTCTTCCCCAACAATTTTTATCTACTTTCCAATAAGAGTTACACAGAATTTTAAAATATTATGTTTAACCAAACTTTTTTCAAGTCTTTCCTTGAAAATAGGTTTATTTTCCAGAACAAAGTCTTCAAATAGAAGATCATCTTTTTTTGTTGGGAATTTCATATGTTGCAATATTTTTTTTTGAATGCACTGTTTATTACATAATATTTTGGTTCTACATTCAAAGGAGTATCATTATATTTACCGCTAGGAGAATTTGAAGTATCCATGTCATCAAACACAATGTTATCTAGTTGTTGCTGTTGTTGCTGATGATGTTGCTGCTGTTGTTGTTGTTGATGATGATGATGCTGCTGCTGTTGCTGATGATGTTGCTGTTGTTGTTGTTGTTGTTGATGATGATGATGCTGCTGTTGTTGCTGATGATGTTGCGGCTGCTGTTGTTGTTGTTGGTGTTGAGGATACCTGGAACTGTCCATCGACAAGGCATATTGATTATTCGAAACTGAAGGATAATAGTTGGGTATGTTATATTGCTGCCATTGGTGAAGTATATTGATAGGGAATAGGAAGATGATGTGGAATTTGTATGGTACTCAAAACTGATTGTTCAACCCCGTATGATAGTACGAAGTCCTTGGAAGCTCTTGAAAGGACGCCGGATATTGCTGCTGCATATCGTTCCAAGGAATAGGGTTATATAAAGGCATTGGAGTCTGTACATCACATGACGCTGGCATCTGCACATGTTGTAGTTGAGCATGACTTTTGCAATGGTCCAAATACGACTTTTGGTATTTGTATTCCTTTTGACATATTTCACAAACATAGCTTGAAGAATTCATTTTTATTAATTTATTTATTTAATTAGCAACAATCAAATTTATTTAATTATTTTATTTAATTTATTTAGTTCTTTTTTCAAAAACACTATAAACTTCTTTATTAATCAATTTTTTGTTTTCAAACTATTTATTTAATTAGCAACAATTAACTTTATTTAATTATTTTATTTAATTTATTTATCTCTTTTTTAAAAACACTATGAAATTGTTTATTAATAAATTTTTTGCTTTCAACCGCACTTATTGAGATATCAGAATACACCGATGAAAATCTTCATTATTTCTTCTACTTATATACATCCTATGAGAATCGCGTAGTAGTCATCAAGTCTAATTTTTTATTGATATTACGAGACTGATGGAATTCATATGTATACATAGCAACAGCAAGAACTAGAACATAACATTGCGTAATATTTTATTTTACATAAATGATGACTAATGAAATTTTGTTATCAAATGATGACTCATTCTCAAAACATATCCAGCTGAATAAACAAAGCCATAAACATGATTCTGCAAAACAAATAATCAGACGGACATTTCAAATGATGACTCATTCTCAAAACCTGTGCAGCTGAATAAACAAAGCCATAAACATGATTCTGCAAAACAAATAATCAAATTATTATCCGAAGAAATAAACAAGACGGACATTTGAAACGACATACACACATTCTTAACAAATCTAAAGATAAGAAAAGAGAAACACACACACACACACACAAACAAACAAACAGTCGCACACATCCACACACCTCCACCTCCCACATATCCACGCACCCACAGCCACGCAACAAAGTAAATGTAAACGCAAGCACCACAAAAAATTATCAACAACAAAAAAATAATAATAGACACACAATAAACCCCGTAGGAACCCAAGTCGACTTTTTTATCTACAAGTTTGATGACGTTGTCACCAAACTTGTCTACACTCTTTATTTCCACATATAATCTAAAACACTACCCAATCTCTCAATATGACCCCATAAGAACCACGTTGTCTATAGTAAGCCAATACGTTCAAGCTCCAAACTCACTACCCAATGTCTCAATATCACCCCATTAGAACCACATTGTCTATACTAAGCCAATACTTTCAAGCTCCAAACTCACTACCCAATGTCTCAATATCACCCCATTAGAACAACACCCTAAATTTCTATAACACCAAAACGCATTACCCACACTATAATTTTTCACAATCTTCACTATACACATTTTGCCTTTAATTTTTTTTCCTACGGGTATCAAATTACACATTTGTATATTTAACAATTAAAATTTAAAATTTTAAATACCCAAATTTTAAAATTTTAATTGCTCCCAGACGAATCGTTCCTATCTACTAAGGGAATAACGTATGACATTATAACACGGGGAATAGTGGGAGACATTATAACAATTAAGCAAAGCATACATTACTCCAGTATACTGGCACAGACAAGTGATGTTGAATCGTGCTCGAAACACATACCATAGAATCATACTGATGAAATATTCATTTCTTTGAAAATTCTGTGCGGACGAGTTGTTGTACCTAGTGCGCACCGCGGTTATTTTGATATTATTTTGAAAATACAAATTAAGTAAAACGCGTGTTTTTTATTAGAAAATTATAAGGAATGATTTTTTTATGTCAGAAACATTTACAATATATACTTTGTTCCTTTTTTTCTTAATTTATGAGTAATTTATTCAATTAAATGTGTTTTATCCTGATGTTTATTCATTGACAACTCTTCTCAACTGAGCTAATTTCACCATACACAATACCACAAACTGATACCAATCGCAAAAAATCAAACTCTGTTTGACATCGCTACAGCAAAGCGTACAATCGCACCAAATTGCCAGACATGACCAAACTACTGGCGCCAACACTTGATTGCGCGTGCATACTGGTGTAGTGTAAGGGGCCCTTTATATTAGTCAGTCACGGTATATAGATCACTTTAATCAAACCAGGTTTTGACTCTGGGAAGCATATGTAATCTGGAAATAGCCGAAATTGAAATTTTTTCTTTACTTTTCTCGTGTTATGCATATCCTAATCACTCTAAAAAATGCATTAGAAACTTGTTATTTACAATTAGCAATATAAATTTAAAAAGCAATGTTGATGTTTATGGAAAAATTGCGTTATTAAACAAACTTTATGATCAGATATACAGTTCTGAAGGTTTTGCGGAATTATCTACTGCAAGTAAATATTAGCTAGTATTTAATAAAATTAATGATAAATTACCAAATTTTTATAAAGTAATTTCACTTTTACTTTCTATTCCTGCCACGTCAGCGCAAATAGCGAGACGAAAGAACCAAAGCGTCTCTGAATCTGATAAAAAATTAATTAATTATGTACTCTAATTTAAATATAGACTGTAAAGAGCTGTGCAATTATTTAAAAATGATAATTATTTGATAAAACTTGCGAAAAGCAATAAAAAAATACGTTTTTAAATAAAACAATAAAGAGAAATAAATTGTACTTTAATTTTATAATATGTAATCGTACTTTTTTTCTTAACCTTTAATAACCAATGTACTTTAATTGGCAAAAAATGTGGGAACCCTAATCATATTATACAATTTTTCGCTACAGCATAGAATTTTGTCGTATATGTATGTATAAATATGTTCTTTTAAAAATTTGTCGGTAGCCGGCGGCTTGTAAGAATTTTTTTTGCTTCGCCGCCGCAAAATTTTATATTGTCAACAAAGGTATCATTTCACACAGCTGAAACATGAATGTTCTTACAAACATCAAAATTTTATATTGTCAAAAAAGATATCATTTGGCACAGCAGAAACATGAAAGTTTTTCTCCACAGGCAAATATTTTTTTACCGTAGTACTTTTTTACCGATTGACACACGCCCTAAATAAATAATTCCCGTTTTAAATTATGTATATAAAACGTAGAACGTTTATTTAAGAACTTTACAAGAATATGATAAAAGTTCAAACTAAGAAGTGAAGTCAATAAAGAAAATGATTAATATTGTAACCGACAAAAAAGACAAATAATGGGAAAACCAAATAGTGGTGCCAGGCTTTATGGCTTGACAACACTTATGTTTCTTTGGAGAAACATAGTAAATTTTAATTGCGGGTATTTTTGTAGAACATTTTAACCTGCTATATCGCCGACGAAGAGGTGTTTTTGCCACTTATTCAAGAAAGGAACAAAAGTACCAATATCACAAAGAAATGTTTTTCGTGGTGTTTTACATAAAAACACATCTTAAATTTAACTCCCCTAAAATGAAATCCAGATGTGAACTTTCAAAATTGATACACGTATGTATATAGTATTTTGGCGGCTTCTACCAGAGGCAGTCGTTAAAGCCATGTAATTTTTTGCGTTGTACAATTTAATGATCAAAGACCCCCCGCAAAAACGGCTAAATGAACAAACGCCTAAACATAAAAAAGGCTTGTGGACTTTCTCCTCTATCACAATGGCCCACCTCAGGCAAATTATAGTTATTCCGCGACACCTCTTATTTACAAACCTAGATGAGAAAGTCCTTAAGCCTGGCCAAAGGACAGCTAGGCAGAAAACTACTCAATGAAACTGCTATTGGACATATTTACATTGTGTTGTATATATATACATATGTACATGCTAAAGGATAGCAGGGGGTTATTCCTGTTCTGTGAAACGTTGAAATGAAAAGATTTTTCACATTTTCATACTAGCTTTGATTCTCTTATAATGAAACAATGAAAAGTAATGTCAATATTGTTTCATATGAAAAACATTGGAACGAAACAAAAGTTTTTCACAATTACACATCACTGCGATTCTTGTTTTGTGTAGCAGTGAAAATAACTGTCAAAAACTTTTCATATGAAAATTTATAAGTGAAAAATAAACTTTTGAAGAATAGTAAGGCCAAATTTACAAGGAAATAAATGTTTGTTTTTTTATAATTCATTAATTTATTAACTAAGAGATGATTTTGACCTTCAAAATGATAAATAATGATTTAAATATAAAATATACAAGAAGGAATTTATTTATTTCTCATTTGGAAGTTATATTTCCACACACGTACAGACACATGTACACAATTCACACTGCAAACGCTATAACATACTATACATACATTCTTTTAAATTTTAATCGTTTTATTTTAAATAATTCAAACCTATTAATAAAACATATTTTTTCTCATTAAAAACAATAACATATTAATAGTACACACAAATATCGCTATTGCATTTCTTTGTAAATATTTCATTTTGATTTTGACACTTGATAACATAGTACCAGCGTGGTCAACTTGGTGTTTTTCGTACAGTTTTTAGTGATTTTTCAACATTTCGAAGCGAAAAATTTTCAATTTAGTGCTCAGTGCATTTTTATTTTATTTTTGGTGGATTTTATTTGGGAAGGTTGCAATAAACACAAAATTCACAAATACGTTTATTTATCTAAAAAAAATTTTTCAAGTGTAAAGTTCGTATCTATTTTCTAGATTATCTCGTAGACTAGGAATGTGAAAATTTTGTTCAAAGCTTTCTTTTAGATAATAATATTGTCTACAACTCCACTAAACACATTTTCGTTGTAAATTGTACAATTAAAAATGTTTAGCTATTATGAAAAAATACAGCGTGCAACACGCCAAGTGCGTCACAAACCGCTTTGATAAAAAAACGATAATATTTTTTGGCTGCAAATAAGTTATTTTACAACTTTCTTATATTCATCTTTCTTAATGAATTAGATTTTGAGTGCTTTATTATGCAAAATTCGCTAATAAGTACGAAAAACACACTTCAACTTTCAAAGTTACCTTCACGTTCGTCAGAAAACTTTGTGCTCAATTATTTCGCAACAAGTAGCTGCTAAAAAATTATGTTTTATGCCATTAGAAAGTACATGTAAATCCCACTAAGCACTATGCATAAGTAGAAGATATCTCTTTTGAAAGTATAAAAAAGTTTTATATGTTAATCTGGAGCCGAATCACCGCATTCGTTATCGAGTAGGCTGTCGCATCGAATAAAATTTCGTCACGTGTCGAATGGGTGGATTACCGCATTCGATAGCTAACGTATTGAAATTTTTAAAAATTGTGTGGTGTTTAGTAGTAGGGAAGTGGGTGTATGAGACCAATTAAAATTTTAAAATTTGGGTAACAAAATTTGAAATTTTAATTGTTAAATAAACAAAAGTGTAATTTGATACCCGTGGGGAAAAAAGTTAAAGTACCAAGTAGGCAAAATGTGTAAAGTGAAGATTGTGAAAAATTATAGTGTGTGTAATGCTTTTTGGGGTGATATTGAGACATTGGGTAGTGAGTTCGGGACTTGGTAGTATTGGCTTAGTATAGACAATGTGGTTCTAATGGGGTGATATTGAGACATTGGGTAGTGAGTTTGGAGCTTGAAAGTATTGGCTTAGTATAGACAATGTGGTTCTTATGAGGTGATATTGAGACATTGGGTAGTGAGTTTGGAGCTTGAAAGTATTGGCTTACTATAGACTGTGTGGTTCTTATGGGGTCATATTGAGAGATTGGGTAGTGTTTTAGATTATATGTGGAAATAAAGAGTGTAGACAAGTTTGGTGACAACGTCATCAAACTTGTAGATAAGAAAGTCGACTTCGGTTCCTACGCGGTTTATTGTGTCGCTATTATTATTTTTTTGTTCTTGATAATTTTTTGTGATGCTTATGTTTACATTTACTTTGTGCATGGCTGTGGGTGCGTGAATGTGTGGGGGATGGGGGGTGTGTGTGTTTGTGTGTGTGTTTCTTTTTTCTTATCTTTAGGTTTGTGAAGAATGTGTGTATGTCGTTTCAAATGTCCGTCTTGTTTATTTCTTGGGATAATAATTTGAATATTTGTTCTACAGAATCATGTTTATTGCTTTGTTTATTTAGCTTCGCATTTTTTGAGAATGAGTCATCATTTGAAATGTCCGTCTGATTATTTGTTTTGCAGAATCATGTTTATTGTTTGTTTATTTAGCTTCGCATTTTTTGAGAATGAGTCATCATTTGAAATGTCCGTCTGATTATTTGTTTTGCAGAATCATGTTTATTGCTTTGTTTATTCATCTGCGCATTTTTTGAGAATGAGTCATCATTTGAAATGTCCGTCTGATTATTTGTTTTGCAGAATCATGTTTATTGCTTTGTTTATTCAGCTGCGCATTTTTTGAGAATGAGTCATCATTTGAAATGTCCGTCTGGTTATTTGTTTTGCAGAATCATGTTTATTGCTTTGTTTATTCAGCTGCACATTTTTTGAGAATGAGTCATCATTTGAAATGTCCGTCTGATTATTTGTTTTGCAGAATCATGTTTATTGCTTTGTTTATTCAGCTGCGCATTTTTTGAGAATGAGTCATCATTTGAAATGTCCGTCTGATTATTTGTTTTGCAGAATCATGTTTATTGCTTTGTTTATTCAGCTGCACATTTTTTGAGAATGAGTCATCATTTTATAACAAACTTTTACTAGTCATCATTTATATAAAATAAAATATTACACAATGTTATGTTCTAGTTCTTGCTGTTGCTATGTATACATATGAATTTCATCAATCTCGTAATATCAATAAAAAATTAGACTTGATGCCTACTACGCGATTCTCATAGGATGTATATAAGTACAAGAAATAATGAAGATTTTCATCGGTATATTCTGATAACTCAATAAGTGCGGTTGAAGGCAAAAAATTTATTAATAAACAATTTCATAGTGTGTTTACAATAGAAATTAAATAAAATAATTAAATAAAGTTAATTGTTACTAATTAAATAAATAGTTTGAAAACAAAAAATTTATTAATAAAGAAGTTTATAGTGTTTTTGAAAAAAGGACTAAATAAATAAAATAAAATAATTAAATAAATTTGATTAAATAAATAAATAAATAAAAAAATGATTTCTTCTGTATATCAATGTAATTTGTGTAATAAGGTATACAAATACCAAAAAGCGTTCTTGGATCACGTCCGAAATCATGGTCAACCAGGTCAAGTGATCATCAATCAGGACTCAAATGGAGAACAACAACATCAGCACCAAGCTTCTCTACGGTACCAACCATATCCACTACCAATGAATTATGAGCAATACGGTATGTCTACCAGCTATCCGATACCAATGTCATGGAATAATCAGTTTTCAGTACCCATACAAATTCCACATCATCTTCCTATTCCTTATCAATATACATCACCAATGCAATGGCAGCAATATAATATGCCCAACTATTATCCTTCAGTTTTGAATAATCAATTTGCCTTGACGATGGACAGTTCCAGATATGCTCAACAGCAACAACAACCACAGCCACAATATCAACAGCAACAGCAACAACAACCACAGCCACAACATCAACAACAGCAGCATCATCAACAACAACAACAACAGCAACAACTAGATAATATTGTGTTTGATGACATGGATACTTCAAATTCTCTCAGCGGTAAATATAATGATACTCCTTTGAATGTAGAGCCAAAATATTATGAAATAAACAGTGCATTCAAAAAAATATTGCAACATATGGAATTCCCAACAAAAAAGATGATCTTCTGTTTGAAGACTTTGTTCTGGAAAATAAACCTATTTTCAAGGAAAGACTTGAAAAAAGTTTGGTTAAACATAATATTTTAAAATTCTGTGTAACTCTTATTGGAGAGTACATAAAAATTGTTAGTGAAGCAATTGACTTGTGTCAAATTTCACGCAGAGCAAAAATGGATTTATTGTGCCTGGGAAGTAATGTAGATGAGCTAATTGAAAAACAATTCCAGGACATTCATAATAAAATGTCAGAATTCCAGGAAAGAGACTCTGGGTGCACTTTAATCAGAATTACTCGCGCTGAAATTAACATAAACAAAAGTTCACTAGTAAAAGGATCTCATTGGATAAGCACACCATTAAAAGTGGCTAAAAAGCGTGCCTGTATCAACATTGAAAATAAGGATGATTATTGTTTTAACTGGAGTTTAGTTGCCGCATTGGATATCACAATAATAGAGCATAAGCAACGTTGCAGCTCATATAACATCGAGAACATTAGCGCTAATGTCATTTGCTTGCAAAATGGAATTGTGCTTGACTTCACAAATTTAAAGTTCCCATTGGCATTAAAAAATATTCAAGTATTTGAATATAGGAATGATGGAATAAGTGTGAATGTGTTTGGGTATGATAATGAGAAGGATGAAATCATTGGACTATTCTACAATACACAAAAGGAAAAAATAAAGCATGTTAATTTAATTCTGCTGGAAGCTGGAGACATTCACCATTACATTTTTATTAAAGATATATCAAGGTAAGCAAGTAAATACATGTGTGTGAATAACTATATACATATATATAAATTTATTCTTTTTACAGATTATTATGGCGTCAGACAACAAAGCACCATGAAAATCTAAAATTTTGTAATACCTGCCTACAATATACACACAATGAATGGACTATGGACCAACACAAAACGGAATGTGGGAAAATTGTTGCTGCGTTACCTTCTACCGAAGATAGTATTTTGAAGTTTAAAGATCACCAGCGGCAGATGGATGTGCCATTCGTTATATACGCATATTTCGAGTGCATACTAGAAGACATTCAAACTACTGTAAGTGACAAAACTCAAGCTATAAAGAGGCACATTCCTTGTTCCTTTAGGTATTATATAAAATGTGTAGGTAATAATAGTTTAGATAAATTTAAGATATATACTGGTGAGGACGCATCTGTAAAATTTGTTGACTGGTTAATTGACGATTGTGAAGATATTTACAATCAGTTCCTCACCAGTAAGACAAAAATGAACAGCTTGACCCTTTCGGAAATATACAGTTTTCAAAATTCAATAAATTGTCACATATGTGACAAATTTCTCGGTAAAGATCGTGTAAGAGATCATTATCACATAAGTGGTAAATATGGAGGTGCAGCTCACAATATTTGCAACTTAAAGTACCAAATTCCGAAGTTCATACCCATATATTTTCATAATTATTCATCTTATGACTCGCACCTTTTTATTAAAGAATTAGGTAAAAAGTCTGACAACATAAAAGTCCTACCACTGAACAAAGAACTGTACATTTCACTATCGACATTTACAAAAATGACTGACAATTGCAATCTTGAACTCCGATTTTTAGATACTATTCGTTTTATGGCTGATAGCTTAGAATCTTTAGCTAATAATCTAACGGACAATGATTTCCATACGGTTAGGGCACACTTTAACAGAAAGACAGAATTTGACCTTGTACGAAGAAAGGGTGTTTTCCCTTATGAATATCTTGATTCATTTGAAAAATTGGATGATGGTCAGCTTCCATCAAGAGAAGATTTTTTTAATAAATTAAATAACAAGGAATGCTCAATTGAAGATTATGAGCATGCAATAAAGATTTGGCATACCTCTAATTGCAAAACCCTGCGAGATTATATTGAATTATATATCAAAACAGATGTGCTTTTGTTAGCAGACATATTCGAAAATTTTCGAAAAGTCTGTAAGGGGATTTATAATCTAGATCCGTGTTAGTACTATACTGCTCCAGGACTATCATGGGATGCCATGTTAAAACACACACAAATAGAATTAGAGTTGTTAACAGACATTGACATGTATCACTTCTTTAAAGAGGGAATACGCGGTGGAATAGTACAGTGCAGTAAGCGATATTCCAAAGCAAATAATAAATATTTAGATGATTTTGATGAAGACAAGCCTTCAGAATTTCTAATATATTTAGACGCAAATAACCTTTACGGTTGGGCGATGTCTGAGTATCTTCCTTATGGAGGATTCCGATGGCTGACAAGTGATGAGCTGAATCTGGATGCGAAAAGCATAGATAATAACTCACAAGATGGTTATGTATATGAGGTCACTATAGAATATCCTTCACATCTGCATGACTCTCACAATGAACTTCCCTTCTGTGTTGAAAACAAGAAAACTTTAGAATCAAACCATAAGAAATTAATTGCGGACTTTTTACCAAAAAACTCTTATGTAATACATTAGAGCTCTGAAGCAATGTTTGGAATATGGTTTGATTCTAAAGAAAACGCGTCGTATTCTAGCATTTAAACAATCTCCATGGTTAAAAGGTTATATTGACTTACTTGGAGGTTACACGTTCAAGTTTTGTTTCAATTTTTGTTTCAAGTTTCAATACATTCACACTTTTTTACTAACACACTCACATAATTGGAAATTGACTACCAACTTGATTTCAATTTTGCTTTCAAGATTTGTTTCAATTTTTCGTTCAATTTAAACAGCTGATCTCTATTATTGTAAGTAAATTACAGAAAGACTCGGCTATAACGAACTTTGTGCAAACAGCAAAAAAAAAACCGCTCTATGACAAGTTCGTAATAAGCGTAGTTCGATACAAACGAGGACTCGTTAACTACGAATTCGCTATTACGAATTATTTTTGTATGAAAATGGCAACCGAAACGTCGGCACTTTAGACTTAGATCGTTACAACCGAGAATTCGTTATAACCGGGTTTTACTGTTTCGTTGTTGATTCCTAGACGACGGCATCTTGAAAACAAAATTGACTATCAAGTTGCTTACAGCCTACGTCATAGCGTCAATTTAAAGTAATTTTAACAAGCAATACGTGTGATCAACTTGAAAGCAATTTCTTGAACGTGTAACTGCAGAGTTAAATACCAAACACTGAGCCACTGCTAAAAATGCTTTTGAGAAAAATTTTTTCAAATTACTCAATAATGCTGTGTATAGCAAAACAATGGAGAATGTGGACAAGAGGAGAGATGTGAAAATTGTAACCAACTGGAACAGAACAAACTGTAACCATTTGGGGGCTCAAGATTGGATATCTAAATCCAATTTTCATACTTTATCTATATTTTCTGAAGATATGGTAGCTATAGAAATGAATAGAGTCAAAACATATTACAACAAGCCCATATACTTGGGATTTTGCGTCTTGGAGCTTTCTAAATGGAAAATGTATAATTTTCATTATGGATTCATGCAGCCTAAGTTTAAAGCAAATTTATCTTTAAATTACATGGACACCGACTCATTTATATATACAATAAAAACTGACGACTTTTATGCCGACATAAAATCTGACATAGAACAAGAATTTGACACTTCCGATTACCCAAAAGATAACGTATATGGTATTCCTCTTTTAAACAAAAAGGTGCTGGATATGATGAAGGATGAAAATTGTGGTAAAGTGATGAAAGAATTTGTGGGACTTCGGTCAAAAATGTATTCTTTTAGCGTGCAATATGAAAATGATATAAAAAAATCGAAGGGGGTTAAGAAATGTGTTCTTGATAAATATAGGCGTATAGAAATTGTTTATTTAATAAGTCTATCCAAGAACTTCGTACTATCATACGGGGTTGAACAATCAGTTTTCAGTACCCATACAAATTCCACATCATCTTCCTATTCCCTATCAATATACTTCACCAATGCAATGGCAGCAATATAACATACCCAACTATTATCCTGCAGTTTCGAATAATCAATATGCCTTGTCGATGGACAGTTCCAGGTATCCTCAACACCAACAACAACAACAGCAGCAGCAACATCATCAGCAACAACAGCAGCATCATCATCATCATCAACAACAACAACAACAGCAGTAACATCATCAGCAACAACAGCAGCATCATCATCATCAACAACAACAACAGCAGCAACATCATCAGCAACAACAGCAACAACTAGATAATATTGTGTTTGATGACATGGATACTTCAAATTCTCCTAGCGGTAAATATAATGATACTCCTTTGAATGTAGAACCAAAATATTATGTAATAAACAGTGCATTCAAAAAAAAATATTGCAACATATGAAATTCCCAACAAAAAAAGATGATCTTCTATTTGAAGACTTTGTTCTGGAAAATAAACCTATTTTCAAGGAAAGACTTGAAAAAAGTTTGGTTAAACATAATATTTTAAAATTCTATGTAACTCTTATTGGAAAGTAGATAAAAATTGTTGGGGAAGAAATTGACTTGTGTCAAATATCTCACAGAACAAAAATGGATCTATTGTGTCTGGGAAGTAATGTAGATGAGCTAATTGAAAAACAATTCCACGACATTCATAATAAAATGTCAGAATTCCAGGAAAGAGACTCTGGGTGGACTTTAATCAGAATTACTCGCGCTGAAATTAACATAAACAAAAGTTCACTAGTAAAAGGATCTCATTGGATAAGCACACCATTAAAACTGACTAAAAAGCGTGCCTGTATCAACATTGAAAACAATGATGATTATTGTTTTAAATGGAGTTTAGTTGTCGCGTTGGATACCACAGTAATGCAACAACAGGAAAAGCAACGTTGCAGCTCATATAACATCGAGGACATTAGTGCTGATGTCATTTGCCTACAAAATGGAATTGTGGTTGATTTTACAAATTTAAAGTTCCCATTGGCATTAAAAAATATTCAAGCATTTGAGGTTAGGAATGATGGAATAACTGTGAATGTGTTTGGGTATGATAATGAGAAGGATGAAATAATTGGACCATTCTACAATACACAAAAAGAAAAAATAAAGCATGTTAATTTAATTCTGCTGGAAGCTGGAGACATTCACCATTACATTTTTATTAAAGATATATCAAGGTAAGCAAGTAAATACATGTGTGTGAATAACTATATACATATATATAAATTTATTCCTTTTACAGACTTTTGAAAGCTCAGACAACCAAGCGCCATGACAGACTTTTATTCTGTAATACCTGCCTACAATATACACACAATGAATGGACTATAGACCAACACAAAACGGAATGTGGGAAAATTGTTGCTGCGTTACCTTCTCCCGAAAATAGTGTTTTTAAAATTCAAAGATCACCAGCGGCAGATGGATGTGCCATTCGTTATATATGCAGATTTCGAATGCATACTAGAAGATATCCAAACTACTGTAAGTGACAAAACTCAATAAAGAGACACATTCCTTGTGCCTTTAGTTATTATATAAAATGTATAGGTAATAATAGTTTAGATAAATTAAAGATATATACTGGTGAGGACGCATCTGTAAAATTTGTTGACTGGTTAATTGACGATTGTGAAGATATTTACAATCAGTTCCTCACCAGTAAGACAAAAATGAACAGCTTGACCCTTTCGGAAATATACAGTTTTCCAAATTCAATAAATTGTCACATATGTGACAAATTTCTCGGTAAAGATCGTGTAAGAGATCATTGTCATATAAGTGGTAAATATCGAGGTGCAGCTAACAATATTTGCAACTTAAAGTACCAAATTCCGAAGTTCATACCCATATATCTTCATAATTATTCATCTTATGACTCGCACCTCTTTGTTAAAGAATTAGGTAAAAAGTCTGACAACATAAAAGTCCTACCACTGAACAAAGAACTGTACATTTCACTATCTACATTTACAAAAATGACTGACAATTGCAATCTTGAACTCCGATTTTTAGATACTATTCGTTTTATGGCTGATAGCTTAGAATCCTTAGCTAATAATCTAACGGACAATGATTTCTATACGGAGGGCACACTTTAACAGAAAGACAGAATTTGACCTTGTACGAAGAAAGGGTGTTTTCCCTTATGAATATCTTGATTCATTTGAAAAATTGGATGATGGTCAGCTTCCATCAAGAGAAGATTTTTTTAATAAATTATATAACAAGGAATGCTCAATTGAAGATTATGCAATGAAGATTTGGCATACCTTTAATTGCAAAACCCTGAGAGATTATATAGAATTATATCTAAAAACAGATGTGCTTTTGTTAGCAGACATATTCGAAAAATTTTTAAAAGTCTGTAAGGCAATTTATAATCTAGATCCGTGTCAGCACTCTACTGCTCCAGGACTATCATGGGATGCCATGTTAAAACACACACAAATAGAATTGTAGTTGTTAACAGACATTGACATGTATAATTTCTTTAAAAAGGGAATACGCGGTGGAATGGTACAGTGCAGTAAACGACATTCCAAAGCAAATAATAAATATTTAGATCAAGACAAGCCTTCAGAATTTCTAATATATTTAGACGCAAATAACCTTTACGGTTGGGCGATGTCTGAGTATCTTCCTTATGGTGGATTCCGATCGCTGACAAGTGATGAGCTGAATCAGGATGCGAAAAGCATAGATAATAACTCACAAGATGGTTATGTATATGAGGTCACTTTGGAATATCGTTCACATCTGCATGACTCTCACAATGACCTTCCCTTCTGTGTTGAAAACAAGAAAACTTTAGAATCAAACCATAAGAAATTAATTGCGGATTTTTCGCCAAAAAACTCTTATGTAATACAATACAGAGTTCTTAAGCAATGTTTGGAATATGGTTTGATTCTAAAGAAAACGCATCGTATTCTAGCATTTAAACAATCTCCATGGCTAAAAGACTATATAGATTTGAATACTAAACATAGAGCTTCAGCAAAAAATGCATTTGAAAAAAATTTTTTTAATTACTTAATAACGCGGTATACGGTAAGACCATGGAGAACGTTGATAAAAGAAAAGGTGTTAGAATTGTGACCAACTGGAATAGAACAAACTGTAACCATTTGGGGGCTCAAGATTGGATATCTAAATCCAATTTTCATACTTTATCTATATTTTCTGAAGATATGGTAGCTATAGAAATGAATAGAGTCAAAACATATTACAACAAGCCCATATACTTGGGATTTTGCGTCTTGGAGCTTTCTAAATGGAAAATGTATAATTTTCATTATGGATTCATGCAGCCTAAGTTTAAAGCAAATTTATCTTTAAATTACATGGACACCGACTCATTTATATATACAATAAAAACTGACGACTTTTATGCCGACATAAAATCTGACATAGAACAAGAATTTGACACTTCTGATTACCCAAAAGATAACGTATTCTTTTAGCGTGCAATATGAAAATGATGTAAAAAAATCGAAGGGGGTTAAGAAATGTGTTCTTGAAAAATATAGTTTAGAGGCGTATAGAAATTGTTTATTCAATAAGTCTATTGTTTATGATGATATGTTAACATTTAAGTCAAAAGTTCATCAAATTTATACCAACCAACTAAATAAGGTTGTACTTAGTTATCAAGATGATAAAAGAAAAATACAATGTGATGGTATAAATACATTAGCATGGTATAATTATCGAATTGAGGAAACAAATCCAGAATATGAACTGGATATGTTGATAATTGAAATTGATAAGCTTCAAGAAGAATGATGAGTTTTTTATTTAAATGTAATTTGTTTCTGGTTATATGTAAATATTTAGTTATTAATGTTTAGTTTTTAAGAAAATTTGGTTTGTTATTAAAAAAAATTATAATAATAATGAAATAAGAAAAAAACTAAATATTAATAAAAAAAATCTTATTAATATCAAAAAAAATATACAATCTTTGTTTTATTTTCTTGCTCAGCCCTGATATCATCATCAAATTGAAAAAACGCTGACGTTGACTGTGCATACACGTCTTGCTGCTAGCAGAGAAAACAATTTTTGTTGGATCAAAACAATTCTTGTCTTGTTTTTTGCTTACTTGCAAATTTTTCTGCTTATAAGTTTAACTGTACTCTTAGATCCTGCATAATCTTGATTTGATTTGTTTATTTCTTGACAAGGGAATTTGAATTTCACAACATTATGAAATTATACAAAATTTTTTTCTTTCATCATTTCACATAGTCAAAAAAAGTTGGATAATCTGATAAGTTATTCATAAAATTTTTAACTTAAAAATTTCTTTAATTTTCCTAATTCTCCTTTACAAAAAATATTACAAGACAGTGAATATTTTATTTTAATAATACTATTTTATTTATTAAATTTAATTATGATGGTTGAAACATTGTATAACAAGATTCCATTAAATTGTCTAATACAGCTTTCCGTAGAAAGTATATCGAGCACCTACATGTATCAGGTCCTTCCTCACAATTCGGATCATACCAGGGACAGCATTTAAAATGTCCCTCTGTGTTGTCCTCATCTTCCATAACATCAAATTCATCATTCTCGTCCAGCATATTTTGAAAAAATATGATCATTTCCCAATGATCGTATAGTCTAAAGTTATCAAAATCCGATATAAATTTATTAAGACTCCTTCTTATTTGACTCATTTTTGTTAATATTCCGTATTAATTTTGTTGCTGCTTACTTTTTCAAAGGATTCGTCGATACTGATAATTTTTTCCTAAAGATTTAGCTACAAAGTGAATAAAATTCAATATTATTTTTTCCTCCTCTTATATCCTTCTCCATTTTCCTATAATCCTTCTAGAATAGAGGGTATAGAATATACATATTTCTCTTTCCAACTCATTTTCAAAGAGACTATTAAAAAATTAAAAGAAGGAACATTCATATTAATATTCATATATATCTAGCCCTATCTCTCTAGCACTATTTCTCCACATATACATATTAACCTTCTCACAATAAATATTTTCGGTTAGGCTTATTGGATTCATCACCACTACTTTCAGAATCAATTTCCATTAAAGATTCAAAGTGACAAGATCTATTTAAAAAATGAGATCCTCAAAAAATTTACTACCAAAACTTAATTCACTAAACAACAAAAGCTTAATTCATATAAAGGATCTAGATGTAGCTGCTAAATATCCTGTTCAAAATATTACACGGGTAACAACAAAATATGGACCAACACTAAGAGTTGAGATGGAAAAAATATAATGTTTCTACCTAAAAGATATAATACTCTGACAGATGATGAAATTAAGGATCTCTCGAGTGGAATATTTCAACTATGCAGAGATGGTGAACAAAGCTTAATCCTTGAGAGTGAGATGGACGAATTTTTGATTCAAAATGCTCAATATCCCATTTGGGAATAAAAAAATAAAAAATTAATTCTGTATAGTAAATTATAAATAAATAAATAAAAATGCATTAAAGAGTTTTGTGAAATATATACGATTGTGTGTTTTTATTTAATATTTTCAGTTATTTCATAAAGAAACTTAAGACATATATGACCACAGGTAAATGTATTAAAATTCTGATGTTGATTATAGTTGTATTTTATATTTGTGCCCAGATATTTGAGTACTTCCAAAGGAGGTTGTAAGTTTCCAAAACTATCGAAATATTATTTTTCATTGATGTTTTTATAATATGCTACCCAATGTGTACCAGGCCCTGTTGATATATCCAAATTCATTATTCCACATTCAATTTTCTTTGGTCGTTTTGGTAGTGAATTTTGTTTGAAAAATTTCTCAAGTCGACTTCTGATAGTGGTCTATTAGGTAGCATTTCTAAGAGTTTTTTGTCTGCTCTTTATAAACAAAACCATAACCCTTTTTATATGGTTTTAGGTAAAGTCCTTTCCCAACAGCTATAGATTCCATCGCTTTATTATGTCGAATTGCTTCATCAAGCTGATTTTTTGCATTCTTTGTCGCATTTACAGCCTTAGCTGTAGCAGCACCTCCAGTCGTTAGACTACCAATTGCACCCAGTGCAGTTAAAATCGGTATTAGAGGTAAAAAACCACCAATTTTTGGTACATTTATTATGCGAGGTATTATAACTTGAGATTTTCTGCCTTTTAATGTTTTGTTGATCGTTTTACGTGCTATTCTAATAGCATTGTTAATGTTTAAAGGTTTTTTCTCCTTTAGTATTTTTGTTGCAGCTCTAATTGATGAACTGAACATTTTTTTACCATTTAATTTAGGTTTCTTCACATTTTTCTTTTTCTCCACACACATACCAAATTTTGTTTTGGCTTTCATAGCGTTAGTAACCATATATGCAAATGATTTTTCTGCAAGACTGCTATCTTTTGATCCCAAGCTGAATTTTTAAGAATTTTATCAGCTTGATGTCTAATATTTAAATCTTTATTTTTAGAATAAGCTATGTCGTGATTTTTGCAGGCAGAGTCCAATAAATTGATTCCTTTATCACCTCGATTTAACCGTTTTTGTAGTTTAGTTCCAGGTCCACAGTATTGATATCCAGGAAGATGAAGTTCAACAGGAAGAGAGTTTGTTATTTTATCTAGCAAACCTGGTCCAACGAAGGTGTTTTTATGACTAAATGACTTTTGATAATGTATAACCATCTTATTTATTTATTTTTTCTATAATAAAAGGTAACAAACATGAATTGCATTTAGTTATAAAAATGCAGTTAGTAAAACAACATAAAAATATTTTTTTTATTATTTCGGCTTTCTAGTTCAATAATTGAATTAATGTAAAATCAAATTATTTTTATTAAGAGTGGAGTGCTGGAATATTCAAATCAGATTAGCAGAACGGATCAGTACTACTGATTTCGACGGCCGCTACGCTCGTCATCATCAGCGTTCTTGTTCGCTTTTACCACTTATGAAGGTGGATGCTGTTTTCAATGAAACATCAGCTATTTAACTAATTTTTGCCAGTAAATAGAATACAAGACTTATTTTCCATGGTAAATTCTTGCATTTTTATTTCAACTAAATTTAGTCAGCTTTGAAATTTCACCTATCTGATTAATATCCAACACTACCACACTTATTGTTTTTCGCTTTTGATGAGTATTCTTTTTTAATACATTCACTCAAAGCTGTTTGTTTGGTTTTTGTTATTATACATGCCTTTAACAGTCTCCAGTTGCTTGTCTTGATTTTTAGTTCTAGGCAGCCTGTTAAAGGCATGTATAATAACAAAAACCAAACAAACAGCTTTGAGTGAATGTATTAAAAAAGAATACTCATCAAAAGCGAAAAACAATAAGTGTGGTAGTGTTGGATATTAATCAGATAGGTGAAATTTCAAAGCTGACTAAATTTAGTTGAAATAAAAATGCAAGAATTTACCATGGAAAATAAGTCTTGTATTCTATTTACTGGCAAAAATTAGTTAAATAGCTGATGTTTCATTGAAAAAAGCATCCACCTTCATAAGTGGTAAAAGCGAACAAGAACGCTGATGATGACGAGCGTAGCGGCCGTCGAAATCAGTAGTACTGATCCGTTCTGCTAATCTGATTTGAATATTCCAGCACTCCACTCTTAATAAAAATAATTTGAATTTACATTAATTCAATTATTGAACTAGAAAGCCGAAATAATAAAAAAAAATTTTCAGACTTTACCTATTAGTTCAAATAAAATAAAAATTACGTAAAATAATTACTATGCAATCGGCCCGTTGCAATAAGTTATATGCATGTGTTTACTTCTCGGTTGGCTGCCTAGAACTAAAAATCAAGACAAGCAACTGAAGACTGTTAAAGGCATGTATAATAACAAAAACCAAACAAACAGCTTTGAGTGAATGTATTAAAAAAGAATACTCATCAAAAGCGAAAAACAATAAGTGTGGTAGTGTTGGATATTAATCAGATAGGTGAAATTTCAAAGCTGACTAAATTTAGTTGAAATAAAAATGCAAGAATTTACCATGGAAAATAAGTCTTGTATTCTATTTACTGGCAAAAATTAGTTAAATAGCTGATGTTTCATTGAAAAAAGCATCCACCTTCATAAGTGGTAAAAGCGAACAAGAACGCTGATGATGACGAGCGTAGCGGCCGTCGAAATCAGTAGTACTGATCCGTTCTGCTAATCTGATTTGAATATTCCAGCACTCCACTCTTAATAAAAATAATTTGAATTTACATTAATTCAATTATTGAACTAGAAAGCCGAAATAATAAAAAAAATTTTTCAGACTTTACCTATTAGTTCAAATAAAATAAAAATTACGTAAAATAATTACTATGCAATCGGCCCGTTGCAATAAGTTATATGCATGTGTTTACTTCTCGGTTGGCTGCCTAGAACTAAAAATCAAGACAAGCAACTGAAGACTGTTAAAGGCATGTATAATAACAAAAACCAAACAAACAGCTTTGAGTGAATGTATTAAAAAAGAATACTCATCAAAAGCGAAAAACAATAAGTGTGGTAGTGTTGGATATTAATCAGATAGGTGAAATTTCAAAGCTGACTAAATTTAGTTGAAATAAAAATGCAAGAATTTACCATGGAAAATAAGTCTTGTATTCTATTTACTGGCAAAAATTAGTTAAATAGCTGATGTTTCATTGAAAAAAGCATCCACCTTCATAAGTGGTAAAAGCGAACAAGAACGCTGATGATGACGAGCGTAGCGGCCGTCGAAATCAGTAGTACTGATCCGTTCTGCTAATCTGATTTGAATATTCCAGCACTCCACTCTTAATAAAAATAATTTGAATTTACATTAATTCAATTATTGAACTAGAAAGCCGAAATAATAAAAAAAATTTTTCAGACTTTACCTATTAGTTCAAATAAAATAAAAATTACGTAAAATAATTACTATGCAATCGGCCCGTTGCAATAAGTTATATGCATGTGTTTACTTCTCGGTTGGCTGCCTAGAACTAAAAATCAAGACAAGCAACTGAAGACTGTTAAAGGCATGTATAATAACAAAAACCAAACAAACAGCTTTGAGTGAATGTATTAAAAAAGAATACTCATCAAAAGCGAAAAACAATAAGTGTGGTAGTGTTGGATATTAATCAGATAGGTGAAATTTCAAAGCTGACTAAATTTAGTTGAAATAAAAATGCAAGAATCTACCATGGAAAATAAGTCTTGTATTCTATTTACTGGCAAAAATTAGTTAAATAGCTGATGTTTCATTGAAAAAAGCATCCACCTTCATAAGTGGTAAAAGCGAACAAGAACGCTGATGATGACGAGCGTAGCGGCCGTCGAAATCAGTAGTACTGATCCGTTCTGCTAATCTGATTTGAATATTCCAGCACTCCACTCTTAATAAAAATAATTTGAATTTACATTAATTCAATTATTGAACTAGAAAGCCGAAATAATAAAAAAAATTTTTCAGACTTTACCTATTAGTTCAAATAAAATAAAAATTACGTAAAATAATTACTATGCAATCGGCCCGTTGCAATAAGTTATATGCATGTGTTTACTTCTCGGTTGGCTGCCTAGAACTAAAAATCAAGACAAGCAACTGAAGACTGTTAAAGGCATGTATAATAACAAAAACCAAACAAACAGCTTTGAGTGAATGTATTAAAAAAGAATACTCATCAAAAGCGAAAAACAATAAGTGTGGTAGTGTTGGATATTAATCAGATAGGTGAAATTTCAAAGCTGACTAAATTTAGTTGAAATAAAAATGCAAGAATTTACCATGGAAAATAAGTCTTGTATTCTATTTACTGGCAAAAATTAGTTAAATAGCTGATGTTTCATTGAAAAAAGCATCCACCTTCATAAGTGGTAAAAGCGAACAAGAACGCTGATGATGACGAGCGTAGCGGCCGTCGAAATCAGTAGTACTGATCCGTTCTGCTAATCTGATTTGAATATTCCAGCACTCCACTCTTAATAAAAATAATTTGAATTTACATTAATTCAATTATTGAACTAGAAAGCCGAAATAATAAAAAAAAATTTTCAGACTTTACCTATTAGTTCAAATAAAATAAAAATTACGTAAAAATATTTTAGTTCGAAACATTGATGATTCATCGAACAGCAGTTCAAAAATAAAACATAGTTCACTCTTACCAAATTCTATTCGTACTCTAATAGTGGGACCATCAAATTGTGGAAAGACTAATGTTATGATTGGCTTACTAGAAAGTCCTAATGGACTAAAGTTTGAAAACATCTATTTATACTCAAAATCTCTATATCAGCCGAAATATTAATACTTGAAGAGATTAATTACACCTATTAAAGGAATGGGATATTACACATTCACCGAAAATGAATCAGTTATTCCCCCTGACAAAGCTAAAACTAATTCAATTATGATATTTGATGATGTTGCATGTGACAAGCAGAATAATATACGAGCTTATTTTTGTATGGGACGACATAGGGATGTTGATTCATTCTACTTGTGTCAAAGTTATACCAGAATTCCCAAGCAAGAGACAATGCGAATATGATTATAATGTTTAAACAAGATGAGACAAATATGAAACATGTTTATAGGGATCATGTTGCCAGCGATATGAGTTATGCAAAGTTTCATGAAATTTGTCGATTGTGCTGGAAGGATAAATATGGATTTTTGATGATAAGCAAAGATAATGAATTAAACAATGGGCGCTACAGAAAATTATTCGATTATTTCATAACAATATAAATTGCTCTACATAAAAGAAAAACTTTAGTATATAATCTGGCTTTAACCATAATACATCTAGATAGCTCTTGAAATATCAACTATACTTGATCTAATTATCTACCTAATAAGCTGATCTGATCTGATTCCTAATAAGCTGATCTGATACCTAATAAGCTGATCTGATAACCTGATCAGATACCTAATAAGCTGATCTGATACTTATTAACCTGATCTGATAACCTGATCAGCTACCTAATAAGCTGATCTGATAACCTGATCAGATACCTAATAAGCTGATCTGATACCTAATAACCTGATCTGATAACCTGATCAGATACCTAATAAGCTGATCTGATAACCTGATCAGATACCTAATAAGCTGATCTGATAGCTGGAAAATGGATGAAAAAATTGTAAAAGGGCTGGTTGCGACAAGAAATGTCTTGAAGAAAAAGCTTCGTAGTATAAAAACGGGCGAAATAGACACACGTGAACAACTAAAAGATACCTTTAAACCTATAACAGATCCTTTAAACAAATTTATAAATAATTCTAATAATATCAATGGAACTATCAAAAAAAAAAGAATGAGATGAAAACAGAAATTGAATATAATAACAGTTCTAATCATCTTAAGAAACCATCAATTAAGTTGGAGACAAGTACACCAAAGAAACTTGTAGAAGAATCAATATTTGATTCTTCTACCAGCAATTCACTTGCTGATCCTAATGGTGAAAGTACTATTGATAATGATGATGATGATGATGACGACTTTTACTTTCAAAATTCAAATGTTGAAGAGAGTTACACTGACTGTTTTGGAAGGAAGAAATGAATTAGATACTAACTATGGTCCACATAAAGATTTCAATAATGAATGAAAATTTGGTGATAGTAAGCTCAAATTAAATGAAAACAAAATACATGTTGGTAGTCAAATATGGGCTCTAACACCAGGACTATTTTCTCTAATGTTTCATAAAATACCAAAAAACTATGATAAATATGAACTAGAACTCTACAAACAAATTTTAATTAATACAAATGCGTACAGAAGAGACTATAAATCAGATGGACAAATAAAGGGAACGAAAGCCTATAAATATAAACATATTATTAAAAAGATGTTTAAAGAGAAAAACCAACAGACTTTATCAAAATCAATACCAAATAAGACAATATCTAATTATAAAGGTGATGGATTGATGCAGTTTAACCCTCATAAGCCAAACTATATATACTGGGATGATCCAAATGAGATGGTAGATCGACTTCGACTACTGGTATCATCACAAGCTGCAGGTCATACTAATCATAATAACGAAATTGTATCAATTATTGAAGAACTTCGCGAAGCTAATATAATAGAATAATCTATATAAAGTATGTCTGTTGATAAGTTTGGACATTATCTAAACGATACAAGCAATATAATTTCATTGAAAAATGCCCCTAAAATGTTGGGGTTCTTTCTGGATGCGAACAACAACATCGATGTTCAAAACAAAAGAATCAAAAATGTGGCAAAAGCTGTGGAAGAAAACGATGTTATCAATAAATTGTTTCTGCAAACTCAAATCGAAGAAATAGAACACAAGCTATTAAAATACTTTAAGGAAGGTAACAACAATATTCATGATACTCTAAGAACTCAAATCGAAATGCTACAACATGCAATAATATTACAGTTGGAAGAGAATAAGAAAATGCAAGAAACTATTTCCAAAATCAAACAATTTTTGGTAGACGGATATCTACAAAAATTTGTTGAAAGTATACAAAAGAAAAGTTAATGAGAAGATTTATAGATTTGAAAAATACATGTTTGTGTCAATAGCTAAAAGTGTATCAAATAGATCACAACACATCGAAAATAATTCTTAATACTAAAGAATGACTTCAAAAAGAATTTTAGTAAATGAACTCCAGAAACAAGCTCGAAAATCTACCACTTAAAACAAAAACTGCACTTGAAACAACCCAAGCCATGTTATATATTTTTCAATTGGGACGAGTACCAAAAAACCTACAAACAGATGATGGTAAAGAATTTTTCAATAAACACTTTGGAAAATTGATGGATAAGTACAACATTAATCTCTATTCAACGTATATCAGAATGAAAGCATCAATAGTAGAACGATTTAATAGAACATTAAAAGAGATGATGTGGAAAGAATTTAGTTTTAATGGTACATACAATTGGCTTAATATCTACAAATATCTATTAGAATCATATAACAGAAAAGTTCATCGTACCATTAAAATGGCTCCAATTAAAGTCAACTCTTCAAATGTGAAAAAATTATTGAATACAGTATACAGTCATTTGAAAATTTATAAAATATCGAAATTTAATCTTGGTGATCATGTGCGCATAAGCAAATATAAGCATATTTTTCAAAAAGGCTATACTCCAAACTGGACAACAGAAAATTTCACAATTAAATCTATTCAAAATACATATCCCACAACATACATATTAGAAGATTATCGTGGAAATCCTATTATAGGTGGATTTTATGATGAAGAACTTTTAAAAACCATATTTCCTAATACATATCTAGTTAAAAACATTATTAAAACCAGAGGAGCCAAAACATTTGTTAAATGGTTAGGATTTAGTAACGATAAATTAGGATTTAGTAACGATAAATATGTAAATCCTTTTTATAAACAATTTTGTGTTGAACTTATTTATTCGTAATCAGACAGTCATAATGTCAATAACACTTACTCTAAGCTCCAACTCATCAGAGTTATCTGCTAATTACTTTCCACCTATTGATTTAAATGGGGCATATGAGTGTGCTCTAACTGATTTTCATTCATATAATAGCATCCCAAATGTTGATGTCTACAACAATTTGTTTCATATAGGTGAAAATGTGATTGAAATACCAATTGGATCTTATGAATTGAATGATATTGTTGATTATATAGAGGAACAATATAAACGCTACAATCCAGAAAATAGAATTTTTATAGAAGCCAATAACAATACAATGCAAGTTAAAGTCAACAGCTCCAAGGATGCAATATATTTTAATAAAGAAAATACAATTGGAAAACTCTTGGGATTCAATAGTAAAATCCTAACTCCAAACGTAGATCATTATTCTGATCTTCCAGTTAATATTTTCAAGGTGAATCTGTTGAGAATTGAAAGTAGTATCGCTGTTAATACATATATGAATAATTCCAAGGCGCATACACTACATGAATTTCCGATTAATGTGCCTCCAGGCTATAAAATAGATGAGATACCTCGAAATCTCATCTATTTACCGGTGAACTCCAGAGAGATAAGTTCACTAGCTCTACGAGTAGTTGATGAGCACGGTGATTTAATTAATTTCCGAGGAGAGGAAATAACAATACGAATTCATTTAAGACCAACTAAATAATGCTAATATTCAACTCGAGTATATCACAGAATATAGCAACAGCAGCAACATCATCAGCATACGAACCTAAAATATTATCACGACCTAAACCACAATTAAAGAGGTCAATTCATCAAAAAATTCTAACGACAGCAAATAAAAATTTTCTCAAGTCATTGAATTTTAAATTGAAGGCAAAATGAGTTCAATAATAAATGGCTTCGATAAACCCTTATCTGATGGAGATATAATCAAAAAGGACTATCATACATATGTGTCATACCTACAATCCTACAACAATAATGATGAAATTCGCATTTCAATTCAAAATCAAGATTTGTATGTGTTACCTAGTGAAAGTTATATATATGTTGAGGGATCTGTTGTGGATGAGAAAACCTCCACATCTACAGACAACTTTAAATTAAAAAACAACTTTGTTGCATATCTCTTTGATGAAATTCGTTTTGAACTTAATGGTATTGAAATTGATCATACAAGATATTTAGGACGTACAAGTACCATAAAAAATTTGGTTTCTTTATCACCAACGGAAAGCGCTGTAATGCAGAATGCTGGCTGGAATAAAATTGATGATTTAAAACTTGTTAATGGATATTTTAACTTTTATGTACCTTTAAAAATGGTTTTTGGTTTCGCTGAAGACTACAACAAAGTCATACTAAATGGAAAACATGAATTGATACTCTTGCGTAATAAGAACGATGAAGATCTTGTACACTCGAACGTTTCCACGGAAAAAGCAAAACTTTCACTCATCTCATGGAGAATTCCACATGTACAATTATCTGATTTTAGCAAGTTGAATATGATAAAAATTATTAACAATGGTGCTTCTATACCGATGGCATTCCGTAGTTGGGCTTGTCATGTTAATCCACAACTTAATACAGGAACAAGTCATATCTGGAATGTTAAATTAGCTGCAAGTAGAGAACGACCCCGTTTTGTATTGATTGCTTTTCATCAAGAAAATAAGTTTGTTCATTGTCACCTGACAAATTTAAAAGTACGTTTTAAATTCAGTGTCATATCCATATGATGACCTAAATATCAAATTTAAGAATGAACGCTATGCAATTCTATATATGTATTTAAGATTTCAACAGAGCTATTAAATGAGGGAATCTCAACCGCTTCTAACGGCTCAAGAATTTAAAAATAATGCACCGATTATTGTAGTAGATGTCAGCCATCAAAACGAATTGCTCAATAACGGACCAACTGATATAAAAATTGAATTTGAAACAGCTAATAATATTGCCTCAAAGACATAAGCTTACTGCATTCTTATTCATGATCGCATAATTGAATATGTACCCCTAAAAGAACAAGTCCGAAAAGTCTTATAAATTAAACAATATGGATGATAATATAGTTTGTATAGATATGCAAGGATTCAAAAGCGATTCAAATGATTTCATCGCAAAAGAAGTAGCGATCGTTTTCAACAACAACAACAACAATGAAGCCATAAATTTCATTATAGAACCATCCTTTGATTTTAAATGTCTATCGCCAAAGAAGCAAAAAATAGTAAACTGGTTAACAAAGAACTATCATCCCCTAAAATGGAACGATGGATCAGTCATATTTCAAAGCGTCTGCAAGTTTTTAAAAGCTAATGTACGCTATTCTAAAATATATTTTAAAGGAGAAGAAAAGAGACAATGGCTAGAAAAAATACTTTAAAAAAATAGTTTTTAACATCGAGGACTTTGGATGCATCAACTTTAAACAAATGGAAATTAAATATCCCAATTATTTATATTGTAATTATCATACATATGGTGTTTGCGCATTAAGAAATGCTCTTTTTTTCTAACAAAAGAAATATCTTGTTTAAAATAATTTATATATACAAATTATTATTATTATTGTCTTAAAATTAACAATTTTAAAACTTTTTAATCACTTAAATATATTTAATAAAAATTAAATGCATAGAAAAACAAATTAAAACAACTGTTTTTTTATTTCAAATACAACACAACTAAATGATGACTAATAAAATTTTGTTATCAAATGATGACTCATTCTCAAAAAATGTGCAGCTGAATAAACAAAGCAATAAACATGATTCTGCAAAACAAGTAATCAGACGGACATTTCAAATGATGACTCATTCTCAAAAAATGCGCAGCTGAATAAACAAAGCAATAAACATGATTCTGCAAAACAAATAATCAGACGGACATTTCAAATGACTCATTCTCAAAAAATGCGCAGCTGAATAAACAAAGCAATAAACATGATTCTGCAAAACAAATAATCAGACGTACATTTCAAATGATGACTCATTCTCAAAAAATGCGCAGCTGAATAAACAAAGCAATAAACATGATTCTGTAGAACAAATATTCAAATTATTATCCCAAGAAATAAACAAGACGGACATTTGAAACGACATACACACATTCTTCACAAATCTAAAGATAAGAAAAAAGAAATACACACACAAACACACACACCCCCCATCCCCCACACATTCACGCACCCACAGCCATGCACAAAGTAAATGTAAACACAAGCATCACAAAAAATTATCAATAACAAAAAAATAATAATAGCGACACAATAAACCCCGTAGGAACCCAAGTCGACTTTTTTATCTACAAGTTTGATGACGTTGTCACCAAACTTGTCTACACTCTTTATTTCCACATATAATCTAAAACACTACCCAATCTCTCAATATGACCCCATAAGAACCACACAGTCTATAGTAAGCCAATACTTTCAAGCTCCAAACTCACTACCCAATGTCTTAATATCACCCCATAAGAACCACATTGTCTATACTAATCCAATACTTTCAAGCTCCAATCTCACTACCCAATGTATCAATATCCCCCCATTAGAACCACATTGTCTATACTAAGCCAATACTACCAAGTCCCGAACTCACTACCCAATGTCTCAATATCACCCTGTTAGAACAACACCCTAAATTTCTATAACACCAAAAAGCATTACACACACTATAATTTTTCACAATCTTCACTTTACACATTTTGCCTACTGGGTACTTTAATTTTTTTTCCTACGGGTATCAAACTACACTTGTTTATTTAACAATTAAAATTTCAAATTTTAATTACCAAAATTTTAAAATTTTAATTGGTCTCATACACCCAATTCCCTACTACTGTGTTTCTTTAAGATAGTTGAACAACCAAGTCGATTTGATGACTGTAATAAGGTTTATTGGTAATGCTCCATGCTTTTTTGCAAAACATACAAATAAAAGAAAATATTATTTTCGATCGCAATTTAAGCAGCATGTACTCGATTATCGTATGCCGTAATCCCAAAAAGAAAACTTTCGAACAATTTTAATCGATCAGCTATGCGGTAATTCGGTCCCTGAATGTAGCGTTCGTCATGTAGGATTTGCCCATATTTATATTTTTATCCGCTGAACTCAGAAATTACCATAAAACTTTTCGGTAAGCTCTAGTTTCAAATTAATACTTTTATATTTTCATAAATTACAACAATTTTGTCCTTTTTAACCGAATTAAAAAATAAGCAGGTTATCAATTCGTGTGTATGTTCTTTTTTACTTTTTTATGTTTGTACACGCATAACTCCGTCATATGTGAACCGATTTTTAAAATTCTGTTTTTGTTGGAAAGGGTTTGCCTGCAGTTTTTTCCAAAATCGGAGGGGGAAATTTGCTCCCCCACGCATAACTCTGTCGTTTGTGAACCGCTTGTTTCGTTTGAAAGCCTTTCACAAAACTTGGTCCCAAACTTTGTTTGTCGAAAATCGGAGGGGGAAATTTGTTGCCCCCCCCCTTACAATCATTTGGGAACCTCTGTCATTTGTGAACCGATTTTCAAAATTCTTTTTTGTTTGAAAGGGTTTGCTAGCAGTTTGACCCAATAATTCTTCTTGAAAATGGTAGGGGAAAATTCGCTCCACCCTCGGCACCCCTAATCCATGACTCTGTCATTTGTGAACCGATTTTCAAAACTATTTTTTGTTTGAAAGGGTTTGCTAGCAGTTTGGCCCAATAATTATTCTGGGAAATGGTAGGGGAAATTTTGCTCCCCACCCCCCAATCCATAGCTCTCTCATATGTGAACCGATTTTCAAAATTCGTTTTTGTTTGAAAGGGTTTGCTAGCAGTTTGGGCCAATAATTCTTCTTGAAAATAGTAGGGGGAAATTTGCTCTCCCCTCCCCCCAAACCGTAACTATGTCATTTGTGAACCGATTTTCAAAATTTTTCTTTTGTTTGAAAGGATTTGACAAAAATTGGAAAGTCGCAGGCGGAAATTTGCCCCCCCCCCCCCCCCCATGTATAACTCTGTCATTTGTGAACCGATTTTCAAAATTCTTGTTTCGTTTGAAAGGGTTTGACAAAGCTTGGTCCCAACATTTGTTTGTCGAAAATCGGAGGTGAAAATTCGCTCCCCTCTCCCCAAAATCCACAAGTCTGTAATTTATGAACCGATTTTCAAAATTATTTTTGTTTGAAAGGGTTTGCTAGCAGTTTGACCCAATACTTTTTCTTAAAAATGGTAGGGGAAATTTTGCTCCCCCCTAATCCATACTCTGTCATTTGTGAACCGATTTTCAAAATTATTTTTTGTTTGAAAGGGTTTGCTAGCAGTTTGGCCCAATAACTCTTTTCAAAAATGGTAGGGGAAAATTTGCTCCCCCCTCGGGAAAACTTACTCCCACCATGCATAACTTTGTCATTTGTGAACAGATTTTCAAAAGTTTTTTTGTTTGAAAGGATTTGCTAGCACTTTGGCCCAATAACTCTTTTCAAAAATGGTAAGGGAAAATTTGCTCCCCCCTCCGCCCACCCAAATCGATAACAATGTCATTTGTGAACCGATTTTCAAAATTATTGTGTTGTTTGCAAGGGTTCGCTAGTAGTTTGGTCCTACAATTCTTTTCGAAAATGGAAAGGGGAAACTTACTTTGTCATTTGTGAACCGATTTTCAAATTGGTTTTTTTGTTTGAAAAGGTTTGACTACAGTTTTGTTTCATAGTTTTTTTTTCGAAAATCAGTTGGGAAATTTCTGCAAGCGCTCCTGGCACATTGGTACCATAATTTTTTCCCCTTCCTCCGAAATATTGATTATCGCATAGCTCCTCCACTTATGGGCCGACTTCCAAAATTCTTTTTTTGTTTGGAATGGTTTGCTTAGAGTTTGGTCGCTTAATTTTTCTACGAAAATCAGTGGGGCAAGTCTTCCACGCCTCCACTAAAAATATTTATTAAAGCACAATTCCTCCATTTGAATACTGATTTTCAAAATTGTTTATATGAAAGGCCATCAAGTATATTGCTCTTTGTACTGAAGTCGGGTTTTTTTGCCAGAATTAATTGTTTATGTTATTACTCCATTATATCGCCCATGGACTTCAAAAGTTGTACAATTCAAGGAGTGCGTTTTTAGAGTCAATAGTACAATATTAATTGTCATATTGCTTTTCATATTGCATAAAAATCATACAAATATGTATCTTGTATAATAAACTCTTGAGGAGAGAATACATTTATATTTTTCCATGAAAGTGTGAGTAAATTAAAAACTAAAAGTCGTTTTCTGGAAAATCAGTATTTTTGAGTTCTGTCACTTTTTAAGTACATGTGCGATATGTCCTTTAATACATCAAAAATTGTGTATTTTACTTTATGAAATGATAAAATATATATTATTTTTAAATAAATGAAAATTTTTTAATTTAGTGCGTTTTTTCCAGAATTGAGCGTTCTTATCGCGTTTTAGTGCTTTTTGAAATTTAAAAGTTGACAACGGTGCATAGTACCAAAGCTTTCACAGGTACGTATGGAATGAAACATTTTTTCATAATTCAAACGAGAATCAGAAAATGTGTAATTGTGAAAAGATAGAGTGAAAAGTAATAATGAAAACGAATATGAAAAGTTTTTTTTTCATTTCACATTATCACAGAACCAGAATTGAGCCCCAGGAATATACCTGCTAACATATCTTCACTAAAGCATACATATGCTTCATTGAACTCGTCAACACTGTAAAATTATTCGCATTGTCAACAGCATCATATACAAACCTCAGAGAAAGCAAATACTATACACAACAGAAATATAACGAGCTGTGGTTGGTTTCGTGTTTGTTCGTTGATTATCATTAACTCACTCGTATATGTTTTTTTTAGAGTGAAATACAGGAGTTATTTTTTGTTTGGGAAATTTCACGTATTACACTGTGGAACAAATTCAATTTAGCAAAAGCTTGGTCGATTCTGAGAGTGAGGGGTGAAAATAGAGGCTAAATTAGAAGACCCGTATCGCGGCGTTTGTTTATGTTAGTTCGAATTTTTTTATCGACCTTCGAACTTTGCAGTCAAATGCCGATTTTCAGCATATTGTTTATATGGTTTTTTGGCTATAACTCGTCGACAATTGATTTAGAAACGTTTTGTGGTGTTTATGAAGCAAAATGTTGGAAAAACTATTTTTTTCACGATTTTTTTTAATTTTTTCCACAAAACTAAATCTTTTTTGCTTTCTGTTTGGTCTGTAATATGCTTCTCAGTTTCTTCAATAAATTTCATTTGAAAAGAAAACACTCATAATACAAAACTTGCGTTTTCCAGCTTAATATTAATTTACTTGTCATATTTTATGTACCAATTTTGTTCAGTGTTGGTTTTGAAGAAACATTGAAAAAAAATATATAAAAATATGGAAAAAAATATAATTTTCAAATGTTAGTTAGGAAAAGTTTTATGTAAACAAATTAAATAAATTAATGATTTGGCCAGTTGCCGTTTAGCAGGCGGCTGTGGATCAACATCACTGCTTTCTCTAATATCTTGGTCATCGTCATCATCATCAGAAAGGTAGATAATTTCGTCCAACAGATATTCTGGTATTTCATCTTTGTCTTCCCCTTCTTCCTCTTTTTCTTCGTCTTCCTCTTCTTCAAAGGTGTTTTTATACCACCAACAAATTTCAGCGAGTATTGCATGTGGAGATTTCTTTCCTCTGTACCTGAAACGAACATAGTTTTCAATCGTTAACACGTTTAAATTGTGCACTCTGACAAAGATATTAGAAAAATCTAGGAATTCAAAATATGCACACTCTATAGTTACCTTATTTCAAATGGAAGCGCAGTTTGGTGATAACGTTCGCCTTGCTCATCAGTTTCAGTTGGCAACTGTTCAGCGAGTTGATCAAGATGCTGATGCAAGAGATAAATTTTGTACGACATATCAACCCAAATTTCAGCGAAAGCTGCCAACATGTTAACAACAGATTGCCTGTAGTTGTCTTTGCGTTCTTTACCCAAAAGTCCTTTAATGACTGCTTTCAATGCGCGCCATGGATTTAATTCTCGGTCTGTCAGAGCTTGGCCAAAATCTTGACGACTGATTAGTTTCCGTGTGTCGGGATCATGGTTCATTTCAGGAACAAGACTTTCGTATAGCCTATTGTCTTTAGGCCATTTCCGTCCAATGCGACTATTCCAGTTATGCTGTTTGTACTGGTTTCTTCCTTTAATACCTTCTACGTATCGTGAATCCCAATCGCACAAAAAACACGGATATTTTGGACGCCCAGATGCTGTTAAGCCTGTAATCAATGAAACTATTTTGGGGTCGCAGCAAATGCGCTACTGGTGTTCGTTATATTTGACTACTTCCAGAATGTGTTTCAAATTATCGAAATTTTCAAGAGTGTCAGTGCTATACTTAATCGGAACAGAAGGCATTCTATTTGTGTTGTGCAAAAGCACAACTTTTAAGCTGATTAGTGAACTATCGATGAAAAAACACCAATCATCTTTTTTATAGGTTAACCCTATCGTCTCCATTAACTTTTCAATATCGTTGCAATAAGCGAAA
This sequence comes from Panzeria rudis, assembly GCA_956483635.1. Lineage (NCBI taxonomy): Eukaryota > Metazoa > Arthropoda > Insecta > Diptera > Tachinidae > Panzeria > Panzeria rudis. The sequence goes on from OY101450.1 coordinate 74,915,281, forward strand.
TTTTTTTCAGCATTCACATTGAAGAACTTTTCTAAATCTTTTTGGCGTTTTCGATATGCTGTTACTTTGGTACCTTTCGCCAGCAAATTATTTCCTTTCAAAAATGAAGCCAGTAGGTCTGATTTTTTCTGAGTCAAACACAAATTTGCAACAATTCCATCCAATTGATTTTGGCGGCGGTTGTAGTACTGATATCTGTTTGAAGATCAATACTTCGGTATGTTAGTTCTGGAACGAATTCTGAGTGCGGTAATGGTAATTGGACACTTGGCACTGCTACATAAGTTTTATTGAATGTTGTGTTTTTCTTCCGACGGGGTTTTTTTTAATTTGGAACGATTTTCCGTCATCCCACGTCAAATTTGGTTTGTAAACAGACCGATTTCGGCTATGTGCCATCTTCAGTGTTCTATTGAATAGAACACTGAAGATGGCACATAGCCGAAACCGGTCTGTTTACAAACCAAATTTGACGTGGGATGACGGAAAATCGTTCCAAATAAGTTTTATTCTTTGCTTTCCTTCTATTCAAAGCTTTATGGTAGTTGATACATCCATAGCAATTTTCTTCTTGATGCGGGCTGTTGTCTAAACACATCATAGGTATACCAAAAGGCATATCCTTCTTCTTTCCATTTTGGTTCCGACATTTTTAATAAAATATATATTACACAATGTTTTTTTTCGTTATTTTTATGAAACCGATGCACTTAACTTAAATCACTCACAAAATGAAGTTGGTTCCAAAAAAATTAATAGTGAATTTTATCACGACCGAGCGAAAATTAAAAGACATCAGCTTCGGCTGAGTTCCGAGTCTTAACTGAATCTTTATTTTTGAAATTAGTTCGCTTGTACGAAATAAAAAAAGCGCTGCCTATGCGGTGGTTGAAAACAAAAAAGTAGTTTTGTTGGTTTAAAAACACCTTTGAAGAAGAGGAAGACGAGAAAGAAGGGAAGACAAAGAAGAAACTGAGAAGCATATTATAGATCAAACAGAAAGCAAAAAATACTTAGTTTTGTGGAAAATATTTTCAAAAAGCATGAAAACAAATTATTTTTCCAACGTTTTGCTTCATAAGCACCACAAAAATTTTCTAAATCAATGTTTAAAAATATTTAATTGTTGCACAGGTTTCTAGCAATAATTTGGCTTTTACAGATTTAAAAAATATCAATTAGTCGGCGAGTTATAGCCAAAAAGCCATATAAACAATATGCTGAAAATCGGCATTTGACTGTAAAAAAAATTCGAATTAACATAATCAAACGCCGCGATACGGGTCTTCTAATTTAGCCTCTATTTTCACCCCTCACTCTCAGAATCGACCTAACTTTTGCTAACTTCAATTTGTTACACAGCGTTATTCGAGGAAGTGAATTTATTAGAAATTATTCTATAATCACTTACGAAGGTAAATTTTTGCTTTAGTGGAATGCCACATTGCGACTTTTTAGTAAAAAGTAATAAAGTTATAAATTTATTATAGAAAAGAAAACGCCCTATGTGATTTTGATTACACTTTCATATTGATTTTTTTCTCCTTTTTGGCATTTTTAAATTCTTTGCTGATCGGTCGCAAATTGAGAAAAATGAGCTAAAATTTTCAAACATTAACATTTTCATTAATCAGCCTGCAATACGGATTAGTTTGGTATAGTTTTCTCAACAAACACGGTTGATTGCGTTCATGAATTCCGTTTATTTGCGAAATTTTCGTTGAGAAACGGAAATTCATGGATTGGAGTTCAGGAACCCTTTTTTGCATTTAACAGATAGAACAAATGTTTCCCTTATTGCTAAATAAACAACTTAGTAAACGATATTTTGAATTTTAAACGAAAATAAACAGTTTTTGAATAATCGTTACGTTACCATGAACGCATTTACAATTGGAATTGGATTGGAATTCCGTTTGCAATCCAATACCGTATCGGATCCCATGAATAGGCAGAATAACTATTATAGGAAAATGGCGATTAGAACAAAAGACGCGCCTTAAAAATCAGTATTTAATGTTAATAAAAATTAGAACTTTTCTTGAGTCGACTTAAGTACTTTTATCAAAAGTCCACAGATAAATATGTCTGTTCGTGTATATATGTCAGTAATATAAAAGTTTGCAGCATATTGGCTAGTACATATCTGTGCCTTGGTACTAAAAGGGCCAATATCAAAACAATCACTTTTGAGAAAAACGCAATTTACGTTTAAGTTTTCGATATGAGTTCATAGCAACATTGGCTAGCAAAATCCTTATGAAGCTGTTCTGGGTTACATTAGACATTGGCTGTTTCGGCAATATAAAAGAGAGTAAGAACAGAAATCTAATGCAATGATTAACTCAAAACAGTAAAATATATATATATATATATATATATATATATATATATATATAAATATATATATATATATATATATATATATATATATATATATATATATATATATATATATATATATATATATATATATATATATATATATATATATATATATATATATATATATATATATATATATATATATATATATATATATATATATATATATATTGCAAGAAGTTCTCTTTTTTATTCCTTGCCGAATTGGAAACGATATTAAACAAGTAAGAGTGCTATATTCGGCTGTGCGAATCTTATAAATCCTCCACAAAGTAGTATAAAAGGTATATCTCTGGTCACAAGGTATAACAGTTAAGTCGAGTTACGACAAAGTGTATTTATCATTATACTTTTGTTTATTTCTTTTAAGTTAACTGTTGTTGCATTATAAATTAAATTACAAATTAATCTTCCATCTTATATATATTTATATATATATATATATATATATATATATATATATATATATATATATATATATATATATATATATATATATATATATATACATATATATATATATATATATATATATATATATATATATATATATATATATATATATATATATATATATATATATATATATATATATATATATATATATATATATATATATATA
>OY101450.1:74918487-75116439 GCA_956483635.1 Panzeria rudis
TATATATATATATATATATATATTATATATATATATATATATATATATATATATATATATATATATATATATATTATATATATATATATATATATATATATATATATATATATATATATATATATATATATATATATATATATATATATATATATATATATATATATATATATATATATATATATATATATATATATATATATATATATATATATATATATATATATATATATATATATATATATATATATATATATATATATATATATATATATATATATATATATATATATATATATATATATATATATATATATATATATATATATATATATATATATATATATATATATATATATATATATATATATATATATATATATATATATATATATATATATATATATATATATATATATATATATATATATATATATATATATATATATATATATATATATATATATATATATATATATATATATATATATATATATATATATATATATATATATATATATATATATATATATATATATATATATATATATATATATATATATATATATATATATATATTTTGCGATGCACCTGCAAAATTCTTGCATCATTATGCCTTCCCATTTCAGATCAGAATTTTGGGGGTTTTCGACGTTAAGTCTGCGATTTAATGCAAATGCTTTTGTTATGGACATATCGAGAAGATGATAAAATATCCTGGTTGCCATATCTTGTGTTCTGATTTTATGTCTATACAAGAGTCAAATAGGTCTACGCCGCCCATGTGCACATTGTATTCACAGATAATCTGTAGGCAATCAATATTATGGTATGATTTTTGCTTCCGATTGTAACGGGTAATTTTAGTTGGCTGACTGACTCAACACGCAGAGACTGCGATAAGCAGAAAAATTTTAGCTTTCTTCATAGAGTGAGGGACCCAGTTCAGGATGATGATGACTTTGAAGATTTTGATGACAGCATAGAAGATCCAGATTATCATTGTGATAAACTCAAACCGGAAGATAATGCTATGATAACCGATTGTTTTGAGTTATTAGATTCTTATGAGAGCATGTGGCATTTATAGCCTTGTTACTGTTAGAGCAAATCGGATTCCCAGTTGTAAAGTACCAACTAACAAAAGCAATGAACTGCAGAACGCACCGAGAGATTATTCATCTGAGGTCGTTGGATTAGCTTATGGGATCGACATGACCACAGTTTTATGGAAAAACACAAAATATGTCAAACTCTGTTCAGCGTATTTTTCACTACTAAGCCTTTCTAAAGAAGCACTTCACTCTGGTTAAACACAGTTTGATATTTTTTGTGCACTTCCATTCAGCCATAAGAGTCTAATAACTCCAAAAAATTAGTTATCATAGAAGTGTCTTCCGGTTTGAATTCATCACAATGATAATCTGGATATTCTATGATATCATCAAAATCTTCAAAGTCATCATCATCCTCACCGAGTCCATCAAAGCAGCAATTTCTTGATCACTCAATGAAGAAAGTTTGAATTTTTTCTCTTTATCACAGTATCTATTTTTTACTCCACCTCTTGACATATTTTAGAGCTATTTTTCCTCTTTCAGTAGGCCAAATGAATACATTTTACTCCGATAAGAAACGTTACACTACATTTTGTTCAACTAAGTCACTAAGACCGTCTACAGACGGTGTTCGCAAAAATCTCAATTGGAACAAATTTTTTTTTTCAAAAATCAAACTAGAAACAAATTATCAAAATAAACCTTTTAAATATTTACCGCAAAAATTACCAAAGCTGTTGAGCAGTTAGAAAGTAGTTTTATTTTTATTTTAATTTTTGCAAAAATTACAACAAATTTTTGTTTTTTTTTTTCACTAAAAATATTATTGTAACGGGTATTGCTACCACACTAATTATCGAAACGCGTTCAAACTGATACCATTTGCTACATAATTTGGTGTCGAATAAAAAATCTTTTGGTTGTTCGAGTGTAAAAGTACTGATTTCGCATAAAATTATTTTTGTTGATGACCGTTTGTAGACGGTCTTAGTTGTTTAAAGGCTAAGGTAGACACAAAATTCCAAAAACATCATAAAAAGATCAAAACATATTCGGACAGGTGTTTGGTACTTTTTTAAATCCGTACATTTCGAAGCCGAAAATGGTAAAAATATAATATTGGTACCTTTTTGCTAACCCATTTATATCCTAAAACACTGAAGATAGAAATGAAATTTAAAATTTATTCTTCTCTCCTTAAGAAGACCTAAATGCACTTTTGTAATTTTTGGAATTTCGAATATATAAATGGTAAAATTGGAAGTTCTTTTTGGTACTTTTTCCTGTACAACTATTTGTTATATACTTTCAATGCACGTCGGCCCCCTCCCGATGTATAGATCCACTAAGAAGGGGTTTTTGCAATACAAAAGCTAATACAAAACCGGGTAATCAAATCTTAGCTCTAAAATTTTAATTTTCAATTCCAGCCAATGCCAGACAAAAATATTTGTTTCAGCGGCTGGTTCTTTGGTTGTTTACGTCTCTTGTGGTCGGCTGAGAGCAAGAGTGTCCTTCCTTCTCAGCCGAGTGTGGCCTCTAAAGTTAATGATGTTTCGGGCTAGGGGATTTGGGTGCAACTCAAGTTTTTTAATGTATCTTGTCACGTGTTTAGAAAACACTGTCTTAACCAGCGGCACATCTAGATCATTATGAATTCGCTTGTTTCGGACATACCATGGGGCTACTGTAATCGTACGGAGTATTTTATTTTTTTGCCTTTGAATTCTTTCTACATTTGATGCCGAGGCAGTGCACCATAACTGGATTCCGTAGGACCATATTGGTTTTAGAATGGAGTTGTATAGAATAAGTTTACAATCTAGGCTTAGAGTAGAGTTCCTTCCAATGAGCCAATTTATTTCAGCCGCTTTTAATTTCATTTGGATCACCTTTGCATTTATGTGTGACCAGCGTGATGGTTTTGCGACTAAAGTGGCAATTTGCCACTTTTTCAACTGTCTTGCCACTTTTAGTGCCTCTTTTTTAAAATGACCTAAGTCTGCTACCTATTGTAATATTTTGCCGCTTCTTGCCCCTTTTTTATGAAGTGATACGTTTTGATTTAATATGAATTTTTTACAGCACGAAACTGTTTTTATAAAAAAATCTTAAGACAAAAATGTGTTTTTGAGTCCATTATTTATAGTCTTATGAAAAAAAAAATTTTTTGAAATAGACAAAAGAACTCAAGTCAAAATAATTAAATTTCCTTGGATTTTGAAATAGTTTAAGAGTTCGGATCTATAGATATTCATTATTGCACTAAAATTATTAGAAACACCCTGATACACTAGCACGAACAAGTATTTTAAAAGTGATTTTCATTAAGGGCCTTATTTTCTATATCCCTACGCCTCACTTCACATAGAATTTGTTGAATTGCTATTTTGATAAACACTTTACAATGGCAGGTGATTGCTAGTTTTGAACACCTGATTGTTACGTTATTTTTTAAAATTAATATATGAAAAACAAATTTTATAAAACGTTTCAGTGAAAAATAACCCACTTTATATGCCAAATCAAGCACAAGTTTTATTCAAGCGTTTGTGTTTAAATTTTTCGAGAAGAGTTGCAAAATGTTAAACAAGTCATAACTAATATTGATTAAAAATCGGAAAACTGTAAGGAATGCAAAACAATCGGTAAAAACCGCGAAAATTCGCAAAAACTTACTAAGAGCCGTATGATAACAAAGTCTAATATTGATTAAAAATCGGCAAAACTGTTAGAAAGCTGCAAACATGCAAAAACTCGCTTTTATTGCGAACTTTGCTCAAATTCGCGGGAAGTTGCAAAATTTTAAACAAGCCATAATATTGATTAAACATCGCTAAAACTGTAAGAAATGCAAAAAAAATGCGGCAAAAATCGCTAAAATTACGAATATTAAAAATAAATACTAACAACAGGATTATATCAAAGTCTAGTACTGTTAAACAATCGGCAAAACTATTAGGAAGCTTTAAACTTGCCAAAAGTCGATTTTCTCGCGAACTTTGCGAAAAATCGCGAGAAGTTGCAAAATTTTGAACAGACCATATATTGATTAAAAATAGCTAGGACTGTAAGGATTGCAAAAAATTCGGCAAAAATATCGAAAATGGCGAAAAGTCACAAAAACTCACTAACAGCGGAATGATAACAAAGTCTAATATTACTTAAAAAATCGGCAAAACTGTTGGGAAGCTGAAAATATGCAAAAAGTCGCTTTTATCGCGAACTTTGCAAAACTTCGCGAGAGGTTGCAAAGCGGAAACTACCCCTAAAATTTATTAGAAATCGCCAAAGCAGTTAAAAATAAAAAGGTCAAGAAAAAACGTAAAAAAATTGCAAGTTAGCGAAAAATTGCTATATGTAATGAAGAAATTACCTGTAAATAATAAAATTCGCAATTGTAACTGCAAAAAATAATCATGATTAATAAATAATATTGATATTTAGTGAAATATATTGATATTAATTCATAGTTCTATGTTAGTATTGGGAATTCAAGTGATAAATGTAGCAATCCAACGCAATGTCGTAGTGTTTTGCAAAATTTACTTATTTTTATTCTGCGTTCACCTTATTATGTGATGTGAAAGTGAGGTGTTTATCACTGGGGATATGGAAAATTAGGCCCTAAAATTTTTGAGTGAACGTTAGATTTAGTTTTACTAAATCAACCCCTAAGGCTGAGGCCACACGGGCGTTTTTAAAACGCTGCGTTTCTGCTTTATTATATAAAATTAGAAGTTTTGAAAAATTGAGAACTTTCAAATTTAATATAAAAACAGAAACGCCGCGTTTTAAAAACGCCCGTGTGGCCTCAGCCTAAGACAAAAGTGATATTAACGTTTTGAAATGAATTATGTACGCAATTTGAAAAATTGGTTCGACGAAAACTTATAATGAAACTAATAAGCCGTTTTTCTATATATCTTTGGTTTTCATAAATAATCACGGATTTTATAAAATACATTGTTTGTAGGATAGTCAAGAACGATTTTATTTAAAACCATCATTTTCTACATTCGCACGAATGTTAGTGCTATAACCTAAAAAACACTAAAAGTGTGAGAAATGGCAACCTTTGTTATAAGAGCAAAACTTATTTTTGACCGATATCAACAAAGGGAGAAGACTATGAATTCGTTAGAATTTTTTAAGTTTGCTCCCTCAGGGCTTTGCCATTTATATCCCGTATTGGTCCACTATTTAATATTACTATTTAAATTTACATTGAACTTGTTATCTGGCTGACTGTCTCTTTGTTTTGGAGTCAGGTATAACCACGCATATATGCGTGTGTTGCTTAAATAACTAGTTAGAAAGTGGCGTACTTCTTTGGTGCAGAAAACTTTCTTTTTTAGATAGAAAAAACATCAAAATTTATTCGTTTTAGAGCACAAGTGTGGTTGTTGATTAGGATAAGTGCCAAGTATGGCAAATTTCTAAGCCACCATAAAATAAAGCTTAAAGCCAGGAAACATAGAGCTTTAATACAATTTGGTTTAATGCCAGATATTTGCCGCTTGACTTTGGAGGCTGAGTAGCCTAGAGTATACAGAGCTCTGACGATGGGATTGTGGTTAATCCCGAAAACATCGATGTTCAGTTCGACCCTTACAAAACGTCAAGAAATTGGCCTTTGCATTTTTCAATTGCCACATGCTTTGAATAATTATTTCTCAATAAGAAATTATTTAATTGTAAAAAATTAAATTGAACGAACTAAAGCCTGCATAATAAATTTCTATGGAGTATTAGTTTTATTTCAAAAGCATTATATGCCATTGAAATTCATAAAATACTAGAACTTGATTCAATTATTCCCTTTTTAAAAAAGTTGAACCTTTTTTTCGAAAAATCCCCTTTTTGGTGCCACTTTTTTCCAGAATATCCCCTTTTTAAGCCACTTTTTAAATATTTTCAACGGTCACCCTGTGTGTGACTTCCATTTTACACGACGATCAAGATGAACACCGAGACATTTTACTTCAGTGTGTTGATGTATAGTTTGGTTATTTATTTGTAAAGGAGGGCAGGTTTCTTTGCACAATGTAAAAGTAATGTGTAGACATTTTTGTTCGTTAATTTTTATCCGCCATTGTTTTAGCCATTGTTCCAACTGGGGTATATAATCTTGTAGTTTGCGGATGGCTTCTTGAGGGCTTTTGTGAACACTTAGAAAAGCTGTATCATCAACGAATGTTGATATGTGTATGTTACTGCTTACCGGCAAGTCAGAGGCATATATCAGATATAATACAGGGCCGATGATGCTGCCTTAGTATATAGGAACAGTATGTACGGCCCCCATTAAAATTTTAAAATTTGGGTAATTAAAATTTGAAATTTTAATTGTTAAATAAACAAAAGTGTAATTTGATACCCGTGGGAAAAAAATGAAAGTACCCTGTAGGTAAAATGTTGTTAAAAAAATTGTGATGAATTATTATTGAGTTAAAGTGTTAGTGTGAAATTATATTATAGATAATATTTTCGGATATGGGTGTATCTGTGGGTGAGTGGGGTTCGATACCTACCATAGACCCTGGATGTTTTCCGTCGCTTCGTGGGTTGTGGTTGTGTTGAGATAGTGACCTAGGAACAATTGATTGAGTATAGACAATGTGGTTCTTATGGGGTGATATTGAGACATTGGGTAGTGAGTTTGGAGCTTAAAAGTATTAGCTTACTATAGACAATGTGGTTCTTATGGGGTGATATTGAGACATTGGGTAGTGAGTTTAAAGCTTGAAAGTATTGGCTTAGTATAGACAATGTAGTTCTTATGGGGTGATATTGAGACATTGGGTAGTGTTTTAGATTATATGTGGAAATAAAGAGTGTAGACAAGTTTGGTGACAACGTCACCAAACTTGTAGATAAAAAAGTCGACTTGGGTTCCTACGGGGTTTATTGTGTCGCTATTATTATTTTTTTGTTCTTGATAATTTTTTGTGGTGCTTGTGTTTACATTTACTTTGTGCATGGATGTGGGTGCGTGGATGTGTGGGGGAAGGGGGTGTGTGTGTGTTTCTTTTTTCATATCTTTAGATTTGTGATGAATGTGTGTATGTCGTTTCAAATGTCCGTCTTGTTTATTTCTTGGGATAATAATTTGAATATTTGTTCTACAGAATCATGTTTATTGCTTTGTTTATTCAGCTGCACATTTTGTGAGAATGAGTCATCATTTGAAATGTCCGTCTGATTATTTGTTTTGCAGAATCATGTTTATGACTTTGTTTATTCAGCTGCACATTTTTTGAGAATGAGTCATCATTTGACAACAAAATTTCATTAGTCATCATTTATATAAAATAAAATATTACACAATATTATGTTCTAGTTCTTGCTGTTGCTATGTATACATATGAATTTCATCAATCTCGTAATATCAATAAAAAATTAGACTTGATGCCTACTACGCAATTCTCATAGGATGTATATAAGTAGAAGAAATAATTAACATTTTCATCGGTATATTCTCATATCTCAATAAGTGCGGTTGAAAGAAAAAAAATTTATTAATAAACACTTTCATAGTGTTTTTACAATAGAACTAAATAAATTAAATAAAATAATTAAATAAAGTTAATTGTTACTAATTAAATAAATAGTTTGAAAACAAAAAATTTATTAATAAAGAAGTTTATAGTGTTTTTTTGAAAAAAGGACTAAATAAATAAAATAAAATAATTAAATAAATTTGATTAAATAAATAAATAAATAAAAATGAATTCTTCAAGCTATGTTTGTGAAATATGTCAAAAGGAATACAAATACCAAAAGTCGTATTTGGACCATTGCAAAAGTCGTGCTCAACTGCAACATGTGCAGATGCCAGCGTCATGTGATGTACAGACTCCAATGCCTTTATATAACCCTATTCCTTGGAACAATATACAGCAGCAATATCCGGCGTCTTTTCAAGACCTTCCAAGAACTTCGTACTATCATACGGGGTTGAACAATCAGTTTTCAGTACCCATACAAATTCCACATCATCTTCCTATTCCCTATCAATATACTTCACCAATGCAATGGCAGCAATATAACATACCCAACTATTATCCTGCAGTTTCGAATAATCAATATGCCTTGTCGATGGACAGTTCCAGGTATCCTCAACACCAACAACAACAACAGCAGCAGCAACATCATCAGCAACAACAGCAGCATCATCATCATCAACAACAACAACAACAGCAGCAACATCATCAGCAACAACAGCAGCATCATCATCATCAACAACAACAACAGCAGCAACATCATCAGCAACAACAGCAACAACTAGATAATATTGTGTTTGATGACATGGATACTTCAAATTCTCCTAGCGGTAAATATAATGATACTCCTTTGAATGTAGAACCAAAATATTATGTAATAAACAGTGCATTCAAAAAAAAATATTGCAACATATGAAATTCCCAACAAAAAAAGATGATCTTCTATTTGAAGACTTTGTTCTGGAAAATAAACCTATTTTCAAGGAAAGACTTGAAAAAAGTTTGGTTAAACATAATATTTTAAAATTCTGTGTAACTCTTATTGGAAAGTAGATAAAAATTGTTGGGGAAGAAATTGACTTGTGTCAAATATCTCACAGAACAAAAATGGATCTATTGTGTCTGGGAAGTAATGTAGATGAGCTAATTGAAAAACAATTCCACGACATTCATAATAAAATGTCAGAATTCCAGGAAAGAGACTCTGGGTGGACTTTAATCAGAATTACTCGCGCTGAAATTAACATAAACAAAAGTTCACTAGTAAAAGGATCTCATTGGATAAGCACACCATTAAAACTGACTAAAAAGCGTGCCTGTATCAACATTGAAACAATGATGATTATTGTTTTAAATGGAGTTTAGTTGTCGCGTTGGATACCACAGTAATGCAACAACAGGAAAAGCAACGTTGCAGCTCATATAACATCGAGGACATTAGTGCTGATGTCATTTGCCTACAAAATGGAATTGTGGTTGATTTTACAAATTTAAAGTTCCCATTGGCATTAAAAAATATTCAAGCATTTGAGGTTAGGAATAATGGAATAACTGTGAATGTGTTTGGGTATGATAATGAGAAGGATGAAATAATTGGACCATTCTACAATACACAAAAAGAAAAAATAAAGCATGTTAATTTAATTCTGCTGGAAGCTGGAGACATTCACCATTACATTTTTATTAAAGATATATCAAGGTAAGCAAGTAAATACATGTGTGTGAATAACTATATACATATATATATAAATTTATTCCTTTTACAGACTTTTGAAAGCTCAGACAACCAAGCGCCATGACAGACTTTTATTCTGTAATACCTGCCTACAATATACACACAATGAATGGACTATAGACCAACACAAAACAGAATGTGGGAAAATTGTTACTGCGTTACCTTCTCCCGAAAATAGTGTTTTTAAAATTCAAAGATCACCAGCGGCAGATGGATGTGCCATTCGTTATATATGCAGATTTCGAATGCATACTAGAAGATATCCAAACTACTGTAAGTGACAAAACTCAATAAAGAGACACATTCCTTGTGCCTTTATTTATTATATAAAATGTATAGGTAATAATAGTTTAGATAAATTTAAGATATATACTGATGAGGACGCATCTGTAAAATTTTTTGACTGGTTAATTGACGATTGTGAAGATATTTACAATCAGTTCCTCACCAGTAAGACAAAAATGAACAGCTTGACCCTTTCGAAAATATACAGTTTTCCAAATTCAATAAATTGTCACATATGCGACAAATTTCTCGGTAAAGATCGTGTAAGAGATCATTGTCATATAAGTGGAAAATATCGAGGTGCAGCTAACAATATTTGCAACTTAAAGTACCAAATTCCGAAGTTCATACCCATATATCTTCATAATTATTCATCTTATGACTCGCACCTCTTTGTTAAAGAATTAGGTAAAAAGTCTGACAACATAAAAGTCCTACCACTGAACAAAGAACTGTACATTTCACTATCTACATTTACAAAAATGACTGACAATTGCAATCTTGAACTCCGATTTTTAGATACTATTCGTTTTATGGCTGATAGCTTAGAATCCTTAGCTAATAATCTAACGGACAATGATTTCTATACGGAGGGCACACTTTAACAGAAAGACAGAATTTGACCTTGTACGAAGAAAGGGTGTTTTCCCTTATGAATATCTTGATTCATTTGAAAAATTGGATGATGGTCAGCTTCCATCAAGAGAAGATTTTTTTAATAAATTATATAACAAGGAATGCTCAATTGAAGATTATGAGCATGCAATGAAGATTTGGCATACCTTTAATTGCAAAACCCTGCGAGATTATATAGAATTATATCTAAAAACAGATGTGCTTTTGTTAGCAGACATATTCGAAAAATTTTTAAAAGTCTGTAAGGCAATTTATAATCTAGATCCGTGTCAGTACTCTACTGTTCCAGGACTATCATGGGATGCCATGTTAAAACACACACAAATAGAATTATAGTTGTTAACAGACATTGACATGTATAATTTCTTTAAAAATGGAATACGCGGTGGAATGGTACAGTGCAGTAAACGACATTCCAAAGCAAATAATAAATATTTAGATCAAGACAAGCCTTCAGAATTTCTAATATATTTAGACGCAAATAACCTTTACGGTTGGGTGATGTCTGAGTATCTTCCTTATGGTGGATTCCGATCGCTGACAAGTGATGAGCTGAATCAGGATCCGAAAAGCATAGATAATAACTCACAAGATGGTTATGTATATGAGGTCACTTTGGAATATCGTTCACATCTGCATGACTCTCACAATGACCTTCCCTTCTGTGTTGAAAACAAGAAAACTTTAGAATCAAACCATAAGAAATTAATTGCGGATTTTTCGCCAAAAAACTCTTATGTAATACAATACAGAGTTCTTAAGCAATGTTTGGAATATGGTTTGATTCTAAAGAAAACGCATCGTATTCTAGCATTTAAACAATCTCCATGGCTAAAAGACTATATAGATTTGAATACTAAACATAGAGCTTCAGCAAAAAATGCATTTGAAAAAAATTTTTTTAATTACTTAATAACGCGGTATACGGTAAGACCATGGAGAACGTTGATAAAAGAAAAGGTGTTAGAATTGTGACCAACTGGAATAGAACAAACTGTAACCATTTGGGGGCTCAAGATTGGATATCTAAATCCAATTTTCATACTTTATCTATATTTTCTGAAGATATGGTAGCTATAGAAATGAATAGAGTCAAAACATATTACAACAAGCCCATATACTTGGGATTTTGCGTCTTGGAGCTTTCTAAATGGAAAATGTATAATTTTCATTATGGATTCATGCAGCCTAAGTTTAAAGCAAATTTATCTTTAAATTACATGGACACCGACTCATTTATATATACAATAAAAACTGACGACTTTTATGCCGACATAAAATCTGACATAGAACAAGAATTTGACACTTCTGATTACCCAAAAGATAACGTATTCTTTTAGCGTGCAATATGAAAATGATGTAAAAAAATCGAAGGGGGTTAAGAAATGTGTTCTTGAAAAATATAGTTTAGAGGCGTATAGAAATTGTTTATTCAATAAGTCTATTGTTTATGATGATATGTTAACATTTAAGTCAAAAGTTCATCAAATTTATACCAACCAACTAAATAAGGTTGTACTTAGTTATCAAGATGATAAAAGAAAAATACAATGTGATGGTATAAATACATTAGCATGGTATAATTATCGAATTGAGGAAACAAATCCAGAATATGAACTGGATATGTTGCTAATGGAAATTGATAAGTTTCAAGAAGAATGATGGGTTTTTTACTTAAATGTAATTTGTTTCTGTGTATATGTAAATATTTAGTTATTAATGTTTAGTTATTAAGAAAATTTGGTTTGTTATTAAAAAAAATTATAATAATAATGAAAAAAGAAAAAAATTAAATAATAATAAAAAAAATCTTATTAATATCAAAAAAAAAATATATATATATATAATACAAGACAGTGAATATTTGAAATGTCCGTCTGATTATTTGTTTTGCAGAATCATGTTTATTGCTTTGTTTATTCAGCTGCGCATTTTTTGCGAATGAGTCATCATTTGAAATGTCCGTCTGATTATTTGTTTTGCAGAATCATGTTTATTGCTTTGTTTATTCAGCTGCACATTTTTTGAGAATGAGTCATCATTTGATAATAAACTTTTACTAGTCATCATTTATATAAAATAAAATATTACACAATGTTATGTTCTAGTTCTTGCTGTTGCTATGTATACATATGAATTTCATCAATCTCGTAATATCAATAAAAAATTAGACTTGATGCCTACTACGCGATTCTCATAGGATGTATATAAGTACAAGAAATAATGAAGATTTTCATCGGTATATTCTGATAACTCAATAAGTGCGGTTGAAAGCAAAAAATTTATTAATAAACAATTTCATAGTGTGTTTACAATAGAAATTAAATAAAATAATTAAATAAAGTTAATTGTTACTAATTAAATAAATAGTTTGAAAACAAAAAATTGATTAATAAAGAAGTTTATAGTGTTTTTGAAAAAAGGACTAAATAAATAAAATAATTAAATAAATTTGATTAAATAAATAAATAAAAAAATTAGTTCTTCTGTATATCAATGTTATTTGTGTAATAAGGTATACAAATACCAAAAAGCATTCTTGGATCACGTCCGAAATCATGGTCAACCAGGTCAAGTGATCATCAATTAGGACTCAAATGGAGAACAACAACATCAGCACCAAGCTTCTCTACGGTACCAACCATATCCACTACCAATGAATTATGAGCAATACGGTATGTCTACCAGCTATCCGATACCAATGTCATGGAATAATCAGTTTTCAGTACCCATACAAATTCCACATCATCTTCCTATTCCTTATCAATATACATCACCAATGCAATGGCAGCAATATAATATGCCCAACTATTATCCTTCAGTTTTGAATAATCAATTTGTCTTGACGATGGACAGTTCCAGATATGCTCAACAGCAACAACAACCACAGCCACAATATCAACAGCAACAACAACCACAGCCACAACATCAACAACAGCAGCATCATCAACAACAACAACAACAACAGCAACAACTAGTTAATATTGTGTTTGATGACATGGATACTTCAAATTCTCCCAGCGGTAAATATAATGATACTCCTTTGAATGTAGAGCCAAAATATTATGAAATAAACAGTGCATTCAAAAAAAATATTGCAACATATGGAATTCCCAACAAAAATGATGATCTTCTGTTTGAAGACTTTGTTTTGGAAAATAAACCTATTTTCAAGGAAAGACTTGAAAAAAGTTTGGTTAAACATAATATTTTAAAATTCTGTGTAACTCTTATTGGAGAGTACATAAAAATTGTTGGTGAAGCAATTGACTTGTGTCAAATTTCACACAGAGCAAAAATGGATTTATTGTGCCTGGGAAGTAATGTAGATGAGCTAATTGAAAAACAATTCCAGGATATTCATAATAAAATGTCAGAATTCCAGGAAAGAGACTCTGGGTGGACTTTAATCAGAATTACTCGCGCTGAAATTAACATAAACAAAAGTTCACTAGTAAAAGGATCTCATTGGATAAGCACACCATTAAAAGTAGCTAAAAAGCGTGCCTGTATCAACATTGAAAATAAGGATGATTATTGTTTTAACTGGAGTTTAGTTGCAGCATTGGATATCACAATAATAGAGCATAAGCAGCATTGCAGCTCATATAACATCGAGAACATTAGCGCTGATTTCATTTGCTTGCAAAATGGAATTGTGCTTGACTTCACAAATTTAAAGTTCCCATTGGCATTAAAAAATATTCAAGTATTTGAATATAGGAATAAGTGTGAATGTGTTTGGGTATGATAATGAGAAGGATGAAATCATTGGACTATTCTACAATACACAAAAGGAAAAAATAAAGCATGTTAATTTAATTCTGCTGGAAGCTGGAGACATTCACCATTACATTTTTATTAAAGATATATCAAGGTAAGCAAGTAAATACATGTGTGTGAATAACTATATACATATATATAAATTTATTCTTTTTACAGATTATTATGGCGTCAGACAACAAAGCACCATGAAAATCTCAAATTTTGTAATACCTGCCTACAATATACACACAATGAATGGACTATGGACCAACACAAAACGGAATGTGGGAAAATTGTTGCTGCGTTACCTTATCCCGAAGATAGTATTTTGAAGTTTAAAGATCACCAGCGGCAGATGGATGTGCCATTCGTTATATACGCATATTTCGAGTGCATACTAGAAGACATTCAAACTACTGCAAGTGACAAAACTCAAGCTATAAAGAGGCGCATTCCTTGTGCCTTTAGTTATTATATAAAATGTGTAGGTAATAATAGTTTAGATAAATTTAAGATATATATACTGGTGAGGACGCATCTGTAAAATTTGTTGACTGGTTAATTGACGATTGTGAAGATATTTACAATCAGTTCCTCACCAGTAAGACAAAAATGAACAGCTTGACCCTTTCGGAAATATACAGTTTTCAAAATTCAATAAATTGTCACATATGTGACAAATTTCTCGGTAAAGATCGTGTAAGAGATCATTATCACATAAGTGGTAAATATCGAGGTGCAGCTCACAATATTTGCAACTTAAAGTACCAAATTCCGAAGTTCATACCCATATATTTTCATAATTATTCATCTTATGACTCGCACCTCTTTATTAAAGAATTAGGTAAAAAGTCTGACTACATAAAAGTCCTACCACTGAACAAAGAACTCTACATTTCACTATCGACATTTACAAAAATGACTGACAATTGCAATCTTAAACTCCGATTTTTAGATACTATTCGTTTTATGGCTGATAGCTTAGAATCTTTAGCTAATAATCTAACGGACAATGATTTCCATACGGTTAGGGCACACTTTAACAGAAAGACAGAATTTGACCTTGTACGAAGAAAGGGTGTTTTCCCTTATGAATATCTTGATTCATTTGAAAAATTGGATGATGGTCAGCTTCCATTAAGAGAAGATTTTTTTAATAAATTAAATAACAAGGAATGCTCAATTGAAAATTATGAGCATGCAATAAAGATTTGGCATACCTCTAATTGCAAAACCCCGCGAGATTATATTGAATTATATCTCAAAACAGATGTGCTTTTGTTAGCAGACATATTCGAAAATTTTCGAAAAGTCTGTAAGGGGATTTATAATCTAGATCCGTGTCAGTACTATACTGCTCCAGGACTATCATGGGATGCCATGTTAAAACACACACAAATAGAATTAGAGCTGTTAACAGACATTGACATGTATAACTTCTTTACAAAGGGAATACGCGGTGGAATGGTACAGTGCAGTAAGCGATATTCCAAAGCAAATAATAAATATTTAGATGATTTTGATGAAGACAAGCCTTCAGAATTTCTAATATATTTAGACGCAAATAACCTTTACGGTTGGGCGATGTCTGAGTATCTTCCTTATGGAGGATTCCGATGGCTGACAAGTGATGAGCTGAATCTGGATGCGAAAAGCATAGATAATAACTCACAAGATGGTTATGTATATGAGGTCACTTTGGAATATCGTTCACATCTGCATGACTCTCACAATGACCTTCCCTTCTGTGTTGAAAACAAGAAAACTTTAGAATCAAACCATAAGAAATTAATTGCGGACTTTTCACCAAAAAAACTCTTATGTAATACATTACAGAGCTCTGAAGCAATGTTTGGAATATGGTTTGATTCTAAAAAAAACGCATCGTATTCTAGCGTTTAAACAATCTCCATGGTTAAAAGGTTATATTGACTTAAATACCAAACACTGAGCCACTGCTAAAAATGCTTTTGAGAAAAATTTTTTCAAATTACTCAATAATGCAGTGTATGGCAAAACAATGGAGAATGTGGACAAGAGGAGAGATGTAAAAATTGTAACCAACTGGAACAGAAAAAACTGTAACCATTTGGGGGCTCAACATTGGATATCTAAATCCAATTTTCATACTTTATCTATATTTTCTGCAGATATGGTAGCTATAGAAATGAATAGAGTCAAAGCATATTACAACAAGCCCCTATACTTGTGATTTTGCGTCTTGGAGCTTTCTAAATGGAAAATGTATAATTTTCATTATGGATTCATGCAGCCTAAGTTTAAAGCAAATTTATCTTTAAATTACATGGACACCGACTCATTTATATATACAATAAAAACTGACGACTTTTATGCCGACATAAAATCTGACATAGAACAAGAATTTGACACTTCTGATTACCCAAAAGATAACGTATTCTTTTAGCGTGCAATATGAAAATGATGTAAAAAAATCGAAGGGGGTTAAGAAATGTGTTCTTGAAAAATATAGTTTAGAGGCGTATAGAAATTGTTTATTCAATAAGTCTATTGTTTATGATGATATGTTAACATTTAAGTCAAAAGTTCATCAAATTTATACCAACCAACTAAATAAGGTTGTACTTAGTTATCAAGATGATAAAAGAAAAATACAATGTGATGGTATAAATACATTAGCATGGTATAATTATCGAATTGAGGAAACAAATCCAGAATATGAACTGGATATGTTGCTAATGGAAATTGATAAGTTTCAAGAAGAATGATGGGTTTTTTACTTAAATGTAATTTGTTTCTGTGTTTATGTTTTGTGACCAATTTCGTTTGTTTATGTTTTTTTTATTGTGTTATACGTTTGGCTATTTATGGTCAGATTTCTTGATTCTTAGGATGCAAATAAAACCAATTTATTTCATCTTTTTTCTCAACGTTTCGTCAGCTTTTTTCCGACGTCTTCAGGAGAATTTTTATTTTTAAATTCTGGCAACAAATTACAAGTTTTTTATTATTTTTGGTCATATATTTGTAATATTAATTTTTATGTTTGACTTACGATCTTCAGTTACATTATTGAATAAATTATAAAACTGGACAGCACGAACAATTAATTGTATAATTTAAATAATAAAAATTAATGTAAAATATCACAGGCAAACTTAAAACTAATATCACGGAACTTCACTTGTCAAGTTATTGCAATTGAATATTGCAGTTTGGTGTTGTCTTTGTCTTCTTTTGTATTGATCGATTTTTTAATACGTTGCTGTATTCGTAGGCTTTCTAGTGTATATCTTTTATTCGCTCTCTTTTCTCTATCTAATATTTTGACCCCCTTAAAATCTATTTTATGTCCCGTTTCTTTCACATGTTGGGCTAGAGCTGTTGTCTCTTTTCCTTTGTTTATGTCTGCTTCATGTTCTGATACTCTAGTTCCGAGTTTTCGTTTTGTTGTTCCCACATATACTCTATTGCATATTTCTGTTTCATTTCCTTGACAAGTTATTTCGTATACAACATTGTCTGTTTCTAATTTGTCAATTTTTGTTCTTTCCTGTGTAAAAAGACGTCTTAGTGTCTTGTTTGATCTATGTGTGACTATTGTTGTTTTATCATTTATCATCTGTTTTAATGTTTTGTTTTCCGTCAACTTTGGTACATATGGTACACTGTAAAAAACTTTTTCTGCTACTCCATTATTATTGTTTCCAGTTGCGTTTTTATTTAAGCATTTGTTTATTAGTTTGTTCGTAATGTATATCGGGAAGTTGTTTTTTGTCATTATGTTTCTTATTTTACTAATGTTTTTATTTCTGAATCGTTTGTCACTGATGTTGAGAATTTTGTTAATTAGATTCGTCGCCGTATTTATTTTCATGATCATCGGTTGGGTGGAATGGTAATTTATTAATCTGCCAGATGCGGTTTCCTTTGCATACCAGTCTGTTATTAATTTGTTATTGTATTTAATTATTTTCATATCCAAATATGGTATTTCGTTGTTTTCTTCTATCTCAATAGTGAATTGCAGATTTTTGTGGTATGAGTTTAAAGTTTTTAATACGATTTCCATGTCCGCTTTTTTAATAACCGCAAATAAGTCGTCGACATACTTACAAATAAATTTTAGGTATATGTGTTTTGTTTTCAATTCATTAATAGTATCGTCTAATAATGTGTCCAAAACAATATCTGCTATCGTCGGTGATAATGGGTTACCCATTGGCATACCATATGTTTGGTGATAATACTGTCCATCATATGTGAAATAATTGTTGTTTCTGTTTATATGTAAATATTTAGTTATTAATGTTTAGTTATTAAGAAAATTTGGTTTGTTATTAAAAAAAATTATAATAATAATGAAAAAAGAAAAAAATTAAATAATAATAAAAAAAATCTTATTAATATCAAAAAAAATATATATATATATATAATACAAGACAGTGAATATTTGAAATGTCCGTCTGATTATTTGTTTTGCAGAATCATGTTTATTGCTTTGTTTATTCAGCTGCGCATTTTTTGCGAATGAGTCATCATTTGAAATGTCCGTCTGATTATTTGTTTTGCAGAATCATGTTTATTGCTTTGTTTATTCAGCTGCACATTTTTTGAGAATGAGTCATCATTTGATAATAAACTTTTACTAGTCATCATTTATATAAAATAAAATATTACACAATGTTATGTTCTAGTTCTTGCTGTTGCTATGTATACATATGAATTTCATCAATCTCGTAATATCAATAAAAAATTAGACTTGATGCCTACTACGCGATTCTCATAGGATGTATATAAGTACAAGAAATAATGAAGATTTTCATCGGTATATTCTGATAACTCAATAAGTGCGGTTGAAAGCAAAAAATTTATTAATAAACAATTTCATAGTGTGTTTACAATAGAAATTAAATAAAATAATTAAATAAAGTTAATTGTTACTAATTAAATAAATAGTTTGAAAACAAAAAATTGATTAATAAAGAAGTTTATAGTGTTTTTGAAAAAAGGACTAAATAAATAAAATAATTAAATAAATTTGATTAAATAAATAAATAAAAAAATTAGTTCTTCTGTATATCAATGTTATTTGTGTAATAAGGTATACAAATACCAAAAAGCATTCTTGGATCACGTCCGAAATCATGGTCAACCAGGTCAAGTGATCATCAATTAGGACTCAAATGGAGAACAACAACATCAGCACCAAGCTTCTCTACGGTACCAACCATATCCACTACCAATGAATTATGAGCAATACGGTATGTCTACCAGCTATCCGATACCAATGTCATGGAATAATCAGTTTTCAGTAACCATACAAATTCCACATCATCTTCCTATTCCTTATCAATATACATCACCAATGCAATGGCAGCAATATAATATGCCCAACTATTATCCTTCAGTTTTGAATAATCAATTTGTCTTGACGATGGACAGTTCCAGATATGCTCAACAGCACCAACAACCACAGCCACAATATCAACAGCAACAACAACCACAGCCACAACATCAACAACAGCAGCATCATCAACAACAACAACAACAACAGCAACAACTAGATAATATTGTGTTTGATGACATGGATACTTCAAATTCTCCCAGCGGTAAATATAATGATACTCCTTTGAATGTAGAGCCAAAATATTATGAAATAAACAGTGCATTCAAAAAAAATATTGCAACATATGGAATTCCCAACAAAAATGATGATCTTCTGTTTGAAGACTTTGTTCTGGAAAATAAACCTATTTTCAAGGAAAGACTTGAAAAAAGTTTGGTTAAACATAATATTTTAAAATTCTGTGTAACTCTTATTGGAGAGTACATAAAAATTGTTGGTGAAGCAATTGACTTGTGTCAAATTTCACACAGAGCAAAAATGGATTTATTGTGCCTGGGAAGTAATGTAGATGAGCTAATTGAAAAACAATTCCAGGATATTCATAATAAAATGTCAGAATTCCAGGAAAGAGACTCTGGGTGGACTTTAATCAGAATTACTCGCGCTGAAATTAACATAAACAAAAGTTCACTAGTAAAAGGATCTCATTGGATAAGCACCATTAAAAGTAGCTAAAAAGCGTGCCTGTATCAACATTGAAAATAAGGATGATTATTGTTTTAACTGGAGTTTAGTTGCAGCATTGGATATCACAATAATAGAGCATAAGCAGCATTGCAGCTCATATAACATCGAGAACATTAGCGCTGATTTCATTTGCTTGCAAAATGGAATTGTGCTTGACTTCACAAATTTAAAGTTCCCATTGGCATTAAAAAATATTCAAGTATTTGAATATAGGAATAAGTGTGAATGTGTTTGGGTATGATAATGAGAAGGATGAAATCATTGGACTATTCTACAATACACAAAAGGAAAAAATAAAGCATGTTAATTTAATTCTGCTGGAAGCTGGAGACATTCACCATTACATTTTTATTAAAGATATATCAAGGTAAGCAAGTAAATACATGTGTGTGAATAACTATATACATATATATAAATTTATTCTTTTTACAGATTATTATGGCGTCAGACAACAAAGCACCATGAAAATCTCAAATTTTGTAATACCTGCCTACAATATACACACAATGAATGGACTATGGACCAACACAAAACGGAATGTGGGAAAATTGTTGCTGCGTTACCTTATCCCGAAGATAGTATTTTGAAGTTTAAAGATCACCAGCGGCAGATGGATGTGCCATTCGTTATATACGCATATTTCGAGTGCATACTAGAAGACATTCAAACTACTGCAAGTGACAAAACTCAAGCTATAAAGAGGCGCATTCCTTGTGCCTTTAGTTATTATATAAAATGTGTAGGTAATAATAGTTTAGATAAATTTAAGATATATATACTGGTGAGGACGCATCTGTAAAATTTGTTGACTGGTTAATTGACGATTGTGAAGATATTTACAATCAGTTCCTCACCAGTAAGACAAAAATGAACAGCTTGACCCTTTCGGAAATATACAGTTTTCAAAATTCAATAAATTGTCACATATGTGACAAATTTCTCGGTAAAGATCGTGTAAGAGATCATTATCACATAAGTGGTAAATATCGAGGTGCAGCTCACAATATTTGCAACTTAAAGTACCAAATTCCGAAGTTCATACCCATATATTTTCATAATTATTCATCTTATGACTCGCACCTCTTTATTAAAGAATTAGGTAAAAAGTCTGACAACATAAAAGTCCTACCACTGAACAAAGAACTCTACATTTCACTATCGACATTTACAAAAATGACTGACAATTGCAATCTTAAACTCTGATTTTTAGATACTATTCGTTTTATGGCTGATAGCTTAGAATCTTTAGCTAATAATCTAACGGACAATGATTTCCATACGGTTAGGGCACACTTTAACAGAAAGACAGAATTTGACCTTGTACGAAGAAAGGGTGTTTTCCCTTATGAATATCTTGATTCATTTGAAAAATTGGATGATGGTCAGCTTCCATTAAGAGAAGATTTTTTTAATAAATTAAATAACAAGGAATGCTCAATTGAAAATTATGAGCATGCAATAAAGATTTGGCATACCTCTAATTGCAAAACCCCGCGAGATTATATTGAATTATATCTCAAAACAGATGTGCTTTTGTTAGCAGACATATTCGAAAATTTTCGAAAAGTCTGTAAGGGGATTTATAATCTAGATCCGTGTCAGTACTATACTGCTCCAGGACTATCATGGGATGCCATGTTAAAACACACACAAATAGAATTAGAGCTGTTAACAGACATTGACATGTATAACTTCTTTACAAAGGGAATACGCGGTGGAATGGTACAGTGCAGTAAGCGATATTCCAAAGCAAATAATAAATATTTAGATGATTTTGATGAAGACAAGCCTTCAGAATTTCTAATATATTTAGACGCAAATAACCTTTACGGTTGGGCGATGTCTGAGTATCTTCCTTATGGAGGATTCCGATGGCTGACAAGTGATGAGCTGAATCTGGATGCGAAAAGCATAGATAATAACTCACAAGATGGTTATGTATATGAGGTCACTTTGGAATATCGTTCACATCTGCATGACTCTCACAATGACCTTCCCTTCTGTGTTGAAAACAAGAAAACTTTAGAATCAAACCATAAGAAATTAATTGCGGACTTTTCACCAAAAAAACTCTTATGTAATACATTACAGAGCTCTGAAGCAATGTTTGGAATATGGTTTGATTCTAAAAAAAACGCATCGTATTCTAGCGTTTAAACAATCTCCATGGTTAAAAGGTTATATTGACTTAAATACCAAACATTGAGCCACTGCTAAAAATGCTTTTGAGAAAAATTTTTTCAAATTACTCAATAATGCAGTGTATGGCAAAACAATGGAGAATGTGGACAAGAGGAGAGATGTAAAAATTGTAACCAACTGGAACAGAAAAAACTGTAACCATTTGGGGGCTCAACATTGGATATCTAAATCCAATTTTCATACTTTATCTATATTTTCTGAAGATATGGTAGCTATAGAAATGAATAGAGTCAAAGCATATTACAACAAGCCCCTATACTTGGGATTTTGCGTCTTGGAGCTTTCTAAATGGAAAATGTATAATTTTCATTATGGATTCATGCAGCCTAAGTTTAAAGCAAATTTATCTTTAAATTACATGGACACCGACTCATTTATATATACAATAAAAACTGACGACTTTTATGCCGACATAAAATCTGACATAGAACAAGAATTTGACACTTCTGATTACCCAAAAGATAACGTATTCTTTTAGCGTGCAATATGAAAATGATGTAAAAAATCGAAGGGGGTTAAGAAATGTGTTCTTGAAAAATATAGTTTAGAGGCGTATAGAAATTGTTTATTCAATAAGTCTATTGTTTATGATGATATGTTAACATTTAAGTCAAAAGTTCATCAAATTTATACCAACCAACTAAATAAGGTTGTACTTAGTTATCAAGATGATAAAAGAAAAATACAATGTGATGGTATAAATACATTAGCATGGTATAATTATCGAATTGAGGAAACAAATCCAGAATATGAACTGGATATGTTGATAATGGAAATTGATAAGCTTCAAGAAGAATGATGAGTTTTTTATTTAAATGTAATTTGTTTCTGTTTATATGTAAATATTTAGTTATTAATGTTTAGTTATTAAGAAAATTTGGTTTGTTATTAAAAAAAATTATAATAATAATGAAATAAGAAAAAAATTAAATAATAATAAAAAAAATCTTATTAATATCAAAAAAAAATATACAATCTTTGTTTTATTTTCTTGTTCAGCCCTGATATCATCATCAAATTGAAAAAACGCTGACGTTGACTGTGCATACACGTCTTGCTGCTAGCAGAGAAAACAATTTTTGTTGGATCAAAACAATTCTTGTCTTGTTTTTTGCTTACTTGCAAATTTTTCTGTTTATAAGTTTAACTGTACTCTTAGATCCTGCATAATCTTGATTTGTTTATTTCTTGACAAGGGAATTTGAATTACACAACATTATGAAATTGTATTAAATTTAATTATTTCAACATTTTACAGAGTCAAAAAAAGCTGGATAATCTCATAAGTTATTCATTAAATTTTTAACTCAAAAATTTCTTTAATTTTCCTAATTATCCTTTACAAAAAATATTACAATATTACAATATTTTATTTTAATAATACTATTTTATTTATTAAATTTAATTATGATGGTTGCAACATTGTATAATAAGATTCCATTAAATTTTCTAATATAGCTTTCCGTAGAAAGTATATCGAGCACCTACATGTATCAGGTCCTTCCTCACAATTCGAATCATACCATGAACAGCATTTGAAATGTCCTTCTGTGTTGTCTTCATCTTCCATAATATCAAATTCATCATTCTCGTCCAGCATATTTTGAAAAAATATGATCATTTCCCAATGATCGTATAGTCTAAAGTTATCAAAATCCGATATAAATTTATTAAGACTCCTTCTTATTTGACTCATTTTTGTTAATATTCCGTATTAATTTTATTGCTGCTTACTTTTTCAAAGGATTCGCCGATACTGATAATTTTTTCCTAAATATTTAGCTACAAAGTGAATAAAATTCAATATTATTTTTTCCTCCTCTTATATCCTTCTCCATTTTCCTATAATCTTTCTAGAATAGAGGGTATAGAATATACATATTTCTCTTTCCAACTCATTTTCAAAGAGACTATTAAAAAATTAAAAGAAGGAACATTCATATTAATATTCCTATATATCTATCCCTATCTCTCTAGCGCTATTTCTCAACATATACATACATATTAACCTTCTCACAATAAATATTTTCGGTTAGGCTTATTGGACTCATCATCACTACTTTCAAGATCAATAGTAGTAGGGAACAGTATGTGCGAACCTAATTAAAATTTTAAAATTTGGGTAATTAAAATTTGAAATTTTGCAATTTTAATTGTTAAATAAACAAAAGTGTAATTTGATACCCGTGGGAAAAAAATTAAAGTTCCCCGTTGGTAAAAATTGAGATGAATTATTATTGAGTTAAAGTGTTAGTGTGAAATTATATTATAGATAATGTTTTGTGTTATATGAATTTCGGATATTGGTGTATCTGTGGGTGAGTGGGATTCGATACCTACCATAGACCCTGGATGTTTTCCGTTGCTTCGTGGGTTGTGGTTGTGTTGAGATAGTGACCTAGGAACAATTGATTGAGTATAGACAATGTGATTCTTATGGGGTGATATTGAGAGATTGGGTAGTGTTTTAGATTATATGTGGAAATAAAGAGTGTAGACAAGTTTGGTGACAACGGGACCAAACTTGTAGTTAAAAAAGTCGACTTGGGTTCCTACGGGGTTTATTGTGTCGCTATTATTATTTTTTGTTCTTGATAATTTTTTGTGGTGCTTGTGTTTACATTTACTTTGTGCATGGCTGTGGGTGCGTGGATGTGTGGGGGATGGGGGGTGTGAGTGTGTTTCTTTTTTCTTATCTTTAGATTTGTGAAGAATGTGTGTATGTCGTTTCAAATGTCCGTCTTGTTTATTTCTTGGGATAATAATTTGAATATTTGTTCTACAAAATCATGTTTACTGCTTTGTTTATTCAGCTGCACATTTTTTGAGAATGAGTCATCATTTGAAATGTCCGTCTGATTATTTGTTTTGCAGAATCATGTTTATGACTTTGTTTATTCAGCTGCACATTTTTTGAGAATGAGTCATCATTTGATAACAAAATTTTATTAGTCATCATTTAGTTGTGTTGTATTTGAAATAAAAAAACAGTTGTTTTAACTTTTTTTATGCATTTCATTTTTATTAAATATATTTAAGTGATTAAAAAGGGAGCATTTGGAAAATTATTTGACAGTAAAATTTTACCAGTGAGGACAAAGCTGCTTTTGTACATGGTTAGCATTAGACCAATTCTTCTCTATGCATTTCCAATATGGTTCAGCATCTCAAAAACAATTATGAAGCAAATGGAGGTTTTCGAACGGCATACTGTAAGAAAATGCATAGAAAAGAATTATCAATATTCAAACAAAAGATTTTCAAATAAATTTATTTATGATAATGCCAAATTATCTCCCATATCTCAGTATGCTTTTGAGCTGATGAGAAGTTTTGTTGAAAAATTGTCATACTTTGAAGGCAACGTTATTCGAGATATTTTATCTAGTGAGCAGGATTTCAGTTGGTCAAACACGCAATATATTTCTTGCATTGGGATTTTGCAAGAGAATTTCAATGGTTTTGCTGGTCAAAACTTTTATTTAGATAATACTACCGGTATTCACAGAGGGTAATTTAATGTATAAATATTATTAGTTATTTAATTTTTTCTTTTTTTTTCTCTTGTTTTTTTTAATCGTAGTTTTAGCTTTTATTTTAAAATTTAGTGTTAAGTTTTTGTTTTTTTTTATTTTTTTATTTTTTTTAATATTAAGTTTATTTATTGTAAACAAAGCTTTACTTTCAATGTAAAGTGCCGGGAGCAAACACTGTATTGCCTATACTAACTTAAAAAAATTTTTTTTCATTTAATTTTCATAAGCATGAAGCATATTCGAAATGAAGTTATGTTATTAAAATAATACTTGATAGTTTTAAGTTTGTTCAAAATTTATGTTGGATTAGTTCTGTAATATGAAAAAATGTAGTCTCAATAAATATAAAAAAAAAGTGATTAAAAAGTTTTAAAATTGTTAATTTTAAGACAACAATAATAATAACTTGTATATATAAATTATTTTAAACAAAATATTTCTTTTGTTAGTAAAAGAGCATTTCTTAATGCGCAAACACTATATGTATGATAATTACAATATAAATAATCGGGATATTTAATTTCCATTTGTTTAAAGTTGATGCATCCAAAGTCGTCGATGTTAAAAACTCTTTTTTTTAAGTATTTTTTCTAGCCATTGTCTCTTTTCTTCTCCTTTAACATATATTTTAGAATAACTTGCAGACGCTTTGAAATGTGACTGATCCATCGTTCCACTTTAGGTGATGATAGTTCTTTGTTAACCAGTTTACTTCTTTTTGCTTCTTTGGCGATAGACATTTAAAATCAAAGGGGGGTTCTATAATGAAATTTATGGCTTCATTGTTGTTGTTGTTGAAAACGATCGCTACTTCTTTTGCGATGAAATCATTTGAATCGCTTTTGAATCCTTGCATATTTATACAAACTATATTATCATCCATATTGTTTAATTTATAAGACTTTTCGGACTTGTCCTTTTATGGGTACATATTCAATTATGCGATCATGAATAAGAATGCAGTAAGCTGATGTCTTTGAGGCAATATTTGTAGCTGTTTCAAATTCAATTTTTATATCAATTGGTCCGTTATTGAGCGATTCGTTTTGATGGCTGACATCTACTACAATAATCGGTGCATTATTTTTAAATTCTTGAGCCGTTAGATGCGGTTGAGATTCCCTCATTTAATAGCTCTGTTGAAATCTTAAATACATATATAGAATTGCATAGCGTTCATTCTTAAATTTGATATTTAGGTCATCATATGGATATGACACTGAATTTAAAATGTACTTTTAAATTTGTCAGGTGACAATGAACAAACTTATTTTCTTGTTGAAAAGCAATCACTACAAAACGGGGTCGTTGTCTACTTGCAGCTAATTTAACATTCCAGATATGACTTGTTCCTGTATTAAGTTGTGGATTAACATGACAATCCCAACTACTGAATGCCATCGGTATAGAAGCACCATTGTTAATAATTTTTATCATATTCAACTTGCTAAAATCAGATAATTGTACATGTGGAATTCTCCATGAGATGAGTGAAATTGAAAGTTTTGCTTTTTCTGTGGAAACGCTGGAGTGTACAAGATCTTCATCGTTCTTA
This sequence comes from Panzeria rudis, assembly GCA_956483635.1. NCBI lineage: Eukaryota > Metazoa > Arthropoda > Insecta > Diptera > Tachinidae > Panzeria > Panzeria rudis. The sequence continues at coordinate 74,945,842 of OY101450.1, forward strand.
TTACGCAAGAGTATCAATTCATGTTTCCCATTTAGTATGACTTTGTTGTAGTCTTCACCGAAACACAAAAGCATTTTTAAGGGTACATAAAAGTTAAAATATCCATTAACAAGTTTTAAATCATCAATTTTATTCCAGCCAGCATTCAGCATTACAGCGCTTTCCGTTGGTGATAAAGAAACCAAATTTTTTATGGTACTTGTACGTCCTAAATATCTTGTATGATCAATTTCAATACCATTAAGTTCATAACGAATTTCATCAAAGAGATATGCAACAAAGTTGTTTTTTAATTTAAAGTTGTCTGTAGATGTGGATGTTTTCTCATCTACAACAGATCCCTCAACATATATATAACTTTCACTGGGTAACACATACAAATCTTGATTTTGAATTGAAATGCGAATTTCATCATTATTGTTGTAGGATTGTAGGTATCACACATATGTATGATAGTCCTTTTTGATTATATCTCCATCAGATAAGGGTTTATCTAAGACATTTATTATTGAACTCATTTTGCCTTCAATTTAAAATTCAATGACTTGAGAAAATTTTTATTTGCTGTCGTTAGAGTTTTTTGATGAATTGACCTCTTTAATTGTGGTTTAGGTCGTGATAACATTTTAGGTTCGTATGCTGATGATGTTGCTGCTGTTGATATATTCTGTGATATACTCGAGTTGAATATTAGCATTATTTAGTTAGTCTTAAATGAATTCGTATTGTTATTTCCTCTCCTCGGAAATTAATTAAATCACCGTGCTGATCAACTACTCGTAGAGCTAGTGAACTTATCTCTCTGGAGTTCACCGGTAAATAGATGAGATTTCGAGGTATCTCATCTATTTTATAGCCTGGAGGCACATTAATCGGAAATTCATGTAGTGTATGCGCCTTGGAATTATTCATATATGTATTAACAGCGATACTACTTTCAATTCTCAACAGATTCACCTTGAAAATATTAACTGGAAGATCAGAATAATGATCTACGTTTGGAGTTAGGATTTTACTATTGAATCCCAAGAGTTTTCCAATTGTATTTTCTTTATTAAAATATATTGCATCCTTAGAGCTGTTGACTTTAACTTGCATTGTATTGTTATTGGCTTCTATAAAAATTCTATTTTCTGGATTGTAGCGTTTATATTGTTCCTCTATATAATCAACAATATCATTCAATTCATAAGATCCAATTGGTATTTCAATCACATTTTCACCTATATGAAACAAATTGTTGTAGACATCAACATTTGGGATGCTATTATATGAATGAAAATCAGTTAGAGCACACTCATATGCCCCATTTAAATCAATAGGTGGAAAGTAATTAGCAGATAACTCTGATGAGTTGGAGCTTAGAGTAAGTGCTATTGACATTATGACTGTCTGATTACGAATAAATAAGTTCAACACAAAATTGTTTATAAAAAGGATTTACATATTTATCGTTACTAAATCCTAATTTATCGTTACTAAATCCTAACCATTTAACAAATGCTTTGGCTCCTCTGGTTTTAATAATCTTTTCAACTAGATATGTATTAGGAAATCTAGTTTTTAAAAGTTCTTCATCATAAAATCCACCTATAATAGGATTTCCACGATAATCTTCTAATATGTATGTTGTGGGATATGTATTTTGAATAGATTTAATTGTGAAATTTTCTGTTGTCCAGTTTGGAGTATAGCCTTTTTGAAAAATATGCTTATATTTGCTTATGCGCACATGATCACCAACATTAAATTTCGATATTTTATAAATTTTCAAATGACTGTATACTGTATTCAATAATTTTTTCACATTTGAAGAGTTGACTTTAATTGGAGCCATTTTAATGGTACGATGAACTTTTCTGTTATATGATTCTAATAGATATTTGTAGATATTAAGCCAATTGTATGTACCATTAAAACTAAATTCTTTCCACATCATCTCTTTTAATGTTCTATTAAATCGTTCTACTATTGATGCTTTCATTCTGATATACGTTGAATAGAGATTAATGTTGTACTTATCCATCAATTTTCCAAAGTGTTTATTGAAAAATTCTTTACCATCATCTGTTTGTAGGTTTTTTGGTACTCGTCCCAATTGAAAAATATATAACATGGCTTGAGTTGTTTCAAGTGCAGTTTTTGTTTTAAGTGGTACTGTCCATGCAAATTTGGAGAATGTGTCAATTACAGTTAACAAAAATCTATAATTTTTATTGTCCATAGAATAATTTCCAATTTCAACTAAATCAGCTTGCCACAGATCATCTATTCCTTTCATCACAACTCTACGACTAAAAAAGATTTTCGAGCTTGTTTCTGGAGTTCATTTACTAAAATTCTTTTTGAAGTCATTCTTTAGTATTAAGAATTATTTTCGATGTGTTGTGATCTATTTGATACACTTTTAGCTATTGACACAAACATGTATTTTTCAAATCTATAAATCTTCTCATTAACTTTTCTTTTGTATACTTTCAACAAATTTTTGTAGATATCCGTCTACCAAAAATTGTTTGATTTTGGAAATAGTTTCTTGCATTTTCTTATTCTCTTCCAACTGTAATATTATTGCATGTTGTAGCATTTCGATTTGAGTTCTTAGAGTATCATGAATATTGTTGTTACCTTCCTTAAAGTATTTTAATAGCTTGTGTTCTATTTCTTCGATTTGAGTTTGCAGAAACAATTTATTGATAACATCGTTTTCTTCCGCAGCTTTTGCCACATTTTTGATTCTTTTGTTTTGAACATCGATGTTGTTGTTCGCATCCAGAAAGAACCCCAACATTTTAGGGGCATTTTTCAATGAAATTATAATGCTTGTATCGTTTAGATAATGTCCAAACTTATCAACAGACATACTTTATATAGATTATTCTATTATATTAGCTTCGCGAAGTTCTTCAATAATTGATACAATTTCGTTATTATGATTAGTATGACCTGCTGCTTGTGATGATACCAGTAGTCGAAGTCGATCTACCATCTCATTTGGATCATCCCAGTATATATAGTTTGACTTATGAGGGTTAAACTGCATCAATCCATCACCTTTATAATTAGATATTGTCTTATTTGGTATTGATTTTGATAAAGTCTGTTGGTTTTTCTCTTTAAACATCTTTTAAATAATATCTTTATATTTATAGGCTTTCGTTCCCTTGATTTGTCCATCAGGTTTATAGTCTCTTCTGCACGCATTTGTATTAATTAAATTTTTTTATAGAGTTCTAGTTCATATTTATCATAGTTTTTTGGTATTTTATGAAACATTAGAGAAAATAGTCCTGGTGTTACAGCCCATATTTGACTACCAACATGTATTTTGTTTTCATTTAATTTGAGCTTACTATCACCAAATTTCCATTCATTATTGAAATCTTTATGTGGACCATAGCTAGTATCTAATTCATTTCTTCCTTCCAAAACAGATAAGTCAGTGTAACTCTCTTCAGCATTTGAATTTTGAGAGTAAAAATCGTCATCATCATCATCATTATCAATAGTACTTTCACCATTAGGATCAGCAAGTGAATTGCTGGTATCAAATATTGATTCTTCTACAAGTTTCTTTGGTGTACTTGTCTCCAACTTAATTTATAGGTTTCTTAAGATGATTAGAACTGTTATTATATTCAATTTCTGTTTTCATCTCATTCTTTTATTTTTGATAATTCCATTGATATTATTAGAATTATTTATAAATTTGTTTAAAGGATCTGTTATAGGTTTAAATGTATCTTAGTTGTTCACGTGTGTCTATTTCGCCCGTTTTTATACTACGAAGCTTTTTCTTCAAGACATTTCTTATCGCAATCAGCTCTTTTAAAATTTTTTCATCCATTTTCCAGCTATCAGATCAGCTTATTAGGTATCTGATCAGGTTATCAGATCAGGTTATTAGGTACCTGATAAGGTTATCAGATCAGGTTATTAGGTATCAGATCAGCTTATTAGGTATCTGATCAGCTTATTAGGTATCTGATCAGGTTATCAGATCAGCTTATTAGGTAGCTGATCAGGTTATTAGGTATCAGATCAGCTTATTAGGTACCTGATCAGCTTATTAGGTATCTGATCAGGTTATTAGGTATCTGATCAGGTTATTACGTATCAGATCAGCTTATTAGGTATGTGATCAGGTTATCAGATCAGCTTATTAGGTAACAGATCAGCTTTGTAGGTATCAGATCAGATCAGCTTATTAGGTAGATAATTAGATCAGGTATAGTTGATATTTCAAGAGCTATGTAGATGTATTATGGTTAAAGCCAGATTATATACTAAAGTTTTTCTTTTATGTAGAGCAATTTATATTGTTATGAAATAATCGAATAATTTTCTGTAGCGCCCATTGTTTAATTCATTATCTTTGCTTATCATCAAAAATCCATATTTATCCTTCCAGCACAATTGTAGTGTGTGTACACTTATGGTCACCACTGTTAGTAATATATAATGCATGTACACTTACGCTCACCACTGTAGTAATTTAAGAACCTTATTTAAAGTAACTTTATTCCTTAAAATAAGTTCACATGCATTAGTAAATCAATGCACTTTATGATTGGTCAGCAGAAACTACTGTTTTTAATGAAAATATATTTGTGCAAATGAATCGTGGGAATATATTGTTATTACTAACTAATATTGCTGACCAAATGAATGTTTTGGTATATAAGCAAGTACTTTTATAAATAAATTTTAGAATTAATTTTGACTAACTACAAACAAGTGTTTTTCAGATTTTTTCTCAAAGGGCATTTTTATGCTTAATTAATGCGGCAGTAGTGCTCAGCAAATACTTAAAATATAAACACACACATATAATCACTTCATGGCGATCCTGCCAAACCAAATTTAAATCCTGTCAAACCAAATTTAGATCCAAACAAAATTTAAATCCTGCCAAACCAAATTTAGATCCTGCCACTTTCTATTATAGAAATTTTTTTTCCATTCCACAAACAACCTTAATCTGATGACTTCCCAGGAAGAAATTAACTTCATCTTTGAAAAGTGGGAACAACTACTAGAAGAAGAATACGTACCCAAACCAATAAATCATATTGTAATCACCGAATCACCACCGCCTTGCGTACCAACACCAAAAAAAGCAGGCCCTAAACCAATCTCAATCCAGCAATATCGAGAGAGACAAGAAAAATATAAACAACATCTAGAGGAATTCAGAGAAAATCAGCCAGCTTTCAAATCAAAGAAAAGAGGAGGAAGAAAAAGACGTTTCGACAGAACCTGTGCATAACTACAAAACGTGATCAACATAAGTAAAGGATCCCAAAGGAAAAAACTAATCCACGAACTTTACATAATAAAAATAAACGGATGGAAAAACTTTAAATGAGCAACCATTTCAACGTAACTCCACAACATAGAATACAACAGATATTAGAGAACATCAGAGCAATGGGGATAGCCGATACAAAATTAGAACAAAATTCCAACACATATGCTGTAAATGAAAATAGGTTTTCGTTAAGTTTAGAGGTAGTTATGATTCTCTTGATAATTCTCATATCGTTAGGAATTTGGAAACTACTAAAAAATTATATTAAGAAACAGGTAACGAATAATGTCGTAAACAATAATTAAATAAAAAATAAATAAAATAAATCTATACATATATATATTCCTATGGAAAAAATCATTAAAGAACTTGAGACATTAATATCAAATGCAAAGAAATCAAAGGGTAGAAGATATACAGAATCGACAATAATAGAAAAATATAATATAATTAATCAACAAAGTCAACAATTGGAGAAACTAGCAGGTTACCTATCAAACCCACTAAGACAGAAAAAAATTGAAGAATTCAGGCTTTTAAAGAAAACTGCAATTGCACTTTTAAGGGAACATTCTAATATACAACCAACAAACAACAGCCCGAACATGTCGAATTTCGACAGTAAGAAAGCCCCAGATATAATCTCAACATTCGACGGAAAACATGCACACCTCGATATATTTTTATCAATGGTGGAAATGGCTCATGACGAACTTAACGAACAAGGAAAAAAGAACCTAATAAAATACGTGACTGCCATGGAATTAAATGATAGGGTTAGAAACATCCTAATGACAAAAGGCATACCTACAACATTTAACGAATTAAAATCACAGTTATCCACAAGCTTTAAGCCAATGAAAACAGCCAGTAGTCTTCATTCAGAGATTAGGAATATTAAACAAAAAGGTAAGGTGTCGGGGTTTAAAGAAAAAATTGACAAATCGATTTCTGAGTTAACTCTGGTACAATATACTGACTTAGCAGACAATTCAAATGAAATAGCACGTTCAACAATCAGAATGATGAACGAGAAACTAGCTCTAGAAACATTTCAAGAAGGACTACAAGAAAACATCAGAATAGCGGTAGTGGCAGCACAACCCAAAACACTGACACAAGCATATGAAATAGCTAGTACACAGGAAAGATTAGTGCAGACAACAAATAGATTAGAAATTTTTCATATAAGTAACCGATACAGTTACAATAACAATAAAAACTATAACAACAAAAGAACAAATACGAATAGATACAACAATCAAAGAACAAATAGTTACAACAATCAAAAAACAAATAGATACAACAATCAAAGAACAAATATATATATAACAATCAAAGAAGACAAGATTTTAACACTAATAACAACAGATATAATAACAACTACGACCATTACAATAACAATAATAACGGTAGTAACAGGAATTTTTACAATCAAAACAGAAGTATAATCAATTGTAGCATATACGATAGAAATAATACAAACCAAAGACATAACAACCCTAATGTAAGAATAATAAACCAACAGGGAAACGAAGAACACCTGGAGAATCGGAACGAATCTCCAGAGAGGGAAAATTAAAGATTTACACAATAACTACCAACACAACTAATTTTATTTTTCTAACTATCAAAAACCTGACATATAACCTGACTTTCTTAATAGATACAGGTTCCGAAATATCACTTTGTAAAGAAAATGTAATTCACGGATATAATATATTTGAGCAAGATATTTTTAGATTAAAAGGCATAACAAAGGACTATATAGAAACACTTGGATCAACTGAATTAGAATTAATAATGGGAGAACAAGAATTGAAACATAAATTTTATCTAGTGAAGAGCAACTTCCCAATCAAAACAGATGGAATTTAGGGATGGGTTTCTTTTACAAATATAACTATATAATTGATTACGATAGATACATTTTTAATAGTTGTATAAATGAAGAGAATATAATGATTCTCATAGAAAGTAATATTAAACAATTAAGGAATATAATAATACCACCAAGAAGCGAAAAAATAGTACACGTCGATGTTGAAATAACTGAAGATAGTGTAGTATGTAATAAGGAAATAGAAAAAGGAGTTTTTGTAGCAAATACGATAATACCAAAAAATGGTAATCGTCATATTAAGATACTCAATACTTTAGAAACACCTATTCGACTATCATTACTCAAACTAGCTACAATACCTTTGCAACATTATCACATTTATAAAGCTACTGACCAAAATGAAAACAATTATTCAGAAGAAAGATTCCAGAAACTGCTGAGGACAATTAAATTCGAAAATTTTGATGATGAACAACAGAAAGCCCTTTACAAAATACTAAAGCATTACCAAAACATATTTCATCTCGAAGGAGAAAATTTGACAACTAATAGTTTCTACAAACAAAATATAGAACTAAAGGATAATAGGCCTATATATACAAAAAATTATCGTCTACCACAAACTCAACTAAAAGAAATAGAGAGACAAGTACAGAATTTATTACATGAAAATATAATAGAACCATCAATTAGTCCATATAATTCCCCTTTACTATTAGTACCAAAAAAAGGACAAGACGACAAAAAGAAATGGCGATTGGTTGTAGATTACAGACGTTTAAATGATAAAATCGTAAGGGACAAATTTCCCCTACCACGATTGGAAGATGTTTTAGACAAACTAGGACGAGCAAAATATTTTTGAACTTTTGACATGACAAATTCTTTTCACCAGATAGAACTAGATACAACATCAAGACCACTTAAAGCATTTTCAACTAGTAACGGTCACTATCAATATAATAGATTACCTTTTGGACTGAAAATATCATCAAACAGTTTTCAGAGAATGATTACCATAGCATTATCGGGATTACAATCAGAAGCATTTCTATATGTGAATGATATATTTGTTTTTGGATGTAGCCTTAAACACCACAACGAAAATCTTTTAAAAGTATTTGAAAGACTAAAACAATACAATTTGAAATTAAATGCAGAAAAATTGTGTTTCTTAAAACCTGAAGTCCTATATTTGGGACATCTTATTACAAAAGATGGTATTAAAACTGATCCATCAAAATATAAAATAATTGAACAATATCCTATTCCAAAAAATTCAGATGACGTCAAAAAATTTATAGCTTTCTGTAATTACTATAGACGATTTATACCGGATTTTGCTAAAATAGCAAACTGCTTAAATAATTTACTGAAAAAGAAAGTCAAATTTAACTGGACAGAAGATTGCCAAAGCGCATTTGACACATTAAGAGACATATTAAAAAATCCACCTATATTACAATAGCCTGATTTTGAGAAACCATTTGTACTAACCACAGACGCCTCAAACGTAGCTTTGGGAGCTATACTATCGCAAGGCGAAATCGGTAACGACTTGCCAATATCGTATGCAAGCAGATCACTAAATAGACACGAAAAGAACAAATCTGTTATAGAGAAAGAATTATTAGGAATTTATTGGGGCATACAATTTTTTAGACCATATATATATGGAAGGAAATTCACTGTCGTGACAGACCATAGGCCTCTCATTGCCTTATTCTCACATAAAAACCCTTCCTCAAAACTAACTAGAATCCGACTTGAACTATCAGATTATGACTTTGACATAATATACAAAAAAGGAGCCAACAACACTAACGCGGACGCGTTATCTCGTATTGAAATAAATTCAAATATATTAAAAGAAATGATTCCACACTGTATTGATGAAAAAGAAAGAAAAACTCTGGCAATAACGCGTAACATGCATAACAAGAATATAAAAGATAAAAAGAATGTAGAAATCGAGAATAAGAAAAAGGATAGCATATCTCAAGAGGAGACTGATCACCTCCATATGTCGGATTGCACGTCAATAAATGATATAAAGAAGCTTCAAAGATTAAAATTTGTATATGAGAATAATGATAATAACAATCTGCAGAATATAAATAATGATAAAATTACACGCGTGATATGCAATAAAAATGAAAATCCTATGTTTTCAGAAACATTTATGGAGAAACTTTTATTGAAATTAAAGAAATTAAGGGCCATTATTACAACTTGACAATAGCTAAAAGCAGGCTTTTGTTGGACGGATAAACAGTTTATCATCACTACAAATTTACTTTAACCTACCAGGTATGATGCACCTGACTTTAACTTATCGCTCACTTTCATTTAAAGTAAAGTTTTAATAAAGGAAAACCTTTTATTCGTCCGACAAAATCCTGCCTTTAGCTATTGCCTAGTTGTAATAATGGCCCTAAGATTTAAAAAGTACGTACTATATAATAATGATGAAATTTTTAAATATACAACGGCCGAAAAATTGAAAGAAGAATATAATAAAGTGAAAAATAATGAAGTCGACATAATTATAAATAGAATGCCAAAGAGAATTAATGATAATATAAAACAATACAGAATAATTGAAGAATTTCATAACGCACCTTATAGTGGACATTGCGGAATAAGAAAGACATTAATCAAATTAAAACAGAGATTCGTTTGGCAAAATATGAACAAAATGGTTAAAAGCTACATAAGATCATGTGAGTCATGCCAAAAGAACAAACAAGTAAGGTATACAAAAGAACCCTTTTCAGTAACAGATACACCATCAAATAGTTTTGACACTATAGTAATGGACACAGTTGGACCACTAAGACCTTCAGGCAACTTTAGATATATACTTACAATGCAATGCGAACTGACTAAATACGTTATAGCTTGTCCAATTGAATCAAAGGATGCCAAGACTGTAGCAAGAACACTAGTAGAACAGGTCATATTAAAATACGGTATATTTAACATTCTCAAAACTGATAGAGGGACAGAATTCACTAACGAGTTAATGAAAGAAATTTGTGTATTATTAAAAATAAAACAGAACTTTTCGACACCTTACCATCATGAAACTTTGGGAACAATAGCACGAAACCATCGTGTTCTGAATGAATATTTCCTAAATTTCGTTGAAGACAACCATTGGCATGAATGGATATCATACTTCGCTTTTGCCTTTAACACAACTCCTAACGTAGACACTGAATATACGCCATTTGAATTAGTATACGGAAAACTACCTAGACTACCAAGTGACGAATTGAATAACCCTAAAAAAATTTACAACCTCGATAGCTACCTAAATGAACCCAAGATTAGACTTCGTTACTCATTGCAGAAGGCAAAAGACATTATTTCGAATGTAAAGAATCAGAGAAAATTAGGATCTGAAAGAAAACAGAACAAAATAGAACTAAAAATAGGAGACCAAGTTTTAGTTAAAACTGGAAACAGAAAAAAATTAGAAGCTCCATATAAGGGTCCATACAAGATATTAGACATAGATGACTTAAATATCATCATAGAAATTGATAAAACAAAAACTAAATGCATACACAAAAATAATTTTAAAAAATTTTATTCCTAAGAATCTATTCAAAATATCGTAAAACTAAAACTTATCTTAAGAAGAAATAAATAATTGTTTATATATAATATTTGCATCAATCAAAAAAAAAACAAAGAAAAAAATATATATACATATATATAACAAATAAAAAGTAGGAACTTATAATAAAATGCATGAAATATTTATTTGGATCGATAGTTGGGTCGATATAATTTAATGTTTGAAGATTATTTCATGCAAATGTTGGCCGCGGCTGCGCCTCAAATGGTCCATCCGCTTAGTCCAATTTTGGCATACTCTTTCCAACATTTCGGCCGGTATCTCACGAATAATGTTGGCAATGTTGGCTTCCAGTGCGTCAATCGAAGCGGGCTTGTCGCTATAGACATTAGCCTTAACATAGCCTCACAAAAAATAGTCTAGAGGCGTTAAATCGCACGATCTGGGCGGCCAATTGACTGGTCCCAAGGGTGAAATAAACTGTTCACCGAACTCGCCTCTCAATTGGTCCATTGTTTCGCGTGCTGTGTGGCATGTGGCACCGTCTTGTTGAAACCACATGTCATGCAAGTCAAGCTCTTCCATTTTGGGCAGAAAAAAGTTTGTTATCATCGCACGGTAGCGCTCACCATTCACAGTAACGTTGTGATTCGCATCATCTTTGAAGAAATACGGCCCAATGATGCCGCCAGCCCATAATCCGCACCAAACGGTTGTTTTTTGTGGATGCATTGGTAGCTCTTGCAATGCTTCTGGCTGCTCTTCACTCCAAATACGGCAGTTTTGCTTATTCACGTATCCATTCAACCAGAAATGAGCCTCGTCCCTGAACACAATTCTTCGATAAAAAAGTGGATCTTCATCTAACTTTTCAAGAGCCCATTCACCAAAAATTTGGCAAGCGTTGTTCGTTTGTAAGACGATTCATGATTAAATTATAGACCAAACTGAAGATGTTTGACAGTGACACAAGATACAAAACGTGCGTGAGCTGTCAAAACTAGTGTTGCCAAAAAGATAATAGCAAAAAAATCACTCGTTATAACAATATATCTTTAAATCTATTATATACACATAATACACAATAATTTTAAATTCATTTATTAACATTTTTATTTTAAATAATACCCAAATTCAAAAGGGTGAGGGTGTAGTGTGTGTACACTTATGCTCACCACTGTTAGTAATATATAATGCATGTACACTTACGCTCACCACTGTAATAATTTAAGAACCTTATTTAAAGTAACTTTATTCTTTAAAATAAGTTCACATGCATTAGTAAATCAATGCACTTTATGATTGGTCAGCAGAAACTAATGTTTTTAATGAAAATATATTTGTGCAAATGAATCGTGGGAATATATTGTTATTACTAACTAATATTGCTGACCAAATGAATATTTTAGTATATAAGCAAGTACTTTTATAAATAAATTTTAGACTTAATTTTGACTAACTACAAACAAGTGTTTTTCAGATTTTTTCTCAAAGGGCATTTTTATGCTCAATTAATGCTCAGCAAATACTTAAAATATAAACACACACATATAATCACTTCACAATCGACAAATTTCATGAAACTTTGCATAACTCATATCGCTGGCAACATGATCCCTATAAATATGTTTCATATTTGTCTCAACTTGTTGAAACATTATAATCATATTCGCATTGTCTCTTATTAAATGCTTGGGAATTCTGGTATAAGTTTGGCACAAGTAGAATGAATCAACATCCCTATGTCGTCCCATACAAAAATAAGCTCGTATATTATTCTGCTTCTCACATGCAACATCATCAAATATCATAATTGAATTAGTTTTAGCTTTGTCAGGGGGAATAATTGATTCATTTTCGGTGAATGTGTAATATCCCATTCTTTTAATAGGTGTAATTAATCTCTTCAAGTATTCATATTTCGGCTGATATAGAGATTTTGAGTATAACTAGATGTTTTCAAACTTTAGTCCATTGGGACTTTCTAGTAAGCCAATCATAACATTAGTATTTCCACAATTTGATGGTCCCATTATTAGAGCACGAATAGAATTTGGTAAGAGTGAACTATGTTTTATTTTTGAACTGATGTTCGATGAATCATCAATGTTTCGAACTAAAATATGTTTATGTTGTTTTACTAACTGCATTTTTATAACTAAATGCAATTCATGTTTGTTACCTTTTATTATAGAAAAAATAAATAAATAAGATGGTAATACATTATCAAAAGTCATTTAGTCATAAAAACACCTTCGTTGGATCAGGTTTACTAGATAAAATAATAAACTCTCTTCCTGTTGAACTTATCTTCCTGGATATCAATACTGTGGACCTGGAACTAAACTACAAAAACGTTTAAATCGAGGTGATAAAGGAATCAATTTATTGGACTCTGCCTGCAAAAATCAAGGCATAGCTTATTCTAAAAATAAAGATTTAAATATTAGACATAAAGCTGATAAAATTCTTGAAATTCAGCTTGGGATCGAGTTTTATCAAAAGATAGCAGTCTTGCAGAAAAATCATTTGTATATATGGTTACTTACGCTATGAAAGCCAAAACAAAATTTGGTATGGGTGTGGAGAAAAAGAAAAATGTTAAGAAACCTAAATTAAATGGTAAAAAATTGTTCAGTTCATCAATTAGAGCTGCAACAAAAATACTAAAGGAGAAAAAACCTTTAGACATTAACAATGCTATTAGAATAGCACGTAAAACGATCAACAATACATTAAAAGGCAGAAAATCTCAAGTTATAATACCTCGCATAATAAATGTACCAAAAATTGGTGGTTTTTTACCACTAATACCGATTTTAACTGCTCTGGGTGCAATTGGAAGTCTAACGACTTGAGCTGCTGCTATAGCTAAGGCTGTAAATGCGACAAAGAATGCTAAAAATCAGCTTGATGAAGCAATTCGACATAATAAAGCGATGGAATCTATAGCTGTTGGTAAAGGACTTTACCTAAAACCATATAAAAATGGTTATGGTTTATGTCTAATATTTAAATCTTTATTTTTAGAATAAGCTATGCCTTGATTTTTGCAGGCAGAGTCCAATAAATTGATTCCTTTATCACCTCGATTTAAACGTTTTTGTAGTTTAGTTCCAGGTCCACAGTATTGATATCCAGGAAGATAAGTTCAACAGGAAGAGAGTTTATTATTTTATCTAGTAAACCTGATCCAACGAAGGTGTTTTTATGACTAAATGACTTTTGATAATGTATTACCATCTTATTTATTTATTTTTTCTATAATAAAAGGTAACAAACATGAATTGCATTTAGTTATAAAAATGCAGTTAGTAAAACAACATAAACATATTTTAGTTCGAAACATTGATGATTCATCGAACATCAGTTCAAAAATAAAACATAGTTCACTCTTACCAAATTCTATTCGTGCTCTAATAATGGGACCATCAAATTGTGGAAAGACTAATGTTATGATTGGCTTACTAGAAAGTCCCAATGGACTAAAGTTTGAAAACATCTAGTTATACTCAAAATCTCTATATCAGCCGAAATATGAATACTTGAAGAGATTAATTACACCTATTAAAAGAATGGGATATTACACATTCACCGAAAATGAATCAATTATTCCCCCTGACAAAGCTAAAACTAATTCAATTATGATATTTGATGATGTTGCATGTGAGAAGCAGAATAATATACGAGCTTATTTTTGTATGGGACGACATAGGGATGTTGATTCATTCTACTTGTGCCAAACTTATACCAGAATTCCCAAGCATTTAATAAGAGACAATGCGAATATGATTATAATGTTTCAACAAGTTGAGACAAATATGAAACATATTTATAGGGATCATGTTGCCAGCGATATGAGTTATGCAAAGTTTCATGAAATTTGTCGATTGTGAAGTGATTATATGTGTGTGTTTATATTTTAAGTATTTGCTGAGCATTAATTGAGCATAAAAATGCCCTTTGAGAAAAAATCTGAAAAACACTTGTTTGTAGTTAGTCAAAATTAAGTCTAAAATTTATTTATAAAAGTACTTGCTTATATACTAAAATATTCATTTGGTCAGCAATATTAGTTAGTAATAACAATATATTCCCACGATTCATTTGCACAAATATATTTTCATTAAAAACATTAGTTTCTGCTGACCAATCATAAAGTGCATTGATTTACTAATGCATGTGAACTTATTTTAAAGAATAAAGTTACTTTAAATAAGGTTCTTAAATTATTACAGTGGTGAGCGTAAGTGTACATGCATTATATATTACTAACAGTGGTGAGCATAAGTGAAAGCCAAAACAAAATTTGGTATGGGTGTGGAGAAAAAGAAAAATGTTAAGAAACCTAAATTAAATGGTAAAAAATTGTTCAGTTCATCAATTAGAGCTGCAACAAAAATACTAAAGGAGAAAAAACCTTTAGACATTAACAATGCTATTAGAATAGCACGTAAAACGATCAACAATACATTAAAAGGCAGAAAATCTCAAGTTATAATACCTCGCATAATAAATGTACCAAAAATTGGTGGTTTTTTACCACTAATACCGATTTTAACTGCTCTGGGTGCAATTGGAAGTCTAACGACTTGAGCTGCTGCTATAGCTAAGGCTGTAAATGCGACAAAGAATGCTAAAAATCAGCTTGATGAAGCAATTCGACATAATAAAGCGATGGAATCTATAGCTGTTGGTAAAGGACTTTACCTAAAACCATATAAAAATGGTTATGGTTTAGTTTATAAAGAGCAGACAAAAAACTCTTAAAAATGCTACCTAATAGACCACTATCAGAAGGAGTCTTGAGAAATTTTTCAATCAAAATTCCACATTTTAGAGAAGTTTTCATGTTGGACTCACTACCAAAACGACCAAAGAAAAAAGAATGTGGAATAATCAATTTGGATATATCAACAGGACCTGGTACACATTGGGTAGCATATTATAAAACATCAATAAAAAAGAATATTTCGATAGTTTTGGAAACTTACAACCTCCTTCGGAAGTACTCAAATATCTGGGCAGAAATATAAAATACAACTATAATCAACATCAGAATTTTAATACATTTACCTGTGGTCATTTATGTCTTAAGTTTCTTTATGAAATAACTGAAAATATTAAATAAAAAACACAATTGTATTTATATATACTTCACAAAACTCTTTAATGCATTTTTATTTATTTATTTATAATTTACAATACAGAATTAATTTTTTATTTTTTTATTCCCAAATGGGATATTGAGCATTTTGAATCAAAAATTCGTCCATCTCACTCTCAAGGATTAATCTTTGTTCACCATCTCTGCGTACTTGAAATATTCCACTCGAGAGATTCTTAATTTCATCATCTGTCAGAGTATTATATCTTTTAGGTAGAAACATTATATTTTTTTTCCATCTCAACTCTTAGTGTTCGTCCATATTTTGTTGTTACCCGTGTTATATTTTGAACAGGATATTTAGCAGCTACATCTAGATCCTTTATGTGAATTAAACTTCTGTTGTTTAGAGAATTAAATTTTGATATTAAATTTTTTGAGGAGCTCATTTTTTAAATAGATCTTGTCACTTTGAATCTTTAATTGAAATTGATCTTGAAAGTAGCGATGATGAGTCCAATAAGCCTAACCGAAAATATTTATTGTGAGAAGGTTAATATGTATGTATATGTGGAGAAATAGTGCTAGAGAGATAGGGATAGATATATAGGAATATTAATATGAATGTTCCTTCTTTTAATTTTTTAATAGTCTCTGTGAAAATGAGTTGGAAAGAGAAATATGTATATTCTATACCCTCTATTCTAGAAGGATTATAGGAAAATGGAGAAGGATATAAGAGAAGGAAAAAATAATATTGAATTTTATTCACTTTGTAGCTAAATATTTAGAAAAAAATTATCAGTATCGACTAATCCTTTGAAAAAGTAAACAGCAACAAAATTAATACGGAATATTAACAAAAATGAGTCAAATAAGAAGGAGTCTTAATAAATTTATATCGGATTTTGATAACTTTAGACTATACGATCATTGGGAAATGATCATATTTTTTCAAAATATGCTGGACGAGAATGATGAATTTGATGTTATGGAAGATGAGGACAACACAGAAGGACATTTTAAATGCTGTCCCTGGTATGATCCGAATTGTGAGGAAGGACCTGATACATGTAGGTGCTCGATATACTTTCTACGGAAAGCTATATTAGAAATTTTAATGGAATCTTATTATACAATGTTTCAACCATCATCATTAAATTTAATAAATAAAATAGTATTATTAAAAAAAATATTCACTGTCTTGTAATATTTTTTGTAAAGGATAATTAGGAAAATTAAAGAAATTTTTGAGTTAAAAATTTAATGAATAACTTATGAGATTATCCAACTTTTTTGACTCTGTAAAATGTTGAAATAATTAAATTTAATACAATTTCATAATGTTGTGAAATTCAAATTCCCTTGTCAAGAAATAAACAAATCAAATCAAGATTATGCAGGATTTAACAGTACAGTTAAACTTATAAACAAACAAAAATTTGCAAGTAAGCAAAAAACAAGACAAGAATTGTTTTGATCCAACAAAAATTTTTTCTCTGCTAGCAGCAAGACGTGTATGCACAGTCAACGTCAACGTTTTTTCAATTTGATGATATCAGGGCTGAACAAGAAAATAAAACAAAGATTGTTTAATGTTTTTGATATTAATAAGATTTTTCTATTATTATTTAATTTGTTTCTTTTATCATTAGAATGAGATGAAAACAGAAATTAAATATAATAACAGCTCTAATCATCTTAAGAAACTATCAATTAACTTGGAGACAAGTACGCGAAAGAAACTTGTTGAAGAATCAATATTTGATACCAGCAATTCACTTGCTGAACCTAATGGTGAAAGTACTACTGATAATGATGATGATGACGATTTTTACTCTCAAAATTCAAATGCTGAAGAGAGTTACACTGACTTATCTGTTTTAGAAGGAAGAAATAAATTAGATACTAACTATGGTCCACATAAAGATTTCAATAATGAATGGAAATTTGGTGATAGTAAGCTTAAATTAAATGAAAACAAAATACATGTTGGTAGTCAAATATGGGCTCTAACACCAGGACTATTTTCTCTAATGTTTCATAAAATACCAAAAAACTATGATAAATATGAACTAGAACTCTACAAAAAAAATTTAATTTATACAAATACGTACAGAAGAGACTATAAACCTGATGGACAAATCAAGGGAACGAAAGCCTATAAATATAAAGATATTATTTAAAAGATGTTTAAAGAGAAAAACAAACAGACTTTATCAAAATCAATACCAAATAAGACAATATCTAATTATAAAGGTGATGGATTGATGCAGTTTAACCCTCATAAGTCAAACTATATATACTGGGATGATCCAAATGAGATGGTAGATCGACTTCGACTACTGGTATCATCACAAGCTGCAGGTCATACTAATCATAATAACGAAATTGTATCAATTATTGACGAACTTCGCGAAGCTAATATAATAGGATAATCTAAATAAAGTATGTCTGTTGACAAGTTTGGACATTATCTAAACGATACAAGCAATATAATTTCATTGAAAAATGCCCCTAAAATGTTGGGGTTCTTTATGGATGCGAACAACAACATCGATGTCCAAAACAAAAGAATCAAAAATGTGGCAAAAGCTGTGGAAGAAAACGATGTTATCAATAAATTGTTTCTGCAAACTCAAATCGAAGAAATAGAACACAAGCTATTAAAATGTGCTAAGGAAGATAACAACAATATTCATGATACTCTAAGAACTCAAATCGAAATGGTACAACATGCAATAATATTACAGTTGGAAGAGAATAAGAAAATGCAAGAAACTATTTCCAAAATCAAAAAATTTTTGGAAGACGGATATCTACAAAAATTTGTTGAAAGTATACAAAAGACAAGTTAATGAGAAGATTTATAGATTTGAAAAATACATGTTTGTGTCAATAGCTAAAAGTGTATCAAATAGATCACAACACATCGAAAATAATTCTTAATACTAAAAAATTACTTCAAAAAGAATTTTAGTAAATGAACTCCATAAACAAGCTCGAAAATCTTTTTTACGACGTAGAGTTGTGATGAAAGGAATAGATGATCTTTGGCAAGCTGATTTAGTTGAAATGGGAAATTATCCTATGGACAATAAAAATTATAGATTTTTGTTAACTGTAATTGACACATTCTCCAAATTTGCATGGGCAGTACCACTTAAAACCAAAACTGCACTTGAAACAACCCAAGCAATGTCAGATATTTTTCAATTGGGACGAGTACCAAAAAACCTACAAACAGATGATGGTAAAGAATTTTTCAATAAACACTTTGGAAAATTGATGGATAAGTACAAAATTAATCACTATTCAACGTATAGCAGAATGAAAGCATCAATAGTAGAACGATTTAATAGAACATTAAAGGGGATGATGTGGAAAGAATAAGCATATTTTTCAAAAAGGCTATACTCCAAACTGGACAACAGAAATTTTCACAATTAAATCAATTCAAAATACATATCCCACAACACACATATTCGAAGAATATCGTGAAAACCTATTAAAGGTGGATTTTATGATGAAGAACTTTTAAAAACAAGATTTCCTAATACATATCTAGTTGAAAAGATTATTAAAACCAGAGGAGCCAAAGCATTTGTTAAATGATTAGGATTTAGTAACGATCACAATTCATGGATAAGTAAAGATGAAATATTATAGTTGAAACATTATCAGCAATTATTATACATACATACTTAGTACTTAAGATTATAATGTAAATTTAAAATAAAAAAGATGAAATAAATATGTAAATCCTTTTTATAAACTATTTTGTGTTGAACTTATTTATTCGTAATCAGACAGCCATAATGTCAATAACACTTACTCTAGGCTCCAACTCATCAGAGTTATTCCCTTATTACTTCCCTTCTATTGATTTAAATGGGGCATATGAGTGAACTGATTTTCATTCATATAATAGCATCCCTATCATTCATATAAGAGCATGTCTACAACAATTTGTTTCATATAGGTGAAAATGTGATTGAAACACCAATTGTATCTTATGAATTGAATGATATAGTTGATTATATAGAGAAACAATATAAACGCTACAATCCAGAAAATAGAATTTTTAGAGAAGCCAATAACAATACAATGCAAGTTAAAGTCAACAGCTCTAAGGATGAAATATATTTTAATAAAGAAAATACAATTGGAAAACTCTTGGGGTTCAATAGTAAAATCCTAACTCCAAACGTAGATCATTATTCTGATCTTCCAGTTAATATTTTCAAGGTGAATCTGTTGCGAATTGAAAGTAGTATCGCTGTTAATACATATATGAATAATTCCAAGGCCCATACACTACATGAATTTCCGATTAATGTGCCTCCAAGCTATAAAAAAGATGAGATACCTCGAAATCTCATCTATTTACCGGTGAACTCCAGAGAGATAAGTTCACTAGCTCTACGAGTAGTTGATCAGCACGGTGATTTAATTAATTTCCGAGGAGAGGAAATAACAATACGAATTCATTTAAAACCAACTAAATAATGATAATATTCAACTCGAGTATATCACAGAATATAGCAACAACAACAACACCATCAGCATACGAACCTAAAATATTATCACGACCTAAACCACAATTAAAGAGGTCAATTCATCAAAAAACTCTAACGACAGCAAATAAAAATTTTCTCATGTCATTGAATTTTAAATTGAAGGCAAAATGAGTTCAATAATAAATGTCTTAGATAAACCCTTATCTGATGAAAATATAATCAAAAAGGACTATCATACATACGTGCCATACCTACAATCTTACAACAATAATGATGAAATTCACATTTCAATTCAAAATCAAGATTTGTATGTGTTACCTAGTGAAAGTTATATATATATATATATATATATATATATATATATATATATATATATATATATATATATATATATATATATATATATATATATATATATATATATATATATATATATATATATATATATATATATATATATATATATATATATATATATATATATATATATATATATATAATATATATGTCGAGTTATCTGTTGTAGATGAGAAAACCTCCACATCTACAGACAACTTTAAATTAAAAAACAACTTTGTTGCATATCTCTTTGATGAAATTCGTTATAACTTAATGGTATTGAAATTGATCATACAAGATATTTAGGAGGTACAAGTACCATAAAAAATTTGGTTTCTTTATCACCAACGGAAAGCACTGGAATGCAGAATGCTGGCTGGAATAAAATTGATGATTTAAAACTGGTTAATGGATATTTTAACTTTTATGTACCCTTAAAAATGCTTTTGGGTTTCTCTGAAGACTACAACAAAGTCATACTAAATGGAAAATATGAATTGATACTCTTGCGTAATAAGAACGATGAAGATCTTGGACACTCGAGCGATTCCACGGAAAAAGCAAAACTTTCAATTTCACTCATCTCATGGAAAATTCCACATGTACAATTATCTGATTTTAGCAAGTTGAATATGATAAAAATTATTAACAATGGTGCTTCTATACCGATGGCATTCCGTAGTTGGGATTGTCATGTTAATCCACAACTTAATACTGGAACAAATCATATCTGGAATGTTAAATTAGCTGCAAGCAGAGAACGACCCCGTTTTGTATTGATTGCTTTTCAACAAGAAAATAAGTTTGTTCATTGTGACCTGACAAATTTAAAAGTACATTTAAATTCAGTATCATATCCATATGATGACCTAAATATCAAATTTAAGAATGAACGCTATGCAATACTATATATGTATTTAAGATTTCAACAGAGCTATTAAATGAGGGAATCTCAACCGCTTCTAACGGCTCAAAAATTTAAAAATAATGCACCGATTATTGTAGTAGATGTCAGCCATCAAAACGAATCGCTCAATAACGGACCAATTGATATAAAAATTGAATTTGAAACAGCTACAAATATTGCCTCAAAGACATCAGCTTACTGCATTCTTTTTCATGATCGCATAATTGAATATGTACCCATAAAAGGATAAGTCCGAAAAGTCTTATAAAGTAAACAATATGGATGATAATATAGTTTGTATAGATACGCAAGGATTCAAAAGCGATTCAAATGATTTCATCGCAAAAGAAGTAGAACCCCCCTTTGATTTTAAATGTCTATCGCCAAAGAAGCAAAAAGAAGTAAACTGGTTAACAAAGAACTATCATCACCTAAAGTGGAACGATGGATCAGTCACATTTCAAGGCGTCTGCAAGTTTTTAAAAGCTAATGTACGTTATTCTAAAATATATGTTAAAGGAGAAGAAAAGAGACAATGGCTAGAAAAAATACTAAAAAAAAGAGTTTTTAACATCGAGGATTTGGATGCATCAACTTTAAACAAATGGAAATTAAATATCCCGATTATTTATATTGTAATTATCATACATATGGTGTTTGCGCATTAAGAAATGCTCTTTTACTAACAAAAGAAATATCTTGTTTAAAATAATTTATATATACAAATTATTATTATTGTTGTCTTAAAATTAACAATTTTAAAATTTTTTAATCACTTAAATATAGTTAATAAAAATTAAATGCATAGAAAAAAAATTAAAACAACTGTTTTTTTATTTCAAATACAACACAACTAAATGATGACTAATAAAATTTTGTTATCAAATGATGACTCATTCTCAAAAAATGTGCAGCTGAATAAACAAAGTCATAAACATGATTCTGCAAAACAAATAATCAGACGGACATTTCAAATGATGACTCATTCTCAAAAAATGTGCAGCTGAATAAACAAAGCAATAAACATGATTCTGTAGAACAAATATTCAAATTATTATCCCAAGAAATAAACAAGACGGATATTTGAAACGACATACACACATTCTTCACAAATCTAAAGATAAGAAAAAAGAAACACACACACCCATCCCCCACACATCCACGCACCCACAGCCATGCACAAAGTAAATGTAAACACAAGCACCACAAAAAAATTATCAAGAACAAAAAAATAATAATAGCGATACAATAAACCCCGTAGGAACCCAAGTCGACTTTTTTATCTACAAGTTTGATGACGCTGTCACCAAACTTGTCTACACTATTTATTTCCACATATAATCTAAAACACTACCCAATGTCTCAATATCACCCCATAAGAACCATATTGTCTATACTAAGCCAATACTTTCAAGCTCTAAACTCACTACCCAATGTCTCAATATCACCCCATAAGAACCACATTGTCTATAGTAAGCCAATACTTTTAAGCTCCAAACTCACTACCCAATGTCTCAATATCACCCCATAAGAACCACATTGTCTATTCTCAATCAATTGTTCCTAGGTCACTATCTCAACACAACCAAACCCACGAAGCGACGGAAAACATCCAAGGTCTATGGTAGGTATCGAACCCCACTCACCCACAGATACACCCATATCCGAAATTCATATAACACAAAATATTATCTATAATATAATTTCACACTAACACTTTAACTCAATAATAATTCATCACAATTTTTTTTAACAACCTACAGGGTACTTTCAGTTTTTTTCCACGGGTATCAAATTACACTTTTGTTTATTTAACAATTAAAATTTCAAATTTTAATTACCCAAATTTTAAAATTTTAATAGGGGCCGTACATACTGTTCATATCTACTTGCCTTGAGGAACTCCGGCTTCAATGGGTTGCGGAGGGCTTAGAAAATTACTTTCTTTAACAACAAATTTTTGCTCAGTTAAGTAGCTTTCTAAAAGTTTAAGGATGTTTTCGGGTAGGTTTTCCTTTAGTTTATGTAGATTTTCAAATAGTTTTGACATGTTAGACAACAGGCCTATAGGCCTATAGGACTCCATCTTCGTATTATCTTTGTCTGGCTTAGGTATCATGGTAATCAGCGAAACTTTCCATTCTATGGGATAGCATTTGAGGCGCAAAATACTGTTAAAAATAAATAGAATTATCCATTTTGCAGTAAAGGGTAGCTCTAAGAGCATTTTATTGCTTATTTTATCAGCGCTTAGAGCTTTTTTCGAGTTTAAGCCCGCAATACTGTGTTCAATCTCACAAATATTGAACCTCAAAGTAACATCTGGTGTAGCGAGGACTGGTGGCAGCTCAACTATAGTGTTCATGTCAGGAATACGTGTAAACGATATTCAGTTGCTTGTAAACCCATCGAAAGAATTCGCACGTGTAGATTCCTGTAATACTTGTCTCCTCTGGACTCTCCGCCCGAATGCACCTGCCGCCGCCAGTTTTTATCGGCTTCGGTCATTTTTAGCCGGCTCCTGGTAATTTCCATCGTTGAACTCTTAATTGGATTTTGAACAGCGAAGACAACAGGCGAACTAGTTTATCCTATTCTTATGTTAACAGTGTTTCAGTGTTATTATCCAGTGTTTAATAAAAAAAAATAGAAAAAAAAGCGACGTGGTATCATTCTGGTGGAAACTTTTGGGTGCTAACACATCTCGACGTTAACATTTGGTCCTTCTCCGCTAAAGGAATCCAGCCAGAAATTAAGTATAGCAGCAATCGAGGTACGTAGTTCTGAATTTGAAATTTTTGTGAATAAAAGTGAAGAAACGTGTCTCAAAGTTTGTGTGGCTCATTTAATTTGCTTGACTCATTTCTGTTGTGTGGCACAAAGAACCAAAGCATAAAAAGTATCGTAAATTTACGGCGGTTATATGAAATTTATTTCTTTGGCTCTTTGTGTAATTATACTTCAAATTAAATCGCCTGGAAATCGTATGATTTGGTAGCCATTTTACCATTTGTCAGCTCACTGAAATCGCGTGATAATTTTTACGATCACCGTTAACTTGACCCGTTAATTTTTGTTGTTGGCACTTAAACAAATAGATCAAAATTAAGTCGCGTGATTTATCTGCCTTTTGTTGTTCAAAGCGACATTTTTTATTGATTTTGAGTGGCCATCTTTTATTTAGTTGTTGGTTCAAGGTAACCCCAATTTTTTTTGTGGAGAAATAACCTCTAAATAAAGGCAGCTTTAAACTTTTCTAAACACAAAGTTATAATGGCGTCAATAGAGGAATTTACAGAAATAGTAGAAGAGATCTTAGCATTTGAGAAAAGGCTCAAAGGGGAAGATTTCTCAGTTTATACAATGGAAGCCATAGAATGTGAAAAAGAAGAGTTAGGCAGATTATGGACGACATATAGGACAATTTACGAGCTATGCGCAAAGGACTCAGGGGAAAAAAAGAAAGAAGGAGTGTCGATCACCAAGACACATAGCCAGGCCCATAAGGTGCATGTGAAATGCGTAAACATTTTAGCGAGAGCCAGCCGTGGGTTGCGCAAGGACAATGTAGAAGCTTCCACTTCAGTGGTTCCCAATCACAGTTTTCCCATTCCGGTACAAGCATGCGACATTGAGGTTTTTCGGGGCGATTACGAATCATGGCCCACATTTAGAGATTTATTTACTACAATTTATATAAATAATGCACGTTTAGGCCCTGTAGAAAAATTATGTTATCTTTTTCAAAAGACAAGTGGTGATGCGCGTGAGGTTAACAGAAACATCACTGTAACCGCTGATAATTTCGCGATTGCTTGGGGAAATTTAAAAGCCACCTACGAAAATAAACGGGTACTATTCAATGGGCAGATGAGTTTATTATATAATTTGGCTCATTGTCAAGAGGAATCTGCTTCGGAAATTAAACGGCTCCAAAGAGAAATAAATAATTGTATGTCTACGTTGAGGCTATACAATATTGATATCGATGCGTGGGAACCATTGTTTGTGTTTCATTGTTCCATTAGGCTTCCCGAGCAAACATTGAATTTGTGGGAACAGTCTGTTAAAAATAAGTCTGAGATTCCTAAATGGAAAGAAATAAATGAGTTTCTAACTGATAGGTTCCGAGCTCTTGAAAGCGTTTCGAATATTCGTGCCAGTGGTCCCCAAACCAGCAACTATTTTGTTAATCAGAATCCAATTAGGTCCAAGCAATTAAAGGCACATCACACTAAAGTAAATGTACCACAATGTAGATTATGCAAACAGGCCCATGAGCTAAGCTCTTGCGTAAAATTTTTGAGCATGGATTATAAAAATCGCGTTTCAAGTTTGAGAAAATTCAGATACTGCTTCAACTGCTTGAAAGGAGGGCATTTATTTGGAGATTGTCCAAGTAATAACGGTTGCTCGAAGTGTAAAAAGAAACATCACGTTCTTTTACATAGAGAGTTTGTCAATAAACCGGCACAAAGAGTTCACGAAAATTATGAACCATCAAAAAATAAACCGCAGTTTTCCGCTCAAATAATTGATGGGCCTTCTACATCTAGCGCTGCTTATGCTTTTAATGCTGCTTCGAATGTTGTTCAAAACCATGACCATTCAGTTTCAAAAAAGGTTTTACTGGCTACTGCATGGGTTAATATTAACAATAATGGCTCCAATTTTAAAGTGCGAGCGTTAATTGATCCATGTTCAGATGAGAGTTTTATATCTGAAAAAATTTGTAAGTTGCTCAAGTTGTCCACTGTACCCGTATCAGCTGTGGTCGCAGGTCTAGGTGGAGAAGTTGTTAGCAGAGTTAGTAAAATGGCCAGTTTTTCCGTATTTTCTTTAATAAATCCCAATTTGAGTTTGAAAGTTTCTGCTTTGGTGGTCTCTCAAGTCACTGGAAATGTTCCAACTATGTCGTTCACCCCTAATAAAAACTTTAATCTACCGAATTTGGATTATGCGGATCCAGCATTTTATAGAAGTGGCTCGGTTGATATGCTGTTAGGAGGTGATGTATACCCATCGATTCTACGCAATGGCGTACATCATGGTATTTTTAAGTCATTGGTGGCGCAAGAAACTATCTTTGGCTGGGTGGTAACTGGTCCCACAAGTCATAATAGTACTGTCAGGCTCACTCATTTTACTAAAGTATCTATCGATGAACAGCTGACAAAATTTTGGGAACTGGAAGAAATTTCTCAAAATCGTGTGGTCTCAGAAGAGGATAAACTGTGTGAAAAAATATTTTGTTCTACCACTGTGAGAAATGCTGAAGGGAGGTATATAGTGAACTTGCCCTTTAAGGCTGCCATTTCGTCACTAGGTCCAAATAGGCACATAGCTCTTAGCCAATTCAATAGAAGCGAAAGTTCATTATTGAGAAAGCCCCAAAACAAAACGTTGTATGATGAGGTCGTTAAAGAATATTTAACTTTGGCACATATGGAACCAATTGAAAGTCCTGTAGCTGGCCCAAGTTATTATTTGCCCCATCATGGTGTTTTCAAACCGGAAAGTACCACAACAAAACTAAGAGTGGTATTTAATGCCTCCAGTATCACGCCTAGCGGTAAAAGTTTGAATGACATATTACATGTAGGCCCTATTCTGCAAAAAGACTTGGTTCTCCTGATACTGAAATGGAGATTTTTTAAGTATGTTTTTAACGCAGATATCTCGAAAATGTACAGACAGATTCTCGTTAACCCAGAACACACTCGCTTTCAACAAATTGTGTATCGTAGCTCTCCTGATGAAGAGATACAAGATTACAGGCTTAAAACGGTGACCTTTGGCGTAAATTGTGCTCCTTATTTGGCCCTTAGGACTCTGTTACAGCTAGCAGACGACGAAGAGCAGTATTATCCCGTAGGTGCTAGAATTCTGAGAGAGTCCATGTACGTAGACGACGCGCTAGTAGGTGCTCATAGTTTGCCAGACATTTTAGAGGCCCGAAATCAACTTATATCTATTTTACAGTCCGCTGGGTTTGATTTAAGGAAATGGACTTCTAATATGAAGGAAATTTTAGAAGGGTTGCCCACTGAGCACTTATTAGATGAGAATTTTTTAAGGTTCGATGATAAAAGTAACGCAAAGACTCTAGGCATTCGATGGAATGCTTCAGCTGATTACTTTTATTTCACGGCAGAAAAAATTCCACTTAAGTCCTCGTATAGTAAAAGAGAAGTACTTTCGACGATAGCTAGGCTCTTTGATCCTGCCGGCTGGCTTGCGCCAGTTATCATAACAGCAAAAATATTGATGCAGCAAATGTGGCTCGATAAAATAGGCTGGGATGATAATATCAGCGAAGTTTCGTTACGAAATTGGCACGCGTTTGTTAGTCGATACAACGACATTACAGAACTTAGGGTTCCGAGGTGGATCCAATATACTACAACTGCGTTCATAGAGTTCCATGGCTTCTGCGATTCGTCAGAGTGGGCGTATGCAGCAAATTTATATGTTAGAGTTCAAGCGGGGGATACAGTAGTTTCGCACCTATTAGTTTCAAAGACGAAAGTGGCCCCAATCAAGAAACCCTCCATACCACGCTTAGAATTGTGTGGCGCAGTGCTATTAGCTAGGCTGATCGACAGCATTATGCCTCAGTTTTCCTTGAAAAATTTTACGCTGTATCTGTGGTCCGATTCGACGATAGTGCTGGCATGGCTCAAAAAACCCCCATGCAGTTGGAAAACGTTCGTAGCCAACAGAGTTGCGCTGATATTAGAAAAGGTCGGCAATAGAAACTGGCACCACGTAGTGTCGCAAGACAATCCTGCAGATCTAGCAACCCGGGGGCTGACCCCTGCGGAGTTGAAAGACTGCAAACTTTGGTGGAATGGCCCAGAATGGCTAAAACTAGAAAAATCTTCTTGGCCATCCTCCACACTAAAATTCGAAACCGCTGAAGAACGAAAAAATGTTCAAGCTCTCGTTACTAGATCTACGGAAAAGGAAGATATACTGGATAGGTTCTCTGACTTGCCTAGAGCTACACATGTAATCGCCTACATATTTCGTTTTTTCAACGCTGCGCGAAAGACCGCAACTACCAAGGCCCAGTCGTCGACGCTAAAACTTTCGGCAGAAGAGTTGCTCTTTGTAAGAAATCGCCTATTTCAGCTGTCTCAAGAGATATACCTCGCGAACGATCTCAAAAGCCTGCGTGATAAAAATTGCGTCGAAAAGAATAGCCCTCTCTTGTCTCTTACGCCCTTTCTAGATGAGCATCAAATAATACGTGCCAATGGCCGCCTTGCCTCCTCATCCAGTTTGTCTTATAATGAACGCCATCCGATAATTTTAGCCTATGGTAGTACCTTATCACGACTGTACGTGCGATTTATTCATAAATTGGTTCACCATGGCGGCTTAACCCTGGTCCATAGCGTTATTCGACACGAATGTTGGATACTTAAGGCCAGGAATCTGATAAAAACATGCATAAATAATTGTAAGGAATGTGTATTGCATCGAAAAATGAGACAGGGACAAATTATGGCTGCGTTGCCCACAGAAAGAACTACACTGAGTCGCCCTTTCGCAAATACTGGTGTCGATTTTGCTGGCCCATTTGAAATTAAAAGCTTCACTGGTCGCTACTGTCGAATTACGAAAGGTTACGTGTGTCTCTTCGTTTGTTTCGCAACTAAGGCGATTCACCTCGAAGCCGTTAGTGATTTGTCATCCTCCGCATTTTTAGCTGCCTTGGCTCGTTTTGTCGCTCGTCGAGGCTGCCCAAATTGCGTCTATTCCGATAATGGCAGAAATTTTGTTGGTGCGGCGAAAGAAATAGACGTAAATTTCGAAAGACACGTCAGGGATTTACGTGATACTGTCGTCGAAAAATACGGACATCGCCGTTTAAATTGGCACTTTATTCCCGCTGCAGCCCCTCATATGGGCGGACTCTGGGAGGCGGGAGTAAAAAGTTGTAAAACCCATTTAAAAAAGATGGCTGGCCAATTAAAATATACCTTTGAAGAATTTTCAACTCTGTTGTCCACCATCGAAGCATGCCTCAATTCGCGTCCACTAGGCCCTTTGTCTGAAGATGTAGAAGATTTGTCGGCTCTTACACCTGGTCATTTTTTGATTGGTTCTGCGTTGCTCACGCCCGCTGAGCCCGAAGAGCTCAATTTGGCGGTAAGCATTACTAATCGTTGGCGCAAAGTTAAAGCTATGCAGCACGAAGTCTGTCGTCGATGGAAAGACGAATATTTAAAGGAGCTGCATAAACGTACGAAATGGAAATTCCCCCAAACAAATTTGAAAGAAAATGACCTTGTTGTTCTACGAAACGAGGCTCTTTGCCCTACAGAGTGGCGCTTAGGCCGGGTTGTTAAGGTGTACCCCGGAAAAGACTCAAAGGTTCGCGTAGTAGATGTCAAAACTCAGAGCGGCACTATTACCAGGCCAATACATAAGCTGGTTCTCCTACCAAATCAATACGATATCTAAAGAAAACAAAAAACAAAAAAAAAAACCTACTTTCTTTGAGACCCGTCTTTCCCATTCATTTCTTTACTCCATTTAGTCAAATCTTTTATTACAGTATACTATGGCCCAATCATGGTTCAACACCAACTACGGCTGTCCGATTTGCTCGCGACTGCATGCAATTCGCCAGTGCACTCGTTTTCTGACGATGCGAGTTGAGTTGAAGCGACGGACGGTGATGGAGCACGGACTGTGCAAAAGCTGTTTGGGACAGTCGCACGCATTCGCTGATTGCCCAAGTGTTTCCGGCTGCACAACACATTACTGCACCCAGTAGCCTCTGGAAATATCTGGTTCCCCATGACCATCGAAGCGATGCTATACCCGCATCAGAGCTCAAGTCGCCGCTACCCCGTTCGAATAAGAGTGAACCCAAATGCCGCCCGAACTTCAATCCATGAGCAGTTGGCACGCGACTTGGGCTGCAGTATTGTCTCAAACCGGACGCTTTTGACGTTGGCCCATCGAGTGTATAACCACAAAAAAATCACGGTCTCATGCGTATTAGAAGAGTACACGTTCCGGACCACTCCCCCAACCCATATCAGTAACAACTGGGTCAAGCGGAATAGACGGGGGGCAGTGGTCGCTGATCCAAACTGGCACGAGGCACTCACCATCGATCTGATTATTGGGGCTGATGTGGTTCCAAGAATCTTAGAAGGCCGTGCTGAGGGCAAGCCAGGACAAATATACATCCAGCAAACCCTATTTGGCGAAGCCTACTTCGGTGAAGGTCCCAAACAGTATCGCTAGACGTAGTTCAAGAGGAAAGTTCGGTTGTGGCCCAAAGATTACAGCGTATACATGGATATGATGCTCAACATTGTATAACTGTTTTTTTCTTCTTTTTCATATATATATATATATTATACTTTGTAAACTATTTCATTACTGAATCCAAATGCCTTATGTTTCATTGCCCCCTTTATTTAATAAAAGTCATGAATTCCATTAATATTTGTCTTGCGTGGCTCTTTGTTGTGCTAATAGCGCAAGGTGGGCGGTATGTTCATGTCAGGAATACGTGTAAACGATATTCAGTTGCTTGTAAACCCATCGAAAGAATTCGCACGTGTAGATTCCTGTAATACTTGTCTCCTCTGGACTCTCCGCCCGAATGCACCTGCCGCCGCCAGTTTTTATCGGCTTCGGTCATTTTTAGCCGGCTCCTGGTAATTTCCATCGTTGAACTCTTAATTGGATTTTGAACAGCGAAGACAACAGGCGAACTAGTTTATCCTATTCTTATATTAACAGTGTTTCAGTGTTATTATCCAGTGTTTAATAAAAAAAAAATAGAAAAAAAAGCGACGTGGTATCATTCTGGTGGAAACTTTTGGGTGCTAACACATCTCGACGTTAACATATAGTATCAGACGTATTTGGAGTAAATACTTTCTGCAAGTGGTTTACAAACAGAGTACCTTTTTCAGCGCCAGTTCTTGCCCAGTCTCCATTCGAAGCTCGCAATGGAGGCTTATATATCACTGGTCTTTTGAGGCCTCGTGCTGCTCTCCATAGCGAATAGTCTGTGTGAGGTGTTGCGTCGAGGTCATTCAGAAAGTTTTGAAGAGAAGCGGTTTTTTGATATTCTAGTAGAGTTTTCAGCTGTTTAGTACATTCCTTCAGCCTAGATTTTAGCTGAGAGGATATGTAGCGTTTCTATTCTCTACGAACTCTTCTTTTTTCGGATAAAAGCCGTTCTACATCTGCTGAATAAATTTTATTATATCTCTCCTGAAGATTTGTAGTAGTAGCATTTAGAGCAGCTTGCTTAAGGTTTGCCTCAAATATTCTAATAGAGTCATCTATGTCAGCAGGCGTTTATAATGGAGTATTTTCTGTGCAATGAGCACTCAAATATTTTTTGTATTTCAACCAATTTATACGTGTGAATGTCATCGTTAAATCACAAGTGTGTGAAGAAGTTGTATGTGAATATATAGTGACAATAGTTGGTGAGTGATCTGAAGACAATTCTAAAGATGCTTCAACTTGGATCATTTCTCTGGGCATACCCTTTACCACTCCAAAATCAATAACATCAGGTATTTTTCGGCGATCTGTTGGCCAGTAAGTTGGCTGCCCACTTGATATAACATTCAGACGCATTTTTGAAATTGTGTCAAACAAAACTCGACCCTTTGGCGTGATGAGACGAGATCCCCAGAACGTGTGCTTAGCGTTGTAATCACCTGTGGCCAAAAAGCGTGGGCCTAGTGAATTAAAAAATCTACTATATTGATTTTTCTGTAATTGAGTACCAGGAAGAAGAGTAAATTGATGAAATCACCAGGTTTTGATGAAAAGCTTCAATGCAGATGTTAGTTGCTTAAAGATAGTCTTCACAATGATCACTCATTAAGTAGTGTTTTAATCGCGATTTATTAGTATACACGATCCGCCACAAGCTCTACCTGTGTTGTAAAGAGTATATCCATTGATTTTAAAAAAAATTCTAGCCGTCAAATGCGTCTCAGAGATAAGGATAACATCAATTTGTTTATCCATCATGAAGTATTCTAGTTCGTTTTTATGTAGGCGGATGCCGTTTGCGTTCCAGAAAGAGATTTTTAGGTTCATGGTTTGTTTAATGCAGCCTGCAATAATGTAGACTGCATTTTCAACACTTCCTGCATTATGCAGGTCAGTTGGTGGTAAAAAATTTACAGTTTGTATTAAATTTGCTATTGAAGCCTTAATTCGATCAAAATTGAAACCAGTGCTTTCGTTGGCAAGAGGCCGTTTTTGAGCTGTAGGCTGGTTAGACTTCAAAGCATTTGCGTATGAGAACTGGCTGTTTGGTATATTTTGCGCTATGGGCTGGTTTGCCTTAAAAATGTTGTCGTATGAAGGCCGGCTGGTAGCTGTTTGGCGCAACTGGGGATATTTTTTATTGTCGAAAGTAATAGGTTGAGCATAGGTGTGATTTCGTCTTTTAGGCAAAGACTGCTTAACATGTACACAGACAGGGCATCCCCTGTAGTTTGCAGTGTTATTTTCATGGCAATTGCTACACTTTTTAATTTTGGAATCATCTTTTTGCTTATCACAATTGGCAGTGCTGTGTAGTTCACCACAGACGACACAAACGGTGCGCAACTTGCAATATGTTTTGGTATGGCCATATTCTTGGCAATTCAGGCATTGAACGGGCCATTCTCGTTTGTGAGGTTCCTCTACGGTAACAGTTCCACACGAAATAGTCGTTGGGGGACTCGCTCCCTATTTTTAATGTTAGTAACATTTTCACTTTAAAATTATTGTTTAGTAGACCCGCTTTTACCTCTTCTGGATCCACGTATGAATCGATGCCTTTTATCACTACCTGGAGGCCTTTTGCAATTTTCAATTGGTAGGTGTAAAAATTTTTGTTTTGTGTTTCAAACTCTGAAACTACTGAGCGGTACTGTTTTTCTTCATTTACTTGGATTTACTTGGCCTCCACCGATTAATTGTACTAGCATTTTAATTAGCTGATGTGAGTTTTTCTCTCTTAAGTATTGGGGGCGGCTTGCTTGACCTGACAATGGTGATTTCGTCTTAGTCGTTTTGTAGAAGTGAAAAGCGATTTTTAGAAAGCGCCGTATCAGATTTACCATCTTTAGCCATTTTCGCCAATGGAGCGAGGTCTTTCGATTTTGGACCTCTTTGTCTTTTTTTATTATTTACCACTTTAAAATAACGATCAATACCCATTTGGATTTGTGCATTTTCTGAATCATTTTCTATGGGGCCACTTTCTGTCGTTTTTTCTTTTTCGGTTTGATGTTGACTCATATTGTTGGCAGATGTGCTTTGCTGTGAAGCTGGTCTCCAAAATTTTACTTCTATATTACGGTCTGTCATAGACATTGAATTTGAGTGTACCCCGTGTGCGCAAGTCTAAATTTTTGTTTTCTGGGTTATCACATTCTGCAGCAACAACAGTAACTTAGGCACTTCTGTTGTTTGTTGTTGTTTTGGTACTCATTTGGTACGAGTACCAAATTTATTTGTTGTTGGTGTGCCTACTTGCTTATGGGTTTATAATTTACTTTACAAAAAGAAATGAAAAGTGTATAGGTACGTAAAATATTAAACAAAACGGTGTTTGTTAATACTTTGTTGTTGCGAATATTTGACTCTTTTTTTAATATTATACATATATTTTTATATTGTTTATTTTGTTCACCGATGGCAAATTAATGATTGTTTCTACTTCGAGAGTAAGTTGCGAACAGTCGGTGAAGAGGCGTTTTACGTAATCCCTATAAAACGCGGCGCGATTAATGAGACAAAAATTCAAGTAAATGAAGAAAATCATTGCCGCTCAGTAGTTTCGGAGTTTGAAAAACAAACAAAAAATTTGCACCTAGCAATGGAAAAGTGCAAAAGGCCTCCACGTAGTGATAAAAGGCATCGATTCATACCTGGATCCAGAAGAGGTAAAAGCGGGTCTACTAAATAATAATTTTAAAGTAAAAAATTTTACTAAAATTAAAAATAGAGAGCGAGTTCTACTACTACAATTTCGTGTGGAAATGGAACCAGGTGATATGAAATTAAAAAACAATGAAGTACACCCCATTTACAGCTTAAGATATATGCTGCATCGACGAGTTACCGTAGAGGAACCATACAAGCGAGCTGGGCCAACTCAATGCCTGAATTACCAAGAATATGCCCACACAAAAAACGTATTGCAAGTTGCGCACCGTTTGTGTCGTCTGTGGTGAACTACCCAGCATTGCCAATTGCGATAAGCCAAAAGATGATTCCAAAATTAAAAGTGTAGCCCTTGCCATCTGTCTATGTAGATGTTAAGCAGTCTTTGTCTAACAGACGTAATCACACCTATGCTCAACCTATTACAGTATTTTTCGGTTATATGCATTTCAAATTTTGCACGACTTTTGGTGCTTATAAGCGAGAAATCCATTTATACATACAAACTCGCTTATATGCATCAGCAGTGCTTATAAAAAAATCGTTTATATGCTGCAGTTTTGCATGTATAAAAAAAACTACAATTAGTAAACAAAATCCAAAATTTTATTTTCAAAGCCTTGTACGCAGTTCCGCCTAAACTTAAGGTTCGAAATTTTGCATTTACTTCTGCCATATGACATCCCTGTATTAGACAAAAAATGCAAGTGATTTTTCACTTCAACTGGGTACTAACAAACGGAAAATAGCCTGAAAATGTTTCAGAAAATAATTTTGGGCTTGATGTTGGATCATACTGTTGGCACTTGTTCTGTGAATCTGGTTTCAAAAAATTTACTTTTATATTACGATCTCTCATAGACATTGAATTTGAGAGTACCCGTGTACGCAAGTGTAAATTTTGTTTACTGGGTTATCACATTCTGCAGCAACAACAGTAACGTAGGCATTTCTGTTGTTTGTTGTTGTTTTGGTACTCATTTGGTACGAGTACCAATTATATTTGTTGTTTGTGTGCTTACTTGCTTATGAGTTTATAATTTACTTTACAAAACGAAATGAAAAATGTATAGGCACGTAAAATATTAAACAAAACGGTGTTTGTTAATACATTGTTGTTGGGAATATTTGTCTTTTTTTTATATTATATTCATATTTTTATATTGTTTATTTTGCTAACCGACGACAAATTAATGCTTTTTTCTACTTGGAAAGTAAGTTGCGTACTTAAAATAGGGTAAAAATATAATTATGGTACTTTTTTGTTAACCCGTTTATCTCCTAAAATACTTAAAATAGAAACAAAATTTAAAATGTATTCTTCTCTGCTTAAGAAGACCTAAATGCCCATTTTTACTTTTTAGAACTTCGAATATATAAAGGGTGAAATTGGGAGTTCTTTTTGGTACTTTTCCCAGTACAACTATTTTTTAAATACTTTGAATGCACGTCGGCTCCCCTCCCGATGTAAAGATCCACTAAGAAGGGGTTTTTGGAAATTTAAATGCTAAGGGGGTAAAAACTGGTAAATTCGGTATCTCCGGATCTAAATAAGGTAGACACAAAATTCCAAAAACATCATAATAAGGTCAAAAATAGTCGGACAGGCGTGTGGGATTTTTTTGAAATTCGTACATTTAGAGGCCGAAAAAGGGTAAAAATATATTTTTGATACTTTTTTGTTAACCCATTTATATCCTAAAATAATAAAGATAGAAATGAAATTTAAAATGTATTCTTCTCTCCTTAAGAAGACCTAAATGCACTTTGGTACTTTGGGACAGGTGTTTGGAATCTTTTTGAAATTTTTTCATTTAGGGACCGAAAAAGGGAAATAATTAGGGATGTAACGATACGCCGTTTTGCCGATCCGATACCGATATTTAAAAATAAATATCGCCGATACCGATTCCGATACCGATACGAATATTGAAAATGAGTTCAAGTTTAGATTAAAGGTCTAGTTAGTAAAAACGTATCGCGTTCGCAGGGATCAGCTGGCAAAATCTGTAACATAAACAAAAATTTTTGCTGTTTACTAAAATCGTATCAGTAGATAGGAACTGGGGTCCTGAGCCTAATTAAAATTTTAAAATTTGGGTAATTAAAATTTGAAATTTTGAAATTTTAATTGTTAAATAAACAAAAGTGTAATTTGATACCCGTGGGGAAAAAATGAAAGTGCCCTGTAGGCAAAATGTGTAAAGTGAAGATTGTGAAAATTTATAGTGTGGGTAATGCTTTTTGGTGCTATAGAAATTTAGGGTGTTGTTCTAGTGGGGTGATATTGACACATTGGGTAGTGAGTTTGGAGCTTGAAAGTATTGGCTTACTATAGACAATGTGGTTCTAATGGGGGTGATATTGAGACATTGGGTAGTGAGTTTGGAGCTTGAACGTATTGGCTTACTATAGACAATGTGGTTCTTATGGGGTCATATTGAGAGATTGGGTAGTGTTTTAGATTATATGTGGAAATAAAGAGTGTAGACAAGTTAGATAAAAAAGTCGACTTGGGTTCCTACGGGGTTTATTGTGTGGCTATTATTATTTTTTTGTTCTTGATAATTTTTTGTGGTGCTTGTGTTTACATTTACTTTGTGCACGGCTGTGGGTGCGTGGATGTGTGAGGGATGCGGGTGTGTGGATGTTTGCGGCTGTGGGTCCGTGGCTGTTTGTTTGTGTGTGTGTGTGTGTTTCTTTTTTCTTATCTTTAGATTTGTTAAGAATGTGTGTATGTTGTTTCAAATGTCCGTCTTGTTTATTTCTTGGGATAATAATTTGAATATTTGTTCTACAGAATCATGTTTATTGCTTTGTTTATTCAGCTGCACATGTTTTGAGAATGAGTCATCATTTGAAATGTCCATCTGAAATGTTTGTTTACGTTAAATATGCATGCTTAATCTTGTTGGTGTTTTTGTTTATTCAGGTGGATGTGTTGGAGAATGAGTCATCATCCTAATTTTTTGTTTGTTGGTGGGGATTGGTTAGAGGTTGTGTTTACATTAAGAGTCTGTACATGTGGATTGATGTCTACCCATCTTGTATATTTCTTTGAACATTCTACCCCACAGTAGGGCGACATTGCACAAAATTCACTAAAAATATTCCTTTGAAGTTTTGCCGAAGTTTTAAAATTTGGGTAATTAAAATTTGAAATTTTAATTGTTAAATAAACAAAAGTTTAATTAGATATGCGTGGAGAAAAAAATATAAATGTATATGTCTGTGTCTGTATTGTGTGAGTGTGGCTATGTGATGTATGTACGTTGTGATCGATCTAATATCTGTATAAATTTTGTTGTTTGTGAGTTGTTGTTTATATATGTAGGGATATGTGAGGTTGTTTTTATGGCTGGATGTATGTACAGTCGTCGGCACAATTATTTTGACAAATTGTTCTCTTGTCTATTGGCGTATTTTTCGTTCAAGTGCGTAAGATACCGTTACCTCAGCTTTGCTCAAAACAAAATGCACATCAACAACAACAGTTATGTAAAATATTTTGTCCATTGTTTTATGCACTTTCAAACTGCTGATAATAATCATAATAGGCAGTGACTTTCGCTTCGGCATAATTATTTTGACATGCACTCCATATCAGTTTTCTTGTGTGTTCTTTGCAATTGAAGGTCAACTAAAATTGTTCTAATTAATTTTTGTGTCTTTACTTATAATTCTGATTTATCAGTGATTTGAAAATATGGGGAAAACGGCTGAGTTAACAATATTGTTAGAGCCTCAATAGTAGCAAAGTTCAATGCCGGTTTCAAGGTAATAGACATAGCTAACGAAATCAATTTATCGCGTCAAACTGTTTATTATCAAATAAACAAATTTAAAAACAAAAAACGATGTACAAAATTTACCGCGATCCGGCGCAAAACAACTCTAAGTGAAGACTGAATCATCTTGCGAAAATTCAAAACACACGTTCAGTTAAAACCTAAAGATGCCGCAGTCTTCCAGTACTTCAATTAGTGAGAGGACGATTCGGCGCCGCTTGAGAGAAGCATGTTTTAAGACTTACATAGCAAGAGATATTCCATACATATCAAAACAAAACAAGCTCAAGCGTTAAGCTTTTGCTAATGCACATGTCCCAAGGCCAGTAGAGTTTTGGAGAAAAGTTCTTTGGACTGATGAAAGATCATTCCAATACAATTCATCGAAAAAGCAGATTTATGTAAGACTGCCATAATTTCAAAGAAAAAAAACTGCGCCAGTTTGTGAAAAAGTTAGCCATGGTGGGGCTCTGTTATGTTCTGGGGATGCATTGCACACAGTGGCTTGGGTGATTTGGTACCGATCATTGGTTCCATGAACCAAAATCAATATTTAAAAGTTTTAAATGATTACGCATTCCCCTTGGGTGACAAACTGATAGGAGAATCATTTGTATTGCAACAAGATAGTGCTCCATGTCCCACGAGTAAATTAATCAAGAAC
The DNA here is from genome assembly GCA_956483635.1 of Panzeria rudis. Classification (NCBI taxonomy): domain Eukaryota; kingdom Metazoa; phylum Arthropoda; class Insecta; order Diptera; family Tachinidae; genus Panzeria; species Panzeria rudis. The sequence goes on from OY101450.1 coordinate 74,984,849, forward strand.
TTCGTTAGAAATATTGGACTCAATATATTGGATTGGCCACCTCAAAGTCCGGACTTGAACGTCATAGAGAACGTGTGGGCATATATTAAACGTAAGAGAAATATTTTACTGAAACAACAAGAGAAGAAACCATTTCTGAAGTCACCACTCTTTGGAACGAGGTCCCTACTGAAGTTCTTCAATCTTTGGTAGATTCAGTACTACGGCGGCTTCAAAAAGTCGTTCAAGCCAAAGGGGGCTTTACGTTCTACTAAATCGTAATGAACTTCACTACTTTTTTTCAACATTAAGTCTTGTTTTTTCACAATTTTCCTTTGTCAAAATACTTATGCCAATGTACAAAATTTAATTTTATTCACAACTTTTTAAGTTTTTATGGAAAATGTTTATTGTTTTGTTTTTTTAATTCGAATTATCAATATGTTATTAATAAAAATATTTCCGTATTTTCAATAAAGCATTTTTAAAGTTAAAAAGAAATAAGTGATTTTGTTTTCTTGTCAAAATAATTGTGCCGACGACTGTACATATTACAATTCTCTTTTATTATTTTTGTGTTTGATAGGTCAAATTTGAATTTCACAATATTACGCAATTTGAGTTTTACAATGTGTTGTCCTTGATTTTGTGCTGAGCGTGCGAATTCTTGCTGTTGCTATGTATATGAATTTCATCATATTTCTACATGTGTTTTGATGTCTGTCCGTGAGAATATATATTTGTGTATGTGATATGTTCATTGCTTGTTGTTTTTTCAATTTGTTAGTGTGAGTATGGGGAGCGTGAGAATTTCTGTCTGTCTGTGGGAATTTCTATATGTCTGAATGTGTGAATTTGAGTCTGTCCATGATTTGGAGGTATGTTGTTAAAATAGTTTGAATTGTTTTTGTAGGCGACATGTGATGTACATATGTAATATAAAATGTTCTCATGTATGTGACCTTCCCTATTTTTTATATGTTTATGCTAAAATCCGTTTGATTACATCTGTGTTTTGTAATACTGTGGACGATGAAATTTTCTTATTTTGTCAAGCTTATCTTTGTTCTATGTTTGTTAAATTCAATTTGTTTATATTTAAAGTTTTAAAATGTTTTGTTTCTATTTATTTAAGCATGTCCGTCCATTTTTGACTCAACGTCAGTCGGTTGGTAAACGGTTTGTAAATTTTCATTATGTGGCTATGGAAGTGTGAGAGGGGAGGAGCTGTGGTAAGTTCTACTAAATGTTCTGATTACGCAATCGGATGGGTATGAAATGTGACAATACGTGTACATACTTATGTACATATCTGCAAATTTATTTGATGTATGCATGTATGTACATACATACAAATAAGTGTTTGCTCTATGTTTGTATTAATTTTTTCCAAGTGAGAACTTTTGTTTTTTTGTTGCAAAATATTCGCATGACCGTTTGGATTTGTAGTTGTGTGTAGCTAATAAATATGCTGATATATTTTATTTGAAATATATATTTTGTTTGCAGAGGTTTTTTTTATGTTCAAGTGCATTTCAGTTGTTCAATATTTTGGGACCATAGTATTGTTAACCAGAGTTTTTGAATAGGGTTAATGAACTTGCGATGGATATTTTGATTTCTTTATTTTAATGTAACAATTGTAGATAGATGTTAAGGTGACATTATTATTTTATGGGGTTTTGTCTGTCCGACTATTGCTTCGTTGGTGAGACGAAGGTGTCGTTATTTATTTAAGAAACATTGTTTCGTATTGCTAGACAAAGGAATTTGAATTTCACAATACATAGTATAAATTTTATTATATGTTATGTTTGTGTATGAGTATTACGTCATCACTTCTTTTGTAGGTGTGTGTTGGGTTGAGTGTGTGTATGCGATATATGTATATCTGTTGTGATCGATCTAGTATCTATATAAATTTTGCTGTTTTGTAGGTTGTTGTTTATGTATGTATGTATATAAGTTTCTTTTTTAAGTTGTACATATTAATATTTCTTTTAAAATTTGTTTATGTATTCTTAATTCTGCTGACTTGGATATTTTTGTTTATCATTTGAACTGTACAGATAAAGATTATATAGTCTTGAGCTTATAGTGGTAGTTGTTGTGCATGTACATCACTATTTTTTATCACTTTGTGTCATTGTTTTACAATAAGCTCTACACGAGGACCAGAAGATTAATTTTTTTGGGAGGAAGTCATGGGATGTTTTCATTACTCAGGAAATTTATTTTAGTATTCGGTGGTTATATTTTGGAGGGCGAAAGGTCTATCAATATACTTATTACATGGTTGTTGTTCTTTAATTTGAATGCTTATACCTATACATGGAAGACAGGAACATTAATTATTTCTATCACTTTTACATCCGAGTAGTATATTTGTGGGTATTCTGGCACACCAATTAGAATCTAATTAGATTTGGCATCCTTATGGGGAAAATACACATATGGGCATTCTGGCACATCCAATTAGATTTGGCCTCCTTATGGGGAAAATGCACCTATGGGCATTCTGGCACATCCAATTAGATTTGCCATCCTTATGGGGAAAATACACGTATTGGAATTCAAGCACATCCAACTAGATTTGATCTCCTTATGGGGAAAATAAATGGATGGGCACATCCAATTAGATTGGACCTCCTTATGGGAAAAAAATACACGTATAGAGATACTGAGTCATATAATGAGAAAAATATTCTCATTCTGATAAATACATTATGATCATTCTGTTACACACGCATTCATATATTTTCCTATGTGTATGGTCTTTCAATAAAGAGAAATTCAAATGAGATATTTTTTCCCACCATGTCAATCAGATTCTCATTTGAGTAGTTTTTTATTAAAACCTAAAATAAGAGTTTTACTATCCAGTACAAATTGATATAAAAGAACGTTCAGATTTTTTTTGTTTATTATTGTTCTTCACAGTTACTTGAAATCACATTAAACAAAAGCTGCTTTAAATCGCATTAAACAAAATGGTAAGTATACAGTTTTATAATATATTAAAAACAAAAAATTTTTTATTTATTATATTGATGCTGTAGAAAAAAATACACAAATATTTATACATATTATATGATTGTTTTTATTTGATTGCTTTTAGATCTATCAACAGTTAATTAACATAGCCCAAGGAATAAAATCGGAGTACACGAAAATTGATGATATTCCCTTAAATGAACCATACAAAATTTTAAATTTTGAGTGGAAGGTTACACAATATGGATCCAAAGTCATAGCATATTTGGAGAACAATAAATGGTTTTATCTACCTCAAAGAATGGTTAAATATTTAAACAGAGAGGATCCTTACTTAGCCAATATGAATGAAAAAATTTGGACAATTATTTACAAAGGACGACAATCGCCAAATGGTTCTGCAATATTCGAACTAAACTACAGCTAAATTTTTTAATAAACATAACAAGTTTTGTAATGTTGTAAATCTGTATATTATAAAACAATAAATGTACATATGTAGTAATGTTAAATGAATCCCGATTATGTATTTATTTTTACACATGCGTAGACTTGCATTTTATTCGCTTTATATATTTATTTTCATTTTGAGACATGCGTAGGATTGCATTTTGTTCGCTTTATATGTATTTCATTTTAAGACATGCGTATGCTTATATTTTAGGAAAAAGTATGTATAGAACATTTCAAAATTAATTGAAAACTTAAACATGCATGAGCAAGAAATAAGGTTAAAAATATCTTGCATTATTTCCTATTTTATTTCATTTGTTGTTTTTAATCTTTCTATGAAAAGGTATTAAAATTTAAACATTTGGTTGTATGGAAAAACTTTTTAGAAACACATGCGCATGCCTGCTTTCACTTATTTTTTTGTCGCAGTGTGTGGGCGCTTTAACTAAATCTACTTTTATTGAAGGGCAAGCATTTTTTCCAGCAAAAAAAAAGGGTAAGGAGAGATAATAAAATTTCTTAAGATAGAAAGACATGCATATGCCTGCTTTCACTTATTTTTTGTCGCAGTGTGTGGGCACTTTAACTAAATCTACTTTTATTGAAGGACACACATTTTTTTCCAAGAATCTATTAAGTCGACTTTTATTGAAGGACACACATTTTTTCTACTTCAATGTTTAATTGCAATATTTTATGAGGCCATAAATGTGTTATGGTGCGTTTGTTACTTAAGAAAAAAGGGTATGGAAAGGCAATAAAAATTTAAAATCTGTTTCAGGAAAATTTCTTAAGAAAGAAATGCTTGCTTTCACTTATGCATGTCACAGTATGTGGGTGCGTTGTCTAAATCTAATTTTTATTTATTCTGAGAAAAAGGATTTAGGAAAAACTCATTAAAAAATTTAATATGTATATGAAGGACAAGCAAATGTTTCTGCTTAATTATTAAAACTCAACAATTGACAAGGTCATAAATGTGTTACAGTTTTTTATAACTTAATAGAAGGGAAAAAAGGATATGATGAATTCGAAATCAAAGATAATTATTTGTAGATGAATGTATGCATGTAGTAGTGTGTCCAGAAAAAGTATAAAATAACACATTTTTTCGAACAAAATTCTAGTTCTGTGAAATTATCGCAAAGTGATAGAGTTATTAGTTACGGGAAAAATATTTGTTTTTTCTTAAAATTGTCTCACAAAAATTTATATAAAACTGCATTCTTACCATATTGTTGAACGTAATTTCAAGTAACTTTGAAAAATAATAACTGTATATAAAATGCCATCCAATAAGTTCATTTGTGATATATGCAAAGTCATTACATTTTCGACATGGTCGAATAAAAAAAGGCATTACTTAAAACAACATAATGTTGTTTTAAGAAAGCCTATATGGAATACCCCACTATATAAAAAAATTATAAAGGCGAATTTCAATAAATCGTTAGAAACAAGAACATCCGCAGAAGCAGATACAACAACAACACCAGCAAAATCAGCAGAAGCAAGAACATCAACAGAAGCAGCAAAATCAACAATACCAAAAACTCCAACAGAAACCGAAGCATATCTCCAGCTTCTAGATGGGGACGATGATATTTTTCTCAATATCATCGAACCTGAAATACCCCCGACAACAATAGCAACAACATCAGAAACCGAAGCAACAAAATCAACCATACCAAAAACTTCAACAGAAACCGAAGCATATCTCCAGCTTCTAGATGGGGACGATGATATTTTTCTCAATATCATCGAACCTGAAATACCCCCGACAACAATAGCAACAACATCAGAAACCGAAGCAACAACATCAAAAGAAGCAATTGATATTAGGGAAATATTGACGTTGCCCCCATTTGATGTAAAATCATACTTGACCATCATATATGGCGATGGTCAAGATGATATATTAATGGATGCTGTAAATAAAATCTTGCTAGACGGAATTACAATTTAAGAAACTTTTAATTATTGAATAAATATAAAAATTAAAAACAATATACATATGTCTGTCATTAAATTTTATTATTTCTCTTTTTTTATTAATTAGATTTTTTGAAAATTACAATTTTTACATTTGCTAATATTATATATGTTGTAATAAAAGTTCATAAGTGTGGTTGCTTCTTTCTCTATTTGAATATTTCGGATCCTATGTTGTACACATGAACAGGTATCTGGTCCACATGTCTCATTTTCATTAGACCAACAGCAATTGTCATAATGCTCCCCATGTTTCTAGATGTGATTGAATATTCATGAGTTTATATTTATCTTCATCGGAAATAATATGGGAACACCGTTTTAAGAAATCGCATATATCTTTTAGAATCATCCTTGTTAATGAGAATGACTATATATGTAGACAAAGTGTTTGTGAATAAACCTTAATGATGTTAGATTAGATATTTATACCATTTTTTTAATTCATTGATATCTACATTAGTTTTCTTATTTCATTTGTGAGGGGGATATATTCAAACATTTTATCATGTATAATTAAGCAATAAGCAGACATATTAGCGGGGATATTTTTTAAGGTTTTTATTTCAATCCGTATGTCGATTGGTCCAGTTTTGATTGATTCATTTTGATGTGTTACATCCAATTCAACTATTGGAGCCAAAGCTTTAAAATTTTCTCTTGTTAATAGTGGTTGAGTATCGCGTGAATAATAAGTTGATTGAAACTTTAAATACATATCATATAGTATGGCAAAACGATTTCTATCACATTTTAGGTTTAAATCATCATAGGGATATGTATCAGAGTTAAGATGTACTTTTATATCTGTTAAATCGCAATGTTGAAATTTGTTGGCACTGTTTCTAAGACCCAAAAGTAGGAAACGTGGTCTTTCGTTTTCGCTGGCTAACTTAACATTCCATAAAACCGTTGTACTTTCTGGAAGTGATGGGTATTAATACATATCCCAACTTCTGAAAGATATATTTAAAGGATGGCGATTGTTAATTGTTTTAAACATGTGCAATTTGTAAGCGTCAGCAAGTTGAATGTGTGGTATTTTCCAAGAAATGTTTAAAATAGACAACTTAGTTTTTTCTGTTGATACATTAGATTTTAAAACTTGTTTATCATCTTTAGATCGCAAAAGAATCAATTCATGTTTAGAATTAACTATTATTTTATTAAAATCTTCAGCAAATCCAAGTAAGAATTTTAGTGGCATACAGAAATTGAAATAACCGTCTACAAGTGTAAGATCATCATTGTTTAGTGGCGACCATCCTGCATTTACTCGATTATCACTTTCTGATTTATTCAGCGACACATAGTTTTTTAATTCTGTTGCAATACCCAAATGACGTGTACGATCAATTTCAACACCATTGATTTCATATCGAATTTCGTCAAACAGATGTGCAATACAATTATTTAAGAGACGTATAGATGTGGAAGCTGTCGAGTCTTCCTTTGTTGCAAGTCCTTCTATGTATAAAAGACTTTCGCTTGGTAAAACATATAAATCTTGATTTTGAATTGTTATACGAATTTCATCATTATTTTTGAATGACTGTAGATATGATGTGTAGCTGTGATACTCCTTTTTTATAATTGAACTATCCAAATGTGGTTTTTGTAAAATATGAATAATATTACTCATTTTATAGAATTTTTCACGCTCGCTAGCTATATAATTAGCTCTATTTTTTTAATATAAATCCCAAATTTATTAAAAACTTTTTATTAACTTTACTAAGAGTGGTAGTTAGTTCAGGCTTAATACCTTTAATTTTTCTTTTATACTTTTGTGATTGACTTTCGCAGCGCGATGACTTTTCTGCTTTGTATTTCGTTTTTGTTGATGCTAGAATGAAGTCGGAATTATTTTGCAACTCACTTTTATTAAATATAATCATTCTCTCATAGGCTTTAAATGTAATCTTATTGTTATTTTTTCACCGCGAAAATTAATTAAATTTCCGTTTTGATCGACGACTTTCAAAACAAGACTATTAACTGATTTTGAATTCACGGGTAAATATATCACATTCGATGGCGACTCTGTTATTTTATATCCAGGGCTCAAATCGTTACATCCGTGATCGTATCGGCAATCGTACTAAAATGAATTACGTGACACGTCAATCGTATAAACTGTATGGGATTACAGTACGTTCACGTATGTCATAATCCGATAATGGCCTTTTTACGTGACGAGTTGTACGTTCACGGATGTGACGATTTGAGCCCAGGGCTAACGTTAAGTGAAAACTGATGTAAAATATGTGCAGACATGTTATTTATATATGATCCGCTTACAATATTACATTCAACGATTATTGTATTTATTTTTGTTATATCTATTGTTTTATCTGAGTAATGATCAATATCTGGTTCTAATACTCTTTCGCTAAAGCCCAATAAGGAGCCGATAGAGTTCTTTTTATTGAAATAAATGGAATCAGTTGTGCTTTTGATATATGTTTGTAATGTATTATAATTTGCTTGTATATCAAGGGTTCCTTTCTCGTTCAGATTATGATATTTCTTTCTTAGTAATTCAGCTATATCAGCTAATTAATATGATCCAACAGGAATTTCTATTTCATGATTGCCAATATGAAATAAACTGTTTTCTACATCAACATTCGGAATTGAATGATATGTGTCAAAGCTTATTAAGCCACAAACATAATTTGCATTTAGTTCCATCGGTGGAAAATAGTTTGCAACAAGATATGAAGAGTTTCCGTTTAATGTGAGTGTTATTGACATTTTAAAGACTGATGAATGAATGAATTATTAATAACATCTGTTATGATTTTTATGATTCATTGCTTATATTTATCCAAGAGTTGTGTTCTGATAAAAATCCTAGCCATTTTACATAAACCTTATTTCTTTTTCGTTTTAAAACTTTTTCTACTAAATATGTGTCTGGAAATTTAGTTCTCATTAGCTCGGGCTCGTAAAAACCACCTTTGATGTCATGACCTTGATAGTCTTGTAATATATAAGTATTAGGGTTTGTATTTTTTATAGTTTTAATTTTAAATATTTCTGTAGTCCAATTTGGTGTGTAAACTTTTTCAAATGTATGCTTATATTTACTTATTCGAACATTATCATTCACTTTAAACTTGGGTTTTTTAAATATTTTTAAATTGTTATAAATGGTATCCAATAACAATTTTTCTTTTGAAGAATTCACTTCATTAGGTGTCATCTTTATTGTTCTGTGATATGTGTTATTATATTTGTCAACAAGGTCTTGATATATGGTTATCCATTTATATGAACCCAGATAGCTAAACTCTTTCCACATCATTCCTTTTAAAGTTCTATTAAATCGTTCTACTATGGATGCCTTCAGAACACTATATGTTGAGTAGTGATTAATTTTTTTTGATTGCATTAGTTGTTGAAACTGATTATTGAAAAATTCTTTGCCATCATCTTTTTGTAAATTTCGTGGTTTTCGATTGTTATTAGTGAAAATACTCCTCATAGCATTCGCTACACTCAGTGCAGTTTTATTTTTTACTGCTGCAACCCAAGCTTTTTTTGAGAAGGTATCTATTACTGTTAGAAGATAACGATATCCATTATTATATAACGCATAATTCCCCATTTCAACAAAATCAGCTTGCCATAAATCGTTAATTCCTTTCATTATAACTCGTCTTCTTTTAAAATTTTTTCGCGCTTGTTTGTGAAGTTCATTAACTATTTCTCTTTTATCTACGTTCATTTTGTATATGAATTTTTTTTCTACATCATTCTCATATATATACATATATATATATATATATATATATATATATATATATATATATATATATATATATATATATATATATATATATATATATATATATATATATATATATATATATATATATATATATATATATATATATATATATATATATATATATATATATATATATATATATATATATATATATATATATATATATATATATATATATATATATATATATATATATATATATATATATATATATATATATATATATATATATATATATATATATATATATATATATATATATATATATATATATATATATATATATATATATATATATATATATATATATATATATATATATATATATATATATATATATATATATATATATATATATATATATAGATATATATATATATATATATAATAGATATATATATATATATATATATATATATATATATATATATATATATATATATATATATATATATATATATATATATATATATATATATATATATATATATATATATATATATATATCTTAAAAAATTTTGTTTACTTCGCCGTCTTAATTTTAGGCCATTCAAGTTTTCGTTTTTTCACATCATCCACATTATTGTTTTTATCAATCCGTTTAAAAATAAAATCATCAATTTTATTAAATCTTTCTTCTATATTTTTTATAAAGTCTTTATTTGAAGAGTATTTTTGACCCTTCACAGCTTTTTCAATAAGTGCAACATCTTCATCAATATTTTTTAATGTTTTCTTGTACTATTTTTATATCACTCCTAATAATATTTAATTGTGAGTTATATTCATTTTTAAGTTCTTCTATGCTAATCCATTTAAAAATATAGGCTTCAATCTCATTTAGTCTATTTTCGATTTTATTTGAGAGGTTCATATTTATATCATGGAACTGATCCTTGATAATCTTTATAGTAGTATATATTTTTTCTATATCTTTTGTTATGTTATTGATCTCTAAATTATGTTGGGATATCCTTAACTTTGAGCTATTTAGATTATGCTTAATTGAACTTTCACCAAATTTATTTATATAACTCATTTTTAAATATATTATGTTAGCTTCTCTTAATTCTTCAATGATGGAAATTATTTCGTTTCTGTGATTATTATGACCAGCACTTTCCGACGAAATAAGTAAACGCATTCTGTCAACTAATTCATTTGGGTCATCCCAATATATATAGCTAGGCTTACGATTGTCTACAGATTTTAGCGATAATCCACTACCTTTCGTAAAAACATTTGTTTTAGTATTAAATAAATTTTTTATTATGCGAACATATTTGAACGCTCGTGTACCTTTAATTTGAGCTTTTGATTGATATTGTCGTTTATGTGCATTTATACTTATTAAAATTTCTTTATATTTTTTAAAATCATTTTTATTGTAATGTAGGGGTTTTGAATGAAATACTAATTCAAATAATCCTGGAGTCATTTTCCACGTTAAATTTCCTATTTGAATTGAATTATCCATATTAAAATTTAGCACATTATTTGCATAGCGCCATTTTCCACTTTCATCTATATTGAAACCATAAACTTTATCTATCATTTTATTATTCAGGAGCAATTCTATATTTTCCGCTAGTGACGATTTTTTACTACCATTTAACGCTTCTTGATCATAAGGTTCAGCATCGTCATAATTATCAGAGCTATTATCGGATGGTAGTGATGGAAGTTGTGAATCTGTTATATCATCATTTGACTGAAAATCAACTGATTGATAATCATAAATTTTTTCAATATTCTTATTTGAAGGTTTTGTTATATCTTTAAATGACTCGTGCAATAAATCATCTGATTGATAATCAACAATTTTTTCCTCTTTTGTATTTAAAGGTTTCGTTAGAGATTTAAATGTATCATCTAACAAATTGTCTGATTGATAATCATCAATTTTTCTAATAATCTTTTTCAAAGGTTTTGTTATAGGTGTAAATGTATCTTCCAATAAATTAAGTCTCTCTACTTCATTTAATTTAATATTTTTTAGTTTTTCCTTTAAAATCGCCCTTGTATTAACTATATCTTTCAATATATTATTATTACTCATATCGGTCTGATTTATATCTGAAATCAATCGGGCTTATATCTGATGTCAAACTGCTTTATATCTGATTGTGAACTGTTTTATATGAACTGCTTTCTATCTGCTATCGACCTGCTTTTTATCTGATTATATACTGTTTTGTATATGTTTGTTAACTGCTCCATATATTATTGTGAACTGCTTTCTAACTATCCATGAAGTGATTTATATATCTTACTTACAGTTGTATGAATTCATCAAAACCTTTCCTATATCGCCCTTTAAATATCAAATCGTCCTTATTGACAACCATGAATCCATATTTATCTTTCCAACACTCACTACACATATCCGTAAATTGTTTAAATGACATGTCTCCAATAATATGATCATTATATATATGACGCAAATTCATTTCGTCCTGTTTAAATATTATTATCATATTCGCATTATCCCGAATAAGATGTTTGGGAATTTTCGTATACGTTTGACATAAATAAAAACAATCTATATTCTTATGTCTACCCATGCAAAAGTAATCTCTTATAGCCCCCTGTTTTCCACATATAACATCATCAAAGATTATTATTTAATGAGGGTTGGCTTCAGTCGGGCTTAGAACTTGCTCATTTTCTGCAAATGTAAAAATATTTATTCCTTTTATTGGGTCTATCAATTTCTTTAGATAACAATATTTTGTTTGATACAAAGATTTTGAATATATGTAAATATTTTTGAAACTAAGGCCGTTGGGACTTTCTATTAAACTAATCATAACATTAGTTTTACCACAATTTGAGGGACCCACAATAATTGCTCGTATTGAATTTGGTAGAAGTGTACTATGTCTAATTTTAGATTTCTTGTCTTGAGCTTCATCAGCATTTCTTATAACAATTTGCTTAGCTTGCTTTACTAGTCGCATTTTGACAACTAACTGGTTTTTGATATAAATTTCCTCTTATATAACAAAACCTAATCATTTAAATTTTTAGTGTCAATCATACTAAACGTGTATTATATATAATTACAAAGAAAAAAATGAGTATAAACTATAGCAAAGGAGTTAAAAATAATCAGATAATGTTGGAAGTGGTTTTGTAAACAACTTAATAAATAAATTACCTGTTGAACTGCATTTACCTGGTTATCAGTTTTGTGGACCTGGAACAAAACTTGAAAAACGTTTAGCGAGGGGTGATAAAGGGATAAATTTGTTAGACGCAGCTTGTAGGGAACACGATATTGCTTATTCGCAAACAAACGATATTAACAAGAGACATAAAGCCGATCAAATATTAATTGATAAAGCTTGGAAACGAGTACAATCTAAAGATAGTGATGTCAAAGAACGAGCACACGCTTGGCTCGTGACGAACGCTATGAAATCAAAAGTTAAGTTGGGGTTAGGTATGAATCACATCAAAACTCGTAAATCCAGAAAATCACAGAAGAAAAAATGTAAAAAGAGAAAAGAATGTGATAGAAAATTGTTTTCAACAACTGTTAAAAATACTCTAAAACTCTTGAGAAACGAAAAACCAAACAATTTAAATGCCGCTGTTAAAATTGCGCGAAAAGCCGTTACTTCAGACTTTAAAGGGAAGAAGAGAGCTAATGTCGCAATACCGAGAGTTATACCAATGCCGAAAATTGGTGGATTTCTTCCAATTATTCCAATCCTAACAGCTTTGTCAGCACTTGGAGGTTTGGCTACAGGTGGGTCAGCTATTATTAATAAGGCTGTTAATGATATAAAAAATGGAAAAGAACAACTAGCAGAGGCTACTCGACATAATAAACACATGGAATCAATTGCTATGGGAAGAGGTTTATATCTTAAACCATATAGATCTGGATATGGTCTGTACTATAAGCCAGCTCCAAAAAGCTTTTAGATAAGCTACCCAACCGACCATTAACTGATATAGATTTGATGAAATATGGCAAACAACTAAGTAAATTTAGAGGAGTTGTTATGCGTGACCGTTTACCTAAAAAACCATTACTTCAAGAATGTGGTATTGTTAATTTAGATAATTTTCAGGGTCCTGGAACTCATTGGGTAGCTTATTATAAAAATCGCAACTATAAAGAATATTTTGATAGCTTTGGAAACTTACAACCTCCAATTGAAGTAGTTAATTATTTAAAGAGACCTCTTGAATATAATTATGAGCGAAAACAAAACTTTAATACATTCAATTGTGGTCACCTATGTCTAAATTTTTTATTCAATAAATATAATTTGAAATAAATAAAACACAAATAGTTATATTTTTTATATTTAAACATAAATACATAATTTAAATTTTATTAATCTTTATATATTTTACAACTGAATTCAAACGGGTATAGTATGAAAAAAAAATTTTTTAAATAGATTTGATAAATATATAATAAATATTATACACATGTGGGAGGGGGTGTTATCGAAGCATTCCACAACTGTAACGGGACTCCTTTTGGACTCCCCTCCTTTCGCGTCACAGTAGTTGATTGTTCAGTCCACCATTGTGGATAGACCTACCAATCCCTGAGACACGTGCTAATACCAGCGTTTGCTCTGGACTTTAGTGATTTCTGGAAGTCAAATTGTAATTATCGACTTCCATTTTCATCACCGGTGTCCATAGTAATTGCTAGCATATGACATAGACTGACGTGTCCACCCATAGACTGACGAGTCCACCCATATAGCCTTTACAACTAATATGTATCGACCCGGTGGTTCTCAGTCTAACTCATGTGCTAACCAAAGCTAAAAAGAAATAAAAATATAAAAAATTAACAATCAATTTCCATTAACAAATTATCGTCAGCAGAATCATTCATAAATTGGTCTATAAAATCAAGTGAACTTTGATTGTTTATATGATCGATTTCCATTAGAAAATCGTCATTGCTATCGTTTATAAATAATTCTTGATAATGCCCCCAAGCAAGGGTATTTACACTATTATTGCACATGTATCTTTTGTTGTCAAATAACTTAAAGATACCTTATTTATTAAAGACGTATATAAAACATGTAGTTTTGACTTAAAAGTATACATACTTCTATAATAGACTTTCTTATTATAAAGACAGTTTTTGTAATCTAATAAACTTAAATTTCTAGATACATTACTTTTTATACCCTTTGCTTTTTTTACTTCATTCATATATTCCATTTTGTATGAGTACATTTTCGCTCTCAACCCCACAAATTCCTTCATTACCCTACCATTATTTTCATCCTTCATCATACCTAATATTTTTTTATTTTTTTGTGGAATACCAAATTTATTATTCGGTTCATAATCTGATGTATCAAACTTTGCATCAATATCGTTTATTATATCTTTATAAAAATCATCAGTTTCGATTGTGTATATGAACGAATCTGTATCCATATAATTCAGCTCTGCTTTGATATTATATTTTGGTAGTATATAACCATAATGGAAGTTGTACATCTTCCACTTTGAAAGTTCTAGTATTGTAAATCCTAAATAAATTGGTTTATTATAAAACGAATAATTTCTGTTTAGCTCCACAGCTATCATATTTTCCTCAAATATGCTGAATGAATGAAATTCTGGTTTGGCAATAAGGACACGAGCACCCATTTTTCTACCCACGCTTTCCCACTCATTAACAATTTTGACATTCTTACGCTTGTCAACGTTTTCCATTGTTTTACCGTATACGGCATTATTAAATAATTTGAAGAAATTTTTTTCAAACGTGTTTTGGGCGTTAGTTCTATGTAAATTATTTAATGAAATATATGGCTTTAACCAAGCTGATTGCTTAAATTTCAAAATTCGATGAATTTTTACTAACTTTAAACCATGTTTTAAACATTGTTGTAAATTTTTATAATATATTACATATCCATATTTATTATTTAAATCAACAATTAATTTCTTTTCTTCAGAATTTGGAGGATTTTTATTTTCACTACAAAAAGGTAAATTATTATGAATATCATGAATTTCTATTGGATACAACAAATCAACTTCTAATATATATCCAGTAGCTGAGTCTTCTGGTATACTATCCAAACAAAAGCTTTCAATATCTGTTTCCCACTCAAAATTACCTTCTGGTAGAGCTTCAGACATTGCCCAACCATACAAATTATTTGCATCTAAATACATTAAATACTTAGATGGTAGATTCTCATTGTAATCATTCATGTATTTGTTGTTTGCTATAGAATGCCGTTGAGAGCACTGTACTATTCCTCCTCTTATCCCCTTTTGTATAAAATGAATCATTTCTATGTCTATCAACAACTCTAATTTAATATCTGTTATTTTTAACATCGCATCCCAAGAAAGTCCTGGGGCTGTATAGTAATGACAAGGGTCTAATTTATAAATATTTTTGCTAATAAATCTAAAGTTTTCAAAAACATCTGTTAACAACAAAACATCAGTTTTCAAATACAATAATAAATAATCTTCTAAAGTTGAACACTCAAACCTACTCCATACTTCTTTAGCATGGGCGTAATCTTCTTGGGAACAATTTGCATCAGTTAATTTATTATAAAAGCTCTCTATATTCGGCAAAGAAGTTTCTTTAAGTTTTTCTATAGTATTTAAATAGCTGTAGGGAAACACACCTTTTCTAATAAGCAAATTAAATTTTCTTTCGTTTTCTCCAAATATTGATTTTACTACTTTTAAATCTTGCTTAGCTAAATTTTCAACCAAATCATTTAAGCTTGCTGGTAAAAATCTATATGAATCTAAAAATCGAATTTCAATGTTGGCACTATTCTCATCAGCTATAGTTTTAGAGAGAGATATATAAAGCTCTTTATTGAGTGGAATAATATTTATAGGGCCATCATTTATATTATTTAGCTCCTTCACAAATAAATGGCAGTCATAGCCAGAAAAATTGTGGAAAATTACTGGAAAGAATTTTGGCACTTTGTAATTAAGATTACACAAACTATGTGCAGCGCCTCTATATTTCCGACTCATATGACAATGATCCCTAACTTTTGAATCATCTAAAATAACTTTAGAACAAATGTGACATATATTGGTCGAATGGTAATCTAAATTTTCTTCTTCTGTTAGGGGTAGCATGGGTTTTACTATAGATAAATAATTATTACTTAAATATTTCACGTCTTTAATTAAACTCTCTATAAACAGTCTAGGTGAATCTAAACCTTTAAAGCTATATAACTTATTTAAATTGTTGTTAAAGCTACATTTTATGAAATATTAAATAGCATAGGGGACATGTCTATCAACTAATGTTGTTGAAGAAATATCACCACACGGAATGCAAGTTTGAATATTTTCAAATATGCATTCCGAATCTGCGTATACTACGAACGGTACATCTATACTATTACTATAATTACTAAATTCTATTATAGACTTATCTGCTTGTGGTGTATATGAAATTTGTTTTTTACAATTTTGTCTGTGGATTTCTAATTGTTGCTCATGGTGAAAATTCTGCAGGCAGTCATCACATAGGACAATGCTTCCATGATGAGCTGTCTGTTGAGCTCTAATAAATCTGAAAAAATTACAAAATGAATGTATGAATAAATAAAAAATAGTATAATAAAGAAAACTAAAAAGAAATTTATAATTTTATTCGTAATCATAACACTTACCTTGATATATTTTTTATATAAACATAGTGTGAAACTATGTTCCCCTCAACTTTTTTCTGCATAAATAAAAGTTGGATATGTTTAGATTTTTTTCCTTTTGTTTTATAATAGGGTCCCACAATCAAGTCTTTTTCCATGTCATATCCAAAGACATTTACACTAATATTCGGATTATTAGTTTCAAAAATTTCTATATCTTTTAGTGGGAAGCATAAGCCACTAAAATTTAAGCCAAAGCCGTTAAAGAAAATTAGTTGTTCATCAATGTTGACGCCATAACTGCTTGTTCTTTGAGAATTTCTATGGGTTGCTAAGGCTGGTAGTATTGCCCATTTGAAGCAGAATTCATCATTGTTTTGTACATTTATGCATGCTTTTTTTTACTTTATTTTATTTGGGAGAGGTATGAAACTGGAACCTTTTAGTGGTTGGTATCTATTTAGGTTTATATGAAGTTTTAAAAGTTGAACTAGTGTCCAACCACTATCCCGCTCTTGAAAGTCTTCCATTTTTTGTTAGTATTCTTTGAATATTATAACCATATTCATCGCAAAACTCTTCTATATCGAAAATTTCCTTCATTTTCGTTTGAAAATGTTTCACCTCTATTGGGGTATTTTCTAAATCATTTACATTGGGGCGAGCATATAATCCATATATCTCCATATTAAATTTAAGAGCATCATTAGCTTTTAAGAAGCTGTTAACTTCTCTCTTTAATGGTTCCTCAGCTTCCTTCATAAGCATCTCCGGTAGAATACATTCTCCATTACTATTTTCATATGCTTGTGTTATAATTCTCTTTTTAAAAGCACTTTTTACCAGCCTTACAACGCTTTTTTGAGCTCGAAGCATGAGATCTTTCATGCTCTCTGAAACTTGCCTCACATTGAAAAGCTCTTTGACATTCTAAGCATTCTAGCTTGGTTGCCATTCTTTCCATATTATCACAATTTTTTTTTGGAAATTCACTAAACACGTTTAAAAAAAAATTTTTTAGTATTTTTTTTTTTGTTTTAAATGTATTTGTACGAAAGAAAGAATTATATCGACATTGTGAAATATGCGTTAACGGAAATAATACATATGTATATATAACAAAGATTAAACATATACAGTTCAAATAAAAATTACGCATATTCGTAATGATAAAAAATTATTATTAAAATTATTTTTACTAACCTGTTATGAATTCTAATAATAAAACACAAATTTAAAGTTTTTTTTTTCTTAATCTTAATACGTTGAATAATAAAAAAGAACACAAATTTAAAGTTTTCTATAAATTTTTGTACGTTAAATAATTTCACAGAAATCTTACTATGTTGAATAGTATCACAGAACTAGAATTTTGCTCGAAAAAATAGTTGATTTTATACTTTTCTAGAGGCACTACTACATACACTTATACTGTTAATCACCCTTGTTTGAAAATTTTCCATACAATTTTTATCTTAAGTAACAAACGCATCATAACACATTTATGGCCTCATAAAATATTGCAATTAAACATTGAAGTACAAAAAAATTTGTGTCCTTCATATACATATTAAATTTTTGTAATGAATTTTTCTCAAACCTTTTTTCTCAGAATAAATAAAAATTAGATTTAGACAACGCACCCACATACTGTGACATGCATAAGTGAAAGCAAGCATACGCATGTCTTTTTTTCTTAAGAAATTTTCCTGAAACAGATTTTAAATTTTTATTGCCTTTCCATACCCTTTTTTCTTAAGTAACAAACGCACCATAACACATTTATGGCCTCATAAAATATTGCAATTAAACATTGAAGTAGAAAAAATGTGTGTCCTTCAATAAAAGTCGACTTAATAGATTCTTGGAAAAAAATGTGTGTCCTTCAATAAAAGTAGATTTAGTTAAAGTGCCCACACACTGCGACCAAAAATAAGTGAAAGCAGGCATATGCATGTCTTTCTATCTTAAGAAATTTTATTATCTTTCCGTACCCTTTTTTTTGCTGGAAAAAATGCTTGCCCTTCAATAAAAGTAGATTTAGTTAAAGCGCCCACACACTGCGACAAAAAAATAAGTGAAAGCAGGCATGCGCATGTCTTTCTAAAGGGTTTTTCCATACAACCAAATGTTTAAATTTTAATACCTTTTCATAGAGAGATTAAAAACAACAAATGAAATAAAATAGGAAATAACGCAAGATATTTTAAACCTTATTTCTTGCTCATGCATGTTTAAGTTTTCAATTAATTTTGAAATGTTCTATACATACTTTTTCCTAAAATATAAGCATACGCATGTCTTAAAATGAAATACATATAAAGCGAACAAAATGCAATCCTACGCATGTCTCAAAATGAAAATAAATATATAAAGCGAATAAAATGCAAGTCTACGCATGTGTAAAAATAAATACATAATCGGAATTCATTTCACATTACTACATATGTACATTTATTGTTTTATAATATACAGATTTACAGCATTACAAAACTTGTTATGTTTATTAAAAAATTTAGCTGTAGTTTAGTTCGAATATTGCAGAACCATTTGGCGATTGTCGTCCTTTGTAAATAATTGTCCAAATTTTTTCATTCATATTGGCTAAGTAAGGATCCTCTCTGTTTAAATATTTAACCATTCTTTGAGGTAGATAAAACCATTTATTGTTCTCCAAATATGCTATGACTTTGGATCCATATTGTGTAATCTTCCACTCAAAATTTAAAATTTTGTATGGTTCATTTAAGGGAATATCATCAATTTTCGTGTACTCCGATTTTATTCCTTGGGCTATGTTAATTAACTGTTGATAGATCTAAAAGCAATCAAATAAAAACAATCATATAATATGTATAAATATTTGTGTATTTTTTTCTACAGCATCAATATAATAAATAAAAAATTTTTTGTTTTTAATATATTATAAAACTGTATACTTACCATTTTGTTTAATGCGATTTAAAGCAGCTTTTGTTTAATGTGATTTCAAGTAACTGTGAAGAACAATAATAAACAAAAAAAATCTGAACGTTCTTTTATATCAATTTGTACTGGATAGTAAAACTCTTATTTTAGGTTTTAATAAAAAACTACTCAAATGAGAATCTCATTGACATGGTGGGAAAAAATATCTCATTTGAATTTCTCTTTATTGAAAGACCATACACATAGGAAAATATATGAATGCATGTGTAACAGAATGATCATAATGTATTTATCAGAATGAGAATATTTTTCTCATTATATGACTCAGTATCTCTATACGTGTATTTTTTTCCCATAAGGAGGTCCAATCTAATTGGATGTGCCCATCCATTTATTTTCCCCATAAGGAGATCAAATCTAGTTGGATGTGCCTGAATTCCCATACGTGTATTTTCCCCATAAGGATGGCAAATCTAATTGGATGTGCCAGAATGCCCATATGTGCATTTTCCCCATAAGGAGGCCAAATCTAATTGGATGTGCCAGACTGCCCATATGTGCATTTTCCCCATAAGGAGGCCGAATCTAATTGGATTCTAATTGGTGTGCCAGAATTCCCACAAATATACTACTCATCCGATATTTTTAATAATTTTAATGAGTTTATTTGATATACAAAGATATTTCTTTACATTAAATATTTTATCAAGTAGGGATTTTATAAGTTAACTTTTCTCTTGACCGCTGGAAAGTAGTAGATGGTATTAGTATGCTGTGATCGATAGATAATCTTTGTATTGATGTCTTCTATTGTTTGAGTTTTGTTTTATTTTTCTGAAGCGTGTCATTGAACGTACATATGTATGTATATTACTTATACTGATTATACTGATTTGCTAAACAAGGTTAGTTTTTTTTTTGATGTGCAGAGTAAAGCTGGTTGTTTTAAAACACAAGCGTTTAATAAAACATTCTAAAAATATGAAAGAAGCAAGTGCTTATTATAGAGATTGTGATGATTACATGTTTGAAAATTTTTGATACAAATAAATGCAAAATCTAAGATGAAAGTAATTATTTAGGCTTTCTAGTTCAATTATTTGAATTATTGAAAATATATATTCTTATTATGAATGAGATTCTGTAAAATCTGTTGACTAATTCCATACCGAAACTGAATATACAAATACGTACTATTTTTAAAACGCATATTACAACACATATCCTTGAAAATTCAATTTAATTGTAGATATATTTCGGAATATTATTACTCGATATCTTTTTGAATATTATTAAATTACAGGTTAATAAGAAGTCAACTACCAAAATATTCCCATTATATTCATGTGCTTAATTCAATACCATAATGGGATAGTCTTAATAAAAACATAAGGGGAGCACTTAAAAAAGCAAATATATAGACATTTTATGGTATACGTGTACAGATTTCGATTGTATTTAGGTATCAGTGAATATACCAAACTCAAATATTGTTCGATAACTGTAAATGCATATTCCATTTGCTTACAGTTATCATATTAAGTATTCCTTTAATTCTACATTAGACATTGTACTATATATACATACATATTTAGAATATTTATAAGAGAATTTTTAAATAATAATGTATCTATGCATATTCAAATTAAAGAAAATTATAGTGAACGATAAAAACGCATTACTAAACTATATTTTTTAGACTAATTTGAATTTATATTATCAAGTCAAGTTCGAACACATAGAGGGTTTTTTATACGATGATGGTTGATATGATCACGTTGCTAACACAATAACTGAACTGTCAATGAATTCTACTTAATTATATGTACAGGTATCTGCTCGTGTAGTCATCTGAATTAGTTTCGAAGAAATGATTACTAATTAGTCATATAGTAAGGATGATTATGAATATGTTGGAAAAGTATGTACTACATTCAAATGTAGTACTATGATGTAACACAGAACTTTGCAAATAAATCAAATTATCTAAGTTATTTAGTTGTAAACAACTTGTATGACTATGGTATATGTTATTACCTACCATATTCCATTCTTCATTGGTTGAAGATTCATAAAATTTTAATTTAGATGATGTAAGGGGAGCTTACATCATTTACAAACATTTGGATACATATTAGATTAGACCCATAGAAATTTAATAACTTAATTGTTATTAGATTAGACTTAAAATACCATCAATATAATTTTTTCTCATTTGAAGAGTTGACCTCTAGGGTAATTGAATAGGTTAAGGAAGAATATTAGTTTCAATATCCGCGATCGATTATTATTAGATAAAAATTCATTTTAGCAAAAATTTCTTATTAAAGAATGCCGTCGGAAAAAAGATTTTAAAATAGTGTGTGTGAATGAAAGAATATATCTAAAAGGTTGTGTGCTTTAGAGGCTGCCAATAGGCAGCTCTTTCTGTTTATAAGTTTAACTGTACTGTTAAATCCTGCATAATCTTGATTTGATTTGTTTATTTCTTGACAAGGGAATTTGAATTTCATAACATTATGAAATTATATTAAATTTTTTTCTTTCATAATTTCACATAGTCAAAAAAAGTTGGATAATCTGATAAGTTATTCATAAAATTTTTAACTTAAAAATTTCTTTAATTTTCCTAATTATCCTTTACAAAAAATATTACAAGACAGTGAATATTTTATTTTAATAATACTATTTTATTTATTAAATTTAATTATGATGGTTGAAACATTGTATAATAAGATTCCATTAAATTTTCTAATACAGCTTTCCGTAGAAAGTATATCGAGCACCTACATGTATCAGGTCCTTCCTCACAATTCGGATCATACCAGGGACAGCATTTAAAATGTCCCTCTGTGTTGTCCTCATCTTCCATAACATCAAATTCATCATTCTCGCCCAGCATATTTTGAAAAAATATGATCATTTCCCAATGATCGTATAGTCTAAAGTTATCAAAATCCGATAGAAATTTTTTAAGACTCCTTATTTGACTCATTTTTGTTAATATTCCGTATTAATTTTGTTGCTGTTTACTTTTTCAAAGGATTAGTCGATACTGATAATTTATTTCTAAGTATTTAGCTACAAAGTGAATAAAATTCTATATTATTTTTTCCTTCTCTTATATCCTTCTCCATTTTCCTATAATCCTTCTAGAATATAGGGTATAGAATATACATATTTCTCTTTCCAACTCATTTTCAAAGAGACTATTAAAAAATTAAAAGAAGGAACATTCATATTAATATTCCTATATATCTATCCCTATCTCTCTAGCACTATTTCTCCACATATACATACATATTAACCTTCTCACAATAAATATTTTCGGTTAGGCTTATTGGACTCATCATCGCTACTTTCAAGATCAATTTCAATTAAAGATGCAAAGTGACAAGATCTATTTAAAAAATGAGCTCCTCAAAAAATTTAATATCAAAATTTAATTCTCTAAACAACAAAAGTTTAATTCACATAAAGGATCTAGATGTAGCTGCTAAATATCCTGTTCAAAATATAACACGGGTAACAACAAAATATGGACGAACACTAAGAGTTGAGATGGAAAAAAAATATAATGTTTCTACCTAATAGATATAATACTCTGACAGATGATGAAATTAAGAATCTCTCGAGTGGAATATTTCAAGTACGCAGAGATGGTGAACAAAGATTAATCCTTGAGAGTGAGATGGACGAATTTTTGATTCAAAATGCTCAATATCCCATTTGGGAATAAAAAAATAAAACATTAATTCTGTATTGTAAATTATAAATAAATAAATAAAAATGCATTAAAGAGTTTTGTGAAGTATATATAAATACAATTGTGTTTTTTATTTAATATTTTCAGTTATTTCATAAAGAAACTTAAGACATAAATGACCACAGGTAAATGTATTAAAATTCTGATGTTGATTATAGTTGTATTTTATATTTGTGCCCAGATATTTGAGTACTTCCGAAGGATGTTGTAAGTTTCCAAAGCTATCGAAATATTCTTTTTCATTGATGTTTTTATAATATGCTACCCAATGTGTACCAGGTCCTGTTGATATATCCAAATTGATTATGCCACATTATTTTTTCTTTGGTCGTTTTGGTAGTGAGTCCAACATGAAAACTCCTCTAAAATGTGGAATTTTGTTTGAAAATTTCTTAAGTCGACTTCTGATAGTGGGCTATTAGGTAGCATTTCTAAGCGTTTTTTGTCTGCTCTTTATAAACAAAACCATAACCCTTTTTATATGCTTTTAGGTAAAGTCCTTTCCCAACAGCTATAGATTCCATCGATTTATTATGTCGAATTGCTTCATCAAGCTGATTTTTTGCATTCTTTGTCGCATTTACAGCCTTAGCTGTAGCAGCGCCTCCAGTCGTTAGACTACCAATTGCACCCAGTGCAGTTAAAATCGGTATTAGAGGTAAAAAACCACAAATTTTTGGTACATTTATTATGCGAGGTATTATAATTTGAGATTTTCTGCCTTTTAATGTTTTGTTGATCGTTTTACGTGCTATTCTAATAGCATTGTTAATGTTTAAAGTTGTTTTCTCCTTTAGTATTTTTGTTGCAGCTCTAATTGATGAACTGAAAAATTTTTTACCATTTAATTTAGGTTTCTTAACATTTTTCTTTTTCTTCACACCCATACCAAATTTTGTTTTGGCTTTCATAGCGTTAGTAACCATATATGCAAATGATTTTTCTGCAAGACTGCTATCTTTTGATAAAACTCGATCCCAAGCTGAATTTTCAAGAATTTTATCAGCTTGATGTCTAATATTTAAATCTTTATTTTTAGAATAAGCTATGTCGTGATTTTTGCAGGCAGAGTCCAATAAATTGATTCCTTTATCACCTCGATTTAAACGTTTTTGTAGTTTCGTTCCAGGTCCACAGTATTGATATCCAGGAAGATGAAGTTCAACAGGAAGAGAGTTTATTATTTTATCTAGTAAACCTGCTCCAACGAAGGTGTTTTTATGACTAAATGACTTTTGATTAAGTATAACCATCCTATTTATTTATTTTTTCTATAATAAAAGGTAACAAACATGAATTGCATTAAGTTATAAAAATGCAGTTGGTAAAACAACATAAAAATATTTTAGTTCGAAACATTGATGATTCATCGAACATCAGTTCAAAAATAAAACATAGTTCACTCTTACCAAATTATATTCGTGCTCTAATAGTGGGACCATCAAATTGTGGAAAGACTAATGTTATGATTGGCTTACTAGAAAGTCCTAATGGACTAAAGTTTGAAAACATCTATTTATACTCAAAATCTCTATATCAGCCGAAATATGAATACTTGAAGAGATTAATTACACCTATTAAAAGAATGGGATATTACACATTCACCGAAAATGAATCAGTTATTCCCCCTCACAAAGTTAAAACTAATTCAATTATGATATTTGATGATGTTGCATGTGAGAAGCAGAATAATATACGAGCTTATTTTTGTATGGAACGACATAGAGATGTTGATTCATTCTACTTGTGTCAAGCTTATACCAGAATTCCCAAGCATTTAATAAGAGACAATGCGAATATGATTATAATGTTTAAACAAGATGAGACAAATATGAAACGAGTTTATAGGGATCATGTTGCCAGCGATATGAGTTATGCAAAGTTTCATGAAATTTGTCGATTGTGCTGGAAGGATAAATATGGATTTTTGATGATAAGCAAAGATAATGAATTAAACAATGGGCGCTACAGAAAATTATTCGATTATTTCATAACAATATAAATTGCTCTACATAAAAGAAAAACGTTAGTATATAATCTGCCTTTAACCATAATACATCTACATAGCTCTTGAAATATCAACTATACCTGATCTAATTATCTACCTAATAAGCTGATCTGATCTGATACCTAATAAGCTGATCTGATACCTAATAAGCTGATCTGATACCTAATAAGCTGATTTGATAACCTGATCAGATACCTAATAAGCTGATCAGGTACCTAATGAGCTGATCTGATAACCTGATCAGATACCTAATAACCTGATCTGATAGCCTGATCAGGTACTTAATAAGCTGATCTGCTAACCTGATCTGATACCTAATAAGCTGATCTGATACCTAATAACCTGATCTGATAACCTGGTCAGGTACCTAATAAGCTGATTTGATACCTAATAACCTGATCTGATAACCTGATCAGATACCTAATAAGCTGATCTGATACCTAATAAGTTGATCTGATACCTAATAACCTGATCTGATAACCTGATCAGGTACCTAATAACCTGATCTGATACCTAATAAGCTGATCTGATACCTAATAAGCTGATCTGATACCTAATAACCTGATCTGATAACCTGATCAGGTACCTAATAAGCTGATCTGATACCTAATAACCTGATCTGATAACTTGATCAGGTACCTAATAAGCTGATCTGATACCTAATAAGCTGATCTGATACCTAATAACTTGATCTGATAACCTGATCAGATACCTAATAAGCTGATCTGATACCTAATAAGCTGATCTGATACCTAATAACCTGATCTGATAACCTGATCAGGTACCTAATAAGCTGATCTGATACCTAATAAGCTGATCTGATACCTAATAACGTGATCTGATAACCTGATCTGATACCTAATAAGCTGCTCTGACACCTAATAAGCTGATCTGATAACCTGATCAGTTACCTAATAAGCTGATCTAATATCCTGATCAGATACCTAATAAGCTGATCTGATACCTAATAAGCTGATCTGATAACCTGATCAGATACCTAATAAGCTGATCTGATAGCTGGAAAATGGATGAAAAAATTTTAGAAGAGTTGGTTACGACAAGAAATGTCTTGAAGAAAAAGCTTCGTAGTATAAAAACGGGCGAAATAGACACACGTGAACAATTAAAAGATATATTTAAACCTATAACAGATCCTTTAAACAAATTTATAAATAATTCTAATAATATCAACGGAATTATCAAAAAAGAAAAGAATGAGATGAAAAAAGAAATTAAATATAATAACAGTTCTAGTCATCTTAAGAAACCATCAATTAAGTTGGAGACAAGTACACCAAAGAAACTTGTAGAAGAATCAATATTTGATAGCAGCAATTCACTTGCTGATCCTAATGGTGAAAGTACTCTTGATAATGATGATGACGATGATGACGATTTTTACTCTCAAAATTCAAATGCTGAAGAGAGTTACACTGACTTATCTGTTTTGGAAGGAAGAAATGAATTAGATACTAACTATGATCCACATAAAGATTTCAATAATGAATGGAAATTTGGTGATAGTAAGCTCAAATTAAATGAAAATAAAATACATGTTGGTAGTCAATTATGGGCTCTAACACCAGGACTATTTTCTCTAATGTTTCATAAAATACCAAAAAACTATGATAAATATGAACTAGAACTCTACAAAAAAATTTTAATTAATACAAATGCGTACAGAAGAGACTATAAACCTGATGGATAAATCGAGGGAACGAAAGCCTATAAATATAAACATATTATTAAAAAGATGTTTAAAGAGAAAAACCAACAGACTTTATCAAAATCAATACCAAATAAGACAATATCTAATTATAAAGGTGATGGATGGATGCAGTTTAACCCTCATAAGCCAAACTATATATACTGGGATGATCCAAATGAGATGGTAGATCGACTTCGACTACTGGTATCATCACAAGCTGCAGGTCATACTAATCATAATAACGAAATTGTATCAATTATTGAAGAACTTCGCGAAGCTAATATAATAGAATAATCTAAATAAAGTATGTCTGTTGATAAGTTTGGACATTATCTAAACGATACAAGCAATATAATTTCATTGAAAAATGCCCCTAAAATGGATGCGAACAACAACATCGATGTCCAAAACAAAAGAATCAAAAATGTGGCAAAAGCTGTGGAAGAAAACGATGTTATCAATAAATTGTTTCTGCAAACTCAAATCGAAGAAATAGAACACAAGCTATTAAAATACTTTAAGAAAGATAACAACAATATTCATGATACTCTCAGAACTGAAATCGAAATGCTACAACATGCAATAATATTACAGTGGGAAGAGAATAAGAAAATGCAAGAAATTATTTCCAAAATCAAACAATTTTTGGAAGACGGATATCTACAAAAATTTTTTGAAAGTATACAAAAGAAAAGTTAATGAGAAGATTTATAGATTTGAAAATTACATGTTTGTGTCAATAGCTAAAAGTGTATCAAATAGATCACAACACATCGCAAAATAATTCTTAGTACTAAAAAATGACTTCAAAAAGAATTTTAGTAAATGAACTCCATAAACAAGCTCGAAAATCTTTTTTACGTCGTAGAGTTGTGATGAAAAGAATAGATGATCTTTGGCAAGCTGATTTAGTTGAAATGGGAAATTATTCTATGGACAATAAAAATTATAGATTTTTGTTAACTGTAATTGACACATTCTCCAAATTTGCATGGGCAGTACCACTTAAAACAAAAACTGCGCTTGAACCAACCCAAGCCATGTCATATATTTTTCAATTGAGACGAGTACCAAAAAACCTACAAACAGATGATGGTAAAGAATTTTTCAATAAACACTTTGGAAAACTGATGGATAAGTACGACATCAATCACTATTCAGAATGAAAGCATCAATAGTAGAACGATTTAATAGAACATTAAAAGGGATGATGTGGAAAGAATTTAGTTTTAATGGTACATACAATTGGCTTGATATCTACAAAGATCTGTTAGAATCATATAACAGAAAAGTTCATCGTACCATTAAAATGGCTCCAATTAAAGTCAACTCTTCAAATGAGAAAAAATTATTGAATACAGTATACAGTCATTTGAAAATGTATAAAATATCGAAATTTAATGTTGCTGATCATGTGCGCATAAGCAAATATAAGCATATTTTTGAAAAAGGCTATACTCCAAACTGGACAACAGAAATTTTCACAATTAAATCTATTCAAAATACATATCCCACAACACACATATTAGAAGATTATCGTGGAAATCCTATTATAGGTGGATTTTATGATGAAGAACTTTTAAAAACAAGATTTCCTAATACATATCTAGTTGAAAAGATTATTAAAACCAGAGGAGCCAAAGCATTTGTTAAATGATTAGGATTTAGTAACGATCACAATTCATGGATAAGTAAAGATGAAATATTATAGTTGAAACATTATCAGCAATTATTATACATACATACTTAGTACTTAAGATTATAATGTAAATTTAAAATAAAAAAGATGAAATAAATATGTAAATCCTTTTTATAAAAAATTTTGTGTTGAACTTATTTATTCGTAATCAGACAGTCATAATGTCAATAACACTTACTCTAAGCTCCAACTCATCAGAGTTATCTGCTAATTACTTCCCACCTATTGATTTAAATGGGGCATATGACTGTGCTCTAACTGATTTTCATTCATATAATAGCATCCCAAATGTTGATGTCTACAACAATTTGTTTCATATAGGTGAAAATGTGATTGAAATACCTATTGGATCTTATGAATTGAATGATATTGTTGATTATATAGAGGAACAATATAAACGCTTCTATCCAGAAAATAGAATTTTTATAGAAGCCAATAACAATACAATGCAAGTTAAAGTCAACAGCTCTAAGGATGCAATATATTTTAATAAAGAAAATACAATTGGAAAACTCTTGGGATTCAATAGTAAAATCCTAACTCCAAATGTAGATCATTATTCTGATCTTCCAGTTAATATTTTCAAGGTGAATCTGTTGCGAATTGAAAGTAGTATCGCTGTTAATACATATATGAATAATTCCAAGGCGCATACACTACATGAATTTCCGATTAATGTGCCTCCAGGCTATAAAATAGATGAGATACCTCGAAATCTCATCTATTTACCGCCGAACTCCAGAGATAAGTTCACTAGCTCTACGAGTAGTTGATCAGCACGGTGATTTAATTAATTTCCGAGGAGAGGAAATAACAATACGAATTCATTTAAGACCAACTAAATAATGCTAATATTCAACTCGAGTATATCAGAGAATATAGCAACAGCAGCAACATCATCAGCATACGAACCTAAAATATTATCACGACCTAAACCACAATTAAAGAGGTCAATTCTTTAAAAAACTTTAACGACAGCAAATGAAAATTTTCTCAAGTCATTGAATTTTAAATTGAAGGCAAAATGAGTTCAATAATAAATGTCTTAGATAAACCCTTATCTGATGAAAATATAATCAAAAAGGACTATCATACATATGTGCCATACCTACAATCCTACAACAATAATGATGAAATTCGCATTTCAATTCAAAATCAAGATTTGTATGTGTTACCCAGTGAAAGTTATATATATGTTGAGGGATCTGTTGTAGATGAGAAAACATCCACATCTACAGACAACTTTAAATTAAAAAACAACTTTGTTGCATATCTCTTTGATGAAATTCGTTATGAACTTAATGGTATTGAAATTGATCATACAAG
The DNA here is from genome assembly GCA_956483635.1 of Panzeria rudis. Classification (NCBI taxonomy): domain Eukaryota; kingdom Metazoa; phylum Arthropoda; class Insecta; order Diptera; family Tachinidae; genus Panzeria; species Panzeria rudis. The sequence goes on from OY101450.1 coordinate 75,015,147, forward strand.
ATATTTAGGACGTACAAGTACCATAAAAAATTTGGTTTCTTTATCACCAACGGAAAGCGCTGTAATGCAGAATGCTGGCTGGAATAAAATTGATGATTTAAAACTTGTTAATGGATATTTTAACTTTTATGTATCCTTAAAAATGCTTTTGTGTTTCGGTGAAGACTACAACAAAGTCATACTAAATGGAAAACATGAATTGATACTCTTGCGTAATAAGAACGATGAAGATCTTGTACACTCGAGCGTTTCCATGGAAAAAGCAAAACTTTCAATTTCACTCATCTCATGGAGAACTCCACATGTACAATTATCTGATTTTAACAAGTTGAATATGATAAAAATTATTAACAATAGTGCTTCTATACCGATGGCATTCTGTAGTTGGGATTGTCATGTTAATCCACAACTTAATACAGGAACAAGTCATATCTGGAATGTTAAATTAGCTGCAAGTAGAGAACGACCCCGTTTTGTATTGATTGCTTTTCAACAAGAAAATAAGTTTGTTCATTGTGACCTGACAAATTTAAAAGTACATTTAAATTCAGTATCATATCCATATGATGACATAAATATCAAATTTAAGAATGAACGCTATGCAATTCTATATGATATGTATCTAAGATTTTAACAGAGCTATTACATGAGAGAATCTCAACCGCTTCTAACTGCTCAAGAATTTAAAAATAATGCACCGATTATTGTAGTAGATGTCAGCCATCAAAACGAATCGCTCAATAACGGAACAATTGATATAAAAATTGAATTTGAAACAGCTACAAATATTGCATCAAAGACATCAGCTTACTGCATTATTATTCATGATCGCATAATTGAATATGTACCCATAAAAGGACAAGTCCGAAAAGTCTTATAAATTAAACAATGTGGATGATAATATAGTTTGTATAGATATGCAAGGATTCAAAAGCGGATCATCGCAAAAGAAGTTGCGGTCGTTTTTAAAAACAATGAAGCCATAAATTTCTTTATAGAACCACCCTTTGATTTTAAATGTCTATCGCCAAAGAAGCAAAAAGAAATAAACTGGTCAACAAAGAACTATCATCACATAAAGGGGAACGATGGATCAGTCACATTTCAAAGCGTCTGCAAGTTTTTAAAAGCTAATGTACGCTAAAATATATGTTAAAGGAGAAGAAAAGAGACAATGGCTAGAAAAAATACATAAAAAAAGAGTTTTTCACATCGAGGACTTTGGATGCATCAACTTTAAACAAATGAAAATTAAATATCCCGAGTATTTCTATTGTAATTATCATACATATGGTGTTTGCGCTTTGAGAAATGCTCTTTTACTAGCAAAAGAAATATCTTGTTTAAAATAATTTATGTATACAAATTATTATTATTATTATTATTGTCTTAAAATTAACAATTTTAAAACTTTTCAATCACTTAAATATATTTAATAAAAATTAAATGCATAGAAAAAAAATTAAAACAACAGTTTTTTTATTTCAAATACAACACAACTAAATGATGACTAATGAAATTTTGTTATCAAATGATGACTCATTCTCAAAACATATCCAGCTGAATAAACAAAGCCATAAACATGATTCTGCAAAACATATAATCAGACGGACATTTCAAATGATGACTCATTCTCAAAACATGTGCAGCGGAATAAACAAAGCAATAAACATGATTCTGTAGAACAAATATTCAAATTATTATCTCAAGAAATAAACAACACGGACATTTGAAACGACATACACACATTCTTAACAAATCTAAATATAAGAAAAAAGAAACACACACACACAAAAAAACAGCCACGCACCCACAGCCGCACACATCCACACACCCCCATCCCCCACACATCCACGCACCCACAGCCATGCACAAAGTAAATGTAAACACAAGCACCACAAAAAATTATCAAGAACAAAAAAATAATAATAGCGACACAACAAACCCCGTAGGAACCCAAGTCGACTTTTTTATCTACAAGTTTGGTGATATTGTCACCAAACTTGTCTACACTCTTTATTTCTACATATAATCTAAAACACTACCCAATCTCTCAATATGACCCCATAAGAACCACATTGTCTATAGTAAGCCAATACTTTCAAGCTCCAAACTCACAATGTCTCAATATCACCCCATTAGAAACACATTGTCTATAGTAAGCCAATACTTTCAAGCTCCAAACTCACTACCCAATGTCTCAATATCACCCCACTAGAACAACACCCTAAATTTCTATAGCACCAAAAAGCATTACCCACACTATAATTTTTCACAATCTTCACTTTACACATTTTGCCTACAGGGCACTTTCATTTTTTTTCCCACGGGTATCAAATTACACTTTTGTTTATTTAACAATTAAAATTTCAAAATTTCAAATTTTAATTACCCAAATTTTAATTAGACTCAGGACCCAGGTTCCTATCTACTCGTATCGTCTCTTTTTTCACGTAGAAAGTCTACAGAAAGTAGATTTGTACGTAGCAAATGTCAAACTAATGCTAAAGGCAATAGAATCCAATAGTAAAAGCTGACAAAATTGCTTGGGGTTATACGTTTTCTATAACTAACACCTAAAATTGAGCGGAACTGAAAGTTCTAACGTTACGCGATACGTTTTTACTAAATACACCTTAACAAAATTCAAGAAGGGCAATTTTTTTGTGATATAAAATTACAGTGTGAGAGATTACTAATATTTAAAATTAATATTTATTTAGTTAATATTAAGCCATTATTAATATTAACCTAGCATAAAAAATTTAAAGTAATTTTTAAGGAACTACATTTTGATTGCTTCCAAAGAATCTATATTAAAAATATGCAGATATTTGGTAGAAAATCAAGTAAAAATGTTTAATTCCTTTATAGTTTTAAAAAATACACGCCATGCTTTTTAAAAAATCGATTTTTAAAGGACATTTATAAACTAATATTCTTCTAAATAACTTAATAGCTTAATTACACGCTGTTAAAAAATGACATGTTGTAGGTCTAGTTGAGTAGATCATTTTGCCATTTCAAAAAATTGCACCCTCAAAATCGGAAGTTATCGTTAAAAAACGATTTTTTGGGATTTCACGGACAAAAACAATTTTCACTGCGTTGTTTCTGCACCGTTTTTAAATTTTTAAACAGTGCCGAATAGAGGAGGACTTAAGATTTCCGTGCAAATTTAAAAGATTTTGTTTTGACTTATATTTCATGGAAATATCGTCAAAAGAAAAATTTAATTTTTATTTTATTCCGATTTTTTTAAATTTTGAGTATTTTTTGCAACAATTTGCTTGAAAACCTACCCAGTTCATATAAAGCGTGTTTTATAGCGATTACAATAAGTCTTGTGCCTTTTTTTTTGCTGGGGATAAGATTTAAAAAACAACGAATAGAATTTGAATTCATGGTAAAATTAACAATATAAAATATTTTTTTACAAAATAACAGCGCAAAATATTAATTTTTAAAATTGATATTAATAAGATTTTAAAAATAACGATCTCAGTTTAGTTCATGTTAAAATTAACAAAAAATAAATAATTTGTTAAAAAAAACTTTAAAAAATTTTAAAAGTATCGTCGTATCGACAGTAAAATATCGCCGATACCGATGTATCGGAAAATCTGAAGTATCGCCGATATATCGGTATCGGAATCGGTTACATTCATAGTAATAATATAATTTTGGTACTCTTGTGTTGACCCGTTTTTCTCATAAAATACTAAAGATAGAAATGAAATTTAAAATTAATTCTTCTCTCCTTAAGAAGGCCTAAATACACTTTGCTACTTTTTTGAAGTTCGAATATATAAAGGGTGAAATTGGGAGTTCTTTTTGGTACTTTTTCCTGTATAACTATTTGTTATGTACTTTGAATGTACGTCACAATGTATAGATTCAAAAGAAGGGCTTTTTGGAAACGCACATGCTATGGGGTAAAAACGGGTAAATTCGGTAACCTTTTATCTTCAGATCTAACTAAGGTAGACACAAAATTCCAAAAACACCATAATTAGATAAAAAATACTGGACAGGTGTTTGGTACTTTTTTGATATTCGTACAATGGTAAAAATATAATTTTGGTACATTTTTGTTAACTAGTTATCTCCTAAAATACTAACAATAGAAATGAAATTTAATATGTATTCTTTTCTTCTTAAGAAGCCTTCAAATGTGTTTTGGTACTTTTTAGAAGTTCGAATATATAAAGGGTAAAATTTGGAGTTCTTTTTGGTACTTTTTCCTTACAACTTTTTTCATGTACCTTGAATGCACTTCGGCCGCCTTCCGATGTATAGATCCACTAAGAAGGAGTTTTTTAAATGTAAATGCTAAGGGGGCAAAAAGGGGTATAAACGGGTAAAATTGGTAATCTTATATCTCCGGACCTAACTAAGGTAGACACAAAATTCCAAAAACATCATAATAAGATCAAAAACCAAGCGGACAAGTGTTTAGTACTTTTTTGAAATGCGTACATTAAGGGCCTAAAAAGGGTAAAAATATCATTTTGGTACTTTTTTGTTACCCGTTTATCTCCTAAAATACTAAAGGTAGAAATGAAATTTATAATGTATTCTTCACTCCTTAAGAAGGCCTTAACGTACTTTGGTACTTTTTAGAAGTTCGAATATATAAAAGGTAAAATTGGGAGTCCTTTTTTCTGTACAACTATTTTTTATGTACTTTGAATGCACGTCGGCCGCCCTTCCGTATCACTAAGGAGGAATTTTAGGAAATTCAAATGCTAAGGGGGCAAAAACTGCTTAATTCGGTAATCTTATATCTACGGATCTAACTAAGATAGACACAAAATTACAAAAACATCATAATAAGATCAAAAAATAAGCGGGCAGGTGTTTGGTACTTTTTTGAAATTTGTGCATTTAGGGGCCAAAAAAGGGTAAAAATATAATTTTGGTACACTGAAAATAATCCATGCAACAATTTACGAAAAAAACTTTCGTAATGACTTTTTTCGTAAAATATACGAAACTTTCGTATATATTATGAACAAATATTTAGGCAATATTTTTTTGAATTTACGAAAGTAACGAAAACCTTTCGTAAATATTTTTCCCTGTTAAAAAATATATTTGATATAAAAAAAATTAATTGAAATATTTTTTTATAAATTGACGTATTTTTCAGATGTAAGTAAATAAAACAAATTTTAAGCTCTTATACAATAAGTAGAAAGTGGCTCAGTGGATAGAGTACCTGCTTTGCAATATGAAGATTGCGAGTTCGTGCCTCGCTTGAGCCATACTTTTTTTTACTTTTATGTTTTGATTATTTTCGTACATTTCGTATATTTCACGAAAGAATTTCGTGCTGCGAAATTACAAAATATTTCGTAATATGTACGAGCGTTTTCGTGCCTATGTTGCATGGAATTTTCTCGGTGTACCTTTTTGTTAACCCGTTTATCTCCTAAAATACTGAAGATAGTAATGAAATTCTAATAAGAGATTTGAAATTCAATTTCTAAGGGGTAAAAACCGGTAAATTCGGTAACCTTATATCTTCAGATTTGACTAAGGTAGACGTAAAATTAAAAAAAAATTATAATTAAATTTAAAAAAATATTTGTACGTTTAGGCGGCGGGAAAGAAGCAATCAAACACATTTTGGTTTTGAAATTCTAACATTCACATCTATGAGGGATAAAAAGCGTACCATTTTGGTACTTTTTCTATGAATATATTTTTAATGTGTATTGATATATCTACTAAACAGAACTTGATTCTAGAAACAATTTTCCGCTACAAGGGGATAAAAAATTTACCAAAAATGGTAAACCAAGTAATTTAATTCAAAACTATAAGGGCAATTTTTTAAAAAATTTGCAGCACAGGTTTTTTTCGTCACACAAATCTTAACTGGGGTAATGCATTTTTGAACATGGGCAATTGGAGATTTATTAATACTTTTTGCATAGATCATTTTTGGAAAAGGTACTTAAAAATATAACTTTTTGGTAAATGTTTTTTAAAGAAAAGGTTTTCTTTCCAAAATGTACTTCTTGAAAATGTACTCTTAACAAATGCTACGATGGAACTTTTTTGAATATGTACATTTGTTTGAAAATATGCTTTTGAAATTTGTTTTAAAACGTACTTATGTGAAAGTGTATTTGTAAGAAATAGTACTTTTTATAAAAGTTTGGTTTGTTTTAAAAATGTACTTTTGGGAATGGTGCTATTCGGAAAAGCTTCTTTGTTGAAAATGCACTTTTGGAAAAAATTTTACTTTTTAAAAGGTACTTTTTTGAAATCGCTATATTTTGTAAGTTACTTCAAGAAAAAAATTTGATTTTTAAAATGTACTGTAAAGAAATTGTACTTTTTGGAAAAAGTCCTTTTAGAAGGGTACCTATTTTAAAATGTACTTTTTTGAAAATTTATTTTTGGAAAATGGTTCCATTTGGAACGGTAATTTTTGGAAAAAGAAACTTTTGGAGAAGGTAGTTTTTGAATGAGTAATTTTGGAAAATGCGCCTTCTTTGAAAAGTAGCTTTTTTAAATGTACTCTTTATAAATATATATGTGTGATTTGAACAGATGATCCGTTTTGGAAAAGGTACTTTTAAAATAGCCACTAGCCCGTAACATTATAATTTGTAGTGGGTACTAGTGATGTTACGAATATCAATTTTTAATATTCGCGAATACGAATATCTGAAACTATATTCGCCGAATTCGAATACGAATATTTAATCAACACAGTTGGTACCACTTAATATTTCAAATTTAATTGAAAAACAATCTACCCTTTGCGTCAATAACAATAAATTGAGAAAAACTGTATTTAACATTATTATGATATTCCGATGACGGAATTTAAAATTATTAGCTTATCACCTGAATGCCAATTTTTAAATTTTTTGGTGGAAAGTAAATAAGGGAAAATATGAGCTTCTTTTACCTATACCCCAGGCAATATTTAGTGACACCAGCGGCGAGTGTTCCGCACAATAGCCTTGATGGAGAAAAGACTTCAAAACTTTTATTTTTGAAGTTCAACATTCCTCTACTGAGCTTTGAGTATTACTTTAACATGATTAATAAATTAATTTAACAGGACTTTACTTTTTAAATACTATGTCGTTATGAAATATATTTTGTTTATTTTTTCTTTTTACTAAAAGAAGATTATTGCTTTGCGTTATAGACAATTTTTTTGGAAAAATTAATATTGTTTGTTTAATTTTCAGTATTTTTTATGTATTAATTTTTGGAACTTATTCACAAAATATTCGTGAAATATCCGCTTGAATTTGGCGAATACGAATATCATGAAAGAGGCGAATATTCGGCGATTCGAATACGAATATTCACTAGTGGGTTCTCACGGTTGGGAAGGAGGTGTAGGGCACTCTTTCACTCAGCTGTAAATGAGCGAGGTAGACCGCAATCATAAAAGCAATAAACGAAACTAACTTTTTTTGTAAAGTTTTTGCGGGATTTCAATAATTAACCATTTTAGATGTAAAATTTATATTCGTACAAAATTAAATTATATGGTGTTGCAATATATATAGTACGTTTATACGCATGGTTTATTTGCAAATAAAATGGTAAATTGTTGCCAAATAACTGCTTTATTGCGACTTATTAACTCACGAAAACTATTCACGTTTAACGCACTATTTGCGAATAGTGCGTGTTGCTAAAACAATGAATATATAAATATTGCTCAAGAAACATTGATAGAAGAAAATAATAACAATTAAAACAAATAATTATTTGTTATGTTATACATTTCAAAAAAAATTTTTTTTTGCAAAAGTACAGAAGATTTCTATAGAAGTTCTACCAAGTTTTTGTATTCTTGTTATGGCGTATAAACAGTGAATTAACTTATTTGCAAATAATTTAATTTACAAATAGTGCGCAATAGTAAAGAAATAAAACCAAATATTTCTGGCTTAAATATTTGAGTTGCCGCTAACAAAGTAGCGGGTAATATGCTAGTATAGTAAAAAATTGCTAACATTAGCAGCGATTTTAAAATTTTCTTTTGACCACTTGGCAAAATCGTGTTTAGTCGTTATTCCTTGTGGGCACAGATGCATGTACATTAGGGCTGTAATACGTCCTGGTTTTCCAGGATTGTCCTGGTTTTAGACAAATTGTCCTGGTGTCTTGGTCCACTCTTAAATTGTCCTCGTTTTTTGATACAGGCCATTGTAGAAAAACATTTAGTTTCTGCTGATTTTTGTTATGAACAGAGGTTAAGCTTTCTGTTATAACGCTGTTTACATGAAGCAATTTTACCAGCATTTCGTCACGTTATTATTGGTTTGACCCATAAGCATAGGAAAACGCATTAGGAAGCAGAAAACCAATAATAAGCTGACGATTTGTTGCCTGGGGCCAGGGCTGCCAAAAGATTTTAATAAAAAAATCTGCACTTATCGTGGACAAAATCGACATTTTCGGCACTTTAATTCGAAAAATCGGCAAGAAAATCGGCATAAATAAAGCTAAGCATTTTTCGTGGTTTTATTAATTTTTATTAATAAGAAAACAAAAAATAGCAATCGCAAGTAATTTCATGTGGTTTATAAACACAAATGCAAAAAAAATTTTTTAAAAGCTTAAATATATACCATGGTATATAAATTATTTTCAGAATGAATACATTTCCGAATTTATAATTTTTGCTAAATCGCCTTTAATATGAGTACCAAAACAATTGGATTTATGAGTTTCAAATAATCTGTAGAATAAAGAATTTCTTCTAAAGTTAATTTTCTAAGGAACATCGAAATTTAGTTTAGTTACCCGCGTACTGAAGAGTGTACTAGGCTATTAACTAGGAGGTCGCAGGTTTGATTCCTACCAAGACTCGGGTGTTTCTGCATTAGAACTAAAAATGCTTAATCAGTATGTGCGTTTTTAAATTGACGGAGCTAAATATTTGTCCGATATTTGCAGACAAAAGTGGGAGAAGCATAATTTAAAAAAAATTTTTGCTAACACTGGAAAAGCCTTAGTGGAATCGCCTCGCTTTATTTTAGAAGTTATTTGCCAAAAATTATATAAATTAATTTCAGTCTTTATGAATATTTGTTCAAGAACTTTTAATCTATAAAATTTCATCTTGGCCAAATATCTATCTAGGTGCCTAATTTCGTTTAAATTGGTTCACCCGTTTAAGCGTAATGCCGTAATAAAAATCTGCAAACAGGCAAACAACCACCTCATTTTTATATAATAAATGGGTTAATTTGTTTGCTATAATAAATTTTTTCAGTTCCTCATGCTAATATGTTATGAAAAATAAGTATTTTAACATTAAGAAAACATTTAAAATTTAAAAAATTAATCAAACTTGTAGCCGCCATGATTTGAACCCAGCTCTGCTCATATTTTGGTCTCGAAGTAGCCCGGTTCAAATCACATCGGCTAAAACTTTTATATATTTTCTTTATTTAAATTATTTTTAATGCCAAAATACGTTTTTTATAAGATATTGGATTCAGGAACCGAAAAAATAGTTTATACATAGTAAAAAAATTAATAGTAAATAAGTAACACCAATAAAATAGTTATTTGGGTTAAAATTTGTTAGTAACAAATAGGAAAATTTCAAACAAATGTTTAAAAAATCAATATTTTTTCAGTTCAAATGATTCTTAATTTATATTTTCACTAATTAATACAAAATTAACTGTATGTAACCTAAACATTAATGTTTAATATATAAAAGAAAATTGCAATATACTTTTTGTACAACTAAGTATGGTTTTGGTGCTGTGAAGAAATTTTTATTTAAGCATATGCTAATATAAAATGTTGTACTAATACATTCCTACAGTACGTTTCCATTATGAGAAAAACAGGTCGTTTTGAGCAAAATATGTCGAAATGTTTCCATTATGCTGTAAGTGTTTTTAAGTTCGAATTTTCGTAATAAGTTGGACATTTTTATTGTTTTGTTTACATTCTTCTTCGAAAATAAAATGCGCGCCATATTTCTTTCCTTATGTGGCCGCAGAACAGTGTCACTTTTTTCGAATTTGTCAATCACAGTAAATAGATGACCCAAAGTTGCATTTGTAATCATAGAGGCAACGCAGTGTTGCATAGACAAAATTCGCCATTTTGGAGCAAAACACGCTATTTGAGCTGTTTTGCTCACATGGCAATTGTATGGGAAAACATGTAGGAAAACACGTATTTTGCTCAAAACTCATATTTTGGCCAAAAACACGTATATGGAAACGCACTATTATACTTAGATTTTTTACAGCATATTTAGGGTCTGTGAACTGAACTAACTTGTTAAGAGTCAGGCTTCTATATTTTCGATGTTATATACTCCATTCGTTGGGAAAGGGTAGGGTTGCCATTCGTCCTCTTTTCCCTGGACACTGTCCTCTTTTTTAGGGCGTCCGGGGTAGTCCTACTTCTTTTGTAGCAAGTGTCCGGGGTTGTCCTACTTTTTACAACGTCCTCCAGAATTTTTTTTTATTAAACTAAATTTATTCGATGAATTTTTTTCATGAAAATTGTTTCCTATCTCTTTTAAAATTGCTACGTATTTCATCGTTTATACGTTGAAATTTCCATGCAACTTTTTTCACAATTATTCAATACGAAATTGCCAACGATTGATATGTTTACAGAAAGTTTAAGAAATTAAAGTCATGCCATTTTTCCTACACCGTTTGTTTCTCTAAACCTTTTGCCCAGGGTTCCCAGTTTTATTTTATACCAATTTTAAATCGCTCATCCCAAAAAAGTCCATAAGATTTGATTCATTTGGATAGATCGGTTATGCTTTGTACTTTTAAAAACTTATGAAGAAAAAATAGTAATTTGAAACACGCAAACATAAAACAATTTATCTATCAATGTCTGTCATTTGGGCATTCGCAAGAAACTAATTTTAAACAAAAGATTTTTGCAAGAAAACTTTATTCTCTTAAAAATTCTTTGATTGTTTCCCATTTTATAAAAAATAGATATTGGGTGTTTAAGTCTGATCAATTATATCATAATAAATGTCCATAACGAGAAGGGTTGCACTACTTTTGTAATGTTTGTCAGATATAGAGATTGACGCTCTATGATAATCCGGATGAATATAAGGATCCTTATCTTTTCAGCAAGAATTTTCAGTAGAGTCAATAATAACTGCTTGTGTAAATCAAGTCGCCTTTGGCATTATGGTTGATACCACTACTCAGACATATTCTCCCACCTTACATGGGGAATTATGCCTATATTCACCTCCGAAATGGTATAAAAAGACATTTTTCCAATTTCTACCTTCTTCTTCCACTATATTGCTAAACTTTAACTCATTTATACAAACCTCTATTTTACATTTATAATATTCTCAAATTCATATCTCGGCAAATTTTTGTAATTTCGCGGTAAAAAACGGCAATTATTTTCCTAGTTTTAGGAAATGCAACTATCTCAATTTCAGCATCCGGAAGATAAGCAATATTGTATATCAATAAAAAATCTCCTGATGCTCAACTCGAATTTTAATTCCCAACCACAAAACTAAATCCCAAGTTTGGGGACAAATCCCCTTAACTGGAAACGCAGCTCTTACCAACAAAACAAATTTTCATGGAATTAATTTCATGAAATATTTCATGTTAATTCAGTCTTACATCGAAATTTTTAAATTGTTGGGAGCGCTGTATTGCTATTGTAATTTAAATGACATGGCATCACTTATTTTGATTGCCAAAGCCTTTTTGTTACACTAGTTGATTATAAAAATATTGTCCTCTTTATTGGGCCAAATGTCCTCGTTTTTTATGGTTGACGTCCTAGGGAAGGGCATATAAGATTCGGCACAGCCGAATATAGAACTTTTACTTGTTTAACTTAAAATTTTAAAGCACATTTTTTCGGGGGATCTCTCTTGTCTCTGGCGTTACGGGCTTCAAAACTTGAATTTTTATTGGTCATAAATCCTAGAATTAAGAATATATTTAAGTGAAATGGGTATCACGTTTAAGTTTTGTAAAATACCTTCCTACTGGTGTATAAATTTCTGAAATCTGTTGACCCCTTGCGTGTGAAATGCAACTTTAAAATTTAGTTATCTGACTTTACGCAGAATCACCGTTATCTCAAAAGCTAGCCGATACAACGGTACATAACCATGTATCCACTTTTATAGAGAACCTTCCATGATTTGATTTGGTGTATTTTTGAAACCTGTAACCGATGAAATACGAAAGTTATGGTTCTTTAAAAATGAGTTAACTCATAAACTTATTTTTAAAATCTAATTTTTATAGTGCCATAACTTACTTATTTCATCGATGACAGCTTGGAAGGTTCTATATTAAACTGAATACATTTTTAAGTACAGTTGTATTGATCATTTTTTAAGATAACAGTGCTTTTACGTGAAAAGTCATATAAAAAATATTTTAAATTCCGTTTTGCTCGCAATGGGTTAATGGACTTGAATGTTGTACACTAATACAAATGCATTTCAGAGCTCTTTGTAATGATATCTATATCGTTTATATCTGTTCCATATTGTGAGAATTATGAACACTAAAAATAATGTTTTGAGCCCCGTAACTCCGAAAAAAAAGTGGGCGGCAAAAAAATGTATACTAAAATTTTTTGGTTAAAAAGTGCTATTGCCGCATAATTTAATTTTTATTTTTAACAATGTTGGTATTGTTGGCTTGTTTCAGAATATTTTTATTAAGCTACCAATTATTTCATATTTCTCATTATGTTGGCAGCACTAATTTGTTCATTGTCGCCCACAAAAATAGAAATTAATCATACTCGCAGATCGTGGAAAAATACATAAACGAGACTTAAGCCGATAAACATACATAATTCCAGACATGTACATGAACTTCACTCAATATTATAGAAATACAATTATTTATTTTGACATGTGTATAACAATATAAATTTAATTAAGAAGTGTATATAAATTAAATACGACAAAAGTAGCATGGAAAACAAAATGTAGTCGTGTAGCCGTGAAAATAATAATTTTCATATACACAGATGTATTCTTTTTCTGAGATTTTGTAGTCTGTAGCCTACTGTGATGAATGAGTTTAATGCATTAATCTTAGAATCTCTTGCAATTTTCAGTAAAAACCCGGTGGCACAGGAGCGGGGAAACGTGTACCTCCCACACAAAGTAATAATTAATATTCCTAAATATATCAGCACAACTTATGATCCAATAATACAAGTCTGAGCAGCAGTACAACAAAAACGCCATCTATCTATATACAAAAAATATTGTTTCTGTCTTTTTTTTATGAAGTTTGACAAACACAGCACGAAAACAAATAATCAGCTGATCTCTTGCACAAACTTGTATTATTGGATCATGGCACCACTACAATAATGAAGCTCCTATAACTTTATTTGGGTTACTCCTAGAACAAAGCTGAAAGTCCATAAGATGCGTTGCACGCTTTAGCGGGTTATATAACCATCTGTCAAAAAGTAGAATCAGTGTAATTGGATGTGACAAGTTACATAGCAAAAAACGTAAAACGAGTAGACGCGTAAAGTCGATTTACTTTCTACTTTTGTATTCGTCGCAAGCGCCTTGAAAAAATGCCGGCTGTTTTTGATAGCCAGGGAGGACAAATTATGTTCTGTTTTCAATGTTATCGATAAATATGTTTCTGTAGTAGATAATTTTTTCTATTTTTTCAGAATTTATTTATTTATTTATTTATTTCGCCATAAGAACATTAAGAATATAATTCTTTCATAGTTTAATAACATTTTATATAAGAAAGGAACAATAACATAAACAGTATATTTTTTAATAAATGAAAATTCTTAGACTAGCACCTGATTTTGGAAGGGACCACCCCTTCCAAAATCAGAGCGCCGCGCACCGTATCGGTAGCAGGGCACGTATCCACTGAACATGCAAACTAAGTGTACTTGGAATGCACCACAGACACGTGCCTCGACGCCAACACGATGCCAAGCGCCAGGTTGGGCTATAAATGTTACATCTCTTTGACCAGTTCGCACGATCACACAAGTGGCACAAGAATGCATCCTGGTGCTAACGAGTTGCTGTTGTTATTAAGAAACACCAACAACTCACATCCGGCCTGCACCCAAGCACCACCCTAGCGATCACACAATCTGGGTGTGATTAAAACTAACATATATAGAGCAATCATCAATTCAAAAAAATAATGTCATTAAAGATAATAAAAATCACATTAAAGCTAATAAAATTAAAAATAATATAATAGGGCATTTACATCGGCATGAAATCTAGTTCAAACGAGATTTTGGGCAAAATCTAGTTTATTTTATTATATTTCCCATACAAAATAAAATCTAGTTCCTTATTGGATTTTGTCAAAATCTAGTTGTGTATGGGAACTACAACTCTGATTTTTTCATATTGTACTAAGAAATACACCACATAAGGTTTGTGTATTTGCTATTAGGTTTATCCTCTAGCTATTTTGGTTTTGAAACTTAATTTTTCTATGTAGTTTGACAGTACAAGTAAAAATATTCAAAAAAAAGCTTGGTGTAAACGGTATAGATTATAAAATAGATTTCAATTGAAATCTACTAGATTTCGCTTTGGTGTCAATGCGGTATAAAAGTATTTTAAAATTTAATTTAAAATTTAATTTAATTAAGTTTAAGTTTAGGTAGAACCATTAATTATTATTTGAAAAAAAGTCGAATAGGGCTTTGGAAAAACTGTTTTTTCTCTGTATAGTTCTTATGTTTAGTGGCAGAGCATTCCATAATTTAATGGCATTAATGAAAAAAAATCTGGACGTGTTAAGATGAAAATATCTTGGTAGCAACAGTGTCATACAGCGGGTGGAAGTTCCAAAATTAAGTTTATCATATAAGTAAGACGGAATTTTTTTATGTAATATACCATGCAAAAATAACAAGTTTCTTATACGTAAATAGTCCAACAAATCGCAACCCAGAATCATTCTTTGCCAGGAAGAAACACTACTGTACCGACCTATGCCATAAACATAGCGAGTTGCATTGTTAAAAGCTACTTGTAGTTTATGTAGTGATTGTGAGTCGAATTTAGTATAAACCTCAGCAGAATACGTTATCAAAGGCAGTATTAGTTGAACAACAAGTCTCTCTTTAACTGCTACTGGGACAAATTCAGAGCATATTCTCAAATTTCGAAGAGTAAGAAAGACATTCCGAACGACAAGGTTGAATTAATATAGAACCCCAAATATTTAGCTTTATCGACATATTTAAGCACATTTTCATCAAGATATATAGCTGGAAAGTCCAAGGAGTCAATTTTGTTCCTACTCACTGGTAAGACAAGTGATTTTGTCGGGTTTTTTTTATTTCATTTAACAAGATTTTAAATTTTGCCTCAGCGCCCATTACGGCTTTATAGAGGCTTAAAAAAGTATGCAACAATAAATATATTACACTGTATAATTTAAATTAAAATTTTAACCATATATTACATATGAATATAAAAATAAAAAAAGGAGAAAAAAATATGTAAAATAATAAAAAATATTTACATTTTTAAGTTAATTTGTAAGAAGTATTTCGACGTTATTAAGCAAGTACTGTTTTATACTTCCTTTGAAAGTTGACAGTATAAAAATATTTTTAAGGTGGTCAGGTAATTGGTTATACTCATTAGCACCAGCGAAAGTAACTCGTTGTTTAGTCAACTCGAGGCGACATCTCGCTACATTCAGATCCGTCGCATGTCTTTTTATTCTCTGACTGTGTATAAAATTTTGATGAAACTGTATATTGTGAGATCCATATCCCTTAATACATTTAAAAACATAAATTAAAATTTGTTGTTTATATAACCCTCGTATTGGAAGTATAGTTTTTGCAAAATTTTTAAATAAGTTAACTGTACTATATCTTAACGGCAGATTAAACACGATCTTCAAAGCTTTATTCTGTGCTGATTGAAGCGATTTTATTACTGAGCTAGATTTAGAGGCATAGATCATTGGGAGATATGTTAAGTGTGAGTGAATTAAAGAATTGTAGAGTAAAATTTTCGTGTCAGGATTCAATTTGTTTCTAAATTTATACAAAATACCAATTCCAGATGATATTTTGGATTTCAGCTGATTAATGTGGTTTTCCCATACAAGATTGTGACATAGATGAATTCCTAAATACTTAACACTCTCTGATTCATTTATCAAAGTATCACCAATGTGTACGCTCATTACTTCATCGTTCCTTGAAATATATGGCTTAAACTTTATAAATTTAGTTTTTCCTGAATTTAAAATCAGTTTTTTAATCCTCAGGAATTCGGACAAAATAGAGGCGTCATATTCGATCTGCGTTTGCAATACTTTTTCATGTTTATAATTGTATAAAAGACATATATCATCAGCGAACATAAATAGTTTTCCATAATACTTTATATTTTTCATATCATTTATATAAATTTTAAACAACAGTGGGCCCAGGACGCTACCCTGTGGGACACCACATAACACATCAAGCATGCCACTTTTAGATTCACCAACTTGAACAAATTGTCTTCGATTCCTTAAATAATCTTTAAATAATTCAACAGCATTTTGTGAAAAACCAATGAACTCTAGTTTCTTTACTAGTATATCGTGATCAACCAAGTCAAACGCTTTCGATAGGTAAAAAAAAACACCTGCAACTCCTTTAAAACCTGCATCAAGTCCTCTACAAACATACTCCACCACATTTACAACAGCTTCTTCAGTTCCAGTGCCTTTTTTAAAACCGAATTGTCGATCAAACAAAATGTTATTTATCTCAAGGTAACTTGATAATTGCTCAAACAAAACTTTCTCCAATAAGCATTAGATTATTAAGTTTAGCCCATCGCACAATTGAAACTAAGTCATCATTCAGTCTATGGCACATATCCTCAAGAAGGCCAACACGATTACATATGTACAGCTGAATGTCATCAGCATACGCATGTATTTTAACATATTTTACAATAAAAATATCATTAACAAAGATGCTGAACATAAGGGGGCCAAGAACAGATTCTTGAGGAACGCCTGAGGTAATTCTCCTAGGACCTGACACTTTTCCACCAATGACGACTTTCTGGGACCGTTCCAGAAGGTAATTTTGCAAAAGGGTTAACGCAGAACTGTTAAATCCAAAATAATGTTTAAGCTTAAAACAGAGGATATAGTGATCTACTTTGTCAAAGGCTTTAGAAAAATCAAGAAAACACATGGGCGAGAGATTATTAGCATCATAATCAGGTCTAATATCATCCATAACTTTTAACGCTGCAGTAGTACAACTATGTGCTACACGAAATCCTGACTGCAACGGAGATAAAAGTGAATTAGTCTCTAGGTAATCAGTGATCTGTTTTGATATAAGGGACTCGAAAGCTTTGGCAAGAACAGGTAAAATACTGATTGGCCGATAATCATTAGGGCAAGTGGCAGTTGTTGTTTTTGCAATCGAAATAATTCTCGCTATTTTCCATAATTTTGGAAATGTAGATGTAGCTATGATATGATTAAATATGTGAGTGAGTGATCCAACAATAAAAGGTAGGAAAATCTTCAAGAATTTCAAGGCTAAACCATCTTCACCACTGGCATTAGAACGGATATTCGTAATCGCATTGAGCGTATCAGTTTCAGAAACAGCAGAAAAGGCAAAGACACAGTTTGTACTGGTGACAGGCAGGTGGCTGTAGTCATTATTACTAACCCCATTACTTTCACAAAAGAAATAATTTAATTCATCAGGATCTAGTGTGCGGATACTAGAACTACGAGAATGAACACCTAACTTCCTGATATTTTTCCATAGCTCTTGTGTTGGTAATTATACGTTTAATCTCCGGCCAAAATATAATTTTTTTGCCTGCCTGACAAAGAGATTGGCGCGATTTCTGGATCTAGTAAAGGCTATTCTGTCAAAAGATGTGGGTTTGCGTTTCCAAGCATTATACATTCGGTTACGATCGCGAAATGACTGCTCCACTGCTTGAGTATACCAAGGACACGATCTATTCTTGACAAAAACTGTTCGCAATGGAATATGTCTTTCAAAAGCACCATTCATCTTAGCTAAGAAAATATCAAGCTTACCATCAACTGATGGATGATACCAGATCTCTGTCCAATCAACTAAAGAAAGTTCAGAATATAAAGATGGATAGTCAACAGAATTATAGTTCCTATATGTTATAAAATGAGATGTATCAACTCTATTCACATTTATGTTTAATGTATAGAAAATTAGGTCATGATCAGAGATAAAAGAGATTTGGTCATATAAAAGTAAAAGATTTGAGTCAGATAGGAGAAGCAAATCAAGTAAACTTGGAGCATTGTTAGGAGAAAAACGTGTAGGCATTTGTTGATTGACAATCTATAATCCTACAGAGCTGACTAAATCAAATAGATCATCGCTGGTTTTATCTCTGTTGAGTAAGTTTATATTAAAATCACCACAAACAAAATAAAAGTTGTAGTCTATGGCATATTGTTTCAACGTATCAAAAAATGGTTCCAAGCTAAATGATTTACTAGGATTATAAACGCAAGAGAGAAGAATCTTGTTAATATTGTCAGAAATTTCAACGTTAATAAACTCAATATTGGACTCACATTCAATATCAGACACATTAAGAATTTTAGCTTTAAGATAGCTTTTATAATATATGGCAACACCCCCACCTTTTTTATTCTCTCTGCTAACTTGCAACAATTTATAGCCATTTATATTATAGTAAACTTCAGATATATTATTCTTAAACCAAGTTTCAGTTACACAGATTATATCAATTCTGGAATTCTCGAAAATATTTCTGACATGATCAAGTTTTAAACTGTTCAAACTTCTTGCATTGAAATGAACAATATGTAGACCAGAGTGTTGTTTACACAAAATATTTATCACTGCAGATTGATTTTCGACGACACCAAATCTACCATTAGGAAAGCTCATAATAAATCAAGGAAACAAAAGCCTTACTATGTTAAATTACAAATTGTTGAGGTATAGTGAATAGAGTAAAGTTAAAGATAAAACAGCAAAAAATAAATGAATAAACGGTTTAAGAAATTATCGCAATTTTATTATTAATTTTTATATGTTTAAATATTTGTTTTCTTTAATAGATATTACTTATTTAATACATGTATAAAGTTTTTTCAAAAATACAACCAAAGCAAATAAAAGTTAATGTAATAGTTCTTCTAGTTGATTTATACTGGCGATGGACACAGCCTCAGATCCCTTACTGGTTCGAACACACACTTGACCTCTGTCCGTAAATGCACTATGCAATTTGCCCTGACGTTTTTCTTTGACAGCTAATTGAAGGAGTTTTCTATTTTCAATTGTTAGACTTTCATATATGCGGAACGTTTTATCACTTTCCAGACCAGCTGCTCGCAAAGAGACGGAACATTTATATTGCCTGCGATAGTCAGAAAAAGCTTTGAGTGTACGATTTCTATCAAAGGGCGTATAGAACTTGAATATCACAGTGTCGTTATTTTCTGGTGTATTCTTGGATCGCACTCTAAATATGTCACGTATTTGCGGGGAAAGAAAATCAATGTGTCTGCAGACTTGGTTAAATTTACTTTTTAAGTTTTCTGACTGTTCAAAATCTAACCCAAATATTACTGCATCTGAGGAATTGTCCTGCACCGTAGTTTCTTTTGCTTTTATTTTTATATCTTTTATTTCACTTCTCAAAATATCTATTTCGTTTTTTAGCTTGTCACTTTCAATCGATGCTATTCGGTCCTCAATATCATTAGCTCTTTCTTGTATAAGTTTTACTTCGTTTTCGATTTTTTTTAAGAGTTTAGTTTCAGTTATAGTTAATTAACTCATTACTTAAACGGGTAAAACATTGCTCAGCATGCAATTGCATTCTATCTTCCATGCTCTTCATTTCATGTAAGAGCGATTTTAAAGTCACAGTACCATCATCAACCTTTAAGGCCATGTCAGATAAAACTTTTGCTTCGCGTTGCGTTACAGATTCGCTTTGCCATCTAAGATGAAATGTACATACTTATACGAAACATGCTACATAAAGCACTTTTAACGCAGCGTGAAGCGAAACGTTCGGCAACTCTCATCTTTTTGCTTGCTTTGACAATCAGCTGGAATAATTTTCTTTTATTATATTGCCAAACGAAACATATTGCGCGTTTGAATCTGTTTTAATAAGAGGTAAATATGTATGTGGCATTTATTTATTTATAATAAATCGTAAAATAACATAATTGACTTTTATTTTATCAACCACTTTTTTGGTAAACGATCAATGCGCGAGTGTTGTCAAAGTTTTCATTGTGTCATACACCTTTTGCTTTACACTTTTCTATCAAAGTTAGAAACGTCACGCAAAGCGACAAAGTTGTATCTGACACTGCCTTTAGTGATTTTAGCGTGGCGGAGGGTAATTGAAGCCGAACGTTTAAGAGAGGGGGACTCCATTTATTTTATATTATTTATTATTTAAAGATTCAGATTTACTGTAATACTTTTGTTTAAATTAAATTTTTTTGTATTTTTTTTAATGCTATGTTGTATTTGTTTTGTTATATTGGTGGTTTTTGTTAAACTTTTTTCCTGTATTTATTATGAATCTTGTGTTGTAGTTGCTGTAGATAATGACTCATTTTTGTTATTCTTAGTTAAGGCAATGATTAGTTTTTTTTGTGTTACTTTTATTTTCTTTCTTTTCATCATTTGTGCGTGTAGGTATATGTTATTTTTATTTATTTGTTAATAAATGTAATTGGCAGTTTATTAAATACTTTTTAACGTGAATGTTTGTTTATTTAATTTATGCACAGATTAAACAAATATTAATTATGCTGTTTCACTTTTAACAGGCTAAAAACAATTTATTTACGCCAGAATTTTAAGTTAAATGCAGGAGCCTTTATTACACACGTCCGTCTCTCACGATATCTGCATTTATTTCTTATTGAAAAACCTTTTTTAATAAAAAAAAAACGTTCATAATAAAGTTTACAAATATTTTCAAGAATAAAATACATGAAAATAAATTTTTTCCACAATTTTTTCATCAACAAAATTTGTCTTGTAGTTATCAAATTATTACGCAAGTGCAATGGCTGCATAAACTCAGTGAGTACAAGGGCTGCATAACTCAATGAAAGGATGCATAGCTCAATGAATTCCACAAAATTCTTTTTAAATCTGAATTTCACATTCCAATCTTGCAAAAATAATTTGTATTCGCCAAAAGTATTTACACTACACCCGAGCTTGTTGCATGTAACTTAAATTTAGAAACGCGTCGAAAGTATGAAACTCACCAAACGCGTAGTATCATTCTTTCAGCTAAATTGCGATTTCCATCAAAATCTTGCCGATATCAGAGGGCCTGAACGGGTAACACCCACACAAAGCTACAGGATTGGGTGAGGCTATTTAAATTTGATGTGGTTTACTCTTAGAATAACGTGAAATTGCTAAATCTTGGTGGTATAGGAGGGTCAAACAGTTGCCGCCATACAAAGTAGCCTCTCAAAATTTTATGTGGGTTACTCTTAGAACAAATTGCAATTTCTAAAAAAATTTCGTGTATCATAGCTGGGAGATGGGTACTCCCCATACAAAGTAATTATTACTATTTCTATCAGCACTAATACAATAGTGAGGTCACTCTTAGAATAAAGTGCAGCTTCCAGCAAAATCTCGAAGGTATTAGAAGGGAGAGACGGGTATACACCATACAACGTAATTATTAATTTCCCAATATTTGCATAAAATTGTGGTAGCGAAGCACACCGTGTGGAACTAGTTTTAAATATTAGTACGATATATGTATGTAGGATATACTATGTACATATGTGTGTAGTTAAAGATATGTACATATGTTTTTAGACTGCTAAATGCACATCTGTTTCAGGCACAAGCAAATCCATAGGGATTAAAACTAACAGCAAAAATATTTATCTATTTTTAAGCACATTTTACACTTCGTACATACCCAGAAAACATTTTATGCCAGACAATCAACCGAGTTGGTTAAAATTCCCTTAGACATTTCACGTATATCACAAAATCAAAAAAATAGATAGGAACGTTTCCTATGGTAAATTTAACAGATCTGCCCAATTGCCAGGTGTTTATCACATGGTATTTGAGATATTACGAACAGCGAGACCATTTTGCGACTAAAGTGGCAATATACAAGTTTTCAACTGCCTTGCCACTTTTAATGTCCCTTTTTTAAAATCATCTAAATCTCCCACCTTTTGATACATTATGCCACTTTTTATGAAGTGATAGCCTTTGTTTTAATATGAGTTTTTTACGGTACGAAAATTTGTATATAAAAAAAATCTTAACACAAAAATATGTTCTTAAGTTCATTATTAATAAAGTCATATGGAAAAGTAAACTATTTTGAATAGTAAATCAGCGCTACCAAAAAAATTTGTTTAAAACTTGTTATGTCTGAAAAACCAAAACATATTTTTCCTTAAAAAACCTTTTTTTCTACAGAAGTGTCAAAACTTTAAAGGAAAACACAAAAAAGTGTATTTGGAATTGATTTTAAGGAATATGTAAAAATGACATAGTTGTAGAGGCAGTAAACACAATTAAGCATTGTTGCAATAATAATGGAGTGAGAAAATATTAGATCGCATCATTGCATAAACAATCACTTAATATTTTCATCCGATATACTATACCGCAAATTTTAAAGTATGTACATATTTATAAAAACTTTATGTAAAATTAAAACTATTTGGCATCTCAAAAAATTTGCAAAAAAGGGGAAACTTGACAAATGGCAACGCTGCTATAGATATACATTATTATACTAAAGTGGCTGCTAGACGGATCAATATTTTAGCTTCAATATATTTGCTTGTCTGCGTTTGTTATGAAAATCAAAAGCATTTTAATATTCTTCAATATTTCCCCTCCGTATATTTTTTTGTAAACAAACGCACACAAACACATATATTGAAGCTGAATATTGACCTGTGTGGCATTCGCTTAAAATTACTCAGCCTGATTACGGTTGGCGTATTCGAGTAGTAAATGAGGCGGTTTTTTAAAGTGGTATTGCCATTGGCGAAAACGACAAAAATGCATCACTGTTATTTAATCTATTACAATTTACGGTATCGTGCAATGCAAATTCGCCTGTCAAATAGTGTAAATTCTGTCGTTATACATTTTGTTCACGCCAATTAAAAAAATAAAGAAATAATTAAATAAAATGAATTCACACAAACCATAAGTATTAAAATTTGTTTACTTTGTTGAAAATTATGTTGTTCTGTAAATGCCATCTGACAATGTTTCATATGTTTCACACGGCATGTATCACTTTTGCAGTGGGAAATTTCACAAGTCAGATGTAAAATACATGTCGTCTAAAGTCAGCATTAGTGAACACAATTTCTGTATTTTTTACTAACCTGGTGTGTGAGACAGTGAGATAATCAAGGATTAAAATAATCAAGGATTAATTTTGGATACTAATTTTTGTTCATTTTATAAACGTTCCAATTGTCGAAAGACTAATTAACGTTATTTTGCTTAATGAATATGTGATTTTATTTATTTTTTTCTTAATTTTAAAAAATGTATTGCTAAAACGTTGTTATTTTTAATGCTCTAAATAAAAACATTGTCAATTTTAATATTGAAATAAAATAAAATATTGTTTTATTGTCAAAGTGCATAAGTAAACAAAAACACATGAACTGTTAGTAGCACGTTTCGAAAAATCTTCAGTTGAAAACACCAGTGCATGAGACCGGTGTCACCATTAATCAAAGTCAAATTTGCGTCACTATTGGAGGGAGGGTTAAAGAAGCCCTTATATAGTGTCCACACCTGATGAATTTATATCATGATGAATGAACAACTTCATATAAAAAACAGTATTTTTTATACCGGGGTTTTTTATATGAAGTTGTTCATTCATCATGATATAAACTCATCAGGTGTGGACACCCACTTATAAATGCGTATTCCTTTAATAACACAGAAAGCATAATATACAAAAAATGGGTTCATGTAG
The DNA here is from genome assembly GCA_956483635.1 of Panzeria rudis. Lineage (NCBI taxonomy): Eukaryota > Metazoa > Arthropoda > Insecta > Diptera > Tachinidae > Panzeria > Panzeria rudis. Next base: position 75,039,199 of record OY101450.1, read on the forward strand.
ACAGGTCCAATCTTTTGTCCGTAACAACTCATACTGACGAATTCGTATATACACAATCTGAATATGAGAAAAAATTAATTTTTCACAGCTTTGTGGCTAAAGAACAAAGCAAATTTCTTGATGACGTAAAATTGAATTTAAAAATAGGAGAATTTTTAACGATTTGTGAATTTGCAAAAACTACTCATTTGTTTTCCAAGAATGTATACAGGGTTATCAATGGACAAACTCTCAAGCCACTATTCACCAAGTTGTGTCATATTTCCGTAATAAGAATGGAAAAATAAATCACAAGAGCTTTGTAGTCATTTCCGATATTTTGGATCATATGTAAGTACATTTATTTCGAAAGAAATTTATAACATAAAAAACATTTTAATGGAAATGTCAAAAAAATTCGGCCCTGATCGGTAAACCGAGTAATTTTCACGTTTTCCAAAAATAAAAAATGGTCCCATTGATGTATTTTAAATCATATATGTATAGTATATACCCAACAAACACGCATGCTTGATTTCAAATTAGGAATGATTTGAAATCAAACCTTTTCTCAAAGGATAAACGTTTGAAAATAACTTGAAAGACAAAGCATTTTCAACAAAAAGGGGAAATTATTTTCAAATTGAGAAATTTATTTATTATCAACTCACTTTCAAACGTTTTTCTCAAAGGTTTTTCAAATGTGGATTGTAATATAATCTGGAACATCAATGAAATAATTTTTTTCTACATATTTACAATTTTTTCTCATTCAGATTGTTACTAATCATTACTAGCTAATGATAACTAATTTTGTATCACAAACCAGCAAACAGTAAATATGTATGTAATTCTTCTGCAGTTTTAATAAATAACTTAGTTTGATCGTCACATTGATAAAATGTTTCCAATTTATGTTTCGTGTTTCCACGTTGATTTATAATACTCCACATCAAATTGAAAAAACACTGATTGACAAATGTTTATATTCAAATCATTATCAACTTGAATTCAAGTGGTAAACAAAAACCTTTGAAAAAGGTTTGAGAATTATGCTTGATATCAAATTATAAAGTCATCTTATTACAAAGGTTTGACATCTTCTTTGCTGGGTAACTTTCAGTTACACACAGAAAAAAACTGGAAATCATATTAAATTTACAAGAAATAATTTGTCGTTGGAGAGTGTTAGTGTTATTTGCTTTGTTCATTGCTACAATTCACTGTTCTGCGTAGTTGTGTTTCTTGTTGTTGTTTATTCTTACATGTGTCGTCTATGTAGACGACGAAAACGAATTACCAGCGAAAATTTTGTATTGATCAGCTTCTTATTCAGCTGTGAGAAAGACAGAGAAATGTGTATTCATTTCTCTGTCTTTCTCACAGCTAAATAAGAAGCTGATCAATAAGACTTGCATCGTCTAAACGTCGACTATGTCCCTATTTAGACCATGCATTAAATGCATGCATAAAATTCATGCAGTTTTTTTTTTTGGGGACAAGCGGGGTAGAGAAGAAAACGTCGTATAAAAACGGCACATTTCTGTTTTCCATGCATTTTTTATATTCTTCTATATATAATATATATGTATGTACATATATATGTACATCAAATATACACAGAAAAAATTATCACCAAAAATTTTTCAAACAAAAGTTTATCTAAAAATAAATTTAGTTTTCAGTAAATGTTCTGTCTATAATCTATGAATTGTTTGTTTGACTTTTATTTAGAACACAAACACCAAAAGCAACAATAAAAACTGTGTCGTAAAAAACCACCGCGATGACGACATACACACAAATAACAACAACAACAATCATAGCAAGAGGAATGCAATTGTACCAATTTTGTTTACAAACGATTTTTGAGTGAATCGATTAGTTACTGTGGTTGCGTTAATTCTCATTAATTTGTTTAGAGTATTTAGATAAACATTCAGACTTGAACACATTTAACAAAGTGAAATCTCATAAATGCTTAATGGATGATGACGATGACACAGACAAACATTTTTTTTGTATTTTTGTTTGATTAAGTAAATTATTTTGTTTAATAATTGTTAGCATTTTTAGACTAATTGTTTATTAAATTCAGACAGAAATATTGTTTGATATTTTTCAGAAAATCCAGTAAATATTTTTGTTTGATTTAGTAAATTTTGTTAGTTAAATTTGTCTACAATTTGTAAATATTTTTAGACAAATTGTTTTATAGATTTAAACAATTTGTTCGCTGAAAAAAACACGTTTTTTTCAATGAAATTGTTGAGGTATTTTTGTCTATATTTACAAATTCGTTTGTAGTTCCCTTCATAAACAAAATATTTACTATTTCATTGTATTTCTTTACAGAAAATGAAATTTAGTTTTTTCTGTGTAGTTTCAATGCCACTAACATCTTTTTGGTACTTTTTCTTTGCATCAGTCAGCATTTGAACATTTTTAATTCCCATCACTGTTTTGTGAAAAGCTGTTAGTTTTTCACATTAAAACAACAAAATAAAGTAAAACATACGTACGTTTTTAAATGTTCTATAAGTCCCAATTCACACTATGCAAGTCTTATTGATAAGCTTCTTATTCAGCTGTGAGAAAAACAGGGAAATGTGTATTTATTTCTCTGTCTTTCTCACAGATGAATAAGAATCTTATAAATAAGACTTGCATAGTGTGAATTGGGACTAAGTGCACTAGCGTGCTAACTCCCGGTTCACACACTTCAACTATTGTTGCGCAGCTTTTAATTCAGCGGAGTGAATGACGGAGAAAAACTTTGTTGCTTTCTCTGTCTTTCTCGCGGCTGAATTGAAAACTGCGCAACAAAAGTTGAAGTGTGTGAACCGGGAGTAACAGTACGGTACGGTATAGTACGGGTACAGCAACGCTCGGCCAATGGGGCCTTTAATAAATCATAAAAAAATTTTCACTGCGAAGCTGAATGGCATTTTTTGCCACATCGCATGGCAAAGGCCCTTGTGGCGGAGTTTGAGGATCACTTAAAAGAGCAGCAGCTCTTGCTAGTCTTCAGCGTCCAGAAGATAATCAAATTGTTAATGCAAGAGAATTATTTGAATATGCTAAAACCAGGGACCGAAAATAATAATTATTTTCGAATTTTCAAAGGAAAAAAGCAAGCACAAGGAAATATCGGAGACCCAAGTCAAGCACACCGCTTTGATCGTTGTCCACTATATTTTCATAAAATAGTATGCTTTTTAATTTTTTGTTTATTTTTTGCCAGAAATAACTCTTACTTTCTGAATCCAAATGTATTATTAGGCTAACGTTCGTAACGTAATATTCAGAAAGAATTGGGCATGATTAATATTCCAAGGAACAAGGGAAAAATTAACATCAACTTAATTTTTCAACGTACACAGCAGAACAGAGTAGCGCCACTTTCGGAAGCCGCTACACTTCCATCGTCAATGCTCACGTGTAGTTGCTTATCACCACTTATCCGGTGGCTCTGTTGAATGTAATTTTAATTCTTATATATACAACTTTTTTTGAAAATTTAATACGAGAATTAAATCACTCTCAAGCTGATATTAAAGTGCACTTTCCCAGCGTTGCAATCGGTTTATTTTTCTTCATTTTTGTTCGGAACGTTATATTCAGAAAAAATTATATATGTTCAATATTCCAAGTAACAAGATGTAAATCAACTTCCGTTAAAAATTCAGTGTGCATAGCAGAACAGAATGACGTTGTTTTTGGAGGCCGCAACACTCCCATAGCCGGTGCTCATTTTGAGTATTTTAAGTTTTTTGTTGTTATTAAAAAATTTTTTTCTTCTAAAGTCCATGCAAAATGTTGAAATGTTCGTAAAAAATAAGAAGAGGCAGTAAATTAAATATTAATGTTTTATATATCGAAATTACGGACATTTTAAATCGTACATATACTTTAGTAACTGAGTGTACATGGAGAAAAAAATCCTTAAGCCCGATCGAAGACCGCCTATGCAACAATCTTTACTCAGCGAAGCCGCATTTCTATATACCTAGAGGAAAAAACCTTTAATATGCAAATACCTTTATTCAATGACGCCGCTTTTCGATATACATGGAGTACAAAACCCTATATAATAGTCTTTACTCAGCGAAGCCGCTTTTCGCTATACCTAGAGGAGAAAACCCTTAAGGCCGGCTGTGCAAAAATATTTATTCAGCGAAACCACTTTTCGATATACCTAAAAGAAAAAAGTCTTAAGCCTGGCCAAAGGCCGGCTATACAAAAGTATTTACTCAGCGAAGCCGCTTTTCGCTATAGCTAGCTATATGGAGGAAAAGCTACATGAGTGAAAAAATCCTAAAGCCCGGCCGAAGACCACCTATGCAACAATCTTTACTCAGCGAAGCCGCTTTTCTATATACCTAGAGGAGAAAACTAGGGATGTAACGATACGCCGTTTTGCCGATCCGATACCGATATTTAAAAATAAATATCGCCGATACCGATTCCGATACCGATACGAATATTGAAATTGATTTCAAGTTTAGATCAACAAAACCCAAGTGCAATTTTTTTGTTATACAAAATTACATTGTAAGAGAGAATATTTAAAATTGAATATAATAAAATAGAATATAAAAAACTGGAAGTAATTTTTAAGGAGCTACATTTTCTTTGCTTCAAAAAAATCTATATTAAAAATATGCAGATAATTAGTAGAAAAGCAAGAAAAAATGTTTAATTCCTTTGTAATTTTAAAAAATACTCGCCATGCTTTTTAAAAAATCGATTTTTTAAAGAACATTTATCAATCAACTAATATTCTTCTAAATAACTTAATAGCTTAATTATTAAAAGTCTTCTAAAAGTTTATATTTATTCACTTAAATTTACATGAAAATAAAGTTTTGAGTTTAAATTCGCATAAAAAAATTGTGAAAATGGGTAATTTTTTATCCTTTTTCCTTGAGGAAAAACCATTATAGAACACTGAAAAAGAAATTTGTCCTAGCATCGCTTCCAATTCGGTGATTGGTAATCGAAAAACAGAATTTCTTGCAATGGCAAGGATATGTAAAACTAATTAGAAATTATCCAAATTTTGCAATAATTCCGGATCGCGAATTCTACATTTTCATGACTTCTTTGGAGTGTCTTTTTTTGCTGGAATAAGATTTAAAAACAACGACTTGAATTTGAATTCATGGTAAAATTAACAAAAATTAAATTATTTTTTTTACAAAATAACAGCATAAAATATTATTAATTTTTAAAATTGATATTAATAAGATTTAAAAAATAACGAAGTGAATTTAATTCATGGTAAAATTGAACAAAAATAAATTATTTGTTAAAAAAAACTCTGAAAAAAATTTTAAAAGTATCGTCGTATCGACAGTAAAATATCGCCGATACCGATGTATCGGAAAATCTGAAGTATCGCCGATATATCGGTATCGGTATCGGCATTCGTTACATCCCTAGAAAAAAACCTTTAATATGCAAATACCTTTATTCAAGGAAGCCGGTTTTCGATATACCTGTAGTACAAAACCCTTAAGCCCGGCCGAAGGCCGGCTATACAATAGTCTTTACTCAGCGAAGCCGCTTTTCGCTATACCTAAAGGAGGAAAATCTTAAGGCCGACTATGCAAAAATATTTATTCAGCGAAGTCGCTTTTCGATATACCTAGAGGAAAAACCCCTTAAGCCCGGCCGAAAGCCGGCTATGCAAAGTTCTTTACTCAGCGAAGCCGCTTTTCGTTATATTGAGAGGAAAAAACCCTTAAGCCCGCCCGAAGGCCGGCTATGCAGTAAGATTTCTTCAGCTCGTTTTACGAAAAATGGTCCCAAAATAAACAAATTAAAAAATTGCCTCAAAATAGGAAAAATGGCCCCAAATAATTAAATGAAAAATGGCACCAAAACCATTTTTCATTTATAAGTTTGGGGCCATTTTTCACTGGGCCCATTTTTCAAGGAGCCGTGAAAATTATTTCTTTTTATTAAATGGTTTTATTTAGCTTGCCGTGTTTGTGGAGTTTGTGCGTAGGGGGAGCTTATCCGTAGGTGGAGTTGGACTCAAATTTAATAATTGATTTAACCCCTTCCTGTTGACCGATTGATCAGAATTTTTCAACCGCCTTTAATTTTGGTGACAATTTAATATTGTGATTAGAAAAGTGATACTTAGTTTTAGCTCCTTCCTGTAAGCCGATTGATCTGATATTTTGTGAACACCTTTACTTACGATGACTATACAATTTTGTAATTAAGTGGGAGGCGCCACGTCTATAAAAATCAATACTTGGTTTTAATGCCTTCCTGTTAACCGATTGATAAAAAATTTGGTACATGCCTTTTCTATTGATTACTATACACATCCATAAAAAGTAATATTGGCTTTTACCTCCATACTCTTGACCGATTGATCTGCAATTTGGTACACAATTTTACCTTTCATAATTTCTTCCTGGTGCAAATTTGTTATGTCTTTCGATTTGCATACTGTATCACAGTGTGCTTTTCGCAATTTTAGCTGGCCAAATTACCCACTCTCGTTCCGGAACAGATATCGAAATGCAATTTGGTACATATAATGCCTATGCATAAGTGATCCGTTATACAAAAAATGGCCGTATACCTTTTATTGGTAGCCCCCATGCATGGTAAAAAAGTGGTCTGTAAATCTGACCAGACCCGCCTACCTATATGTATTTCATCGCGCTGAATCGGAATCTGATGTCAGTTTGGGTCCACACTCAAGGTTGTGAAAAAATTGCGAAAAACCGTTGAAAATAGAGAAAAACTGCAGTTTTTCGCAATTTACTCGAAATTTTTAAGGTGTACAGCCAAACAGACCTCAGATTCGAATTCAGATCGTAGAAATATACATAGGTAGGTAAGTATTGTCAACTGTACAGGCCACTTTTTTATTAACCACCTTATTTTCACGTACATATATCCCTCCAACTAAAAAATATTTCGCAAAAAGTGCCGTTTACCACAAAATGTAACATTTCAGAGGTGAAATGTTAATATTTTTGTATAAAATGTTGAAACTTTAAGTTCAATTTTCCAAAAAAGCATTTTTTTGTGACATACGCAAAGATAACTTCGGCACCACGATTTGACAGAATAGCCGAAAATTTTCTGGTACAACGGTACTGCAGATATTCTTAAATATTAACTGATTAATATCAGACTAGTCTGCACATTATCTGAAGGCAATTTAATTTTCTTAGGACATTTAACAGAACAGTCTGCACATTTTCTAACCAACGACTTAAAAGATAATTCACTTCTGCATATTGCTATTTTCTAAGGTAACTCCTTTGGAATTACCTTGGAAAATTCTTCAGAATTCGTACAGATTTCTCTTGAACATTTTCGGAAAGTTCTTTGAATTTCCCCAGACAAAGAGGTCCGCTTGATATTCGGTACGCTTTCGTGCCGGCTTCGGCATCTTGAGCAGACTCTCTGACCGACTCTGGACAAAAATCGGCAACAAATGTGTGCGGGGTAAGTATGCACATACATACATACTATGTATTTAAATTTAATACAATAGCATATAATAAAGTCTACCGAGCATGACTTTCACGCAAAACATTTAAATGTTTTTTTTTGTTAACTGTTGATTGATACTTGAAATGAGCGATGCCAACTTGGTGATTTTTGTACTATTTTTAGTGCTTTTTGGTACACAAAAAACCAACATTTTAGTTGTGGTGCTTTAATAAGAAAAAACACTAATTTGGTGCTTTTTAAAATTTTTATTTATACAACCTTTCACAACATCAACTTGAAAAAGTTAAAAGGTCGGACAATAGTGATAGGACAATTTCGTCTACAAAATATGTATGCGATACCTGTAGTGCGATTCTCTATTCAATTTTATCAATATTTGTCATTGTTAAAATATTTAACAAGCAAATTGTAGATTTTGCTACGTTGTAACATTTTTAACAATATTTGTTGTTGTTAAACTAACAACAATAATTTTTCTGTTGTTAATGTCAGCTGTTCAGCCGTACCACGTACTTTATGCCATCAATTAATTTAATTAGTTAATTTTCTACCAAAAATATATACAAATATACGTATAAAACATTTACATACATTTAAATAGCAATATTTGTATTACTTAAGCATTTAGTTTAACAATTATTTCACACAAATAACGAAATTAATTTAAACAATTTTCTGTACACTGTTTGGCAATTACAAATTCGTTTGTTTTTGTTATATTCCTCTTTGCGCTTTTCGTTTATTTTAACAGAGATGCCACATGTTGTCAGATTTAAACAATGTTGCTAACAAGAAGTCACAGAATCGTAAAATCGTTAGTGCAAACAACTTAAACAGTTGACAATATATCAATTGTTGTTATTGTTAAAAATTACAGAATCCCACTGCTGGGATACTACTTGGAAAGGACCTATTTAAAGATGTGAGCACGGTTTCCGAATTAATTATTAGGCTGACTTCTTTATAAGAATTATTTTAGGTATTCGACTAAAATCGAAAGAAAATTTTAATGAAGGTTGTTAGTTTTATTCTTCGCATTATGTGCGGACTTCATCGTCATACGATTATTATAAAAACAGTCAAAAGGGACGCAAATCGGTCAATAGTAGGAGGTTGCAATATTTTAATAAAATCCCGTAAACTCCATGCTGTTACAGAATATTAATACGTTGAAATCATGGATTTAAAAATGCTGCCCGCGTGCTCATCATAAAAAATATGTTTCTATGTATTAAAGTAATAAATTTAACATTTTTGTGGTTCTGGCTAAAACAAAGTGAAGTGTAAACATAATCAGTTTTGACTAGAATTTAAAATTTAGTATACCTGAAAGGTCGTCGATCCAAGTGAAAATTCTCCTTAGAAAAGTTATACCTGAAAGAGCGAGCATTGCTTCTTTCCCTTATAAACCTGGTATAAGAAAAATGATGCTTTATACCGCTATTTAATAAAAAAAATTTAGAGCTTTTTCACGCCTAAAGAGCTAAACCGTCTGTTATCTGGAAACCACACACACATAAGTCATCATCATTACAACTTTTGTACTGTGCAATATATACAACAAATTGCTGAAGTGTTAATAACATGAGAAAGAAGTGGAGTTGAATATAATAAACAGGAATTATAGATTTCACACGCAGTTCATATTTTTTTCTTATTTTATGACTTCTACAAAATGCATTCTAAAAAAAATTTGTATAGATTTACTTTTAGTCAAGGCAAAAATTCATGATATTACATAAGTACTTCTTAAATAAGAAATATGTATTATAGCGACACTCGACAAATTTAAAATTTTTGTAGAACTTCCTTTTGTAACGCTGTCAACTCTTAATAATTTCAAACATAATAGCCCAGCAAAGTTTTTGCTTACTGGTAGGCAAAAAAGTATATGAGGATTTATGTCGTAACCACTTACAATTTGACTCGATAACCCCTTATTTTTGTTTAAGAAGTGCAAAAAATAAGGGTTACCCCTTTTAAACGTACCTTCAAAAAAGTTAGTGGGCTATATTTTACTTTCGATTAACCAGATATTAATGAGTTATTTTTTCTCTACAGGTATGCATATCTTAACTAGTTATTTGTTGCCTACGAATATCCATACATTAATGAAGCTCATTAATATATGGAAATAAACTACTTATTAATTTCGATTTCGTAACTGGTGTAATAACTATTTATCCCGAATAAGATATTTGCTTGATTACTAATATCTTTGAAATAACTGTTTGACAAAATCGATATAGGTACATATCTATTTAGCATTAGAAAAATAAATGTGCCAATATCTGAATTTAAATAAAGAAAATATTTACTATTAATAAAAAAACAAAACGTTAAACGAATGCTCACATTCATTGCATTTGTACATTGTTGTTAATCAAGATAAACAACACAGTTCAATCAATTAAAAAAAAAAAAATTAAATACATTATTAGAAACAAGTACATCTACTTTAAAACTTCATTTCATTTTAAAATTCAAGAGATTATTTTTACTTATTAGTAGAATTTATCAATTTTTAATAATAGTGTGTTTTTTGTCGATAGCTGTTTCAAAATCATGAATGAACTATAAAACATGTGTAAATATATATGTATATATATATATATATATATATATATATATATATATATATATATATATATATATATATATATATATATATATATATATATATATATATATATATATATATATATATATATATATATATATATATATATATATATATATATATATATATATATATATATATATATATATATATATATATATATATATATATATATATATATATATATATATATATATATATATATATATATATATATATATATATATATATATATATATATATATATATATATATATATATATATATATATATATATATATATATATATATATATATATATATATATATATATATATATATATATATATATATATATATATATATATATATATATATATATATATATATATATATATATATATATATATATATATATATATATATATATATATATATATATATATATATATATATATATATATATATATATATATATATATATATATATATATATATATATATATATATATATATATATATATATATATATATATATATATATATATATATATATATATATATCGACACGAAAATTCAAAATTGATCCCAAAATACAATCGCACAATATCACAGGAATCCGCAACCCTATTTGAAAAATTTGTATCACCCCTAAAAGAGAACTTCAAACTTGTAACTTGTAAGAACTTGTAACTAAAAATCTTCATATTGTAAGTAAAATTGTGTAAAATCTGATTAATTTTGTAATAATGTAATGTTTTTGAAATTTAAATAGACGAAAGCCCCTGAAGAAGTCAACAAAAAATTGACGAAACGTTGGGTACAAAATGTAATAAATTTGTTTTATTAACATTAAATACGTTAGGGTTGATTAGCTTGAATAATTCTTCATATACTCAAATTAAATACATATATACTTGGCCAAATAAATCAAACAGCACTGAGACCGGAAATCGTTATGTTCTTGTGGTAATGGACTATTTTAGTGAATGTCGATAAGTATATACACACCACAGTCTGATGGTATGGTCAGAGATTTAATAGAATCCAAAAGGAGTACTTGCGAAAAGTGGTAAGCGGGCATCAAAAGGACTGGGATGAGCATACTCCCAAATTTTTATTGGCATATAGCTGGACATCACGAACACCTGCTAAAATTATCTTCGGAAAGGAATTAAAATTGCCAGGTGATTTGGAATTTGGCGTTAAGCCTGCACCAACAAGTGAAGATAGTAAAAGCACTTCCCAAGAGCAAGAAAACTTAAATGAGCTACATGAATTCGTACGCAATTGAATTAAATATACAACTATATCTTTTTTACTTTTTTCTAATGACATGAATAATATATTTTAATTTAAAACTTTTAAAAGTGCGTTTGATTTTTATATCGTTAAGTCCCAACGTTGCGTTTTTGCAACGGGGGTTATCTGGGTTCCCACCGATCCGATTTGCCTAAAAATTGTTTTCTTTCTTATCTAGGTACAAACAATCAAATTTTAAAAGTTTCATCATTATAGCTCAATGGGATCATGGGTCGGGCCTTAATGGGTTAATAACCAATTGTATTTAAGTTATTCACTACTAATTAGCTTTAGCGACGCTGCAAATAATTAAAAAAAGCATTTGATCGATGATAAAAGTAAAATTTTGAAAGTTTATTTGTGAAGAAAGTTATATTTTAAAAGTGAAACTTAATTTTTGGAAGTGAAAAAGGGTAAGATTGAATCCAAGTGTTTGAGTACATACGTTAGCTCTAAGTGTTTTTTATATTAAATTAGAAACTAAAAATGTTCACTAAAAAAATATATGTTTAAAAGAAAAGTTAAAATAGAAAAGAGGAGAATTTTAACTGCTGCAGAATCGGTAAATAACAGTTTATCAGATCATCAAGCTTGTGTTCCAATTATTCCAAATGACCAAGTTTCACAGGCGCTTCAGATAATGAAAGCGCTGCAACCGACTTAAGGGAAAAACTAAAAAAGTGTTTTTTGAGTATAGCCCAAGTAGAAAATGTACCAACAGTTTGCTAAAAATTTTGAAAGTGGAAGACTCAGATGTGCCAACATCTGTTGAATGACTCATAGGAAAGAAGTTCATATGTAAAGAGCGAACTGGGTGCCCTGGTAAATATGTACACATCGGATTACAACGACATCTAACAAAAATTTCGTCAAAAACAAAAAAAGTAATCATAATTGACATACATAGGTATTGACGGACTGCCATTATTTAAAAGTTCTTCCATTACACTATGGCCAATCATTGGACATAAAATAAATTTAAATGGGACAGATGTGTTTCTTATTGGGTGTTATATAGGAAATAAAAAACCACTGAATATAAATTCGTATTTGCATGATCTTGTTAAAGCCATTTCCACATTGAAGTATAATGGACTGATTATTGGCACAAATAGATTCGATATTAAAATAAGGGCATTTACTTGCGATGCCCCAGCAAAAGCGTTTGTATGTGGGATAAAAGTACACACGTCGCTTAATGGCTGTGCAAACTGTCAACAAAAAGGAGAAACAATTGTTGAAGTTCTTACCTATTCGGTCCCTAAAGGAGAAGAAAGAAAAGACCTGGGCTTTCGATTAATAATATATGAAAATTTTCATCAAGCAATGCACATGGATGTACAAATGGAACTTGAAAGGATAGAAATTGAAATGGTGTCGCAATTTCCAATAGATTGCATGTATCTACTTGATTTAGGCATTACATATATGTAGTCAGAAAGAAAACTATAATACCGGTATCGTCATCTTCAATAACTTCAATTTCAGAAAAACCGTTTTCATATATTTTATATATACCTAAAGAAATTGCTAGAAAGCCCAGATCCATAACAGAAATATCTCGATGGAAAGCAACGGAATTTAGACAATTTACTCTATACACATGAATTACCGCTTTAAAAGACTTAATCCCTGATGAGATTTATGAGCACTTTCTTTTAATGCATTGTTTTTATAGAATTTTGTTATCTTTCCCTAATAGAGCACAAAGAGAAAAAGCAGTGGAAATGATTACGCCTTTTGTAGAAACTTTTCCGGTCTTGTATGGAACATCAAGCGTTTCTTACAACGTTCATAATATTCTTCACATTTCAAAATGCGTCGAACAGTTTGGAAATTTAAAAAATTTTTCTGCATATAATTTTAAGAACTATATGCAAACAAGAAAAATAAAAATGCCTAAGCACATTGCCCAACAAATTATGAAAAATTTTTCAGATGCATCAATTCTAGTTCCAAGAAAATTCCTCGATTTGAAATATAAAAAAAAGGAGTTATAAAGTCGATATCTCTACCTGAAAGCTACTTTAGCACCAAATCTACGGATAATACTTGTTTAATGAAAAGCAAAACATATCTACGCATCATCAAAATTATTGATGAAGTCACATTTTGGGACAAATGTTTAAAAACCACGAACAGTTTTTCACATCGCCCATAAATTCAATGGACATTGCTATCTTGAAGATACTTTTCACGAAAACGAAATTTATCATTTTGACTCTATTTTGGCCAAAACCGTAAAACTACCATATAAAAATGGCTTCTCTTTAATTCCAGAAATACATTCGATTTTTAAACATCACAATGTCACAGAAGCAACGGAAAGACACTCGTTCGAATGTCTTGAACGAAATCCTTAACAGACTCCATTCCATAAAAAAAGAAGTAATACATGTTAAAGGTAATTTTTCAAAATATTTTTTTATGTTTTGGTAATGACTTGTCAATTAAAATTATTTCTTTTTTTAGAAACACTTATTAAACACGAAGAATCTGATGAAAAAAACAAAAAATTGGTCATAAGTAAATAATTAGAGAATTCATTATTTAACCATTTCATTAAATTTTATTTTCATTAAATTTTATTTTCATTAAATTTTATTTGCAGGTACAATCCTCAAACAAAACAAAATTATTTGTAATACTATGGCGGAACACAACATTTCTCTAAGCTCTGTTTCAGAATCATTTTGGCAAAAACCTAAATACGTCGACATGTTCCCAATTTCATCAATCGATGAGCTAATTTCTTGGGAACGGACAATTGACGAAACCATCATTCATATATTCATATTTAGGTAAAGACCGTAAAAACTTTAATTGGTGAAAAAGGACTCGCGAAAGGATTAGTTGCAATAATTTCGGAAAAGTTATTACTTGAATATCACATGGATGAAATAGATAACAAAAGCAGATTGAAAAATTAAAAAAAATTCTTTAAGTTATTTCTGGTAAGTTACACATAATAAAATCAAAAACAATCACAAGTTATCAAGTCTGTCACAGCTTTGGCAATGTTTTTATAAAAAATAGTTTTATTGCAAAATCATCAACGAACACGGTAGTCCGTTTTAAATTTGACAATAATTTATTTAAAAAAATTTTTTTTCAACAAATTCATATCCCCTGAAGATGATCAACGAAGTTGATCCAAATATTGGGTGTTTGGAAAAATAAAATTAAATTAAATGCTGATACAATAATGAAAAGATTTTTACAGGAAAAAGTAGTGTGCAGATATTATTTGTAACCATTACAAAAACAATGTTTTCGCACGAGTTACCTATGTTACACATAGTCACCAACCAAACCAACAACTGCAGCAACAACAATAACTACAACCACCAACTTAACAAACAAACCAACAGCAGCAACAACAACTACAATCATCAACGTAACATTACCAATAACATTGTTAACTAACATACTTATACAAATTGGGTCAGACATGAATAAGCATTTTTATTTAGGTTCATTTTATTTAATTGTATTTTATTTTATTACTTCCTAGTATAATTCTTAGAATTAAATAATATTATGAAAATGCAATATTAACATATTAATAATTTAATTGTATTTTATTTTATTATTTCTTAGTATAATTCTTAGAATTAAATAATATTATGAAAATGCAATATTAACATATTAATAATTTAATTGTATTTTATTTTATTATTTCTTAGTATAATTCTTAGAATTAAATAAAATGAAAATGCAATATTATCATATTAATAGTATAAATATTAACAGACAATAAAATATTATTATTATTAATCAACCACACATAAAGTGAATCTCGTTGTTCTTTCTTTATCTGGCGCAGTCGAACGGCGGTTTTTGTGGAAAAGTGAAAGTTGTACAGAAAAAATCTCTGAGGAAAAATTTAAGAAATTTAATTACAAAAAAAAAGGAAGTGAATATCATACTAATCAGATAAAATAAAGGAAATACTATATATAAAAAGGGGGAAATTCCTGTATCGTACAGGAATACTGTGGAAAATATAGTGCAAAAGAAAATATATAAATAAAAAAAAAGAGAACTAAAAGATAAAAATTTTTCTGGGGGTAGAATATGAGCGAATATCATATTAATTGAATAAACAAACGACGATACGAGTAAAATCGTGGAGTTTGTAGAACATAAAAGAAAAATAATATAAACTGTGAAATTAAAGAAAAGAAATTTAAATATAAAAAAAAAATCAATTCCTGTATCGCACAGGAATACAAGTAAAATAAAGGTGACAAAAATCCCTGTATCGCACAGGAACACCAAATAAAAATTCTTGTATCGCACAGGAATACGTTAAAAGCATATATAGTATCAGGCAAGGATTTATCCACTGAGAAAATATATGATAATATTCTTTTTGTATCGCACAAAAATAAAAGGATAAAAATATATATATAAAAAAAGAAAACAAATAAATTTACAAAACTGTTATATCACAAAAAAAACAAGGGAAAATTTTTAAAAGGAAAAGAAAAATATATAGTGACTAAATATCCACATAAAAACTTAAAAAAAAAAAAAAAAAAAAAAAATTACTCAAATACATTTTTGTATCGCACAAAAATATTTAAATTTCTCAGAGGAAATCTGTATAGCTTCACTTCATCTACAAACTCCGGAACCTACTGGAAGAAATAACGAGTCAAAGGGATTAATAATCGCACCACGCAACTGCTAAGGGACATGCTGATTTTATTAATATTGCTGTAAGTAACAAAATTTTTCTTCATTTTTTTAACATTGTTATCAAGCGAAAATCTATCAGAATATTTCGTCAGGAGCTAAATTAGGAAAGTAAGAGATAATTAATGCCAAAAAACAGGGGTTCACCTTATAGCCTTCCGCAAATATTTAAAAGTAGGAGCTTAAATTCAATTCCTGAGGTAGAAGATTCAGCTAGGATGAATAACGATTCACGGGAACAAAGTACTTCGGGCACGGTCCCTCCTGCTTCAACAGCAGTATTAACAGCACAGATGGATGTATTCCAGTCGTTGAGAATACCCGATGCCATCAAACAGTTACCGACATTTGATGGTAACCCCAGATTGTTATATGAGTTCCTCAATAACGTTGAGGAAATTCTTTTGTTCATACGGGGAACAGATAAAACCCCATACGGGCAGATTTTGTTGAGAGCCATACGCAATAAAATTGAAGGACAAGCGAATGAGGTGCTCAATATGTACGGGACCCCATTAAATTGGGATAACATAAAAACGAATCTAATAACATACTACTCAGATAAACGTTCAGAGACTTCTCTGATAAAAGACCTTCATGCCCTGAAGCAATTTGGAAAACCATTTGAAAAATTTTATGGAGAAGTGGTAGAATTGCAATCAGCTCTATGTAACAACATTTTGTTACATGAAGCAGACCAAAATGTGATATATGCTAAGAAGTCACTTTATGAAGAAATGTGCCTCAACTCTTTTGTGACAGGACTAAGGGATCCATTGGGAGCAACAATTAGAGCTATGAGACCTAACACTAGCGGAAGCATTAAATTTCTGCATCAAGGAGCAGAATATATACTACCAACAGTCTAATGGGTCTTACGGTAAAATTAATCAAAATAGGCAGAATAACTATTCATACCAAAGAAATCCTTTTCATAATAAACCTCATTATAATTATCAGCCTAATAGGAACACCTACAATTTGGTGGCACCATCCCCACAGAACATGGCTTACAGGGGGGGTAGTCGCAATGGCAACCAAAATAACAATTCTTATAACCAATATCGTCCACAAGCATCTTTTAATAATAATCAACTCGATAATTTTAATCAACGAAAACAAATGTCTTTCAATAATAATATACCCCATAACAATGCACCCTTCAATAATAATATGACCAACACTAACGTACCCAAATTTCAAAAACCGGAACCCATGGACACGTCAAGTGGGTTTTCCTACCTGAGGAACAGAGGCTCGTTCCCAAGCATTAAACAGAGCCCAAGTGCACAAACAAGAAGACATCCAAATACTGAAGTTAACAATATAATAGAAGAGGGGGAGTATAGCGAATTAACTAACGTAGAAGAAGAGGTAAATTTTCTAGACCTTGCCTCCCACAACCAACGGGATACCTAGACAGGGTTAAACATGGGTCTGAATTGGTTTACATTAAAATCCGGTTCCCTGGCAATAAACTTCTCAAGTTCCTGATAGATACTGGGGCTTCAACTTCATTCATTAACCCGGAACATGTGGACCAACAACAACATATCAAATGTAAACCTACGATAATAAAAACAGTTTTAGCTAAATACAGGATAAACAAATTGGTAATATTACCAATATTCGAAGAATTCAAACAAAAGGGAAAACTCTCATTATTACTATTTAAATTTCACAACTACTTCGATGGTCTTTTGGGCATCGATTATTTATCCAATATTGGCGCTAAAATCGACTTGAAATCTAATACATTGGAGACGGGATTTACGGCTATACCATTATATCACAAACCAAACGTGTGCTCTGGCAAAATCACGATCGAACCAAATACAAAAATGATTATTAAATTACCCGTTGATGTTGAAGAAGGGGATATTTTGATTGCGGAAACACCGGTAAATGAAAAACTTGTAATTTCAGCTGGTATTTATACGGCACAGAACTGGTCTAGTTTGGTCGAAGTAACAAACTTAAGTGACTCTCTGGAAACTATCTATTTTGATCAACCCTTGAAAACGCAAGAATACCATTCCCAGGAATATGTCGAAGTCAATACTACAGAATGTGGGCCATCCTACGTAAACGAAGATACGGATGTAAAAAACTTATTGCGGCTTGAACATCTCAACCAGGAGGAAAGACGACTACTTCTAAAATCATGCAGAAAATATTCCGATGTCTTCTACAGAGAGGGGCAAGAATTGACATTCTCAAACAAAATAAGACACAGCATACCAACAACGAATGATGTACCGATATATACGAAATCATATAGATACCCTTACATCCACAAGGAGGAAGTACAAGGACAAATTACTAAACTATTGGATCAACATATAATACGCCCAAGTTATTCACCCTGGAGTTCACCTGTATGGGTAGTACCCAAAAAGAAAGACGCGAGTGGCAAGCAGAAATGGAGATTAGTGATTGATTATAGGAAATTAAATGAGAAGACCATAACGGATAAATACCCTATTCCGAATATAAATGAATTATTGGATAAACTGGGTAGGTGTATGTACTTTTCCACGGTAGATCTCGCAAGTGGTTTTCACCAGATTGAAATGGAACCAAAAGACATCCCGAAAACAGCGTTTTCAGTAGAAGGAGGGCATTATGAATTCATTAGAATGCCATTCGGGTTGAAAAACGCACCTTCAACTTTCCAAAGAGTCATGGACAACGTCCTTAGAGATTTAGTGGGAAAAGTGTGCCTTGTTTACCTGGATGATATCATAATTTTTTCAACTTCATTACAGGAACATATCAATAATCTAGAAGTGGTATTTGAGAAATTAAGGAGTTCGAATTTTAAAATTCAGGTCGATAAATCCGAGTTTCTGAAAAAGGAAATAGAATTTTTAGGGCACATTGTATCTACTGAAGGGATAAAACCGAACCCGAAAAAAATAAGTGCAGTAAAAAATTTCCCAATTCCGAAAACTGCGAAACAAATTAAGTCCTTTTTAGGTTTATTAGGATATTATAGGAAATTTATACCTAACTTTGCGAAACTAACGAAACCATTAACGGTCTGCTTGAAAAAGGGGATGGACATAAAACTTACCGAAGAGTATGTCAGAACTGTCGAAATGTGTAAAAATCTGCTTTGTAATGACCCAATATTACAATACCCGGATTTTTCTAAACATTTCATTTTAACCACAGACGCTAGTAACTATGCGCTAGGGGCTGTGTTGTCTCAGGGCCAAATAGGGAGCGATAAACCTATTTGTTTTGCCAGCAGAACATTAAATGGTTCAGAGATAAATTATTCTACAATAGAGAAGGAACTTTTGGCAATAGTATGGGCCACGAAATACTTCAGGCCCTACCTCTACGGACATAAATTCAAAATAGTAACAGACCATAGACCATTAACTTGGATTATGGGACTAAAAGAACCAAATTCAAAACTAGTTCGTTGGCGGCTAAAATTAGAGGAGTTCGACTACGAAATAGTGTACAAAAAAGGCGTACTAAATTCCAACGCGGATGCCCTAAGTAGAATTACACCAGATATAAACAACCATGAAGCTTTCTCTACTATAGGCACTAGTGGGAGTACGATTCACTCTGCAGAAGAGAACCTGGACGATGGGATCCCAATCTCGGAAAAGCCCCTGAACGAATTTAATATACAGCTAGTACTAGAAATACAACCGGAATCAAAGGTTACTGTGGAGGTACCCTTCAAGAATAAGTTAAAACGTATTATAAAAGCACCATCCTATGACGAAAATTCAATCATAAAAATTTTTGCTAAGTTTATTAAGCCTAATAGGCTTGTTGCAGTTTATACAGATAATGATGATGTTTTTCGCATTGTACAGAAAATTTTTTCACAATATTTTGCTAGCAATAAATCTTACCGCTTAGTACGTTGTACACTCAGAATAAGAGATATTTCAGATAACGATGAACAAGATGAAATTATAAGGATATATCATCAAAATAACAACCACCGAGGAATAGAGGAAACATATTTACACCTTAAAAGAGAGTATTTCTTCCCACATATGAAAAACAAGATCAGCCAAATAATTAATGATTGCGACACGTGTCAGACACTCAAATACGATAGACACCCACAAAAATTAGTTTTCCAAATTCCGGAAACCCCGGAAAAACCTCTGGATATTTTACACATTGATATATATCACGTCAACAATCAGCAAATACTGACTATTATCGATAAATTTTCAAAATTTGCAGCGGGGTTCACAATTGCCGCAAAAACTAGTTTGAATGTAATTAAGTCATTAAAAACCTTCATTAGTACTTATGGGATTCCGAGGAAAATCATATGTGACCAAGGAAAGGAATTTACGGCCATTATTTTTAGAGACTTTTGCAAACAATTCAATATAGATCTACATATAACTTCATTTCAACAATCTTCAAGCAATGCGCCCGTCGAAAGGTTGCATTCGACTCTAACCGAAATATATCGGATAATTAGGGCTAAAAGGAAAGAGAGCAAACTTTCCACGGATCACGATGAAATTTTCTCGGAGGCTCTTATTACCTATAATAATTCGATACATTCAACAACGAAACTAACTCCGTATGAAGTATTCTTTGGCAGACCACACATATTTAATGAAACAATAAAATTCAATGGAGAACACGAGTATATCCAGAAATTAAACGAATACCAACAAATTATCTACCCCAAAATTAGGGAAAAATTACAAACTACTGTAAAGGACAGAATAGATAAACTGAACGAGAATAGGGCACAACCTGCACCATTACAGGCCAGCGATATAATATATCGAAAAGAGAACAGGAGAAATAAGATAACACCTCGATTTTCTAAACACAAAGTACAAACTGATAAAAAAGTTACCTTTATTTCAGATAGAAACCAGAAAATTCACAAATCAAAGATTAAAAGGAGAATAAAGAAAAATTCTAAAATACAATAATATAACAAAACTAATCATTCTGTTTTTCTCCCTAGGTTATCTGTGGTCCACTCCCAAAGGCTAAACACACAACAAATAGACAATGAATTGGCTATTATCGAATTGAGAATGGGTAATGCCAAGGTAATAAACCATTATCAAAATTTAATCCATGTAATAGATCTTAAAGACTATGTTAATAATTCAGAGAAAATTAAAGAAACCTTAGACGTATTTGAACCAAATAGTTCAATCAAAGATTCATTAAAGATCACGAAACTTAAATTAGATCAATTAATGAATAAAATTAACAATTTACTACCTTTTAAGAGGCAAAAAAGAGGTCTATTTAATGGATTAGGCTCAACAATTAAATATATAACTGGTAATATGGATGATAGGGAGCGGGGAACATAAATTCTCAGCTTGAGGAACTTATAAAAAACGAACATATTTTCAACAACACGGTAAACAAACAAAGCATATTAAATACGGAAATGATCCAAAGATTTAACAACATTACAATACACATAAACACAGAACAAAGTAGAATTACAGAAATCTTAAAAAATACACAAGGAACTATGTACAATAGAATAAATAAAGAAGATCTTATAATTTCACAAATACAATACTTGAATAGAATCAATTACAATATTGATTTGCTAACGAATCAAGTTAACAATATAGCCGAAAGCATTGTATTTGCGAAATTAAATATTATTTCTAAATTCATCTTAAGTCATGACGAAATAGAAAATATTTATAATATACTAAATAATCAAATACACAAAATATATTCTGTAGAACAATTATATGAAATACTAGAATTACAAGCATATTATAACAAATCGAATATAATATTTAATGTAAAAATTCCAAAATTTAAACAAGAAACTTTTAATTTTTCTCACATTATACCCTTACCAATAAATGTAACAAGACAAATATTATCATCAAATTATATAGCTTATAATAATAATTCTATTAACTATTATCATGAAAAATGTTTGAAATTAATAGATATTTATGTCTGTCCCAATCCTACAAGAAGCGAACCTATGGAACAATCACAATGTATGGGTAAACTGTTACGAAAACTACAACCAAAATGTAACGTAAAAGACGTGGGACGATTGGAGTCTATTTCCCAGCCAGAAGATAACTTCTTACTATTTATTAACGTACCAACAACACTTGTACAATCTGACTGCAGTAAACCGTTCAACGTGACTAACACAACAATCCTATATTACGAAAAATGCACAATCAACATTAATGGGTTAACATATGAGGGCAAGGCACAAACGTACCGGGAACACATCAACATAACATTACCTGAATTTGTCGAAATAATTCCTGAAACCGTCATTGAAGAACTCAACATGCAAAAATTAAAGTCTTATCATTTCAGTGACCACGACTTGATGTCCGCCTTGAAAATAACAACAACCACTCACCAGTATATCACATACTCATCGATTATGATTATCATTCTAATAATTATCATATCATCAATGTGCTTAGCAAAACGAATTAGAATTTCATACACACCAAAATCGTTTATGTTTGAAAGTATCGTTCGTCCACCTACAGATTCCTTGTGGCCCTCACTATACTCTAAGGGGGGAGGAGTTACCTATGTTACACATAGTCACCAACCAAACCAACAACTGCAGCAACAACAATAACTACAACCACCAACTTAACAAACAAACCAACAGCAGCAACAACAACTACAATCATCAACGTAACATTACCAATAACATTGTTAACTAACATACTTATACAAATTGGGTCAGACATGAATAAGCATTTTTATTTAGGTTCATTTTATTTAATTGTATTTTATTTTATTACTTCCTAGTATAATTCTTAGAATTAAATAATATTATGAAAATGCAATATTAACATATTAATAATTTAATTGTATTTTATTTTATTATTTCTTAGTATAATTCTTAGAATTAAATAATATTATGAAAATGCAATATTAACATATTAATAATTTAATTGTATTTTATTTTATTATTTCTTAGTATAATTCTTAGAATTAAATAAAATGAAAATGCAATATTAGCATATTAATAGTATAAATATTAACAGACAATAAAATATTATTATTATTAATCAACCACACATAAAGTGAATCTCGTTGTTCTTTCTTTATCTCACGCATTTACTTTCTACACGCTGTGTTTCCGTTTATTCATGTGATTCACAAAAGCAATGAATCAGTATGATTATTTTGAGTGCTTCTTAAAAAAGTTAACACTACCATAGTATTTTTCAATTTGACAAAAAACATCAAATATTTTTTTTCTTTATTACTTTTTGTTTATTATAATTTTAAAAATATGTAAAATAATACTTACATACACGTACATCAACCTTCTTTTTTGAGTTATTTGATTACTACACAAAACAATCAAACAACTATTTTATTTAGTTTTGCTAACAGCACTTAAAAAACAAAGGTGAATTAATGACAGTCAGTTGTAAGAGAGTTAACATTGCAAGCAATATCATTAGTACATACATATTTGCTTACTTCACAAAACCTCTTGTATCTTTGTATCAATTGTAATAATATATTGAATACAATAGTGTAAACTTGTATCTTGTAGCTTGCACTACGCTTGACGCTCTGATTTAGGTTGAGCTTTACATTTATTTAGTTCTTTAAAAAACGATACTACATATGTAAACACTTATAATTTTTGATGTGTAAACATCTATACGCTAGGGGGTAAAACAAATTTTGAGTAAGATTGTAATAACACGGTGTAAGCTGTGTATGAGTGTATTAGTGTAATCATACGGACAACAAGAAGTACAGAGAAACTTAACAGCTGCATAGAAATGCACTAACACCATCTAGTGCGCAATAGTAGTAGTAGTTTGTTCATTCATGGATTAACGAGATTCTTTCTGTCTCTATCTACTCCCCCCGGGGGTACGGTTCATGCATCTTGGTGATTACTCGCACCTTGGTGATGTGCTTCCTGGGAATAGGGTAATTTGGTTTTTGCTGACATTACCTTAGGCCAATTACCCATAAAACTTATGTGATACTACCCAATCTCTTGCAGGCGAGTAATGGGCGTGCACATATTTATATAAGGAAGTAGGCTTGCCTACGATAGTCAGTAAGGAGGTGAACAGGCACCTAGGGTCTCTCTCAAGACCAAAGTCGATAGAAAGTTAACCTCTAGGGGTTTTCTTTCGAGGCTTGACCAGTAACATAAACTGGTAACACGGGAAGCAGTAGCCCCACAGATGACTAGCCTTCCAGAGGGTTAAAGAGATGATGCTCGCCGTTAAGCGACATCATCTGGGATGATGTCGCTGGCGGACTTCGTCTTACCCTCTGCAGGAAGGATGATTCTGTGTCTGGTTGTTTGGTGAGGTTTCCTTCGGGAGCTAATCACGTGGTGGCTGTGTTTGCTACCAAAATTGCTGGGAGAGGTTTGGTTAAAGGGCTGATGCTCGACCAGTGCTAGTGTCTGGTTGGACTTCGGTCTACCACATGTCCCTTTGTAAAATCTATTAGTAATCTATTAGTGATTTTCAAGTTTGAAGTTCTCTTTTAGGGGTGATAAAAATTTTTCAAATAGGGTTGCGGATTCCTGTGATATTGTGCGATTGTATTTTGGGATCAATTTTGAATTTTCGTGTCGATATATATATATATATATATATATATATATATATATATATATATATATATATATATATATATATATATATATATATATATATATATATATATATATATATATATATATATATATATATATATATATATATATATATATATATATATATATATATATATATATATATATATATATATATATATATATATATATATATATATCGACACGAAAATTCAAAATTGATCCCAAAATACAATCGCACAATATCACAGGAATCCGCAACCCTATTTGAAAAATTTTTATCACCCCTAAAAGAGAACTTCAAACTTGAAAATCACTAATAGATTACTAATAGATTTTACAAAGGGACATGTGGTAGACCGAAGTCCAACCAGACACTAGCACTGGTCGAGCATCAGCCCTTTAACCAAACCTCTCCCAGCAATTTTGGTAGCAAACACAGCCACCACGTGATTAGCTCCCGAAGGAAACCTCACCAAACAACCAGACACAGAATCATCCTTCCTGCAGAGGGTAAGACGAAGTCCGCCAGCGACATCATCCCAGATGATGTCGCTTAACGGCGAGCATCATCTCTTTAACCCTCTGGAAGGCTAGTCATCTGTGGGGCCACTGCTTCCCGTGTTACCAGTTTATGTTACTGGTCAAGCCTCGAAAGAAAACCCCTAGAGGTTAACTTTCTATCGACTTTGGTCTTGAGAGAGACCCTAGGTGCCTGTTCACCTCCTTACTGACTATCGTAGGCAAGCCTACTTCCTTATATAAATATGTGCACGCCCATTACTCGCCTGCAAGAGATTGGGTAGTATCACATAAGTTTTATGGGTAAGTGGCCTAAGGTAATGTCAGCAAAAACCAAATTACCCTATTCCCAGGAAGCACATCACCAAGGTGCGAGTAATCACCAAGATGCATGAACCGTACCCCCGGGGGGAGTAGATAGAGACAGAAAGAATCTCGTTAATACATGAATGAACAAACTACTACTACTATTGCGCACTAGATGGTGTTAGTGCATTTCTATGCAGCTGTTAAGTTTCTCTGTACTTCTTGTTGTCCGTATGATTACACTAATACACTCATACACAGCTTACACCGTGTTATTACAATCTTACTCAAAATTTGTTTTACCCCCTAGCGTATAGATGTTTACACATCAAAAATTATAAGTGTTTACATATGTAGTATCGTTTTTTAAAGAACTAAATAAATGTAAAGCTCAACCTAAATCAGAGCGTCAAGCGTAGTGCAAGCTACAAGATACAAGTTTACACTATTGTATTCAATATATTATTACAATTGATACAAAGATACAAGAGGTTTTGTGAAGTAAGCAAATATGTATGTACTAATGATATTGCTTGCAATGTTAACTCTCTTACAACTGACTGTCATTAATTCACCTTTGTTTTTTAAGTGCTGTTAGCAAAACTAAATAAAGTAGTTGTTTGATTGTTTTGTGTAGTAATCAAATAACTCAAAAAAGAAGGTTGATGTACGTGTATGTAAGTATTATTTTACATATTTTTAAAATTATAATAAACAAAAAGTAATAAAGAAAAAAATATTTGATGTTTTTTGTCAAATTGAAAAATACTATGGTAGTGTTAACTTTTTTAAGAAGCACTCAAAATAATCATACTGATTCATTGCTTTTGTGAATCACATGAATAAACGGAAACACAGCGTGTAGAAAGTAAATGCGTGCGAAAACATTGTTTTTGTAATGGTTACAAATAATATCTGCACACTACTTTTTCCTGTAAAAATCTTTTCATTATTGTATCGGCATTTAATTTAATTTTATTTTTCCAAACACCCAATATTTGGATCAACTTCGTTGATCATCTTCAGGGCATATGAATTTGTTGAAAAAAAATTTTTTTAAATAAATTATTGTCAAATTTAAAACGGACTACCGTGTTCGTTGATGATTTTGCAATAAAACTATTTTTTATAAAAACATTGCCAAAGCTGTGACAGACTTGATAACTTGTGATTGTTTTTGATTTTATTATGTGTAACTTACCAGAAATAACTTAAAGAATTTTTTTTAATTTTTCAATCTGCTTTTGTTATCTATTTCATCCATGTGATATTCAAGTAATAACTTTTCCGAAATTATTGCAACTAATCCTTTCGCGAGTCCTTTTTCACCAATTAAAGTTTTTACGGTCTTTACCTAAATATGAATATATGAATGATGGTTTCGTCAATTGTCCGTTCCCAAGAAATTAGCTCATCGATTGATGAAATTGGGAACATGTCGACGTATTTAGGTTTTTGCCAAAATGATTCTGAAACAGAGCTTAGAGAAATGTTGTGTTCCGCCATAGTATTACAAATAATTTTGTTTTGTGTTCCGCCATAGTATTACAAATAATTTTTGTTTTGAGGATTGTACCTGCAAATAAAATTTAATGAAAATAAAATTTAATGAAAATAAAATTTAATGAAATGGTTAAATAATGAATTCTCTAATTATTTACTTATGACCAATTTTTTGTTTTTTCATCAGATTCTTCGTGTTTAATAAGTGTTTCTAAAAAAAGAAATAATTTTAATTAACAAGTCATTACCAAAACATAAAAAAATATTTTGAAAAATTACCTTTAACATGTATTACTTCTTTTTTTATGGAATGGAGTCTGTTAAGGATTTCGTTCAAGACATTCGAACGAGTGTCTTTCCGTTGCTTCTGTGACATTGTGATGTTTAAAAATCGAATGTATTTCTGGAATTAAAGAGAAGCCATTTTTATATGGTAGTTTTACGGTTTTGGCCAAAATAGAGTCAAAATGATAAATTTCGTTTTCGTGAAAAGTATCTTCAAGATAGCAATGTCCATTGAATTTATGGGCGATGTGAAAAACTGTTCGTGGTTTTTAAACATTTGTCCCAAAATGTGACTTCATCAATAATTTTGATGATGCGTAGATATGTTTTGCTTTTCATTAAACAAGTATTATCCGTAGATTTGGTGCTAAAGTAGCTTTCAGGTAGAGATATCGACTTTATAACTCCTTTTTTTTATATTTCAAATCGAGGAATTTTCTTGGAACTAGAATTGATGCATCTGAAAAATTTTTCATAATTTGTTGGGCAATGTGCTTAGGCATTTTTATTTTTCTTGTTTGCATATAGTTCTTAAAATTATATGCAGAAAAATTTTTTAAATTTCCAAACTGTTCGACGCATTTTGAAATGTGAAGAATATTATGAACGTTGTAAGAAACGCTTGATGTTCCGTACAAGACCGGAAAAGTTTCTACAAAAGGCGTAATCATTTCCACTGCTTTTTCTCTTTGTGCTCTATTAGGGAAAGATAACAAAATTCTATAAAAACAATGCATTAAAAGAAAGTGCTCATAAATCTCATCAGGGATTAAGTCTTTTAAAGCGGTAATTCATGTGTATAGAGTAAATTGTCTAAATTCCGTTGCTTTCCATCGAGATATTTCTGTTATGGATCTGGGCTTTCTAGCAATTTCTTTAGGTATATATAAAATATATGAAAACGGTTTTTCTGAAATTGAAGTTATTGAAGATGACGATACCGGTATTATAGTTTTCTTTCTGACTACATATATGTAATGCCTAAATCAAGTAGATACATGCAATCTATTGGAAATTGCGACACCATTTCAATTTCTATCCTTTCAAGTTCCATTTGTACATCCATGTGCATTGCTTGATGAAAATTTTCATATATTATTAATCGAAAGCCCAGGTCTTTTCTTTCTTCTCCTTTAGGGACCGAATAGGTAAGAACTTTATCAATTGTTTCTCCTTTTTGTTGACAGTTTGCACAGCCATTAAGCGACGTATGTACTTTTATCCCACATACAAACGCTTTTGCTGGGGCATCGCAAGTAAATGCCCTTATTTTAATATCGAATCTATTTGTGCCAATAATCAGTCCATTATACTTCAATGTGGAAATGGCTTTAACAAGATCATGCAAATACGAATTTATATTCAGTGGTTTTTTATTTCCTATATAACACCCAATAAGAAACACATCTGTCCCATTTAAATTTATTTTATGTGCAATGATTGGCCATAGTGTAATGGAAGAACTTTTAAATA
This sequence comes from Panzeria rudis, assembly GCA_956483635.1. Taxonomy (NCBI): domain Eukaryota; kingdom Metazoa; phylum Arthropoda; class Insecta; order Diptera; family Tachinidae; genus Panzeria; species Panzeria rudis. The sequence continues at coordinate 75,067,959 of OY101450.1, forward strand.
ATGGCAGTCCGTCAATACCTATGTATGTCAATTATGATTACTTTTTTTGTTTTTGACGAAATTTTTGTTAGATGTCGTTGTAATCCGATGTGTACATATTTACCAGGGCACCCAGTTCGCTCTTTACATATGAACTTCTTTCCTATGAGTCATTCAACAGATGTTGGCACATCTGAGTGTTCCACTTTCAAAATTTTTAGCAAACTGTTGGTACATTTTCTACTTGGGCCATACTCAAAAAACACTTTTTTAGTTTTTCCCTTAAGTCGGTTGCAGCGCTTTCATTATCTGAAGCGCCTGTGAAACTTGGTCATTTGGAATAATTGGAACACAAGCTTGATGATCTGATAAACTGTTATTTACCGATTCTGCAGCAGTTAAAATTCTCCTCTTTTCTATTTTAACTTTTCTTTTAAACACATATTTTTTTAGTGAACATTTTTAGTTTCTAATTTAATATAAAAAACACTTAGAGCTAACGTATGTACTCAAACACTTGGATTCAATCTTACCCTTTTTCACTTCCAAAAATTAAGTTTCACTTTTAAAATATAACTTTCTTCACAAATAAACTTTCAAAATTTTACTTTTATCATCGATCAAATGCTTTTTTTAATTATTTGCAGCGTCGCTAAAGCTAATTAGTAGTGAATAACTTAAATACAATTGGTTATTAACCTATTAAGGCCCGACCCATGATCCCATTGAGCTATAATGATGAAACTTTTAAAATTTGATTGTTTGTACCTAGATAAGAAAGAAAACAATTTTTAGGCAAATCGGATCGGTGGGAACCCAGATAACCCCCGTTGCAAAAACGCAACGTTGGGACTTAACGATATAAAAATCAAACGCACTTTTAAAAGTTTTAAATTAAAATATATTATTCATGTCATTAGAAAAAAGTAAAAAAGATATAGTTGTATATTTAATTCAATTGCGTACGAATTCATGTAGCTCATTTAAGTTTTCTTGCTCTTGGGAAGTGCTTTTACTATCTTCACTTGTTGGTGCAGGCTTAACGCCAAATTCCAAATCACCTGACAATTTTAATTCCTTTCCGAAGATAATTTTAGCAGGTGTTCGTGATGTCCAGCTATATGCCAATAAAAATTTGGGAGTATGCTCATCCCAGTCCTTTTGATGCCCGCTTACCACTTTTCGCAAGTACTCCTTTTGGATTCTATTAAATCTCTGTACCATACCATCAGACTGTGGTGTGTATATACTTATCGACATTCACTAAAATAGTCCATTACCACAAGAACATAACGATTTCCGGTCTCAGTGCTGTTTGATTTATTTGGCCAAGTATATATGTATTTAATTTGAGTATATGAAGAATTATTCAAGCTAATCAACCCTAACGTATTTAATGTTAATAAAACAAATTTATTACATTTTGTACCCAACGTTTCGTCAATTTTTTGTTGACTTCTTCAGGGGCTTTCGTCTATTTAAATTTCAAAAACATTACATTATTACAAAATTAATCAGATTTTACACAATTTTACTTACAATATGAAGATTTTTAGTTACATAAATATTACAATAAATAATTGCATTTTAATATAAATTAATTAAAATTATTAAACAACTAAGATATTTTAAGCAAATAAAAATTTTTTAAATTATTATCACAGACTGTTTTTAATTTTTTATTTGATTGCAACAATGTAGCTCGCGCTGATATTATTCGTATCCTCTTTTATATTCATTGTTCTTTCTATATTTTGCTGTATTCGCAAGCTTTCGATCGTATATCTCTTTCTCTCTATGTTTTCTCTGTCTAAAATCCTCACATTGTCAAAATCCACAGTATGTTTGTTGTTGATAATGTGCGTTGATAAAGCTGTTGCAGTAGCTATATCACTTTTATGTTCTGTCATTCTGGTTTCTAAATTTCTTTTTGTTGTACCAATGTATATTAAGTTACAATTTTCTTCGCTATTTCCCTTACATTGTAATTCGTAAACTACGTTACATTGTAGTTGTTTATCTGTTGGCGCTTTGACTTTTGTAAAAATCTTGTTTAGTGTTGTGTTTGGCCTCGCTGATGGGGAAAGGACATACTAGATCCATTGTTATTCGCTCAAATGGTGCACCCGAGTTGTATTGTTGCAGCTGTCCTCGACTTTTTCTTACTGGACCTTTTGCTGCGATGCACTGTGGGCAGTTTGCTATCCAGTCGGCTACGGCTTGCTGACATTCAATCCAATAAAAGCGCTGTTTGAGCTTCTCAAGCGTCTTTGTCACTCCAATATTACCACCACTAGGACCATTGTGGAATCCTTGCAAATCCTTATTCATCTTGGAGGATGGCACAACTAATAGGTTGGAAGCCGTTTTGCCATCTGCACATTATCAGCTTCAGGCTGTTCCACGGAGCACATATGTAAACTACCGTTACTTACACGCGACACTATGACGCCACTCAAAATTTGAAAACGCTTGCACCGCTTTCGCACTAGCTAAGTTTAGTTTGCAAAGTTTTAATTCAACCGGTAGAACGACAGAGAGAGAGAGAAATACTTCATCTCTCTGTCTTTCTGCCAGCTGAATTAAAACTTTGCAAAGTAAACTTTGATAGTGCGAAAGCGGTGGTAAATAACAACAACTAAGGCTGGGTTCATACGTGGCAATTTTTGTTGCGCAACTTTTAATTCAGCCGCGAGAAAGACAGAGAAAGCAACACAGTTTTTCTCTGTCTTCCTCCCAGCTGAACTAAAAGTTGCGCAACAAAAATTGCCCTGTGTGAACCCCGTCCAACAATTAACATACACACATGTTTTTATTATGCTGTTTTAAATAGCAAGTGATTGTAAAAAACATGTTTGGATTTGATAATTTTATGTAATTTGTATATCGTTAAGGTCCAGTGTTGCATTTTCGCATCACGGATATATCCAATCATAAAAATAGTGGCAAATGACTCAGATGATTATATTTTTCAGTAGATATAATAATGTTTGTATGTTAGCTACCTTCGTCTAAAGTTTGGGATAGGTACATTATATATTATATTATTTTTTTTAATTTCCAAAAGTATCAAAAAAAGAGGAAAAATTTAAATAACATTTTTTATAAAAAAAAACTATGTATGATACAAATCGAAAAACAGGTCGATTAGATATTAAGTTAAATTTTATATCACTGTGCCTTATTACAATATATGGTATTCACAAAATGCCTGAGGGGAGGTTTAAGTGAACGTTGCGAAAACACTACGCAGGGCCTTAATGGGTTAAGTAACCATTACGTATAGCAAACTAGCGGAAACGTGAACAGCGGGAATATGGCTTTTTTCTTAATATTTAAATACGTATTGTAAAGTTTTCCAGCAAATTTTCTAAACAATCACATTATTCATTTTATCAGTGTTGTCTTTTGCGCAAACAAGAAACACAGTTGTGTATTTGCTTGCCGGCATAAATAAACGAAAAGATGAACGAAAAATTTTACTTTTTTTTTTGCAAATTTCATATTTATGATACGTTTTATTTGAAATGTGATAGTCTAGAAACAAAATGCAATGAGAACATTTTCTCTAAGATTTTTTGACAGTCAGACTGATTTTGATTTGATTTTCGTCTTACAAAATCTAATAAAAATCTCAAAGCTTGTATTACAATGTGAAACGGCCTGAACTAATAGTGCGTTTCCATATACGTGATTTAGGGCCAAATATTAGATTTGCCCAAATTAAGTAATTTGCGACTTGATTTCCCATATATTTTTCATATTGGTGAATTATCTCAATTGACTTATAGTATGTTTCTGCCGGCATGATTTCAACAAATCATCGGTGTTAACACTTCGAAGTAATTTACTTAAATCTACTTTATCTAAAGTCGGTAGAAACATACTATTATTGTCGTTGTAACCTACATGCACTATGCAATAAGTGGCGCATTACTTTGTACCATGATCCAATAATACAGGTCTGTGCAGCAGTACAACGAAAACGCCTTCCTTCTGAGATTGTCAAAATAAATCTATATATAAAATTTATTGTTTATGTTTTTTATATGAAGTTTGACAACCTCAGCATGAAAACAAAAGGAGCAGCTGATCTCTTGCACAGACCTGTATTTTAGGATCATGCTTTGTACAATATAAAAATATGCCCAATTATATTGCAAATAAAAGGAACGCTTTATAGTCCATTTATATAAGAACAGGCAACTCCCGGTATAACGAACGATATATTGTCAGGCCCATTCGTTATAGCGAAAAATTCGTTATATCGCGAAGATTATTTACCATATATTTTTTAATATTTTGACTCATGATATTAAAAAACTTTGAATTTTAGACAATTGTATACCTACACAACAATTTTCTATTGCCCTCTTTTGATCAAATAACCAGTTAATGTTAAGTAAAGTTTTCAGTTAATGTTAAAAATTGGGATTGCATCATATATGTAGATTCAGACTTCTTAAAAAGGCAATTATGTATATCAATAACATTAAATGTATATTGTTAATATTTGCCCATCTTTAGGGAGTTGTCATGTATTAACGAAGCTTGCACAGAAATTGTATTCGATTGTAAAGCTTATTTTTGTATGAAGAGAAAAAAGTACAGAAAGTGAAGAACATAAATTAAAATTCTTCCCTATCGTTTCTTTTTACGAAAGGTGTTTTTTAACTTTCTAAAAAGAATGGATGAGACTTTTTTGTACCAAATGCAAAGTAAACTGGTTACTCATCTTTCGATATCTTTCTTCCTTTAAAGAAATTTATCCTTTGGCAGGTGGTTTCCGAATCCATGTTTGTTTCCATCAATGCATATGTTAAGGACTTTAAAAATCCATGTTGCATACTTGATTCGCAGAGGCTTAATCCATTTTCAACTTCGTTAAATTCTGATCACTTTTTCTATAAATGAAAATGTTTCTGTAAAAGTTCATGCTAATATGATTAAAATATTATACAATGCCGGTATTCAGTGTTTGGTGTGAATGGTCTTGCATAAGAGCAAATGCAAAATATTGTAGCTTTTTCGTAAAATCCAAGAATAAAAAAAAGTTTCGATATTTTGCTTATGCGCTTTCGTAAGAGCATTGGCACAAAACATTGAAGACCGCCAATGAGTTTCTAATCACGTTCCATGTTTCATTATTTTCTACTGTTTTGATTTAGTTTGTTGTTGATGAAATTTGTTTGTTATATTCGTTATATCGAGTATACAATTTCTTAAACATTCGCTATATAAGGTAGTTAGTGTTAAAAAATTAAATATCGGATTTTCGTTAAAGCGAGATTCGTTATACCGAGCTTTGCCTGTAGATGGAATTCTATCCGGTATTCACGCGATTGCTTAGGATAGTGAATCATGGCCTTAAACGATATAAAATTTTATAAAGATTTCAATGGAAATCTTTACCAGAACGTCAAACTCTATATAAAAAATAAACAAAAGCTTTTAATGTATGCGTTCAGCATCACAGTTTGGTAAAGTTCTAGTTGTTGTTTTACTAACAAGGTCACCTGGTTAAGTTAGCCTTGTCATCAGGACAAGGCAAATTCATAGCAGGTAGACTCGCCTCTACTCGCTTTGGAAAATGCCCACTTTGGTTGTCAAAAAATTTACTAAAAAGTATGACAATAAAGCATTTGACATCCGAACTAGATCACAAATACAAGCGGCGAAAAAAAGCAAAAAAATCACCGTATCTATCGAGGCCACCTGTTATGAATTGGTCTTGTCATTAGCAGTATAATTGTTGTGCGACTAAGGGCCAAATTTACAGTCATTAGTTAATTATTAGTAAACTAAAATGATAACTATTGTTTAACTAAAACTTCATATTTACAGTGTATTGTTTAACTAAAATTTTTAATATGGGTAAAGAATGGTAACCCTATCAAATATAAATAAACAAGCAAAAATAAAGAAATAAAGATATTACACATCTTACGGCGGCAATTTAAAAATTTTTAAGCAAACAAAGCTAATGGATCAAATGTTTTTTGTCGCTCCTAAAAGTGTGCTATATGAACGTAATAATTTCCAAAACGTGGTGCAATAAGTATGCAGGTTCAATAAATACAACAAACAACTAGATAATACTTGTCAAAAAAATACACGTGCTAGACGTTACTTATGTACAAAACTACCAGTACAAAATATAATCAGCTGACGTTATGCTGCCACCTGTATACTTATTGCACCATGTTCCAAAGCATCTAACTAATTGTTAACCAATGGCTTTTGACGGTTTAACTAATGGTAAACAAAGAAGTGTGAATAAAATATCATTGGCTAAACTATTGTCATTAGCTAACTAATGACTGTGAATTTGGACCTAAAGCGACTTCTTGGTCATTTCTGATTGCCTTCCTAATTTTGTGCCCCTTTGTTTATCATTTTGAATTATTTTGTGGCCTTTTTTGAACCAACTCAATTTTTTATTCTTATTTTAGCAATAAATGTACGCAAATGTGCAAGATTTTATATACGTATGTATGTATGTCATTAAACCGAACTAGAAATGAGTACTCAAGGAGTGATATTACAATTATTAGAAGCACATTAATTAAACAGAGGATTTTGTAAAAGAAGAAGGGTTTATATTCAAAGAAAACTCATAATTTAGGAAAAGGGTTTTTAATTTTTACTATAAAATTAAATAATAGTAATTTACAAGAAAAATTAAAAAATGCTTTGTTTTAGAATTGGACATTTAAAAAAACAATTAAAGCAGAATCAGCGATATATTTTTTAATTTATAATATGAAGTTTTTTTTTTGTTTTTGAATATATCAACGGCCTATACTCAAAATCCTCTATATTCGGTTTTAAGGAAAATCCCTTTTTGATGGCAAAGTATTACGTATTGCTGGTCATCAGTGGGAACAAAATGTGCTTTTCCATGTAAATTCACAATAAAAGTTTCGTTTAGTTCGGCGTTAACTATGAAAAACCACACACACACACAACAAGGCTTAGAAACTTATACAAAACCCAACAAATATTTTATATTCGATATGAATCTATTTTATTTTTCTACACCTGTATACAATTAGAAATCCATTGGATAACAATAAAAGTATTATAAGGCAAAATGAAAAATAAAAACCAAATTAAACCTTTAAGAAATTTATTATTTGACATATTGTCATAATTATATTTCAAATGAAATTTATTTGTTGATGGTGCAATTTTTGCATAAAATAGAAGGCTTGTAACTGTTGAAAGTTGTGGTTGAAATCTACTGACGACTTGGTAAAAGCGCCAATGAAATGCATATAGACAATTGCTTAATAACCATCAACAAATAAATTTCATTTAAAACCCTAAAAATTTTTGCTGGGAGTATATTCATGAAACCTTGTTTAAGCAAAACTTCGTCTCAAAACAGAATTAAAAACTCAAATTTTCACATATACATAAATTAGAAACTCCAAAACACAATGTTTTTAACGCAGACTCAATTGAAAACTTATACATTTCAAAAATAGCTCCATGTTCTAAAATTTGTTTTTCATATCGAATAAAAAATTATTTGCTGGGTTTTGTATTAGTTTCAAAGCCTACTATGCTTGTTTTTTTTAAATCATTTATATAAACTATTTATTTATAAATTTTGGTTTAAAAAAAAACTAACTTTATTTTACCATTGTTAAAATACAACTGAACTTATAGCTATTTTACAAAATTAATTACAGCTTAAATTCTAAATTAAAATATGCTTGGTAATTAATAATGACACGCTTTGTTACCGTATGCAATATTTGTTTTTTCACCGACTGGAAATGTGTCAGCAAATTGTGATAACAAGTTTTTAACCAGAAGTTTAATAAACTGCAATTAGGTCGCTTTATTTGGAAATTGAATGTTTTTTATATTAACACCTCCCCACTTAAATCCAATCGTCCTCGTTCGGCTGGAAATAAGAAATGTGTGTATTTTCTGTTACACTTTTGGGTTCATTTCCCTTGGATTCCGATAATTCCGGCATAGATATGTGTACTTGGGGCTGGTTACTTATTAATGTTGGAACGACAAATGATTTATTTTCCTTCTTGCACACTCTGGTTTTAACAATTACAAATATTGATACGAATATTGCAGTTAAGGCTAGTCCAAGATTGATACCTGAGTTCTGCACATTTTTACGATTGAGTAGATCTATGGCTTCTGTGTTTTTAAGTTGCATTTCCTTTACCATCTCCAATGACAATTCCTCTTCGATATTCGGCTTTGGATTTCTAGGTTGGAAAATAGCAGGTAATGGCTTCATCTGTGCTGTCTCAAATGAGTTGTAGATTTGATCTGATATTGAAACAGACTCGTTATGGAATTGTACTAAAAATGTACCGATAAGGTTCCGAGGTTCTTTGTTAATAAAAATCGTTCCATTAAAGTTATTTAAAAGAATTGTTCCGGGTGAAATTTCATCTACGGTGGGTATATTCCGATTGTCTATTAAACTGCAATTTGCTGGTTCACTTTTGATCAGTCTTGCTAGGCAAGTGTCATTGTCTAAATTTTCTAAATTTTTTCTATTGCATATGGTAAGGTTGTTGTAGTCCTTGCATTCATTTTTTATTCCAAATATTACATTATCGCATATTATGATTTTATTGTAAATAATCTTGTTTATATGTTTTTTATACTTAATAGGTTTTACTAATATTTCATTACAAGATTTTACATTTGTTGTTGATATACTAATGATATAAACAATAGAATCATGATTTGACGCAATCTTAACTTCAGCGAATTCAAATGCCTGTTCTAAATTTACAAACTGTATTAAATCTGTATTTATTACATCTTTGACAATATTTATTTCTGTATGGGATAATATAAATGAATTAATTATTCCGATTTTGGCCCAGTGTATGGCATACTGAATATTAATTATCTCTTCTTTTATTATATCTAATTTATATTTTAGGACCGCTATGGCCTGCTCCTTTATGGAGTTGGTGCTACTATTGTTTGTGTCTTAATATTTCATTAGTTATTTTAGTTATTTCTTTAAATTTTTCAATTGATAATCTGTTTATGACTACTTGCTTATTGTTATTTCTCAACATTTTGTTTGTTTTTGTCTCTAAGATTTCAAAATCGTCGTGGTCAGGGCTCCCGGCTATCCATTTCCATGCGGACCCTAAAAAATTCAAGGATCTTTTGGATTTTGGTTTCAACCTATCTAGGTACTCCTGAAGATCTTTCAACTCATGTCTAAGGAAGGGGTAGAGGAAGTGAGTTTGACTAACGTTTTGGAGTAATGTTTCTTCTAAGTTGTCGATCAGTTCTTGATATTCATCCATATTAATAGTATGAATCAGCTTGAAGGTCCCAGTCTGTATCTTCGCTTGTCCGGAGTTCATAGTCACTAATTGTGAGTTCGTGTAGTCCATTATTTTAATGTCAGCCCAAGCGAGGGTAGAGAGTAATCTGTAATTAAAATTATTTTAATTCCTTATGTTGTTTTTGTGAATTGTTTTTCCTGATTCAGTTATAACGGTAGTGTTCTTATCTTCTCTAGCTATTTCCTTTCTATATGTTTTGCTGAGTTTTGTCCCTAGTCTTTTGATTTCCTTTACGTAAATAATTTGTCCAAGTTCGTAAGTTTTAGGTACGGTCTTTGTCTTGTTATGATAAGTTGTGTCTTCTAATTGTTTTTCCTTTAGTCTCTTGACGGTATCTTGTTTAGCTTTTCTATATCTAGAGGATTAGTAGTAACTCTCCCAAAAAAAAAATGTTTCTATGCGTTTCCTTTTTATGGTTGAGTGTACTGAATTATTGTATTCGTATATTGCTCTGTACAATAGTTCCGAGAAAGTCCACTGTCCATTTCCGGCTTTCAGACAACGCATAACTTCTAAAAGTGTGAAGTGGAATCTCTCTATTTTCCCGTTGACGCTACTGCTGTAAGGTGGAATCCTAAATACCTTTATGTTATATTGATTTTCTAACATGAAAACTATAGCCGTGGAATTGAATGACTTCTCGTTGTCCATGACAATTATTTCTGGCATACCGAATGAAAGTACCATCTCTCTTAGGGGTTCTTTAACATCCTCAACGGACCGAGATTTTAGAATTCTGGCTTGCGCGAATTTCGAAAATTTGTCTATAGCGGTTAGTACTGCCTTTTTCCCTGCCATAAAAATATCTATGTGGACAATTTGTCCAGGGAATTGTGGTATTGGCGTCTCTTGGATTGCGATTTTGTTAGGGTGCCTTTCGTATTTATTTTCTTTACACACTTTACAAGGCCTAATGAGTTTTTTTATTTTCGAATGCATTTGCGGAAAGTAAAATGTTGTTAAAAGTTGTGCCTTATTCTCAATACTGTTCCTGTGAGCTCGATTGTGTTCCTTAAGTATTTCAGTTTCCTGTTCTTCGTCGTTTTTCAAATCTGTGACTATTTTCCTACAATATTTTACCCTGTATTGAGTGAAATTATTTCTATAAACTTATTGTAACATTCCTAATATTTCATCCGATGTATGTATGCAATTAGTTACTAAGGGATTCAGATACTTTTTTAATATCTGAGTCAGAGACTCTGGTGTAATGTCAAGTTCGTTAATTCTATGTCTGTGAAAGGTAGGGAAAACAATTTCAAAGTTATAAAACGGTTGGCTTCCTTCATTTGAAATGAATATTTGATTCTTGAAGGCGTTAATGGGAGCATCAGTGTATTGTATTAAATTTTGGGATGAACTCTCATCACTGTGTTGAGTTGGAGTTAGAGTGTTTATAAGAGTGTTCTCATGCGAAGGTCTGGATAAGGCGTCAGCAACTACATTAGTGCTGCCTGGTTTGTATTGCAGTTCATAATTGAATTCGTCAAGAAATGCTTTCCATCTTTTAAGTTTAAAATTCGCATTTTTGTTATTTAAAGCGTAAGTCAGAGGAAGATGGTCTGTAAATATCTTTAACTTTGCGGACCCATAAAGGTAATTCCTTAGCGACTTTAACGCCCATACGATGGCAAGCAATTCTCTTTCGTTTGTAGCGTAGTGCTCTTCCGCTTTGCTAAGGGTTCTTAATAGAAATACAATAGGTCTATTTTCTTGGGATAACACTGCTCCCAGTGCATAGTTAGAAGCATCTGTCGTGAGGGTAAATTCTTTATTAAAGTCTGGGTACGCTAACATAACATCGTCAGAAGTCAATATGGTCTTTAGTTTTATAAATGTGTCCATTGTTTCTTGATCTAAATCAATTGTTATCTTTTTTGACATATATTTAGACGAACGTCCTCCTCCCCTCTAAAAAGCATTGTCAGGGGCTTTGCAATTTTAGCATAATCCCTGACAAAGCGTCTATAGTAGTTTGACAATCTCAAAAATGATCTTAGATCTTTTAGTGTTTTCGGTGTTGGGAAATTTAGGATTGCTTTTTTGGGGTTGGTTTTTATTCCTTCATCTGAAATGATGAATCCCAAAAATTCCACTTCTCTTTTTAAGAACTCATATTTATCTAACTGAACTTTCATGTTTGAAAGTCTGAGAGTTCCGAAAATGGTATCTATATTTCTATAATGGTCTTCTTCACTTTTGGAGAATATTATGATATCGTCCATGTAAACAAAACAAATTTTTCCTATCCATTTCCTCAGTATATCGTCCAGTGTTCGCTGAAATATGGAGGGCGCATTTCTTAAGCCAAATGGTAATCTGGTAAACTCGTATTTACCATTGTTGACTGAGAATGCTGTCTTTTGTCTATCGGCTTCCCTTAGCGGTATTTGGTGGAACCCGCTTTTAAGGTCTAGCACTGAAAAAAATTTGTTTTGTCCCAATTGTAGGAGAACATCATTGATTTCTGGGATGGGATATTTGTCCGGTAATGTCTGTTCATTTAACTTCCTATAGTCGATTACCATCCTATACTTTTTCTGACCTGAGGCATCAGTTTTCTTGGGCACTATCCAAATAGGCGAGTTATATGGTGACCTAGAGGGTCGGATGATACCTTGTTTCAAGAGGTCTTGTATTTGTTTTTCAACCTCGTCTTTTAGCTGTACAGGATAAGGATAGTATCTAGAATATATAGGTTCATTGGTTTTTGTTTGAATGTCAGCAACTACGGCTGTGGTATATGTGAGATTCTCATTAGGCTCACTAAACAAGGATTTATGACATCCAATAACTTCTTGTAGCTTGTCTTTCTGTTTTTGTGTTAAATGATCTGTCCTGATATTGATGTTATTTACTGCTTGCGAAATCTTTTGCTTTATTCGTACTTTTATATTTTTATTGATCAGCATGTAATTATCTGCTAAGTAAATAATGGCTGATAGTTCTTTTAAAGTATCATTTCCTAAGATACCATGGAAAGTATTTAACGTTGGTAATAGATAAAATTTTATTTTGCTAGTGTCTTTGCTGAATAGTTTAATGAATGTGTGGTGGGTAATTTTATTATTTCCACCTACTGAATTTGCAAAAAAGCAGTTTTGGTTTGGCAAAGGATTTCGTACTAAGCTAGGCCCAATGTAGTTTTGTTTGAACCGGTGTCGATAAGAAAGTTTAAAATTTGTCCTGTATTCGTCCTGCACTCAAAATAAGGTAGGGACGAATCTACTGGTCTAAAAAATGTATGTCTACGAATTCTTGAGTTTCTGTTTCTAATGTCTCTGTTTGGTTCTGAAGGTAGTCGTCGAATGTTGGGAGTTCCTCTTCTTCTTCGTACTGGTTGTCGTTAAAATTTACATCTCTTTCGGTTTGTAAATGGAAGTTTCTTTGCATCTTTCGTGGGCCTCGAAGGTGTTCGGGCTGAGCGGCTGGTCTTTTGCCGAAAAATTGATTATTTTGGGCTGGCCTATTTATATAGTTCACAGCCCTTGACCTCATGGAAGTATCCACGTCCATAGGCTCAGGACGTGGTTGGGGCTTTGGGGCGTTTGGCCGTGGTGGACCAAAATTTGGGTTTGGATACCTTTGTACATATGGTGTTTGATTCGGATTGTTGTAGTATCTCATAGGAAGAGCTGGTCTGAATTGTTGAGAATTATGAGATGGTTGTGGCATATGAGCCAGTTGAGGGTAAAAATTTCTTTGTTGTTTATCCTGATATTGTACTCTATTCATTGGTTGTGATATAGGCTTATGATTGTTATTCTTATTTGCGCTTCCCTGCTTACGTCCATGCATGACAATTTGTTCATAATGAGTGACAGATAAGAATATACCTCCTGATAAAAGTCTTGGACTTTACTATTGCCTTGTACTAGAGTGCTCATTTGGTACTCTAGGGTGGTCAAATCCCTTTTGTCTGCATAATGCAATGCAACGCATTTTGTTATGCATTCCCAATTCAAGGGAGTGTTGTAGGCTTCTAGTGCCGCGTCTGCCCAACCGACAATTTTATTTCGAATCGTATTTAGTATTGCAAAATATTTTGGGGTTCCTTCTTAGAGTCGTATAGTCCAAGTATTCTATCTATACTCTTTTTCCAAGAGCTAAACTCTGAGGGGTTTCCGGAGAATTCCCTTATATTCCTAACAACGTCAGGGACTTTATCTAAATCAGCTAAGTCGTTTCTATATCTTTCTTCTATTACCTGATCTATACCTCCTATGTTTGCGTTAGGATCTAGTATCTGATTAATTGCTATTTGACATTGCTGTGCGCAAATTCTAGCTATCATTTCTTCCATGTTTCTATTATTTTCATTACTAGGAGCAGGATTTACATTCAGGACTGGAGGCCTGACCAAATTATTAGGATTAGACATTATTTGTTATATTAATAAAAATTATATTTGTGTTAAAGTTTTTCTTATTTCTATTGGAGGAATCTCAATAGTAGTTCCCAAATGTAATATTTGATTGATCTTGAAGAGATATTAATACTTCCAAATTGATTCACTTTTGAAGCAAAAATTTCCTAAATTGGAAATTTACTTCTTAAATTTAATAATTTTCACTTTCTCATAGGATTTAGAAAAAAAATTTTAGATTGATTCACGTTTGAAGCAAAAATTTTTTTAATTGGAAATTTATTTATTAAATTTAATAATTTTCACTTTCTCATTTAAAAGAGATAAAATAAAATTTTTTAATTGATTCACGTTTCAGCTAAAATTTTCTAAATTTTGATTCTTTAAATTTTAACTTCTAAGTTTAGTTTTAATTGTTTTCACTTTTCAAATTGATTCGCTTTTTCTAGTATTTTCCTAAATTTAATTCTTTAAAATTTACTTGTCTAATTTACTGTTGATTCATTTCACTTTTTCATAAGATTTATAATTTAACTGGATTCTATTATATTTCTTTCTTTGAAATTTTCATTACGTTCTTCTTTAAAAAAAAAATTACTTTCTATTTTTGTATTTTATAAATTCCTCCTTTCTTTGAGATTTGTATTGTTTTCACTTTTTAAATTTTAACTAAAGAATAACTTAATTCTATTCTTACATAAAAATGGTGATCATCCTTATGGAGCTGGTAGTGGGGTTGTTCCTTTTTCTTCTTAGTACTGGGGTACCCGCGTCTCACACTATGTTCTCCACTCAAAACGTCCTTATTTTGTGGGTGATCCTTCTTGAGTTGCAGCCTATGGGGTGGTTTTTTATTGGGAGTCCTTAAATCTGCAGCCTATGGGGTGCTTCTTGATTCTTTAGATCCCTTTTACGTTGGGCGGCAATTATTTATTTATAAATTTTGGTTTTAAAAAAAAACTAAACTTTATTTTACCATTTTTAAAATACAACTGAACTTATAGCTATTTTACAAAATTAATTACAGCTTAAATTCTAAATTAAAATATGATTGGTAATTAATAATGACACGCTTTGTTACCGTATGCAATACTTGTTTTTTCACCGACTGGAAATGTGTCAGCAAATTGTGATAACAAGTTTTTAACCAGAAGTTTAATAAACTGTAATTAGGTCGCTTTATTTGGAAATTGAATGTTTTTTATATTAACATATATTTGTAAATTCTAAAATGGTTTTTAAAGGTTTGTACATAAGATAAAGGGTTTGTAGCTGTTCAAAATTGTGTTTGAAGTCCACTGATGAGTTGGTAAGGCACCAACGAAATGCTGCATATAGACAATTGCTTAAACTCCAGCAAATAAATTTCATTTAAAATAAAATTATGACAATATGTCAAACAATACATTTCTTAAAGGTTTAATTTTAAAAACAATAACAGACAATATTTATCGCGTTTATGTTTATTAATTGTATGTCTATAGATTGCGCACAGGGTTAGGTTATGACTAAATTTTTATAACAAATTTACCTATCATCATGTGATAGCCAATACTACATTAATAATAAAATTCGTGATTGCAGAAAAACCTTCCGCACCAAATGAAATTTCTAAAAACCCAAAGATAATTTTTTTATTAGATTAATATGCATATACATTGTTTATCGATTTTGATAAAATTTAGTACGAATGATGCTTCGACGAAGCTACTATTAGTGAAAAATCTCAGCTCACTACTTTGCCTACCTCGCGAAATATCGCAACTTTGAGATAGGAAAATTCATGAAAAATTTACAAAACTTACTTCACAAAAACTATTTAAAACTACCTATCCTAGATATTCCGGTAAGGTGTCATATTAAAGGGCACAAAATGGCCCTTAAAATGGCTTAAGTTTTGATTTTATTTTACATTATTCAGAGTACCTTGTGTTCGCGGGCGATATTGTCGAATAATGGTATTTTTACAATTCTTAAAAAAATACATGTTAAGGGCAATTTTGTGCCCTATAATATGACACCTTAATGGAATATCTAGGATAAGTAGATTTAAATACATACATACATACATACATATTTTTGTGAAGTAAGTTTAGTAAAATGTTGATGAATTTTCCAATTCTAAAGTCGTGATATTTGCGAAGTAGGCAAAATAGTGAGCTTAGATTTTGCACCCATATTAGTTCTTCCAGAGATTTCATTCGTACAAAATTTTATCAAAATGTAAAGGGTAACGAAAACTGGTTGGCTGGTTTTATATGTTTTAACTCATAGCTGTTAAGTATTGATTAGTAGTCGTAATGATTAGTAATTAGATTACTTCTGTTCAAGAGGTAAAATAATGATTAGGTTTACGATTATTTTCAGTTAGTAATCGTAATCCCATGACTACTTTCTGCGATTACTTTTGATTATTTGTGATTATTTTCAAAGTGTGTTGCATTTATTTGTTAAAAATAGTAGCATATTTGAAACATGCTTTACGTTTATGAAAAAAGTTGATGTTGAAAACTATTATTTGAAACATAGCGTCAGCTGAAATGCAAAACCACGTAACTAACAAAAAATTGGAAATCGCTTTTTTTAATTAATTATTCTGTGTTACATCGAAACGCATACTCTAAAACTTTAAACCTTTATCATAAAAACTTCCCAAATTAATAACGAAAATAAAGAGTCATTTGAAGTATTTTATTTAGTTTTTTCTCTCTGCAATAAAGTTTAAAAAAGTGTAGATACGTGATTTTGCATTGTAGCTAACGCTATATTGATTTTTCAAAAAGTATGCTTAACGTTTCTATAACTGTGATTTAAAGAATCAAAGAATTAAAACAGAGGTGTTTTTAAATTCGGATTTCGTTTGAGTGTAATTTTGCTGATGTACATATCGTCATATAAATTCATAAAAGCCCTAAGTTACATTGAAATAATTCAACAGGAGAAGAACAAAAACTATTTAGTATGAAAAATTAGCGCATGAACAGGTCATGAATACTTATAATACTAATTTAACATGAACGAGTAGAGGAGTAAAGCTTAGGAAGAGAGTCGTAATAACATTTATTTTGATACGGTGTATCATAATAAATCAAAAACTCGGTTTTGAATTTTTTGTAACTTAGGGCTTTTTTGAAATCGTATGACGATATATAGTTTCAGGATACCTTACTGGTATTGCCAAATTGCAAAAATCTATATCAAGCCTTGAGGACAAAACATTGAAAAAATAGGCTCCATGGAAAATCGCCCTAAAATAAAAATTAAAAATCGCCCAAAATTTTTCAATACAAATTTTGGGCGATTTTTTTTTTGGTTAATTTTTCATTTTGAAATTTTGGGCGATTTTTCATATTAAAAATGATTCCATGAAAAATCGCCCAAAAATAAAAATGAAAAATCGCCCAAAAATTTTTTCATACAAATTTCAAGTTATTTTTCGTATGAAAAATCGCCCAAAATTTTACACCTAAAAATTCTGGTAATCATCAAAATCGAATATAGAATTTAAAATATTGTATTAAATAATTGAAATTTTCTCCAATGTGTTCCATCTCCACCATTATTTGGCTTCTATAGCAGTAAAAGTGGTTCAGAAAATTGTCGTAAGCGAAGCAGATATTTGACATACCATAGAGTTTAAAATTCTTCCACCCGCCCAAAGACCGGATGCATGGAAACTCGTTGAAAGCACGTACCAACTTAAGCATTCCGAAGGCTATTAATATTGAAAGTTGTCGTAAGCGAAGCCGAGATTTAACGTACCATAGGGTTGAAAATCTTTCCGCGGAAAATCATAGAAAGCGTTTCTCAAGTTAAACATTCCAAGGTTCACTAATATAAAAAATTTTCAAAAACGAAGCGGATATTTGACATACCATAGAGTTTAATATCCTTCGTGCAGGTGGAATCAACTCTTTGCTTCGCTTACGACAATTTTCAATATAAGTTGCCTTCGGAATGCTTAATTTGGTACGTGCTTCCGACGACTTTTCGTGTAGCCGGACTTTGGCCGAGCGGAAGGATTTTGAACTCTATGGTGTGTCAAATGTCGGCTTCGCTTAACACAATTTTCAATATTAGTAGCCTTCGGAATACTTAATTTGGTACGTGCTTCGACGACTTTTCGTGTAGACGGCCTTCGGCCGGCTGGAAGACTTTTAAACTATGGTATATCAAGTCTGGTTTTCGCTTACGACAATTACACGGAAAGTCTACTAATAATGAAAATTTGTCGTAAGCGAAGCCGAGATTTGACATGCCATAGAGTTTAAAATCCTTCCGCCCGGCCAAAGGCCGGCAACACGCAACGTCGTCGAAAGCACGTCCCAAATCCATCATTCCGAAGGCTACTAATATTAAAAATTTACTTAAGCGAAGCCAATTCTTGATTCCACCTACACGAAAGATTTTAAACTCTATGGTACGTCAAACCTCGCTTTCGTTTACGATAATTTTCTATATTAGTTAATCTTGGAATGTTTAACTTGAGATACGCTTTCGACGACTTTCCGTGTAGCCGCCCTTCGGCCGGACGGAAGGGTTTTCAACTCTATGGTATGTCAAATCTCGGCTTCGCTTACGACAATTTTCAATATTAGGAGCCTTCGGAATGCTTAAGGCGGAAGTATTTCGAACTCCATAGTATATCAAATCTCGGCTTCGCTTACGACAATTTTTTAAATTACTTCCCTTTGGAATATTTAATTTGAAACGTGCTTTTGGCGGACGGAAGGACTTTAGACTCTATGTGATATTTAGTATTTTGCGATGCGGTGGTTTTCTTGACGTCTGAAATTTTCGGCCTTCGATAAATGATCATTACTGTATTATATGTTTATAAATTTTTGTTGTATCTATGATAATTATCTAAATTACACTTGGAGAGCCGTACTATAAATTTTGGCCGATGGTAAATATTGCCTTTTATTCATACTTTTATTGCAATTCGGTAAGAAACGAAGACTATTTATGCTCTATTTATGCTTTTCTGTAAGTTTCCTTTTTTTCAATATAAAAATTAAATTACTATAATTCAAAATTTTTTTTCTGTTATTTTTTAATTTTGGGCGATATTTCATATTTTTGGGGATATTTTTAATTTTTTTTGGGTGATTTTTCATTTTTAAATTTTCATTTTTTGGGCGATTTTTCATTTTGGGCGATTTTTTATTTCTATTTATAGGCGATTTTTCACGGAGCCGAAAAAATAATGCTTAAAGCGGCAATGGCATGAATTGTCAAATAGTTGCAAAATTGGAACCAAGATCATAAACTGGTTATAGCTCGCTAAAACTGCAAGGAATGCCAAAAACTTGTGAAAATTCGCCAAAACTTGCTAAAATTTTAAAGACCGCAGAGGCAATATTGAGTGAAAGTCTCTAAGAAAGCCAAAAGCTTTGAAAAATTACATCCATCGCGAAAATATCAGAAATTCGCTAAAAATTGCAAAATTTTAAACATGGCATAATATCGGTTAAAAATCGCTAAAACTGTAAGAAATGACAAAAATATGGTAAAAACAGCGAAAAGTGCGAAAGTACGCCAAAACTTGATAACAGTGGAATAATAGCAAAGTTTAATATTGTTTAAAATTCATGAAAACTGTAAAGATGCTGAAAACTTGCAAAAAGCCTCTTTTACCGCGAAAATTACTAAAATTCGCGAGAAGTTGCAAAATCGGAAGCAAACTCTAAAACTGACTAGATATCGTCAAAACTGATAAAAAAATAGAAACACTGAAAGAATGCGAAAAACTCGCAAATCGCGAATATGTATAAAATGTTCTTTTTGTTTAGTTTTGATATTATAATAAACCCGCATCACGGCAACGCAAATTTGCTGATTTTTTCTTGTGAATTAAACATTAGAAAAAAAATTTACAAAAAATCAATTCTTTAAGTTTTTTTCTCAAAATAAACTTTTATTTTTTTTTATATATTTTTTATTTTTACAGTTTAATACATTTTGTGAACTTCAATGATAAATATTTTAGAAAGAAACTAAATAAAATTCATATACAATCACCCTAACTCATTATTTTTTTTTAAAGGAGTTTTTGCATAAATATTTCGATAGAACAATCTACCGAAAAACTCAATTTGAAAAAAATTAAGTTAGGACACTTCTATATTAAGACAACAAAGCATAAAAAATAATAGTTCATTCAATTTGAAAAATAAAATTTCAAAAAATTAATACATAGCTCATATTAAATGTACATTAAATCGTACTAAAAATGTTTTCGTTTATATATCGTCCCTACCACATCAAACTATCCAATATGCATATTGCTGCTTTTAAAAAGAGCGTAAAAATCTGTCAATTGTGAAGTCAAAATCAGCATATTCCTAAAAGTGGAAGTTTCAAAATATTTCTGACTGAGTTTTCAATGTTCTACGAGAAATTCAACATTTTCCAACGAAGCGTATCGTATTCATTAAATATTGTATATTAAACACGATATTTCACTTTTTCATATTGAAATCAGACGAAAACTCAGAGGCTTTTGTATAAACTCATTAACGCAAAAACTACACCGGCACACAAAAACAAAAAAGTTGGCTGTACATTTGTTTTTTTTCAAGTGCTACAATCTCAAAAGTTTCTAGTATGTATAACACAAGCTCTCCCACAAGATCAGCTCCATATTTTGATTCTACGCGACGCGACGCTCAACGACTTTCTCCTAACTTTTTACCCGTTAAGTTTACGAAAAAATCGTATAAGTGGTTTTTTGTGGAAAATTTAATTTCCTAAAATAATATGCGAATTAAAATGAAAAATATATATTTTTCGTAGTTTTGTTCGACAAATACGAAAAAAGAAATTGTCCCATGTAATTTGTATGGAAAAACTGAAAGTCGTTGATCATCGCGCAGAATCAAAATATCGAGCCCATCTTTTGAGAGACCTTTTTTATACCTACTAGAAACTTTTAAGATTATAGCAAAAAAAAAAATTTTTTTAAGCACTCTACCAAAGTATATTAATACAAGTACGCTCACTTCGTCTGGTTAACATCAGCTGATTTATACTAAATTGTCAAATTATTTTTAATTTCTTTTTCCATTTTTTACTCAGCAAACATAAAATACATTGTTTGAAACAGTGTTTTAAAATAAATTTGTATTTTATTTTTGTATAAATTAGGATAATATCGAATTAGTTTATAATAGCCTCGCCATTTGGTAATTGTTCTTATTATATATCGTAAAATTAACTGCAAACGGACGTAACTACACTTTTATTTTTTTTCCAGTAGAAGCAAAAAACAAACATTTGAATCCTATTAGAATTTTGTAAATGAAATAAAACAAAACGAAATTCAAAGCACCCTTAACACCGTTGTTTATAATCTCAGTCAATATATGCGTTTGTATATTATTTACGTCGCTTAGCATTAAAAGATATATAAACTTGCAGTTACGTCCGTTTGGATTTCTCTAATAAAGTCGGCGTTTTTGATGGCAGGTATCTAAAATATTGCGTGAACGTCCATTTGCATATAAGGTGACGATATGTACCTCTTTATTGAATCTGAAACTATATTTAGAATGCTACGAAATGGATTTTTCTGATGTTCTAATTCGTCCTAGAAGTGCTCTGAAAGAAGTGAAAGTGTAGTTCTTTAAAAAGTACTTATACTTTTATAGTTCCACATTTCAAAAATGTAAAAAAAACTTATAAATAAATATATTGGCATTTCCAGAAAAATTCAGCTTTTGACGCGTTCGTCGCCAAACACTTAAGGCCATGTCAGATAAAACTTTTGCTTCGCGTTGCGTTACAGATTCGCTTTGACATCTAAGATGAAATGTACATACTTATACGAAGCATGCTACATAAAGCACTTTTAACGCAGCGTGAAGCGAAAAGTTCGGCAACTCTCATCTTTTTGCTTGCTTTGACAATCAGCTGGAATAATTTTCTTTTATTATATTGCCAAACGAAACATATTGCGCGTTTGAATCTTTTTTAATAAGAGGTAAATATTTATGTGGCATTTATTTATTTATAATAAATCGTAAAATAACATAATTGACTTTTATTTTTATAAAAAATATATATATAAATAGCAAAATTATCAACTACTCTTTTGGTAAACGATCAATGCGCGAGTGTTGTCAAAGTTTTCATTGTGTCATACACCTTTTGCTTTACACTTTTCTATCAAAGTTAGAAACGTCACGCAAAGCGACAAAGTTGTATCTGACACGGCCTTTAAGCTGGTTTTTTCAATAAAAAACTTTATTTTTTTACTTCTTTATATTTATGCGTAGAACATAATTAGCTCTATATTAAGTAAAAGAAAAGGAAAACAACACTTGAGTCTTTCTTTGATAAAAGAAAAGAACCTTTAGTGCTTGGCGACGGACGCGACAAAAGTGGAGTTTTTCTGGAATTTCCCATATTTATACGTTCGCAATTTGAGACACCATTTGCTATTCTTCTTCAGACAGGTATATTTTAAATATGAAACCCGCATGTTTGTTGGGTATATGGTGCTTAAATATGTGTGTGTTTCTAGCAATTTAAATTGCTTATAACTCCCAAGATATTCAGCGGATTTTCGTAAGTCTTGAGTGGTCCAGTTCTATGATTTAACGGTATCCAACGGTATGCTTTCAGTGAAAATCTGCAGCATATTTTGCGCGTAAAAAATTAACAAAAATTTTACTTAAATATTAATATTAAATTTACAAATGTAAACATTTTATTTATTTCTTTTGTTTGCTTTTGTTAACCCTTTTATGCCGACTTCTTGTTAAATACAAACCCCCATATTCATAAAATTTAAAATGAGTTTGAAATGCATTTTATTTCAAAATTTTCATAGAAAGTTTTTTTAAAATGCATTTTATTTTTTATGAATATGGGGGAAATATTTTACTTTCAACATTTGCCCTCTACCATCTTCAACAGCAAGAAATCTACATCTTTTAACAGCATCGCAAATATACATACATATGATTATATATTAGCATTATTTTGGTCAGCCGTTATATGGTAACAAACACACGGCATTATTTGTAATGAAAAATTGGCATGAAGTTAGCATAAGCGACGAAATTGAACTTGGTCTTAATGAGTTCCTCCATACAATTTGGCATTAAAGATCTGCGCATAATGTAGCTTTAACTCACGATTACATTCTAGCGTTATTTTTACTGTAAAATTGTATGACAAAACTCGTTAAGACCATTTTCAATTTTGCCACTTATGCTAACTTCATGCAAATTTTTCATTATACATACATAATACTGATAGAAATTAAATTTAAATTGTATGCTTGTCTTCTTTAGAAGCCCTTAAGTATTGCCAATTTTAAGTAATTATATAAAATATAATCGTGCGGATTATGTATATTGAAGTTGTGACTACGACAAATTGTGCTAGAACAAAGAAAAGTTTGGCAAGTTTTCTTTATTCTACGACAATTTGTCGAAGTCACAAATTCGACTTCAACATACATAATCCGGGTGAGTGTCTTTCTAAAATTTGTATTTTCGTGCTGTTTGATTTATTTGGCCAAGTATATATGTATGTAATTTGAGTTAATCAAGCCTAACGTATTTAACTTTACGCTGCAGTCACACGATCAAGATTCTCTTTCAAGTTATTTACATATACTGCTTGTCAAAATTCATAAAAATTGAAAGCTGTGACGTAGGCTTCACGCAACTTTAAAGCAATTTGAAAACAATTTTGTAAAAAACATAACAAGAAACCATGGCGGCAGAATATTTGCACAAGAAAATGGTAATCAGCTGTTTTCTTGAACGTAAATTGAAACACTCATCTTGAAAGAGAAATTGAAAGCAAGTTCGTTTCAATTTTAGAAGTATGAGTGTATTGGTAAAAAAGTGTGAGTGTATTAAAAACTGAAACAAAACTTGAAACAAAACTTTATCGTGTGACCCCCAAGTTAATAAAACAAATTTATTACATTTTGTACCCAACGTTTCGTTAATTGTTTGTTGACTTCTTCTTTCGCCTATTTAAATTTCAAAAACATTACATTATTACAAAGTTAATCAGATTTTACAAAATTTTACTTCCAATATAATGGTTTTAAGTTACATAAATATTACAATAAATAATTGCATTTTAATATTAATTTATTAAAATTATTAAACTACTAAGATATTTTAAGAAAATTGTATTTTCGTTGGTATATTAAGATGTGTATACTATGGTGTACTGGGGTGGTGAAAGGGTTAATCAATATTTTTCATTTTCTTCTTTATATAGTTTTGACAATTCAGTAGAAAATACAAAAACAAAATGAATGTAATTTTTATTTTATTTTAACTAATAGGTAAAGTCTGAAAAAATTTTTTAATATTTCGGCTTTCTAGTTCAATAATTGAATTAATGTAAATTCAAATTATTTTTATTAAGAGTGGAGTGCCGGAATATTCAAATCAGATTAGCAGAACGGATCAGTACTACTGATTTCGACGGCCGCTACGCTCGTCATCATCAGCGTTCTTGTTCGCTTTTACCACTTATGAAGGTGGATGCTTTTTTCAATGAAACATCAGCTATTTAACTAATTTTTGCAAAAAGCCTCTTTTACCGCGAAAATTACTAAAATTCGCGAGAAGTTGCAAAATCGGAAGCAAACTCTAAAACTGACTAGATATCGTCAAAACTGATAAAAAATAGAAACACTGAAAGAATGCGAAAAACTCGCAAATCGCGAAAATGTATAAAATGTTCTTTTTGTTTAGTTTTGATATTATAATAAACCCGCATCACGGCAACGCAAATTTGCTGATTTTTTCTTGTGAATTAAACATTAGAAAAAAAAATTTACAAAAAATCAATTCTTTAAGTTTTTTTCTCAAAATAAACTTTTATTTTTTTTATATATTTTTTATTTTTACAGTTTAATACATTTTGTGAACTTCAATGATAAATATTTTAGAAAGAAACTAAATAAAATTCATATACAATCACCCTAACTCATTATTTTTTTTTAAAGGAGTTTTTGCATAAATATTTCGATAGAACAATCTACCGAAAAACTCAATTTGAAAAAAATGAAGTTAGGACACTTCTATATTAAGACAACAAAGCATAAAAAATAATAGTTCATTCAATTTGAAAAATAAAATTTCAAAAAATTAATACATAGCTCATATTAAATGTACATTAAATCGTACTAAAAATGTTTTCGTTTATATATCGTCCCTACCACATCAAACTATCCAACATGCATATTGCTGCTTTTAAAAAGAGCGTAAAAATCTGTCAATTGTGAAGTCAAAATCAGCATATTCCTAAAAGTGGAAGTTTCAATATATTTCTGACTGAGTTTTCAATGTTCTACGAGAAATTCAACATTTTCCAACGAAGCGTATCGTATTCATTAAATATTGTATATTAAACACGATATTTTACTTTTTCATATTGAAATCAGACGAAAACTCAGAGGCTTTTGTATAAACTCATTAACGCAAAAACTACACCGGCACACAAAAACAAAAAAGTTGGCTGTACATTTGTTTTTTTTCAAGTGCTACAATCTCAAAAGTTTCTAGTATGTATAACACAAGCTCTCCCACAAGATCAGCTCCATATTTTGATTCTACGCGACGCGACGCTCAACGACTTTCTGCTAACTTTTTACCCGTTAAGTTTACGAAAAAATCGTATAAGTGGTTTTTTGTGGAAAATTTAATTTCCTAAAATAATATGCGAATTAAAATGAAAAATATATATTTTTCGTAGTTTTGTTCGACAAATACGAAAAAAGAAATTGTCCCATGTAATTTGTATGGAAAAACTGAAAGTCGTTGATCATCGCGCAGAATCAAAATATCGAGCCCATCTTTTGAGAGACCTTTTTTATACCTACTAGAAACTTTTAAGATTATAGCAAAAAAAAAATTTTTTTAAGCACTCTACCAAAGTATATTAATACAAGTACGCTCACTTCGTCTGGTTAACATCAGCTGATTTATACTAAATTGTCAAATTATTTTTAATTTCTTTTTCCATTTTTTACTCAGCAAACATAAAATACATTGTTTGAAACAGTGTTTTAAAATAAATTTGTATTTTATTTTTGTATAAATTAGGATAATATCGAATTAGTTTATAATAGCCTCGCCATTTGGTAATTGTTCTTATTATATATCGTAAAATTAACTGCAAACGGACGTAACTACACTTTTATTTTAATTTTTTCCAGTAGAAGCAAAAAACAAACATTTGAATCCTATTAGAATTTTGTAAATGAAATAAAACAAAACGAAATTCAAAGCACCCTTAACACCGTTGTTTATAATCTCAGTCAATATATGCGTTTGTATATTATTTACGTCGCTTAGCATTAAAAGATATATAAACTTGCAGTTACGTCCGTTTGGATTTCTCTAATAAAGTCGGCGTTTTTGATGGCAGGTATCTAAAATATTGCGTGAACGTCCATTTGCATATAAGGTGACGATATGTACCTCTTTATTGAATCTGAAACTATATTTAGAATGCTACGAAATGGATTTTTCTGATGTTCTAATTCGTCCTAGAAGTGCTTTGAAAGAAGTGAAAGTGTAGTTCTTTAAAAAGTACTTATACTTTTTTAGTTCCACATTTCAAAAATGTAAAAAAAAACTTATAAATAAATATATTGGCATTTCCAGAAAAATTCAGCTTTTGACGCGTTCGTCGCCAAACACTTAAGGCCATGTCAGATAAAACTTTTGCTTCGCGTTGCGTTAAAGATTCGCTTTGACATTTAAGATGAAATGTACATACTTATGCGAAGCATGCTACATAAAGCACTTTTAACGCAGCGTGAAGCGAAAAGTTCGGCAACTCTCATCTTTTTGCTTGCTTTGACAATCAGCTGGAATAATTTTCTTTTATTATATTGCCAAACGAAACATATTGCGCGTTTGAATCTTTTTTAATAAGAGGTAAATATGTATGTGGCATTTATTTATTTATAATAAATCGTAAAATAACATAATTGACTTTTATTTTTATAAAAAATATATATATAAATAGCAAAATTATCAACTACTCTTTTGGTAAACGATCAATGCGCGAGTGTTGTCAAAGTTTTCATTGTGTCATACACCTTTTGCTTTACACTTTTTTATCAAAGTTAGAAACGTCACGCAAAGCGACAAAGTTGTATCTGACACGGCCTTTAAGCTGGTTTTTTCAATAAAAAACTTTATTTTTTTACTTCTTTATATTTATGCGTAGAACATAATTAGCTCTATATTAAGTAAAAGAAAAGGAAAACAACACTTGAGTTTTTCTTTGATAAAAGAAAAGAACCTTTAGTGCTTGGCGACGGACGCGACAAAAGTGGAGTTTTTCTGGAATTTCCCATATTTATACGTTCGCAATTTGAGACACCATTTGCTATTCTTCTTCAGACAGGTATATTTTAAATATGAAACCCGCATGTTTGTTGGGTATATGGTGCTTAAATATGTGTGTGTTTCTAGCAATTTAAATTGCTTATAACTCCCAAGATATTCAGCGGATTTTCGTAAGTCTTGAGTGGTCCAGTTCTATGATTTAACGGTATCCAACGGTATGCTTTCAGTGAAAATCTGCAGCATATTTTGCGCGTAAAAAATTAACAAAAATTTTACTTAAATATTAATATTAAATTTACAAATGTAAACATTTTATTTATTTCTTTTGTTTGCTTTTGTTAACCCTTTTATGCCGACTTCTTGTTAAATACAAACCCCCATATTCATAAAATTTAAAATGAGTTTGAAATGCATTTTATTTCAAAATTTTCATAGAAAGTTTTTTTTAAATGCATTTTATTTTTTATGAATATGGGGGAAATATTTTACTTTCAACATTTGCCCTCTACCATCTTCAACAGCAAGAAATCTACATATTTTAACAGCATCGCAAATATACATACATATGATTATATATTAGCATTATTTTGGTCAGCCGTTATATGGTAACCAACACACGGCATTATTTGTAATGAAAAATTGGCATGAAGTTAGCATAAGCGACGAAATTGAACTTGGTCTTAATGAGTTCCTCCATACAATTTGGCATTAAAGATCTGCGCATAATGTAGCTTTAACTCACGATTACATTCTAGCGTTATTTTTACTGTAAAATTGTATGACAAAACTCGTTAAGACCATTTTCAATTTTGCCACTTATGCTAACTTCATGCAAATTTTTCATTATACATAATACTGATAGAAATTAAATTTAAATTGTATGCTTGTCTTCTTTAGAAGCCCTTAAGTATTGCCAATTTTAAGTAATTATATAAAATATAATCGTGCGGATTATGTATATTGAAGTTGTGACTACGACAAATTGTGCTAGAACAAAGAAAAGTTTGGCAAGTTTTCTTTATTCTACGACAATTTGTCGAAGTCACAAATTCGACTTCAACATACATAATCCGGGTGAGTGTCTTTCTAAAATTTGTATTTTCGTGCTGTTTGATTTATTTGGCCAAGTATATATGTATGTAATTTGAGTTAATCAAGCCTAACGTATTTAACTTTACGCTGCAGTCACACGATCAAGATTCTCTTTCAAGCTATTTACATATACTGCTTGTCAAAATTCATAAAAATTGAAAGCTGTGACGTAGGCTTCACGCAACTTTAAAGCAATTTGAAAACAATTTTGTAAAAAACATAAAAAAAAACCATGGCGGCAGAATATTTGCACAAGAAAATGGTAATCAGCTGTTTTCTTGAACGTAAATTGAAACACTCATCTTGAAAGAGAAATTGAAAGCAAGTTCGTTTCAATTTTAGAAGTATGAGTGTATTGGTAAAAAAGTGTGAGTGTATTAAAAACTGAAACAAAACTTGAAACAAAACTTTATCGTGTGACCCCCAAGTTAATAAAACAAATTTATTACATTTTGTACCCAACGTTTCGTTAATTGTTTGTTGACTTCTTCTTTCGCCTATTTAAATTTCAAAAACATTACATTATTACAAAGTTAATCAGATTTTACAAAATTTTACTTCCAATATAATGGTTTTAAGTTACATAAATATTACAATAAATAATTGCATTTTAATATTAATTTATTAAAATTATTAAACTACTAAGATATTTTAAGAAAATTGTATTTTCGTTGGTATATTAAGATGTGTATACTATGGTGTACTGGGGTGGTGAAAGGGTTAATCAATATTTTTCATTTTCTTCTTTATATAGTTTTGACAATTCAGTAGAAAATACAAAAACAAAATGAATGTAATTTTTATTTTATTTGAACTAATAGGTAAAGTCTGAAAATTTTTTTTATTATTTCGGCTTTCTAGTTCAATAATTGAATTAATGTAAATTCAAATTATTTTTATTAAGAGTGCAGTGCCGGAATATTCAAATCAGATTAGCAGAACGGATCAGTACTACTGATTTCGACGGCCGCTACGCTCGTCATCATCAGCGTTCTTGTTCGCTTTTACCACTTATGAAGGTGGATGCTTTTTTCAATGAAACATCAGCTATTTAACTAATTTTTGCCAGTAAATAGAATACAAGACTTATTTTCCATGGTAAATTCTTGCATTTTTATTTCAACTAAATTTAGTCAGCTTTGAAATTTCACCTATCTGATTAATATCCAACACTACCACACTTATTGTTTTTCGCTTTTGATGAGTATTCTTTTTTAATACATTCACTCAAAGCTGTTTGTTTGGTTTTTGTTATTATACATGCCTTTAACAGTCTTCAGTTGCTTGTCTTGATTTTTAGTTCTAGGCAGCCAACCGAGAAGTAAACACATGCATATAACTTATTGCAACGGGCCGATTGCATAGTAATTATTTTACGTAATTTTTATTTTATTTGAACTAATAGGTAAAGTCTGAAAATTTTTTTTTATTATTTCGGCTTTCTAGTTCAATAATTGAATTAATGTAAATTCAAATTATTTTTATTAAGAGTGGAGTGCCGGAATATTCAAATCAGATTAGCAGAACGGATCAGTACTACTGATTTCGACGGCCGCTACGCTCGTCATCATCAGCGTTCTTGTTCGCTTTTACCACTTATGAAGGTGGATGCTTTTTTCAATGAAACATCAGCTATTTAACTAATTTTTGCAAAAAGCCTCTTTTACCGCGAAAATTACTAAAATTCGCGAGAAGTTGCAAAATCGGAAGCAAACTCTAAAACTGACTAGATATCGTCAAAACTGATAAAAAAATAGAAACACTGAAAGAATGCGAAAAACTCGCAAATCGCGAAAATGTATAAAATGTTCTTTTTGTTTAGTTTTGATATTATAATAAACCCGCATCACGGCAACACAAATTTGCTGATTTTTTCTTGTGAATTAAACATTAGAAAAAAAATTTACAAAAAATCAATTCTTTAAGTTTTTTTCTCAAAATAAACTTTTATTTTTTTTATATATTTTTTATTTTTACAGTTTAATACATTTTGTGAACTTCAATGATAAATATTTTAGAAAGAAACTAAATAAAATTCATATACAATCACCCTAACTCATTATTTTTTTTTAAAGGAGTTTTTGCATAAATATTTCGATAGAACAATCTACCGAAAAACTCAATTTGAAAAAAATTAAGTTAGGACACTTCTATATTAAGACAACAAAGCATAAAAAATAATAGTTCATTCAATTTGAAAAATAAAATTTCAAAAAATTAATACATAGCTCATATTAAATGTACATTAAATCGTACTAAAAATGTTTTCGTTTATATATCGTCCCTACCACATCAAACTATCCAATATGCATATTGCTGCTTTTAAAAAGAGCGTAAAAATCTGTCAATTGTGAAGTCAAAATCAGCATATTCCTAAAAGTGGAAGTTTTAAAATATTTCTGACTGAGTTTTCAATGTTCTACGAGAAATTCAACATTTTCCAACGAAGCGTATCGTATTCATTAAATATTGTATATTAAACACGATATTTCACTTTTTCATATTGAAATCAGACGAAAACTCAGAGGCTTTTGTATAAACTCATTAACGCAAAAACTACACCGGCACACAAAAACAAAAAAGTTGGCTGTACATTTGTTTTTTTTCAAGTGCTACAATCTCAAAAGTTTCTAGTATGTATAACACAAGCTCTCCCACAAGATCAGCTCCATATTTTGATTCTACGCGACGCGACGCTCAACGACTTTCTCCTAACTTTTTACCCGTTAAGTTTACGAAAAAATCGTATAAGTGGTTTTTTGTGGAAAATTTAATTTCCTAAAATAATATGCGAATTAAAATGAAAAATATATATTTTTCGTAGTTTTGTTCGACAAATACGAAAAAAGAAATTGTCCCATGTAATTTGTATGGAAAAACTGAAAGTCGTTGATCATCGCGCAGAATCAAAATATCGAGCCCATCTTTTGAGAGACCTTTTTTATACCTACTAGAAACTTTTAAGATTATAGCAAAAAAAAAATTTTTTTAAGCACTCTACCAAAGTATATTAATACAAGTACGCTCACTTCGTCTGGTTAACATCAGCTGATTTATACTAAATTGTCAAATTATTTTTAATTTCTTTTTCCATTTTTTACTCAGCAAACATAAAATACATTGTTTGAAACAGTGTTTTAAAATAAATTTGTATTTTATTTTTGTATAAATTAGGATAATATCGAATTAGTTTATAATAGCCTCGCCATTTGGTAATTGTTCTTATTATATATCGTAAAATTAACTGCAAACGGACGTAACTACACTTTTATTTTAATTTTTTCCAGTAGAAGCAAAAAACAAACATTAGAATCCTATTAGAATTTTGTAAATGAAATAAAACAAAACGAAATTCAAAGCACCCTTAACACCGTTGTTTATAATCTCAGTCAATATATGCGTTTGTATATTATTTACGTCGCTTAGCATTAAAAGATATATAAACTTGCAGTTACGTCCGTTTGGATTTCTCTAATAAAGTCGGCGTTTTTGATGGCAGGTATCTAAAATATTGCGTGAACGTCCATTTGCATATAAGGTGACGATATGTACCTCTTTATTGAATCTGAAACTATATTTAGAATGCTACGAAATGGATTTTTCTGATGTTCTAATTCGTCCTAGAAGTGCTTTGAAAGAAGTGAAAGTGTAGTTCTTTAAAAAGTACTTATACTTTTTTAGTTCCACATTTCAAAAATGTAAAAAAAACTTATAAATAAATATATTGGCATTTCCAGAAAAATTCAGCTTTTGACGCGTTCGTCGCCAAACACTTAAGGCCATGTCAGATAAAACTTTTGCTTCGCGTTGCGTTACAGATTCGCTTTGACATCTAAGATGAAATGTACATACTTATACGAAGCATGCTACATAAAGCACTTTTAACGCAGCGTGAAGCGAAAAGTTCGGCAACTCTCATCTTTTTGCTTGCTTTGACAATCAGCTGGAATAATTTTCTTTTATTATATTGCCAAACGAAACATATTGCGCGTTTGAATCTTTTTTAATAAGAGGTAAATATGTATGTGGCATTTATTTATTTATAATAAATCGTAAAATAACATAATTGACTTTTATTTTTATAAAAAATATATATATAAATAGCAAAATTATCAACTACTCTTTTGGTAAACGATCAATGCGCGAGTGTTGTCAAAGTTTTCATTGTGTCATACACCTTTTGCTTTACACTTTTCTATCAAAGTTAGAAACGTCACGCAAAGCGACAAAGTTGTATCTGACACGGCCTTTAAGCTGGTTTTTTCAATAAAAAACTTTATTATTTTACTTCTTTATATTTATGCGTAGAACATAATTAGCTCTATATTAAGTAAAAGAAAAGGAAAACAACACTTGAGTTTTTCTTTGATAAAAGAAAAGAACCTTTAGTGCTTGGCGACGGACGCGACAAAAGTGGAGTTTTTCTGGAATTTCCCATATTTATACGTTCGCAATTTGAGACACCATTTGCTATTCTTCTTCAGACAGGTATATTTTAAATATGAAACCCGCATGTTTGTTGGGTATATGGTGCTTAAATATGTGTGTGTTTCTAGCAATTTAAATTGCTTATAACTCCCAAGATATTCAGCGGATTTTCGTAAGTCTTGAGTGGTCCAGTTCTATGATTTAACGGTATCCAACGGTATGCTTTCAGTGAAAATCTGCAGCATATTTTGCGCGTAAAAAATTAACAAAAATTTTACTTAAATATTAATATTAAATTTACAAATGTAAACATTTTATTTATTTCTTTTGTTTGCTTTTGTTAACCCTTTTATGCCGACTTCTTGTTAAATACAAACCCCCATATTCATAAAATTTATAATGAGTTTGAAATGCATTTTATTTCAAAATTTTCATAGAAAGTTTTTTTTAAATGCATTTTATTTTTTATGAATATGGGGGAAATATTTTACTTTCAACATTTGCCCTCTACCATCTTCAACAGCAAGAAATCTACATCTTTTAACAGCATCGCAAATATACATACATATGATTATATATTAGCATTATTTTGGTCAGCCGTTATATGGTAACAAACACACGGCATTATTTGTAATGAAAAATTGGCATGAAGTTAGCATAAGCGACGAAATTGAACTTGGTCTTAATGAGTTCCTCCATACAATTTGGCATTAAAGATCTGCGCATAATGTAGCTTTAACTCACGATTACATTCTAGCGTTATTTTTACTGTAAAATTGTATGACAAAACTCGTTAAGACCATTTTCAATTTTGCCACTTATGCTAACTTCATGCAAATTTTTCATTATACATAATACTGATAGAAATTAAATTTAAATTGTATGCTTGTCTTCTTTAGAAGCCCTTAAGTATTGCCAATTTTAAGTAATTATATAAAATATAATCGTGCGTATTATGTATATTGAAGTTGTGACTACGACAAATTGTGCTAGAACAAAGAAAAGTTTGGCAAGTTTTCTTTATTCTACGACAATTTGTCGAAGTCACAAATTCGACTTCAACATACATAATCCGGGTGAGTGTCTTTCTAAAATTTGTATTTTCGTGCTGTTTGATTTATTTGGCCAAGTATATATGTATGTAATTTGAGTTAATCAAGCCTAACGTATTTAACTTTACGCTGCAGTCACACGATCAAGATTCTCTTTCAAGTTATTTACATATACTGCTTGTCAAAATTCATAAAAATTGAAAGCTGTGACGTAGGCTTCACGCAACTTTAAAGCAATTTGAAAACAATTTTGTAAAAAACATAACAAGAAACCATGGCGGCAGAATATTTGCACAAGAAAATGGTAATCAGCTGTTTTCTTGAACGTAAATTGAAACACTCATCTTGAAAGAGAAATTGAAAGCAAGTTCGTTTCAATTTTAGAAGTATGAGTGTATTGGTAAAAAAGTGTGAGTGTATTAAAAACTGAAACAAAACTTGAAACAAAACTTTATCGTGTGACCCCCAAGTTAATAAAACAAATTTATTACATTTTGTACCCAACGTTTCGTTAATTGTTTGTTGACTTCTTCTTTCGCCTATTTAAATTTCAAAAACATTACATTATTACAAAGTTAATCAGATTTTACAAAATTTTACTTCCAATATAATGGTTTTAAGTTACATAAATATTACAATAAATAATTGCATTTTAATATTAATTTATTAAAATTATTAAACTACTAAGATATTTTAAGAAAATTGTATTTTCGTTGGTATATTAAGATGTGTATACTATGGTGTACTGGGGTGGTGAAAGGGTTAATCAATATTTTTCATTTTCTTCTTTATATAGTTTTGACAATTCAGTAGAAAATACAAAAACAAAATGAATGTAATTTTTATTTTATTTGAACTAATAGGTAAAGTCTGAAAAATTTTTTTATTATTTCGGCTTTCTAGTTCAATAATTGAATTAATGTAAATTCAAATTATTTTTATTAAGAGTGGAGTGCCGGAATATTCAAATCAGATTAGCAGAACGGATCAGTACTACTGATTTCGACGGCCGCTACGCTCGTCATCATCAGCGTTCTTGTTCGCTTTTACCACTTATGAAGGTGGATGCTTTTTTCAATGAAACATCAGCTATTTAACTAATTTTTGCCAGTAAATAGAATACAAGACTTATTTTCCATGGTAAATTCTTGCATTTTTATTTCAACTAAATTTAGTCAGCTTTGAAATTTCACCTATCTGATTAATATCCAACACTACCACACTTATTGTTTTTCGCTTTTGATGAGTATTCTTTTTTAATACATTCACTCAAAGCTGTTTGTTTGGTTTTTGTTATTATACATGCCTTTAACAGTCTTCAGTTGCTTGTCTTGATTTTTAGTTCTAGGCAGCCAACCGAGAAGTAAACACATGCATATAACTTATTGCAACGGGCCGATTGCATAGTAATTATTTTACGTAATTTTTATTTTATTTGAACTAATAGGTAAAGTCTGAAAATTTTTTTTTATTATTTCGGCTTTCTAGTTCAATAATTGAATTAATGTAAATTCAAATTATTTTTATTAAGAGTGGAGTGCCGGAATATTCAAATCAGATTAGCAGAACGGATCAGTACTACTGATTTCGACGGCCGCTACGCTCGTCATCATCAGCGTTCTTGTTCGCTTTTACCACTTATGAAGGTGGATGCTTTTTTCAATGAAACATCAGCTATTTAACTAATTTTTGCAAAAAGCCTCTTTTACCGCGAAAATTACTAAAATTCGCGAGAAGTTGCAAAATCGGAAGCAAACTCTAAAACTGACTAGATATCGTCAAAACTGATAAAAAATAGAAACACTGAAAGAATGCGAAAAACTCGCAAATCGCGAAAATGTATAAAATGTTCTTTTTGTTTAGTTTTGATATTATAATAAACCCGCATCACGGCAACGCAAATTTGCTGATTTTTTCTTGTGAATTAAACATTAGAAAAAAAATTTACAAAAAATCAATTCTTTAAGTTTTTTTCTCAAAATAAACTTTTATTTTTTTTTTATATATTTTTTATTTTTACAGTTTAACACATTTTGTGAACTTCAATGATAAATATTTTAGAAAGAAACTAAATAAAATTCATATACAATCACCCTAACTCATTATTTTTTTTTAAAGGAGTTTTTGCATAAATATTTCGATAGAACAATCTACCGAAAAACTCAATTTGAAAAAAATGAAGTTAGGACACTTCTATATTAAGA
The DNA here is from genome assembly GCA_956483635.1 of Panzeria rudis. Taxonomy (NCBI): domain Eukaryota; kingdom Metazoa; phylum Arthropoda; class Insecta; order Diptera; family Tachinidae; genus Panzeria; species Panzeria rudis. The sequence continues at coordinate 75,103,776 of OY101450.1, forward strand.
CAACAAAGCATAAAAAATAATAGTTCATTCAATTTGAAAAATAAAATTTCAAAAAATTAATACATAGCTCATATTAAATGTACATTAAATCGTACTAAAAATGTTTTCGTTTATATATCGTCCCTACCACATCAAACTATCCAATATGCATATTGCTGCTTTTAAAAAGAGCGTAAAAATCTGTCAATTGTGAAGTAAAAAAGTAACTAGTTTGTGGTTAGAAATATACTAGTTACTTTTTTATTCAGACTAGTTGCCTAACTGTCCTTTTTCCATAGATCGAACTATCGATTTTAACATTAGGTTGTCATAGGAGCCCAACTAGTTCATATGTACATAGTTATATGCTAGTTGAAATACCAGTTATTATAGACTAGTGCGCTTACTAGTATCTTTATTTATAGTTTTTTAAATATTAAACAACATTTGGCTCAACCGGGGTATGAACACACAGCTCTCATATTTCAAGGCATGTACTCTATCCACTGCGCCACTTTCTACTTATTATATTTACAAATAGAATACAATTTTTTAATAAAGAACCTTAAAGCTTAAAATAAATATAGTTTAATTATTATATTTAGAGCTAAAATTTTGTTTTATGTATTTACAACTGAAAATATGTGACTTTTTAAAAAATAATTTAAATTACTAGCATCATTACAACTAGTTGTATGACTGTTCTAAAACGTTGTTGTTTGACTAGTATCGTTACTAGCCTCATTACAACTAGTAAGATGACAGTCCTTTGTTGACTAGTAACATTACAACTAGTAAATGACTGTCCCAAAACGTAACTAGCTGTACATATAGCTGCAGGGACATTTTCTATCCCAAAATGTACATTAGTATTAGTTATGCGGCTACCTGTCATATTATTCTACCATGGTTAAAACCATACCTGTTAAATTTGGATTACGATTAGTAATTAAAAGTAATCGTAATGATTATTTAATCCACTAGTAAGAATTTTTTGATTACTAATTGATTACGATTACAAAACTACTGCTTCTAAAATATTTTTAGCATACATACATTTATTGAGAGATTTGGACCCCAGGTAAAGGACTAATCCTTATTAACACAAAGTTCAGCCATATCAATTTTATTTAAATGTTTACTAACTCTCAGTTTGTTTGAACTAAGTTTTATCTGAAATTTTAACATTATCGCTAACATTTTATTGGTGCTTTAATTTTGAAAAGTTACAAACCTCTTACCTTATTCACAAACTTTAAAAAAAAATTTGAGAATTAAAAAAACGTAGTAGGTTTAGAAACTTATATGAATCACTACAAACGAATTATATTCGATATATGTAAATATATATTTTATTTTTCATATAGAATGTAATTCGAAGTCAGCTCATCGAAATACATGTAGGTAGGTGGGTTTAGTTATATGTACAGTAGCGTGCAAAGTATATTAATACAAGTACGCTCACATCTCGAACAACAAAAACAACATTCATTTTGTTTTTGTATTTTCTACTGAATTGTCAAAACTATATAAAGAAGAAAATGAAAAATATTGATTAACCCTTTCACCACCCCAGTACACCATAGTATACACATCTTAATATACCAACGAAAATACAATTTTCTTAAAATATCTTAGTAGTTTAATAATTTTAATAAATTAATATTAAAATGCAATTATTTATTGTAATATTTATGTAACTTAAAACCATTATATTGGAAGTAAAATTTTGTAAAATCTGATTAACTTTGTAATAATGTAATGTTTTTGAAATTTAAATAGGCGAAAGAAGAAGTCAACAAACAATTAACGAAACGTTGGGTACAAAATGTAATAAATTTGTTTTATTGACTTGGGGGTCACACGATAAAGTTTTGTTTCAAGTTTTGTTTCAGTTTTTAATACACTCACACTTTTTTACCAATACACTCATACTTCTAAAATTGAAACGAACTTGCTTTCAATTTCTCTTTCAAGATGAGTGTTTCAATTTACGTTCAAGAAAACAGCTGATTACCATTTTCTTGTGCAAATATTCTGCCGCCATGGTTTTTTGTTATGTTTTTTACAAAATTGTTTTCAAATTGCTTTAAAGTTGCGTGAAGCCTACGTCACAGCTTTCAATTTTTATGAATTTTGACAAGCAGTATATGTAAATAACTTGAAAGAGAATCTTGATCATGTGACTGCAGCGTAAAGTTAAATACGTTAGGCTTGATTAACTCAAATTACATACATATATACTTGGCCAAATAAATCAAACAGCACGAAAATACAAATTTTAGAAAGACACTCACCCGGATTATGTATGTTGAAGTCGAATTTGTGACTTCGACAAATTGTCGTAGAATAAAGAAAACTTGCCAAACTTTTCTTTGTTCTAGCACAATTTGTCGTAGTCACAACTTCAATATACATAATCCGCACGATTATATTTTATATAATTACTTAAAATTGGCAATACTTAAGGGCTTCTAAAGAAGACAAGCATACAATTTAAATTTAATTTCTATCAGTATTATGTATAATGAAAAATTTGCATGAAGTTAGCATAAGTGGCAAAATTGAAAATGGTCTTAACGAGTTTTGTCATACAATTTTACAGTAAAAATAACGCTAGAATGTAATCGTGAGTTAAAGCTACATTATGCGCAGATCTTTAATGCCAAATTGTATGGAGGAACTCATTAAGACCAAGTTCAATTTCGTCGCTTATGCTAACTTCATGCCAATTTTTCATTACAAATAATGCCGTGTGTTTGTTACCATATAACGGCTGACCAAAATAATGCTAATATATAATCATATGTATGTATATTTGCGATGCTGTTAAAATATGTAGATTTCTTGCTGTTGAAGATGGTAGAGGGCAAATGTTGAAAGTAAAATATTTCCCCCATATTCATAAAAAATAAAATGCATTTAAAAAATTCTATGAAAATTTTGAAATAAAATGCATTTCAAACTCATTTTAAATTTTATGAATATGGGGGTTTGTATTTAACAAGAAGTCGGCATAAAAGGGTTAACAAAAGCAAACAAAAGAAATAAATAAAATGTTTACATTTGTAAATTTAATATTAGCTCTGTTCAATAACTCAAAATTCTTAATAATTGTTAATAGTTTTCACTGAAAAGTGTTCACGTACCGAACAGTTTTAGTAATAACTATTAACAATTGTTAACAACTTTTCAGTTATTGAACAGAGCTATTAATATTTAAGTAAAATTTTTGTTAATTTTTTACGCGCAAAATATGCTGCAGATTTTCACTGAAAGCATACCGTTGGATACCGTTAAATCATAGAACTGGACCACTCAAGACTTACGAAAATCCGCTGAATATCTTGGGAGTTATAAGCAATTTAAATTGCTAGAAACACACACATATTTAAGCACCATATACCCAACAAACATGCGGGTTTCATATTTAAAATATACCTGTCTGAAGAAGAATAGCAAATGGTGTCTCAAATTGCGAACGTATAAATATGGGAAATTCCAGAAAAACTCCACTTTTGTCGCGTCCGTCGCCAAGCACTAAAGGTTCTTTTCTTTTATCAAAGAAAAACTCAAGTGTTGTTTTCCTTTTCTTTTACTTAATTTAGAGCTAATTATGTTCTACGCATAAATATAAAGAAGTAAAAAAATAAAGTTTTTTATTGAAAAAACCAGCTTAAAGGCCGTGTCAGATACAACTTTGTCGCTTTGCGTGACGTTTCTAACTTTGATAGAAAAGTGTAAAGCAAAAGGTGTATGACACAATGAAAACTTTGACAACACTCGCGCATTGATCGTTTACCAAAAGAGTAGTTGATAATTTTGCTATTTATATATATATTTTTTATAAAAATAAAAGTCAATTATGTTATTTTACGATTTATTATAAATAAATAAATGCCACATACATATTTACCTCTTATTAAAAAAGATTCAAACGCGCAATATGTTTCGTTTGGCAATATAATAAAAGAAAATTATTCCAGCTGATTGTCAAAGCAAGCAAAAAGATGAGAGTTGCCGAACTTTTCGCTTCACGCTGCGTTAAAAGTGCTTTATGTAGCATGCTTCGTATAAGTATGTACATTTCATCTTAGATGTCAAAGCGAATCTGTAACGCAACGCGAAGCAAAAGTTTTATCTGACATGGCCTTAAGTGTTTGGCGACGAACGCGTCAAAAGCTGAATTTTTCTGGAAATGCCAATATATTTATTTATAAGTTTTTTTTACATTTTTGAAATGTGGAACTAAAAAAGTATAAGTACTTTTTAAAGAACTACACTTTCACTTCTTTCAGAGCACTTCTAGGACGAATTAGAACATCAGAAAAATCCATTTCGTAGCATTCTAAATATAGTTTCAGATTCAATAAAGAGGTACATATCGTCACCTTATATGCAAATGGACGTTCACGCAATATTTTAGATACCTGCCATCAAAAACGCCGACTTTATTAGAGAAATCCAAACGGACGTAACTGCAAGTTTATATATCTTTTAATGCTAAGCGACGTAAATAATATACAAACGCATATATTGACTGAGATTATAAACAACGGTGTTAAGGGTGCTTTGAATTTCGTTTTGTTTTATTTCATTTACAAAATTCTAATAGGATTCAAATGTTTGTTTTTTGCTTCTACTGGAAAAAAAATAAAAGTGTAGTTACGTCCGTTTGCAGTTAATTTTACGATATATAATAAGAACAATTACCAAATGGCGAGGCTATTATAAACTAATTCGATATTATCCTAATTTATACAAAAATAAAATACAAATTTATTTTAAAACACTGTTTCAAACAATGTATTTTATGTTTGCTGAGTAAAAAATGGAAAAAGAAATTAAAAATAATTTGACAATTTAGTATAAATCAGCTGATGTTAACCAGACGAAGTGAGCGCACTTGTATTAATATACTTTGGTAGAGTGCTTAAAAAAATTTTTTTTTTGCTATAATCTTAAAAGTTTCTAGTAGGTATAAAAAAGGCCTCTCAAAAGATGGGCTCGATATTTTGATTCTGCGCGATGATCAACGACTTTCAGTTTTTCCATACAAATTACATGGGACAATTTCTTTTTTCGTATTTGTCGAACAAAACTACGAAAAAATATATATTTTTCATTTTAATTCGCATATTATTTTAGGAAATTAAATTTTCCACAAAAAACCACTTATACGGTTTTTTCGTAAACTTAACGGGTAAAAAGTTAGCAGAAAGTCGTTGAGCGTCGCGTAGCGTAGAATCAAAATATGGAGCTGATCTTGTGGGAGAGCTTGTGTTATACATACTAGAAACTTTTGAGATTGTAGCACTTGAAAAAAAAACAAATGTACAGCCAACTTTTTTGTTTTTGTGTGCCGGTGTAGTTTTTGCGTTAATGAGTTTATACAAAAGCCTCTGAGTTTTCGTCTGATTTCAATATGAAAAAGTGAAATATCGTGTTAAATATACAATTTTTAATGAATACGATACGCTTCGTTAGAAAATGTTGAATTTCTCGTAGAACATTGAAAACTCAGTCAGAAATATTTTGAAACTTCCACTTTTAGGAATATGCTGATTTTGACTTCACAATTGACAGATTTTTACGCTCTTTTTAAAAGCAGCAATATGCATATTGGATAGTTTGATGTGGTAGGGACGATATATAAACGAAAACATTTTTAGTACGATTTAATGTACATTTAATATGAGCTATGTATTAATTTTTTTAAATTTTATTTTTCAAATTGAATGAACTATTATTGTTTATGCTTTGTTGTCTTAATATAGAAGTGTCCTAACTTAATTTTTTTCAAATTGAGTTTTTCGGTAGATTGTTCTATCGAAATATTTATGCAAAAACTCCTTTAAAAAAAAAAATAATGAGTTAGGGTGATTCTATATGAATTTTATTTAGTTTCTTTCTAAAATATTTATCATTGAAGTTCACAAAATGTATTAAACTGTAAAAATAAAAAATATATAAAAAAAATAAAAGTTTATTTTGAGAAAAAAAACTTAAAGAATTGATTTTTTGTAAATTTTTTTTCTAATGTTTAATTCACAAGAAAAAATCAGCAAATTTGCGTTGCCGTGATGCGCGTTTATTATAATATCAAAACTAAACAAAAAGAACATTTTATACATTTTCGCGATTTGCGAGTTTTTCGCATTCTTTCAGTGTTTCTATTTTTTTTATCAGTTTTGACGATATCTAGTCAGTTTTAGAGTTTGCCTCCGATTTTGCAACTTCTCGCGAATTTTAGTAATTTTCGCGGTAAAAGAGGCTTTTTGCAAGTTTTCAGCATCTTTACAGTTTTCATGAATTTTAAACAATATTAAACTTTGCTATTATTCCACTGTTATCAAGTTTTAACGTATTTTCGCACTTTTCGCACTTTTCGCTGTTTTTACCGTATTTTTGGCATTTCTTACAGTTTTAGCGATTTTTAACCGATATTATGCCGTGTTTAAAATTTTGCAATTTTTAGCGAATTTCTGATATTTTCGCGATGGATGTGAATTTTTCAAAGCTTTTGGCTTTCTTAGACAGTTAGGCAACTAGTCTGAATAAAAAAGTAACTAGTATATTTCTAACCACATACTAGTCATTTTGTCTGCAGGGGTCGAGCATTAATAGAGAGGGTATGTGTGTGTTTGTATAACAGAAGCAGCAAATACACTTGTTGTATTGTGTGTGCAACGTAGTTATTTCACATATACACAATATTTGACAGTTCGTACCATAAAAGAACCAAATGAAAAAATAATCAGCTGGCGTTCCAGGGCTACCTTGCATATTATTCTACCATGGTTTTAACACATAGACGAAATTTGAGCTGGTTTGGTGCGGGAACTTTTTTGACAACAGCATAAAAGTAAGATGGCATTTCTTTATATGTTATATGGCCATTTTGGCCAGCGCATGTAAAATTTTATATTTGCAAATATAGCAAAAAAAGTCATGACCCTAGTGCGCATTTGTCCGTTTTGTAGTTTATTCTTTTTTCTGCTATGTATGATATGTCAGGGATGCAAAATGAGATTTTACAAAGTGTACTAATTTTCAAAGAAAAATTGTGCTTTTTTCAATCCAATTGTACTAAATTATTGCTCTATTATTTTAAAATCTGTTTTACTCAAAATCAACAATCAACAAGGCACATTCAAGTGCACTTGCACCAAGTACTTATACCTGATGATCCTGATGAAACAGGATCTTATCTTCCTGAGACCGAAATTGAGTTAGTTAAATTTCCTAAAGCTAGATAAAAAAGGAATGACGTTTTTCGTTATTTTTACGCGTAAAACCTGAAGTAAAGCATAAAATCTTGTGTATAAAAATAGCATTTCGGAAAAGAAATCTCAACTTTCCCAATGCATTTCATATGTGGGTTTCTTTCTTTCTAAATGTAGAGGTTGGAAAAGTCTGTTATTAACTCATTTCGGGGGTCAATTTAGGAACAATTCCACTTGCTAAGTGGGGGCAACAACTATTTTGGCTGCGCTGAAACTTCTTGCTGGGAACAGAAGGCTTTGTTTCATCACGATCATCACATATATAGATAAACTTAACGGTTAATATTATTGTATAATTTCGAAACGAACACAGACTATCAGATATGTGATGGAAAACGATTCCGAAAACGAAGCAATTTTGAAAGGTGATTTTTAATAATATTTCTTTATTAAAAACAATTTTATCACATATATTACAAAAATGTTTCTTTATTACAAAAGAGTTTTATCCAAAAAATTATAAAAATTTGATGAAAAGTGCTATAAAAGGGACTTGCAAAAGTGCTTCGTTTTCAAAATCGATTTCCATCACATACCTATATAAGTTGTTGAGATATGTATATAAAAGAATTATTTAGGACAAACTTTTTTAGAACAAGCTCTTAGTCATTTTTAAAATGTAGAGCACGAATTAAATTACTTCAGCAAATCCTTTGTTTGGATTAGATTGGAGACAGACGAAACAAACAGTGTATCTCTCTTTGGCTTTCATTATATTTTTATGTCCTTTTCATATTTGCAGATGAATATCGATTGGATAATATTCCTCTTGAAATATCAGTAAATATCAGTTTATTTATTTTGAAATGAGCTGTTAAGGCCTAAAGATTCATAATGCAAAAAAAATAAATTAACATACAACAAAAATAATTGAATATTATCGGAGAGCTTGCCGAAACATAAATCTATTAAAATTAATAAAACATTTTCTACAATAACAACAACATGAAAGGCTTATTTTCAACACATAGCTTATAAGTATGACAGAGAGACTTGCAGAGCTGTAAAAGATTACTGTAATGATGTGAGAAAACGAGCACAGCAAGACAGTAGACTAAAATTCTTACTATCATGCAGGAATTATGGTATTGTTCCAAACCATACAAAGAACACAACAACACAGGTAGCAAAACTGTTTACATGTACTATGCTAAAAGAACAATTAGAGAAAATTGAATATAATTTTCATAAAAAAATTTTGAATCTGGAAATATCACAGACATACACAAACATTACAATTATTAAGAAGTGAATTTATCATTTAAAGGCTAATATTGGAAATATGCTAACAGAGGGGACTGCATAGCCTTTATAAACAAACAAAAATCAGACATAAAAGCATGACTATTCACTTAGGAGATAGACAAAAACGCCAAATTAGAAACACTGAACGAAAAAATGTTTAAAATATATGGTTTCAAATACAATAAAAATTGGTTTGAAAATAAAGCAAATATTGCAATTGTATGGAGTCGCAGTGGATATTATCACTGGCGAAAAAATTTGCTCTACCTGTTGACAAAAGTATTTTTTTTGCGCTGCATACAATTGCAGACGTAGAACAATGCATTTTGGCAATGGAAGACAATGAAGGCCAGGAAAAAAGTCTAGCCAGAACAATATTAGCAAACAATATTACGCGTTTTAAGAGGAAATTAAAAACACTCCAAAAGATAAATTCATTCTTACCGTATATAACAACACAAAAGACTTTTTGCGAAGAAATCACATATCGAAAACTAAGAATCGATCCAACTAAAAACTCCAGAAAGAAAATAATAATATTATATCAGAGCTCTTTAAGAACAATATCATCGATAATTGGCAGAAAAGGCAGTTACTTTGCTCACCGGCGACGGCTCCCCGAATATATGGACTCCCTAAGATTCACAAACCGGATGTTCCTCTCAGGCCCATTGTTTCTTCGGTGCAAGTTTCGTGTTATAAACTATCAAAATACGTGGGACAAATTCTTAAAAACGTCATCTCTATAGAATACAATATATTGAATTCCACAAGACTTAAAGAACAACTAAACAACATCACCCTGGAAAATGAAGAAATATTAATTTCACTGGATGTCATTTCCCTTTTCACTAATATTCCAGTACGTGAAGCCATAAACATAATAATGGAAAAATGGACCACCATTCAGAACTACACAAAAATGTCCAAGCCGATGTTCTTAAAAATACTTCGATTTTGTATTTATGACAACAATTATTTTGTATATGAAAATGATATTTTCAACCAAATTTTCGGGATGCCGATGGGAAACCCTCTATCACCTACTATTGCGGATATAGTGCTGGACAATGTATTAGACGAAACTCTAATGAAGTTACAAAATGAAAACATTAAGCTGAAATACATAACGAAGTATGTAGATGACATATTAGCCATAGTAAAAACCAACGAAAAAGATAAAATTTTGAAATTCTTTAATAACTTCCACACGAAAATACAATTTACTATGGAAATAGAAACAGATTCTTCAATTGCGTACCTAGATACCAGAATATACAGGAGAAGTAACAAATTAGTACTGAACTGGCATAAAAAAGATACAGCATCGGGCAGAATCATGAATTTTAATTCAAATCAGCCCAAAAATCAGATAATTAATATCGCGAAAAATTTCATATACAGAACTCTCCATCTCAGTGATACACAATTTCACATAAATAATATCAGATACATCAAAAAAAACTTTATTGGAAAATAGTTTCCCTTCAAAATCAATCCACAAAATGATTGACGAAACTAGTAAAAACTAAATAGCAATATCACAAATGAAACCACTATTAATAACGAAGAAAAGAAATATTATAGTGTACGTTACATCCCTGGCTTGACAGATAACACAAACATCAGAAACACAATAAAAAACAGAAACATTAATATCGCATACAGCCTAATACAACACTAAATAGAATATTTTCAAAAGTAAAAGCGCCTATAAATAAACAACAACAAAGTAATGTATCTTACGAAATAAAGTGTAAAGGTAATCAAAACAACAACTGTGATATGTTACAAAACGCAGTTTAGAAACGAGAATAAAAGAGCACAAGAGTGATATTGAGAAAAACAAACATTCAACAGCACTATCGCAATACATACTGGACACTGGCCACACAGCTGATTTTGAAGAAGTCAAGATCTTATACAAAGAAAACATTGAAAAGAAAAGGTACACTATAGAAAGTTTGCAAATTCAACAAAAGAGGGAAAAGACGATGAATTTAAAAGAAGATACGGACAACATCAGCACAAGTTACAAAGTGGCAATAAAGTAAACCTGTGATATAGTTTTTTAAGTTGTGTTCTTTGTTTATTTACTTTTTTTTGTAAAAAAATGTTTAGTTTGAAATATTTATTGAACAAAATCCACCTAAATTGGGGTTTTAACAATAATTAATGAAAATTAAAATAATATTGTAGGTTTTATATTAAAAAAAACGTGCAATGAGAACAATATTAATAAAATGTTTTTAACAAATAAATAGATTTCCCATCCCTTGATAAAGTCAACAAATAATTGGCGAAACGTCGGGAAAAATGAAATAAAATAATTTGTTTTATTTGCATTATGAATCTTTAGGCCTTATTAGATCATTTCAAAATATACAAAATACAAATTTGCATTGGCCATACAACAAAAATAATCAGTTTATTTAGTTAATTTTTCGTTTAAACCTTCAACCAAAAGGTACAAAGAGTCTCGTTTTTTAAAGACAACCATTTTGTTTCTTGTTGGATATTCAAGATAACACTGAAGATGGTAGATAGCCGAAACAAACCTGTTTATCAACCAAATTTAATGTGGGATGTCGGAAAATCGTTCAAATTCAAACAAACCCGTCACTTTCGAAAATTATTAAATAGTGCTATATTAGTCATTGGGGTACTATTGTACTTATGACTTTCGAATAGTGCTAAAAAAAAGTACAATCGTGCCAACTTTTGCATCCCTTTGATATGTAATATCTTTTGCATGTATCTCTTAGAAGTGTTGTTCTCTCTCACAAATATTCTCACATTATCAAAATTCGGTTTATGTACAGCTACTGCACAATGGGCTGCAAGTGCTTTTTTTGACTTAAGGGTTTGTTAGCCATATATAAATCAGATTTGTGCGATGTTTTGTTCTTGTTGTGCCAACATAAACTTTTTTACATGAGTTAGTGTCGTCACCGTTACATTTTATCTCGTATACTAGATAAGACTTGTCAAGTTTGTCTAATTTAGATTTCATGTTTGAGAATAGTTTATTAGTCGTATATACATATATCTGAATTTTTTAACCTTTCAGACAGCTCCGGAATAACTGTAATTTACTGATTTTGTCTGATTGCTCTGTTTCTCTGTTCGGAACATTTTGTCTCTTTTTTATTGTGTGTTTACTTAATTTGTTTATTAAGCCAACTGGAAAATCATTTTTGGCTAGAATGTTTTGAATTTTCTTCTTATTTTCGTTGTGGAATTTTATATTGCTCGTATCTAGTACTCTTTTGATGAAATTTGTTGCTGTATTTATTATTATATTCCTTGGATGTTTTGAGTGAAAACCAGATGCCATAGATTTTTGAAACCAGTCAAGTTTAATTGTATTTCCTTTTCGGATAATTAGTGCATCTCAACATGGTAGTGTGTTGTCAGCAGCGTTGCCAAATATGCAGATTTATCTGTATTTTGCAGTTTTTCTAAGCATTGATCAGTTTTGCAAATTGTGCAAATTTTACAGTTTTTACATATTTCTTTTTTGCTCTCAAATTTGTTGTATTAATTCCAATTTTTAAATTCATAATTGTACTTTTTAATGCGACAATGTAATGCAAGAGGGAATACACACTCATTTACGTCTAAGAAAGTTTTTCTTATTGAGTTTGCTATTATAGTTCATATGGACAACAACCTGCAGTCGTGTAGCCGTGCAGTCGTGAAAATAATCATTTTCATATACACACATGTCTATTCTATTTTTGACAGGTTGTAGTCGGTAGCCTGCTGTGGCGAATGTGTTTAATGCATTAGTTAGCTCAGTAGATCACTTGTTTATAAAGCAAATTCCTCAAGAAACATTTCATCAAGGCGAATTCATAACAAGTAAAATTGATAGCACAGTCACAAACACTTTTTTTGTGTATTTATAATATGTAATATATATATAAATATATATATATATATATATATATATATATATATATATATATATATATATATATATATATATATATATATATATATATATATATATATATATATATATATATATATATATATATATATATATATATATATATATATATATATATATATATATATATATATATATATATATATATATATATATATATATATATATATATATATATATATATATATATATATATATA
>OY101450.1:75116639-75396639 GCA_956483635.1 Panzeria rudis
TTGTTGTTTTGATTACCTTTACACTTTATTTCGTAAGCTACATTACTTTGTTGTTGTTTATTTATAGGCGCTTTTACTTTTGAAAATATTCTATTTAGTGTTGTATTAGGCTGTATGCGATATTAATGTTTCTGTTTTTTATTGTGTTTCTGATGTTTGTGTTATCTGTCAAGCCAGGGATGTAACGTACACTATAATATTTCTTTTCTTCGTTATTAATAGTGGTTTCATTTGCGATATTGCTATTTAGTTTTTACTAGTTTCGTCAATCATTTTGTGGATTAATTTTGAAGGGAAACTATTTTCCAATAAAGTTTTTTTTGATGTATCTGATATTATTTATGTGAAATTGTGTATCACTGAGATGGAGAGTTCTGTAGATGAAATTTTTCGCGATATTAATTATCTGATTTTTGGGCTGATTTGAATTAAAATTCATGATTCTGCCCGATGCTGTATCTTTTTTATGCCAGTTCAGTACTAATTTGTTACTTCTCCTGTATATTCTGGTATCTAGGTACGCAATTGAAGAATCTGTTTCTATTTCCATAGTGAATTGTATTTTCGTGTGGAAGTTATTAAAGAATTTCAAAATTTTATCTTTTTCGTTTGTTTTTACTATGGCTAATATGTCATCTACATACTTCGTTATGTATTTCAGCTTAATGTTTTCATTTTGTAACTTCATTAGAGTTTCGTCTAATACATTGTCCAGCACTATATCCGCAATAGTAGGTGATAGAGGGTTTCCCATCGGCATCCCGAAAATTTGGTTGAAAATATCATTTTCATATACAAAATAATTGTTGTCATAAATACAAAATCGAAGTATTTTTAAGAACATCGGCTTGGACATTTTTGTGTAGTTCTGAATGGTGGTCCATTTTTCCATTATTATGTTTATGGCTTCACGTACTGGAATATTAGTGAAAAGGGAAATGACATCCAGTGAAATTAATATTTCTTCATTTTCCAGGGTGATGTTGTTTAGTTGTTCTTTAAGTCTTGTGGAATTCAATATATTGTATTCTATAGAGATGACGTTTTTAAGAATTTGTCCCACGTATTTTGATAGTTTATAACACGAAACTTGCACCGAAGAAACAATGGGCCTGAGAGGAACATCCGGTTTGTGAATCTTAGGGAGTCCCATATATTCGGGGAGCCGTCGCCGGTGAGCAAAGTAACTGCCTTTTCTGCCAATTATCGATGATATTGTTCTTAAAGAGCTCTGATATAATATTATTATTTTCTTTCTGGAGTTTTGTAGTTGGATCGATTCTTAGCTTTCGATATGTGATTTCTTCGCAAAAAGTCTTTTGTGTTGTTATATACGGTAAGAATGAATTTATCTTTTGGAGTGTTTTTTAATTTCCTCTTAAAACGCGTAATACTGTTTGCTAATATTGTTCTGGCTAGACTTTTTTTCCTGGCCTTCATTGTCTTCCATTGCCAAAATGCATTGTCCTACGTCTGCAATTGTATGCAGCGCAAAAAAACTACTTTTGTCAACAGGTAGAGCAAATTTTTTCGCCAGTGATATATATATATATATATATATATATATATGTATATATATATATATATATATATATACTATATATATATATATATATATATATATATATATATATATATATATATATATATATATATATATATATATATATATATATATATATATATATATATATAATATATATATATATATATATATATATATATATATATATATATATATATATATGTATATATATATATATATATATATATATATATATATATATATATATTTATATATATATTACATATTATAAATACACAAAAAAAAGTGTTTGTGACTGTGCTATCAATTTTACTTGTTATGAATTCGCCTTGATGAAATGTTTCTTGAGGAATTTGCTTTATAAACAAGTGATCTACTGAGCTAACTAATGCATTAAACACATTCGCCACAGCAGGCTACCGACTACAACCTGTCAAAAAGTAGAATAGACATGTGTGTATATGAAAATGATTATTTTCACGACTGCACGGCTACACGACTGCAGGTTGTTGTCCATATGAACTATAATAGCAAACTCAATAAGAAAAACTTTCTTAGACGTAAATGAGTGTGTATTCCCTCTTGCATTACATTGTCGCATTAAAAAGTACAATTATGAATTTAAAAATTGGAATTAATACAACAAATTTGAGAGCAAAAAAGAAATATGTAAAAACTGTAAAATTTGCACAATTTGCAAAACTGATCAATGCTTAGAAAAACTGCAAAATACAGATAAATCTGCATATTTGGCAACGCTGCTGACAACACACTACCATGTTGAGATGCACTAATTATCCGAAAAGGAAATACAATTAAACTTGACTGGTTTCAAAAATCTATGGCATCTGGTTTTCACTCAAAACATCCAAGGAATATAATAATAAATACAGCAACAAATTTCATCAAAAGAGTACTAGATACGAGCAATATAAAATTCCACAACGAAAATAAGAAGAAAATTCAAAACATTCTAGCCAAAAATGATTTTCCAGTTGGCTTAATAAACAAATTAATTAAACACACAATAAAAAAGAGACAAAATGTTCCGAACAGAGAAACAGAGCAATCAGACAAAATCAGTAAATTACAGTTATTCCGGAGCTGTCTGAAAGGTTAAAAAATTCAGATATATGTATATACGACTAATAAACTATTCTCAAACATGAAATCTAAATTAGACAAACTTGACAAGTCTTATCTAGTATACGAGATAAAATGTAACGGTGACGACACTAACTCATGTAAAAAAGTTTATGTTGGCACAACAAGAACAAAACATCGCACAAATCTGATTTATATATGGCTAATAAACCCTTAAGTCAAAAAAAGCACTTGCAGCCCATTGTGCAGTAGCTGTACATAAACCGAATTTTGATAATGTGAGAATATTTGTGAGAGAGAACAACACTTCTAAGAGATACATGCAAAAGATATTACATATCAAAGGGATGCAAAAGTTGGCACGATTGTACTTTTTTTTAGATTCGAAAGTCATAAGTACAATAGTACCCCAATGACTAATATAGCACTATTTAATAATTTTCGAAAGTGACGGGTTTGTTTGAATTTGAACGATTTTCCGACATCCCACATTAAATTTGGTTGATAAACAGGTTTGTTTCGGCTATCTACCATCTTCAGTGTTATCTTGAATATCCAACAAGAAACAAAATGGTTGTCTTTAAAAAACGAGACTCTTTGTACCTTTTGGTTGAAGGTTTAAACGAAAAATTAACTAAATAAACTGATTATTTTTGTTGTATGGCCAATGCAAATTTGTATTTTGTATATTTTGAAATGATCTAATAAGGCCTAAAGATTCATAATGCAAATAAAACAAATTATTTTATTTCATTTTTCCCGACGTTTCGCCAATTATTTGTTGACTTTATCAAGGGATGGGAAATCTATTTATTTGTTAAAAACATTTTATTAATATTGTTCTCATTGCACGTTTTTTTTAATATAAAACCTACAATATTATTTTAATTTTCATTAATTATTGTTAAAACCCCAATTTAGGTGGATTTTGTTCAATAAATATTTCAAACTAAACATTTTTTTACAAAAAAAAGTAAATAAACAAAGAACACAACTTAAAAAACTATATCACAGGTTTACTTTATTGCCACTTTGTAACTTGTGCTGATGTTGTCCGTATCTTCTTTTAAATTCATCGTCTTTTCCCTCTTTTGTTGAATTTGCAAACTTTCTATAGTGTACCTTTTCTTTTCAATGTTTTCTTTGTATAAGATCTTGACTTCTTCAAAATCAGCTGTGTGGCCAGTGTCCAGTATGTATTGCGATAGTGCTGTTGAATGTTTGTTTTTCTCAATATCACTCTTGTGCTCTTTTATTCTCGTTTCTAAACTGCGTTTTGTAACATATCACAGTTGTTGTTTTGATTACCTTTACACTTTATTTCGTAAGCTACATTACTTTGTTGTTGTTTATTTATAGGCGCTTTTACTTTTGAAAATATTCTATTTAGTGTTGTATTAGGCTGTATGCGATATTAATGTTTCTGTTTTTTATTGTGTTTCTGATGTTTGTGTTATCTGTCAAGCCAGGGATGTAACGTACACTATAATATTTCTTTTCTTCGTTATTAATAGTGATTTCATTTGTGATATTGCTATTTAGTTTTTACTAGTTTCGTCAATCATTTTGTGGATTAATTTTGAAGGGAAACTATTTTCCAATAAAGTTTTTTTTGATGTATCTGATATTATTTATGTGAAATTGTGTATCACTGAGATGGAGAGTTCTGTATATGAAATTTTTCGCGATATTAATTATCTGATTTTTGGGCTGATTTGAATTAAAATTCATGATTCTGCCCGATGCTGTATCTTTTTTATGCCAGTTCAGTACTAATTTGTTACTTCTCCTGTATATTCTGGTATCTAGGTACGCAATTGAAGAATCTGTTTCTATTTCCATAGTGAATTGTATTTTCGTGTGGAAGTTATTAAAGAATTTCAAAATTTTATCTTTTTCGTTGGTTTTTACTATGGCTAATATGTCATCTACATACTTCGTTATGTATTTCAGCTTAATGTTTTCATTTTGTAACTTCATTAGAGTTTCGTCTAATACATTGTCCAGCACTATATCCGCAATAGTAGGTGATAGAGGGTTTCCCATCGGCATCCCGAAAATTTGGTTGAAAATATCATTTTCATATACAAAATAATTGTTGTCATAAATACAAAATCGAAGTATTTTTAAGAACATCGGCTTGGACATTTTTGTGTAGTTCTGAATGGTGGTCCATTTTTCCATTATTATGTTTATGGCTTCACGTACTGGAATATTAGTGAAAAGGGAAATGACATCCAGTGAAATTAATATTTCTTCATTTTCCAGGGTGATGTTGTTTAGTTGTTCTTTAAGTCTTGTGGAATTCAATATATTGTATTCTATAGAGATGACGTTTTTAAGAATTTGTCCCACGTATTTTGATAGTTTATAACACGAAACTTGCACCGAAGAAACAATGGGCCTGAGAGTAACATCCGGTTTGTGAATCTTAGGAAGACCATATATTCGGGGCGCCGTCGCCGGTGAGCAAAGTAACTGCCTTTTCTGCCAATTATCGATGATATTGTTCTTAAAGAGCTCTGATATAATATTATTATTTTCTTTCTGGAGTTTTGTAGTTGGATCGATTCTTAGTTTTCGATATGTGATTTCTTCGCAAAAAGTCTTTTGTGTTGTTATATACGGTAAGAATGAATTTATCTTTTGGAGTGTTTTTTAATTTCCTCTTAAAACGCCAGTGATATATATATATATATATATATATATATATATATATATATATATATATATATATATATATATATATATATATATATATATATATATATATATATATATATATATATATATATATATATATATATATTATATATATATATATATATATATATATATATATATATATATATATATATATATATATATATATATATATATATATATATATATATATATATTATTATGCTTAGAACAACATGCTACTTCCACCAAAACATTGGTGGTATACAAGGGGGGAAACGGGTACCGCCAATTCGAGGTAATTCTTATTTTCCTATGTCTGTACAACTATGCGAGTATGGCTCTTTATATTCGATTCGAAAACGGGTACCGGCCATACGAGGTAATTTTTAGTTTTCCTATATCTTTACAAATATAATAGTAAGGCTCTCTAAATTCGTTATTAATATTTCCATATCAGCAAGACGTGGGCTACTCTTAGAATATGGAGCCCCAATACAAGGTAATTATCAATTATCCTATATCTCCACAACAATGGGGTAGCGAAGCATACCGGGTTGTTTATATTTAAAGAAAAGCACATCATTTTTTTACTAACATTATTGAATGGATAATTTCTTTGAAAGTTAGTTCTGCTGACTCTCCACATGTCCATGTAATCTGATTGAAATGGGTATTTGAAAATCGTACCGTTCTTTTTCAATAAGGTCCTGTTCGTAAATGAATCACTGCGCTGCAAATGAAAATTTAAATGTCCTAAAATGATTTACTGAAGCAGATGACGTACAAACAAATGTCAAATACGGAGTACATAAACGGCTACTACTATAAAAGAGCATCAGCAAACTTGTACTGACATTGTAAAGTAAAGTTTTGTCATATGATGCAGTGCAGTGAAGTATTTACGAACAGGCCCTATCACACCAGATATTTGGATAGAGTCTTTACTAAAAAGTTTAAATATATTTTCTATTTGCATAATAGTGCTGTTTTTTAATATCAGGATGTTTACAAGTTAAGATTGATTGTTTATACTAAAGACTTTTAATTGGAGTGTTATTTGCTTCATCAGGACATAATATTCGGAGAATTTTTATATATGGTGGAATAGCAGCTTTTTCTGCATTTTGAAATGATAATTCATTTAATCTGCGACACATTTGTGATAAATTTCGATTGCCGTTTCGAATACATTTTTTTAATTTTCCAAGAATGCTTTCAAATGAGTATAAGGATATTTCGGGAAGAGTACAGTTCATATGCTCAACATCATCGGCGAGATGAATAAGATTATGCATATTACACTGGAAAGAATAATCCGTACTAAAATTAATCCCAAGCGGTGTCAAAAGTACGGTAATCCCGGGTTTTCTGAAATCAAGATTGATTAAGTCGGAATATTCAAGTGCAAAATACTTAATTTTAGCCTGATTAGCCTTTATTCATGTAAAATTCTTATTTTAAGTACGAATATGTCTATAAACTTTATACACAGTCTCTTTAAATTCTATTCGAAAACGGGTACCCGCCATACGAGGTAATTTTTAGTTTGCTGATATCTTTATAACTATAATAGCAAGGCTATTTAAATTCGTTATTAATATTTCCATATCAGCAAGACGTGGGCTACTATTAGAATAAAGAGCCCCAATACAAGGTAATTATTAATTATACTATATCTGCACATCAATGGAGTAGCGAAGCACACCGGGTGGGGCTAGTTGTTTATATTTAAAGAAGAGCACCCCAGTTTATACTAACATTAATTAATGGATAAGTTCTTTGAAAGTTAGTTCTCCTAACTCCCCCAACTAAAAATTCTTATTTTAAGTAGGAATATGTTTATAAACTTTATACAAAGTCGTACTCGTACTGTATTGCTGTTTGTTTGCTTATGCTGACTTTAGACGACATGTGTTTTACATATGGCTTGTTAGGTGTGTGAGACATATGTAACTTCGCATGTTTGTCAAAATTGTCAATTTACAGACGGTTTATAATATTTGCTTTCACACATACATGTGCAATTACATCTGACATAACCTCTGAGTGCTCACAACAGCTGAGTTTTTGCACAATTTTCGTAAATATAAAGCGCTCTATGCTTTTTTTTCAGCCAAACCACACTTTTGATAATTTAATACAGCTGATGTCATATGCCTTGTCAGATGAAAATAAAACACACTCTAATTGAAAATTTTTCATCTGACTTTGCTTCTGTAAATGTCATCTGACAATGTTTCATATGTTTCACACGGCATGTATCACTTTTGCAGTGGGAAATTTGACAAGTCAGATTAAAATACATGTCGTCTCAAGTCAGTATTAATGATAGCCACAAATCACGGTTGTGCTCTTGTTGTTGTTCATTTTCATTGTTCGGGCTATAGAGCTGCATGAATGCCCATAAAGAGGGAAAATGTGCATTCATTCTCTAAGTGACTATTGATTGCTAACTCTCTTGTGCTTGTGAATATATTAAGATGTGCGTCTCACTATGTGACTCCGTGTTTTCGCCTATTTACCATGTATGCATTCATTAAAATGTTGGTTGTTAAACATGAACTCACAACAATGGATCAAAATAGCAATGAATGATACACAGTCCACAGTATGCATTCACTGTTAATTTTTGTTAGCTCATGGTTGGTTGATGACCATGTGTTTTTCTTTAGTGTAGTTATCAGCGTTACCGCTTTGGTTTTTCTGTAATATATGAATGCAATTTCAGTTATTTTTTGAAAAAAGAAAATTATTCTTAAATTTTTTATATTAAATTTATAAAAATCATAAAAATTCTTGTTAAAAATAAGAACAAATAAATAAATTAAATAAAATAAAAAATAAATAAATAAATTCCAAAAGCTCATAGCACTGAAAATTCAATCTGATGGTTGTAGTATATTCTCATTTATCAGAAGTAAGTCCATAACTGTTACATTTAATTTTGGAAATTTCAGCCTTTATTTCGTTAATATGAAATTCATAAGGACTGTTTATATTTTGCGAGATTACTTTACTTCCAAAAGTGGCTCCGACAGACACGAAAAAGCTAGCCAATTTTTTCAGCCTAGCATCAGCTGTTATATTAAATGGGCGGCAATTAAAAACGCTCCATTAAGTCATTATCTTTGTACATTTTTTCTTTGTCTCCAAATCGACATCTAGCTCCTCATTGTCCTGACGTTTAGCGTTAGCAACCAAATAACATTTATGACGAACTAAATTTGACGTACTTCTCCCAAATTTGTATATGGTAAATCATATTTTGCATGCAAATATATTTGGTATTTTCTGCCCACTAGAATTTACAATCGAGCCAAAGATTTCTCAAACGTCGCTTTTCTTTCTTTTTTGGTTAAATTTTAATTCAGCAGTTAGCAATTTTAATTTTATTATTGCAATATCAAAGCCATGCGTCAAGTCTGCTATTGAGATCTGCTACATAATTACAAAATAATTAAGTTAATAAAACATTTAAATTAAATGAAATCTGTTAAGTAAAGTTTACTTAACTCAATACTTTTTAAATTTATACCCAACGAATTTTACACAGATTTTATAAAATTTATGGCGACGATGCAGTAAACAAACGATATGTAAATATCGATTCTTTGCTGCAACGACGTCATAACTCAAAAAACTAGTTTAACAGAAAATGGGTTTGAGGTCTTCAGTTTGCAAAAAATTTAATTTAAAAAAAGAAAATTTTGTTCCTTACAATATATAAAGAACTCTATAACGATCGATTTTGCATTATTAGGCCAAAAATAAAACTTTTTTGCGTTATGATGACATTACAGCAAACGTGCGATATATATATGTATATCGATGAGCATACGTTGACAACATATAACTGATTTTTACAACTTTTCAGTTGAAGAAAATACGCTACAAATAGCCTGGACGCGTTACTAGTAATGGAATATAATAGCTTAAAATGATTTAGTAGATACTCTTGGCTAGTATTAGGATAGGAACGTTTTTTTTTTTAGCGATTTATAAAACGTTTTCTGCGTTTTGTGAAAAACAATAAAAAATCAGTTACGTGTTGTAAACGTGTATAACATGAAAATACGTTGTCCATCGAAGTAATTTTGTAGTATTTAAATTTAATCAATTGAAAAGAAACGGGTTTTCACAAATTCGCCTGGTTTTATAAAGATTACTTGTAACTTTTAACGTGTATCATTAACTAGATGTTTGCGTCGAATAAGGTTTCGTTATGCATATGAACTTTTCATATCATGAATTTATTTCTTTTTTCTAATATTTACCTGCTCTCACTCTCTGCCGCCAATATCACAAGAGTTGAAAGCTTGTTTGCTTGTAGAGCCAGCCACATATCATATTCCTAAGAAATGTGAACATAATAGGGGATAAATTATGTTCACTTAGTTTTACAAGAAGTGCCTTAAAATTTTGTATTCAGATCTATGTATGTATGTACGTACATATCACAATTATGGTTTTTTTTAGCAGATTCCTCAGCAATTTCGGGTTTTCTACATTGTATGGTCTAATAACGTGTGGGGGTTTCTTACAGGTGGCAAAACGCGCAAAAGGCCACCATAAATTACATTTTTTAAAAAATTTTCCACGAAAATAAATTTTTTAAATAATTTTGACATGGTGTATTTTTTCAGTTACTTTTTATGCACTTTTTGAAATGGGTCATAAAAAACAACTTCATTCATAATGACCATTATTGCGAAAACAGTGTACATATATACATAAGTATGTTTTTCATTTTTAATGAATTTTTTTAAATGGGTTATAGGAAAAAATATTTGATAATGAACATTGCGATCATACAATAACAAAAACAATTCATGCCCTCCAATTTGCCCATCAAGAAATTGTTTTTGCAAATGTGATTTTTGTCTCTACTTAAACCAATTCTAGGTATTTTTCAATCCTTTTAATTGGCTGTAAATGTTTCAATATGATGCTTACAATTAAACAAATAACGTGTTTGTGTATCACTTGTTCCAAATTGAATACGATAGGTAAAAAAATAGTTTCATCGAAAGTATTAATTTTATATCATTTTGCAGCAATTTATCTATTTTTAGGTCAATACAATATGTACATACTTGTGCAGTACGATTTATTTTAAATCTAATAAAGACGGATTTTGACACCAATAATTCCTACAGCACGCGTTCGAAAAAATATTGACATATTTATATGCAAATTTTATTTCACATTTTTAATAACCACACAGAAATTGGCAATACTGACTCAAATGTATTATTAATCAACTTGTTAGATGATAGTAACGAAATCCAAAGATTATAAAGGTATCATGTACTTAACATACCCT
Source organism: Panzeria rudis (assembly GCA_956483635.1). Classification (NCBI taxonomy): domain Eukaryota; kingdom Metazoa; phylum Arthropoda; class Insecta; order Diptera; family Tachinidae; genus Panzeria; species Panzeria rudis. Next base: position 75,127,298 of record OY101450.1, read on the forward strand.
TCCAAAAATAAAAAATATTAAACATGCAAATAATATCAGTAATAGTACAATTTGTATTTTCTCTTTTTTTTGGGTTCAGTGGAACTTAATATATGTTATATTTAGTAATCATGTATTTTGCTTATTATTTTATTCTCTGTAAAATAGATTGCAAAAACATAATAAAAAAAAATTGGCAATACTGACTCGCACTATTTTTCTCACTTGTACAATCTCATTTGCTCTGTTAAAGAGACAGAGAGACAAAATATGGTTTTTGTGTGTATACATGGTTTTTTTAATGAATGCATGCTTTTTCGAGTGAATGCATGTTTTTAATTTGATATACCACTTTTTATATTTATTGCTATGCTGTTAATGAAACAGTTGTTCAAGAGTTCGTGTTTTAGTGAATGGTATGTTGTTGTGAATGGTAAGTGTTGACCTTCATTTAATTTGTTTGTTATTCTACATGCTGTGTAGTGAATGTTAGCACACTATGAAGTTAAATTCATTGTGATTCACTGAATTGATTAATTCATTGCAGGACTTTAGTATGTATGTACATTATATGGTCTTGTATATGGTCTTTTACGGTCTAATAACGTGTGGGTTTCTTACAGGTAGCGAAACGCCAGATAAACAAGAAATTTTTTAAACAATTTTCCACGAAAATAAATTTTTTCAAATAATTTTGACCTCGCCTATTTTTTCAGCTATTTTTGGAACGGGTCATAAAAAAACAATTTCTTTCATAATGGCCATTATTGCGAAAATAATGTACATACATACATACATAAGTATGGTTTTCGTTTTTAATGCAGTTTTGAAACTGGTTATAAGAAAAACCATTTCATAATGAACATTATTGCGAACATACAATAACAAAAACAATTCATGCCTTCCAATTTGCCTATCAAGAAATTGTTTTTGTAAATGTGATTTTTGTCACTACTTAAAGTCTATGTCCATACGAGTCAACTTTTGCCGCGCAAATTTTGAGTTTATGGGAGAGAGAGGTGAGAAGATTGGGAAGGGGTACACTGCTTCATGTACATGCAACTCTTTTGTTTTCTTCGTCATAATATTAAGCAACAACAAATTCTATGTAAAAAAACAAAAGCTGCGCAACAAGAATTTCATTATATGGACACGATTGCAACTTCAAAAGAAAATTTAAGAAAGTTAAAGAAGCAAAAGCTGACTCGTGTGGACATGGACAAACCAGTTCTAGGTATTTTTCAATCCTTTTACAGCTACTTAATTAGGTTTGCCAGACAGGCTTGAATGAGCTTCATTATCAAGATATTTTAGGTGTTGTCAAGTTACCATCTCAAATATAATTTGTCAAGCTGAAATGACACAGGCAGAAAAATACAATCGGGCCAACGTTGGCAAAGCGTTTTCTAAGGTGGTTCAAACGATGTCAAGACGTAACACGTTCAACGTTTAAAGTGCCTTGCCAACACGATCCAGGCTCGGCCGACTGTTTTTGATGTCGATGGCCAAGCATTGTGAAAACTAAAAATTCAATGCTTTCCCAACATCATTCCATTCAGAACAATACAATCGGGCCAACGTACGACGTTCAACGTTTAAAGAGCTTTGCCAACACGCAAATGATAACGTCGATCCACGCTTGGCCGATTGCTTTTCATGTCGATGGCCAATCATTGTGAAAACTTTCAGTTCTTTAGCAATATCATCATTTTGTTTATTAGAACATTTCCCCAATACTATAATTTTGTTTAGTAACACATTTTCCCAGTATCTCACTCTACAAAATGCCAATAAAGAAAAATAATATATTTTACCTATTCAATACGTCATATATTTTTAATACTACTTATTATTTAAGTTTTTTTTTTAAGTTTAAAGGCTAAAAGTAAATTCATATGCATGCATATACAACTTTAACGGGTTCTTCTTGCATTTCCTTGCTAATAGTTCCTCAAATAATATCCCATTATTATTTGAGGAACAGTTGAGAGACAGTTGAATCGAAAACACTATTTTCTTTTGTTAACATTTATGGATATAAAATTACAACCGTTCCTCCTGATAATATTTGTTTATTAAATAATGGAAATGTTGTGGTTGTATCAGAAATTTTTAGTAGTAAACTTTCTATATACACATGTGATAATATTTACCTAAAAGGCAATATTTTTAGCAAAATTTTTGATTTTTTTGAGTATCCACTGTCATCCAGGGACATAGGATTATATATCGTTAAAGATTTACCCCCATATGCAAAAAAATAAAGTGTCTTTGAAATGTATGTTAAAACAAAATTTGCATAGAAAACCCTGTTTTAACATACATTTCAAACACACTTTATTTTTTTTTGCATATGGGGGTTAGAGCAGAAAACAATTGAAATAGACACAAAGATGGTAGATGTTAAGTGTATTCTTACTAAAGTTCAAAAAGAGACAGTTGCTATCACTCTTTTACATAAATAAATTATACATATATACATATACCCATGCACATTTATATTGAAATAAATAAAAACGAAAACAAATAAAAAGTAAACGAATTTTTTATTAAAAAGATTTGGCAAACCATTTTTCAGGTTGTAAACTGAAACGTTGGCAAACCGTTTTGGTTTCTTCTGTAAAAATGCTTTCCCAGTGCTACAATTTTTGTACAGTTGGCAATTTCTGCCTGGGGATATTTTTGACCGATAAAAAAAAATAAGTTCAAAAATTTTATGAAAAAATAATCATAAATTTGTGGTTTTTAAATTTATAATTGCACTATTTCCCAAAATTAATATTTTACTAATTCAGTAGAACATTAATTGTTTATAAAAACACATTGACATTGATTACTAAAGCGGCCTTCAGACTATTAGATTTAGTATTAATACTTGTCAAAAACTCAAATCTTAAGTAAAAATCCAACAGTGTGAAAACAAATTGTTATGATTTGTCAAATAATACGTAAAGAAATTTGACAGTATTATGGTATTCGTCATTTTTAGGAAATTTTCTAAGCAATCACATTTTTCATATTATCAGGGTTGTCTTTTGCACAAACATAGGAATAACAAAAACAATTGTGTATTTGTTTGCCAGCTTAAGTAAAGAAAAAGAAGTACGAAAAAAATTTGCTTTATTGCAAATTATTTATGTTACGTTTTATTTGGAATGTAATAGTATAGAAACAAAATGTAATGAGAAAAGTTTCTTTAAGATTTTTTGACAGTCAGACTGATTTTGATTTGATTTTCGTCTTCTAATAAAAATCTCAAAGCTTGTATTACAATGTGAAAGCGCCTTAAGGGGTATTAGCTAGTTCCTATGCGCGTTTCACTGTGGCTAAATGCAGATCATCAGGGAATCTTTACCCAAAAATCTCATAGAAAAGCTAGATATTGTAGCAAACTTTTATTTAAATCAATAAGAAGGTTAAACAATATCAAAGCTTAAACATGAATAAAGTAATGTTTTTTATTTTCTTACTGTACCATATACTACACAGGCAGGCTTTTTCCTGCTCTAATTGCAGATGTAAGACTGTGTAGAAAAATAAATGCAATGACAACAACAACTATACATTCATTTACATATTTTGATGGCCATATTCTTGTAGGAAATTTTTCACAAAAACCACTTAAACGATTTTTTCGTAAACTTAAAGGGTAAAAAGTTATCAGACTTTGAATACTAGTAATTACAGTACTGAAAGCAAATATGTACTTCATAGCTTATGCCCACTTTGTTCCTAGTATTCAAACTCTGATAACTCTACCCGTTAAGTTTACGAAAAAATTTTGCCAAAGGTTGTTTTGTGGAAAATTTAATTTCCTAAAAGAATATGCCCATTTTTTTTATTCCTTACGTAATTTTTTCTGCATGTACATACATATATAGTAATTAGGATATAAAATACAGACATACATATACATATAATAAAATTACACCTCCTAGCAGAGACTTCGCCGAGCGGTTTTGATCGGCGGCGGCTGGCTGGTAAAAAATAGTCGGCGGCGGCTCAAATTCGGCTAAAAACGGCTGAAAATGGACATGGATATTTACTAAAAGTGAAAATTTTCATTGTGTTTTTCTTTTAGTTTTTCTTTTTCATACAATTTCTTCATCAAACAAAATGCATAGAAATTAAGCATTGCTTTGCCTCTCAAAAATTGTTAAATTTTTATGAAAAATAAAGCAAATTTATACAAATTTTGTTGCTCGTGTGGTCGCAGTAGGCTTGCCAGACAGGCTTGATTAGGCTTGGTTGTCAAGCTTTTTTAAGGCTTGCCGAGATTCAAGCTAAAAAGCTATTTGTCAGGCTAAAAATTAATTTCTCTTCTGTTCGCAATTTTATGCATGAACATCAATTATATATTTTACCGTTGGAATCTAATTCATGAATCATGCTAGAATTATTCGGATATATAATAAATTATAATTTATGTATATACCCAGAGTACGAAAAAACACAGCACAGCTCCGCTCTTTTTGGCGCTTTACGCAAAGAGCGGAGCAAATTTATTATTGCGCTTGCGCCGCGCCAATATTTTCGCGCCGCGCATAAAAGAAGCTAGCGCAAAAAGGAGAATTTTCCTTTGCGCTGCGCTTTTTGATTGCGCAATGCGCAAAAAGAGCCAAAATAGCATGATATGCGCATTGCGCATTTACAGTAGTAAAAAATTAAAAAAAAGCAATGGGCGTTATTTCCATGGATGTTATTACATACGATCGTAATTAGGTCGGTAGTGCAGTTCATATATCCGGTTCCGGTTTGGACCGGAAGTTGGGGTGGTAGTAAATGTCACACTTCCGGTTTAGTGACTGGACCGGAAATAGGGTCAGTAGTGCAGTTCACACTTCCGGTTTAAGATATGGACCGGAAATTGGGTCGGTAGTGTGGTTCATATTTCCGGTTCCGGTCGGGAAGTTTAACCCGTCTAGGAGCATCCTATTTGTATGGTGTCAAGAATATAAAACTAAAGAAGAACGATATAATACTAAAAATCCAAATGTCTTAAAATTACGTCACTACGAAAGATGTATGTTTTTTGCAGCAGTAAATAAACCTGAACTAACCACTGTTGGCATAAAAAAGAGCATGCGCAATGCACCGCTCAATATGCGCGATGCGCATTGTGCGCATTTTCAATACGCTTTTAAGAAATGCGTAATGAGCAAAATAGTGCGCAAATCCGAACTCTGTCTATACCTGATTTATTTTTATCGTGATAAATGGCAAATTCTATATAGGAAAAACAGATAAGATAAAGCAGGTTATTTTTCAATATAAAGTTTGACATTTGTCATGATGAAAATTTATCAGGTATAGACATAGGGTGAAGCAAGGCGAATTGATAACAGGTGGCCTTATTAGTGAAAATGAACTTTACCAAAATGTCAAAATCTATGTAAAAAAAACTAAATAACTTTTTATGTAAGTATTTCACATGACAGATTGCTCAAGTCCAGTTGTTGTTGTACTAATAAGGCCACTTGGTATTAATACGCTTTGGGGTAAAGGTTACAATGAAAGCCTTTATCTAATAAATTTTTAAATGTAATTTTCACTTTTGCGAAAAAATGTCGTACCTTTATTAAAAATAAAACACTTGTTGATGGGAACTATTAATGGAAATTCGTCGAGTCTATAGAAAATAATAAATTATATACAGATGAAGAACTTCTTCCCAAAGATATTTCTAGTGACTAAATATGGTATAATTTAGGAACTGGACGACGAGGACATCTTCATAAATTAACTTCGTTTGTATTTTCGATTCCTATTAATAATGCGTTTGTAAAGAAAGAAAAATAATGGAATTTCTTGAATTAATGATAAGAATTAATTTTAATGAAAATTTAATTTTTTCAAAATTTTTTTGCAAACAAATTAAAATAAAAAGTAGCAAATATATGTGGGAAAAAATAAAAATTCTTATGAAATAATAAACAGGACCCATTTGGAAGTAAGTAATATAAACATTTTCCAACTCGAATCATAAATGGAAGAGCCCTGAAGGAACACATAAGAAATACAAACGAATTGATAACCTTCTCCTTTTTGAAGTCGGATAATGAATATTTTTTCTTTTGAATAAGTTTAAGTAACTGTCAAGATTTTTTTGGTAAATCAAGCGTTTCCACAATTTGGATCTGGCAAGCCTAGGTCGCAGAGTAATGCATACAAAAAGATTTTTCTTTATCTTACTCTACGTCTCCACCTAACCATAGACTTCTAATTAGACCCGTCAATATACAACAACATTACGAAGATTCTATGAGAGGGAACGCAAATCTTATTTTATAATGTGGTTTCTAATTTGACTATATCCTTCATATTATCTTAGTAAGAGCACTTTGCATGTAAAACAGCACAACACATGATAATAGCCTTTTTTTAGCTGTCAAAAGTGAGTATTCTGTTCTATATTATGTGCACCTAACTTGATATGCTGTTGTAACTTGAAGTTATGACTGCGTTGTTAAAACAATTGCACTAACAACTATGTTGTAACCATGATCCAATAATACAGGTCTGTGCAAGAGATCAGCTGATGATCAGCTGTTACTTTGTTTTCATGTCGAGGTTGTCAAACTTCATATAAAAATATATAAAAAATATTTTTTATATATAGTTATTTTGACAATTTCAGGAGGAAGGCGTTTTTTTGCACTGCTGCACAGACTTGTATTATGGGATGATGGTTATAACCTAAAAAAAACATTAACTTGAGCGATCTACACTTAACATTAACTTGAAGTTAATGTTAAGTTAGGTGTAGACTGCAAATTACTAAAATAATGCTTGAACAAAAATTATGAAAAAAAAACATAAAAAAGTAGAAGCGGAAATTATAAAAAGCAATCGGCGGATCATTTTAAGCCGTTTTTGAGCCGAAAACGGTGGCGGCTTCCATTAAGCCGATTTTAGCCATAAGAAAAATCGACGGCGGCGGCTGTGGAAATTAGTCGGCGGCTCGGCTTAGCCGCGGCTGAGCCGTCCCGGCGCAAGTCTCTGCCTCCTAGTCGGAGCATAGGGCGGAAACGAACATAGTCCATTGCATTTTGTTCTTAATTAATTTTTCCGTTGTTAAGTTATTTTGCTTTTATAAAATATGCTAATTTCAAATTTATTTTAGCAACAATAACAATCACTCTTTTAATTTTTTTAAATGTACTTCACTTTATTGAAAAATTTTTATTTTTAGACACTACGAACCAGAGAAGCAAGCCGACTAAAAAATTTCGGCGGCGGCGGCTGAACGGCTTGACGCCGAATTTGTGAGTGTGGAAAACCAAGTCATTTATGCAATTGTAATAGTAATTTTTACTTTGTTATTTTGTTATTTATTGAAATTCCGCAAACAAAACATATATGCAAGCCTTGAAGTCTTTACATTGCATCTTTTTGCCCCTTTATTTGTCTTATAAGCGCGTATTTAACGTTTAAAGCATAGTAAACAGTTAAGCCTAGTACGCAGTTCTGCCTGGATTTTAGGCTGCCATAAGAAGTACATACATATGTGTAAAAAACAAACTGAAATTCAGGTTTGAAAACTTTTTAGGCTACTTTCTCTTTGGTAACACGCAGCTGAAAAGAAAAACTAACACAATTTTTGTTTAAAGCCTGGTGTTGGCTTGGCAACGTGAAAATTATTAAAAAATATTTTTTAAGAGCTTCGTCTTCGTTTTAATCAAAATTTCAGTTTATTTTATTAATTTGTTAACAAAACCTATTCAGAGCTTGTATTTGATTATACGAGCGAGAGCTTTAAATTTAATATTTTGACCGCGACGTTGACCGTTCAAATTTCAACTCCACTCTTCTGCATTTTTATTGCTTAATATAAGTAAATTTAAAAGAAACGACGATGTACATATGCTTACATATATATATAATACATGTATGTACTTACATAGTTAGAATATGATTTAAAGCAGAAGTACAAAATATTTAACTGCGGCCTGTAGTTCCATTCGAGTAATTGACAGTGGTTTAAGGGGTGCTACTTTGCACTTAGCGGCTACGAGAGTGACGGTGACCTCGTCATTTCGTTGTACTACCAAGTAGCTGACGGCAGAATAAGCGTATTCGCCTGTGTCGACAAAGGTATGCAGTTGAACATTTTCAGCTTCACATAGTAGGTGAGAATAACACCTTGGGATTTTTACTTCATATATACGTGGGATTGACGTTTTCCATTGTAACCACTTGGTGTTGAGGTATTCGTTTAACGGATCGTTCCACCCAAGGCTAGCTCGCCAGATATCCTGAATCAAAATTTTGAGACCTATGGTGTGGCACGACAAAAATCCTAGTGGGTCAAATATTGACATAAGCACCTGAAGGCATTCTCTTTTGGTCGGCACAAGATCTTCGTCAACCACATTTCGGCGTAAGCGTGCAAATCTACAATTATATTTGAAAACATCATTAACTGGGTCCCAATACATACCCAAAATCTTTTCAGTGGTGCCCCATTGCTTGGCATCTTGACACGTTTTCGAAAACTCAGATAACAGCCTTAAAACTTCGCTGGAATTAGATGCCCAGTTCCTTATGTGAAAGCCTGCGGCGGCATGGATGTTCGCAACCTGCCTAGCTAACGTTGCTGCACCTTCTTCAGTATCTTCGCTATCGATAAGGTCGTCGACATAGTGATCGTTCTGGATGCAGTCGACAGCACGTGGAAATTGTGTTTGGAATTCTTTAGCGTTTGCGTCGCGCACGTAATGTGCTATGCATGGAGCACAGCTTACTCCAAAAGTTAAAGCTCTCATTACATATGTGCTTGGCTGATGTAAGTTATCGTTTTCGTCCCACCATAAGAATCTTTGAGCTTGCATATCGCTTTCTCGTACGTTGATTCTATGGAACATTTCCGCGGTATCATTGGAAATCGCAAATTTTCCAATGCGAAACGCTAAAAGAATTTCAACTAGAGGCTTGAGCAGATCTGGACCAGTATGCATAAAATCATTTAACGACATTCCTTTTGATTTTGCAGCGACATCCCACACCAGTCGCACCTTGTTAGGCTTGTTTGGGTTGAAGGTTAAAAATGTAGGTAGATACCACACTTTCTCAACTCAACTTTTGGCGTAACCTTTTTCAGTCAGACTATCAATTTGATTTTGCATGATTTGTCTTAGCGATTCGTCTTTGCATAGTTTTCTGTGAAGACACATTAGTCTACGATAAGCGTTGTCATAACTCTCTGGTAATTGTAGATCACAACTTTTCCATAGTAGGCCCACTTCATAACGGCCGTTTATTTTGTTGCATGTAGCTTTAAGCATTTCCATCGCACTACTGTCTGCTGCCGAAAGCAAAGCGGAAGCATTTGGCGATTCTAAGTTGAAATAATTTTTAACGTATTGGTGAAGTTCATCGTAGTTTTTCTGACATACACATGTATGTATGCTAAATGTGTTCTCGGTTGAGCAGCTCTGGTTGCCACCCTGCAGGGTCCATCCAAAACGTGTTTTTGTTGCTATTGGATGCTGCCAACCGCCTTCGCGATGTTTTGTAGGTACTGCTAGTTTCCAATTGTTGGCGCTGATTAAAATCGTAGGTTTAGCGTTTTGATAGGATTGTATTGGCAAGTTCTTCAGATGAGGATGTTTTTTGACAATTTCGAACATATCTAAAGTTTGAGACGGCAGGTCCAAATTTTTTACCATACGAACGTCTGAAAGAACGAACGTTGTGTCATTGAGGACGCTAGATATTTTAAATGAAGTTCTGAACGACTCGCTTTCATCGCGAGTTCTTCCGCCTGTCCATTGTAGGCACAGAGGGGCGGGTAGGCCGTTCAAATTCAAACTGTCGTATAAGCTTTGCTCTACTAGAGTAACAGAGGATCCCTTGTCTAGAAAGGCAAAGGTATTAATAACACTGTTTTTGGTGTGCAAGCGGATCGGCAAAATTCTGAACAATGGCCCTTCGTCATTACTGCTATTATGTGTATTCAATTGTCCACTCCGCTGCATGTTTTGTATTTCATTTCTACTTACAGTTTGATTGTCCTCAGTGGTGACCTTATGGAGCGTGGGATGGTGTTTGTACCTACAGCCCGACATGCCGCATTCTTTATTTAAATGACATTTTCGCTTGTGTTGATTTAGACATTGACGGCACAAATTGTGTTTTTTTTACAATTTCCCATTTTTCACTTAGTTGTAGTTTCTCGAAGTTGTTCAAATTTCAACTCCACTCTTCTGCATTTTTATTGCTTAATATAAGTAAATTTAAAAGAAACGACGATGTACATATGCTTACATATATATATAATACATGTATGTACTTACATAGTTAGAATGTGATTTAAAGCAGAAGTACAAAATATTTAACTGCTTGACTATTTATAAGGGACCGTTATTCAAGGGGAATTTTAGCTAAATAATTTGAAGGTATGTAATGGGTGATTTTATAAGAACTATCGGAAAGTAAACAAAAAAAAAACACATAAAATTCAGAAAAATGCATGAAATATATATTTGGATCGATAGTTGGGTCGATATAATTTAATGTTTGAAGATTGTTTCATGCAAATGTTGGCCGCGGCTGCGCCTCAAATGGTCCATCCGCTTAGTCCAATTTTGGCATACTCTTTCCAACATTTCGGCCGGTATCTCACGAATAATGTTGGCAATGTTTGCTTCCAGTGCGTCAATCGAAGCGGGCTTGTCGCTATAGACATTAGCCTTAACATAGCCCCACAAAAAATAGTCTAGAGGCGTTAAATCGCACGATCTGGGCGGCCAATTGACTGGTCCCAAGCGTGAAATAAACTGTTCACCGAACTCGCCTCTCAATTTGTCCATTGTTTCGCGTGCTGTGTGGCATGTGGCACCGTCTTGTTGAAACCACATGTCATGCAAGTCAAGCTCTTCCATTTTGGGCAGAAAAAAGTTTGTTATCATCGCACGGTAGCGCTCACCATTCACAGTAACGTTGTGATTCGCATCATCTTTGGAGAAATACGGCCCAATGATGCCGCCAGCCCATAATCCGCACCAAACGGTTGTTTTTTGTGGATGCATTGGTAGCTCTTGCAATGCTTCTGGCTGCTCTTCACTCCAAATACGGCAGTTTTGCTTGTTCACGTATCCATTCAACCAGAAATGAGCGTCGTCGCTGAACACAATTCTTCGATAAAAAACTTTCTTAACAGAGCACGCATTTTGGTAATAAAATTCAATAATTTGCAAGCGTTGTTCGTTTGTAAGACGATTCATGATTAAATTATAGACCAAACTGAAGATGTTTGACAGTGACACAAGATACAAAACGTGCGTGAGCTGTCAAAACTAGTGTTGCCAAAAAGATAATAGCAAAAAAATCACTCGTTATAAGAAAAATGCAATGATTTAAAAGAATTAAAGATAAACAGGGTGCGACATTCAATTTTATTTGTTTAACCCTTGTGTTGACGGCGGTAGCACGTGGTATGCAGTTCTTCCTGAGAAAAAGTCTAAAAAATCAAAATTTTCAAATTGACCTAAAAAAATTTTTTTTTAATTATCTTCATTATTTTTAATTTAGTAAGAAACTTTGTTTGTGAATGTGTTATCACTCTTTAATCACATATCGCAAATCCAATCTATCGACAATGTGCTTAGCGCCAATTATTTTTTTAATTGGACATATACCCTACATTCGGCTATGGTCTAAAATCGTTAAAAATATTTTTAATAATAATTAAAATATTTTTTGTGTTGAAGGGCTTACAAAAAATTATGCGAACTACAACGTTTTATAATGTAGATAGGACTAAGAATTTTGACAAAAATTCATAAATGTGGATATATGCGCCGATTTTCTGGAAATATTACAAATTTAGGAAAAATAAAGTTTTGTACCATAAAAAATATATAATAATTTAATTTTATTTTCTCAAATTGGCATTTTTGACTTCTATATGAATCTCTTTACCACGCCTGAGAAAATTATTTGAATTTCTTTCACTGATCTCCAGATATTCAAAAAACAACAAAACTACATTTCTAATATTATACAATACGTTTATGTATGCTTTTCACAATAAAAAAGCATTCATCGTAATTATACAGGCTGTTTTTCATGTAAGAGTACTTACTACTAATAACAGTGAGCGCTCACGCTAATGTATTTCATCATCACTCGCGAACGGTTTTGAATATATAAACTAAATTCGCGGAATAAAATTACCTTTAGGTCACTTAGGGCCTATTCACATATTACGTAAGGTTTTACAACGTAACGCTTTTTACAAAATTTTCAAGTATAAAGTATCTAATCCGTAACAAATCTCTAAACCCCACCCCCCCGTCCTGGAGCGTTACGTAATATGTGATTGGCCCCTTATGTATATATAAATTTTTTATATTTCGAACTATTTCAGAGCTATTCAAAAATTAGCGACGAAAAATTAGTTTTTTAATGAAAATTTAAACCTTTTTCGTGCTCAAAAACTCATAAAAAATTAAGAGGGCAAAAAATTTAGAAAGCTACGTATATTAGGATTAAAATCGACAAAATCGCTAAAATCGAAGGTGGATTTTATTTACAATTAAGTGAGGGATTTAATTAGCAAAAACTGCGATTTTCATACAACCACATACTCACAGCCAAATTAAAATTATTCTTTTGTATGGAAGTTGTGATTTTTTCAATTGAGTTCCTTCACTTAATTGCAAATAAAATCGACATTTCTGAATCGATTTTATTGATTTTGGGTTTATTTCGTTCCTAATATAAATGGATTTCTAGTAAATGATACCAATTTAAAATTTTTACTCTTTTAAATTTTTTTATGAGATTTTAAAACCGACAAAAAATATGTTCTGTTGTTTTTTTATTCAAACGAACCTTTCGCGAGTTATGATGAAATATATTATAGTAGTTACAGCATAATAATATAATAGTAATAGCAAAACATGTGTAATTGTTTTTATTAAGTACATGGGGTACATTCGTAAATTCAGTAATAGCGCAATAATCTATGTCCTGCGTTCGAAAACCATCATTTGGCAATATTTTTTTTCGGAAAACGTTTCTTTACACAAGCAATTAGTGCTGCCGCAGATTGCGGCAGCATTTTTATTAGTGTTGCAAAAGTTTGCATACCGGCTACACACATTTGCTGCATTTACGAATTCACCCATAGTTACAAAAGCTAAAATAATTGAACTAAAAGCGAAAAAAAATCGGCTGAGCCGAGTGTTTCGGCGGCGGCTTGGCTTGTTTAAAAAAATTGGCTGATCGGCTAGCCGCCAGTCGCGCCGTTACGGCTTGCTACTCTGCTACTAACCCACTCTTATTTTTAATTTTATAGCAAAATCTTTTCAAAGCTATTTTGTAAACAAATGTTAAAGTCGCGCTATACATTAGTTGGTATAGTCGACGGTGGTATTTTCGCCGCCGTCGCTGAAAAGGTTCACTTTTAGTCAGGCTTGGGGGGTAATGATTACATTTTGTAATTAATTACATGTTCAAATACACACTACATGTAATTTGTAATTGGTACACTACAATTACAATTATTGTCTGAAGAGCAATTACAAGTAATTGTAATTGAGGCATGAACAATTACATGTAATGGGTAGTTGATATATAGCAATTACAAATTATTTTAATTGTAATTGAAGATTATCAACTACAATTACATGTATTTGTGCAAAAGTAATAGTAATTGCTCATAAAGGGGTAATAATTACTTTAACAATAAAAATTACTATAAATGTATTTTATTACAAATAAAATCTTAAATTTATTTATTTTTAATATCTCTAAAATTAACTGGGAATATGTACAGCTCTAAAAGAGGATAAAAAGTAGAAAATTACTTACATCGCAAAAATGAAAATTTTTTGCAAAAAATTTTAAACAGCCCCCTAAATTCATTAAACATCGTTCAATACACATTTGTCGCGAAAATTCGCGAAAAATTTTAAAATGCCAAATGGCCCTAAAATTGCCCGTTCAGCCTGCAGCCAAATTAAGTTTTTCTTGCTTTCGGCTGAAATCAACTTGAAATTAAGTAATTTCCCATACATTTTGTCATATCCCAAATAAAGTTATTTTCCTTAATTTCGGCGAAATTAACTTGAAATTACAATGAACATACCTGTTTTAGTTCTAAAGTTCCTTTTTTTGGTGCAACATATATACAACTGTGGGGGTAAAAAAATATGTTGATATTTGTTTTAATTAAAATACAAAAATTATAAAAATGAAACGTATAAAATATTTTAAGCGAAGGCAAAGAATGTGTTGTGACCATAAAAGTGGAAATTCATAGACACTGTGTGAAATGGAAGATTTTTCAAGTGCCAAATGACAGCCGAAATCAAGTCAAACGCAGTATGAACACTTTTAATTTGGTAAGTAATATCGGCATGAAACTAAGTAATTTATGTGCAGCCTGAATGGGCTATAAAAATAGCTAATATTATACGGAATGCAAAAAACTCGGCAAAAATCACGCAAATGACAAAAATTCGCAAGAACTTGCTAACATCGAAGAAACAATAAAGTTTTATATGAACTAAAAATCGGTAAAACTGTAAAAAATCCAAGAACTGGTAAGAAATCACTATTATCGCGAAAATTGCGAAAATTCGCGAAAAATTAAAAAATTGCAAAAAAGCTCTAAATTGATTTAAAATAGCTAAAATTGAATGGAATGCAAAAAACGATGAAAAACTCGCGAATATTACGATAATTTTCAAAAACTTGTTAACATTAAAAACATAGAGAAGTCTTATAGTGATTAAAAATCGATAAAACTGTAATAAAGCCAAGAACCGGCTAAAAAATCACTTATCGCGAAAATAGCGGAAATGTGCGAAAAATTGCAAAACTGCAAAAAAGCCTTAAAATAGCTAAAATTGTAAGGAATGCAAAAACCGCAGAAAAATCGTGAAAATGACGCAAATTCGCAATATTCGCGATAAAAGTATTTTTTTCAGTATTTGGTTTTTTTGAACAGTTTTACCAATTTTTTAATCAATATCAGACATTGATATCTTTTTAATCTTACCAAGTTTTGCGAATTTTCTTCATTTCCGCAATTTGTTCCGAGCTTTTTGCATTCCTTACAATTGTAGCTATTTTTAAGCAATTTTAAGGCTTGTTTGCAATTTTTCTGTTTTTCGCGAAAAAAGGATTTTTTTAACCAGTTCTTGTATTTATAACAGTTTTACCGGTTTTTAATCACTCTCAGACTTTTCTATGTTTTTAATGTTAAGTTTTTGCGAATTTTCATCATTTTCGCAATTTTTTCTGAGATTTTGGCATTCCTCACAATTTTAGCGATGTTTAATAAATTTTACGGCTTGCAATTCGGCAATTTTTCGCGTATTTTGAGAGTAAAAGTGATGTTTTGCCATTTTTTGCTGCTTGTGAGCATAAAAAATTTAAGGGATTGTTTCTTATTCTCACAATCTGTAGAAAATTTTCGTCATTTTGGCGATAAAAAAGTCTTCCAAAAATTTGAAAATATAATTGAATATATTTTAATTAAATTAAATTTTCCTTGTAATTCTAATTGCAATCATGCCAATACAAATTACATGTAATTTCAATTGGTATGATTGCATTAACAATTACAAGTAATTTGTAATAGGCTTCCTACAATTACAATTATTTATAGTTGTAATTGGTGCTACAGCAATTACAATCAGAAGTAATTGTATTTGGTAGTAGTCCAATTACAATTACAAGTTTGCTATTTTTCTGTTTTCCGCGAAATTTCGCTATTTTCGCGAAAAAAAAGTATTTTTTAAACAGTTCTTGTATTTATAACAGTTTTACCGATTTTTAATCACTCTCAGACTTTTCTATGTTTTTAATGTTAAGTTTTTGCGAATTTTCATTATTTTCGCGATTTTTTCTGAGATTTTTGCATTCCTTACAATTTTGGCGATGTTTAATAAATTTTACGACTTGCAATTCGGCAATTTTTCGCGTATTTTGTAATTGAAGTGAAAATGTAATCATTACTCCCCAAGCCTGCTCTTAGTACATTTTAGTCGCCGTCAAAAATATTTCTGATTAGCGTTCTCAACGTCTGCAATTTCACATCGACTTCGAGTTGTATATTACGACAATTCTAACGTAACAACGTAAACTCTTTTAATATTTTTCGACATGAGTTACAAACACACTTTTTTCCCACTTTTCGAGAAACGACGGAGTCATTTGTTTCACATCTTTTCCACGCGAGAAGTTCTCACCAAAGTTACAGACAGGCAATGGGCCAAGGTAGATAAAACCAAGGTGTATCTAACAGGTGGGATCACTAGGTCAGCTGACTCGCCTGATTAAACGTCAAACATAGTAGTGTTGATGAAATGCACATGATATCACCACTACCTTCAAACTATCAAACACCATATACAGACTTCCTTCTGTGTGGTGTTTGACATTTATTTCAAGAGAAATCTGCGCTGGTAATACTACCCGTTTTTGACATGTGTTAAGGTAGTTTTCAACAAATGTTCTATTGTTTTAGTACTGCCCGTACCTGTTCAATATGCCTTGGATTAACCAGGTACCAACATAAGATCTGCTGACTTAGTAATTTTAGCATGTGTGCGTCACACAGACAATAGATTTTGACATATTTCTGGTGTGTTTCTATCAACAAAGTACATGGGCTAGTAAATTTGAGAGCTTATGAAATTGTGCGACTCACAGATAATGGAGTTGACATATTTCTGTTGTATTTGTTTTAGTTATGGTGGTACCTGTAATGAATATGCCTTGGGCACAGCTTACCTTTTCTGACAAAATACAGGATTTTAAGCAAGGCATATTCATTACAGGTACCACCACAACTAAAACAAATACAGCACCAAAAACACATGTATTTTGTTGGTAGAAATACCCCCGAAATATGTCAAATCCATTATCTGTGAGTCTCACACATTCATAAGCTCTCTCAAATTTACTAACACATGTTCGTTGTTGATAGAAAACTCCCGGACATGTGTCAATAACTACTGTCTGAGTGACGCACACATTCTCAAATTTACTAAAACAGCTGTTCTTGTAGTGATACCTGTTCAATCTACCTTGATTTTAAGCAACAAATAAAGCTTGACAGATTTGTTTGCAATACTGCATAGAGTTCAGCTTTCATATATATTATAAATACCCAATTAAGTGATACCAGATCACGCTTTGCTTTATGCTGACACTATTTTACCGATATTTCAGTTAGGTTCAAATATCAATATAAAAGAATTATAATAAAAAGAAAGAATAAATACATGAATAAAAACAACAAGGTCACACTCTGCAAATATTGAACCAGCAGCTAAACGTAGAATAGATGCTCTGTCTCCAGAGGGCAAGGGAGTGATGCAGTCGGACAAATGGCAGTTGGAGATTTAATTTTTCAAATGTCGAAATTGATGGACGAAAATCTTGAAAAATTGCCAACAAAAAAGGACATGGAGGAGATAAAGACTAACGTCAATCTACTAGCTGATAAAGTAAATGAAATAAAAGCTGAAAATAAGTCTTTGAAAGAAGTAGAACGATTAAAAAAATAATTACAAACGGAACATAGGCAACTGCTGCATCTGCAAGAGCATTCAAAAAGGAAGAATTTATTATTCAAAAATATAAATTACAAAATGCCATTAGAGCAAGCTGTCGCAGACTGCTGCTGGGAACATCTTAAGATCACAAATGAAACAAGTATAGGTCAACTCGGAAAATAAATGAGCAAAGTGGCAAAGCTAGCATTATAGCAGAATTTCAAACGGAAACAATGGTAAGGGATGTATTCAAACATGCGAAAAACTTATACGGTACAAAATTTTTTCTGGGGCGAGACTTAATAATAGAAAAGCAGCAGGCTAAGAAAGCAATGTTAGAAATAAAAAAGCAAATTAAAAACATAAGCAGCAAATTTCGTATTACAGTCCTTAATGATAGACTGCGTATTAAAGATAAACGCTTTTATTGGAACAGACAGAATGAACTGATGAAAGGAAATCAGGTCGAAAAAGAAGTACTTCAAGGTTTATATGGAAAGGCTATTAACTCTATTAACTTAAGTTACTGTAATATAATTCCTAACCCTAATTAAAAAAACTAACAAATATTATATGCAGTGTTCGAAAATAAACCGAACGTTATTTTGTGTACTGTATACACAAGCAGAAACGATATCTATTTTTTTAATGTTTGTGTATATTTACACAACCCGAACATAACAATTAACGATTTTTAATGCAAGTAACAAACATTATGTAACGGTTTGTTTTTATAAGAAAACAGTACAATTTTAGTGGTTGCGTACTACATACAAGTAGATAAGAACAATTTGTCTGACCGCAATTAAAATTTGGGTAATTAAAATTTGAAATTTTAATTGTTAAATAAGCAAAAGTGTAATTTGATATCCGTGGGGAAAAAATGAAAGTACCCTGTAGGTAAAATATTGTTAAGAAAATTGTGATGAATTATTATTGAGTTAAAGTGTTAGTGTGAAATTATATTATAAATAATGTTTTGTGTTTTATGAATTTCGGATATGGGTGTATCTGTGGGTGAGTGAGGTTCGATACCTACCATAGACCCTGGATGTTTTCCGTTGCGGAACAATTGATTGAGTATAGACTAGATGGTTCTTATGGGGTGATATTGAGACATTGGGTAGTGAGTTTGGAGCTTGAAAGTATTGGCTTACTATAGACAATGTGGTTCTTATGGGGTGATATTGAGACATTGGGTAGTGAGTTTGGAGCTTGAAAGTATTGGCTTACTATAGACAATGTGGTTCTTATGGGGTGATATTGAGACATTGGGTAGTGAGTTTGGAGCTTGAAAGTATTGGCTTACTATAGACAATGTGGTTCTTATGGGGTCATATTGAGAGATTGGGTAGTGTTTTCGATTATATGTGGAAATAAAGAGTGTAGACAAGTTTGGTGACGTTGTCACCAAACTTGGAGATAAAAAAGTCGACTTGGGTTCCTACGGGGTTTATTGTGTCCCTATTATTATTTTTTTGTTCTTGATAATTTTTTGTGGTGCTTGTGTTTACATTTACTTTGTGCATGGCTGTGGGTGCGTGGATGTGTGGGGGATGGGGGTGTGTGTGTGTGTTTCTTTTTTCTTATCTTTAGATTTGTGAAGAATGTGCGTATGTCGTTTACAATGACCGTCTTGTTTATTTCTTGGGATAATAATTTGAATATTTGTTCTACAGAATCATGTTTATTGCTTTGTTTATTCAGCTGCACATTTTTTGAGAATGAGTCCTCATTTGAAATGTCCCTCTGATTATTTGTTTTGCAGAATCATGTTTATGACTTTGTTTATTCAGCTGCACATTTTTTGAGAATGAGTCATCATTTGAAATGTCCGTCTGATTATTTTTTTTGCAGAATCATGTTTATGACTGTTTATTCAGCTGCAAATTTTTTGAGAATGAGTCATCATTTGAAATGTCCGTCTGATTATTTGTTTTGCAGAATCATATTTATGGCTTTGTTTATTCAGCTGGATATGTTTTGAGAATGAGTCATCATTTGATAACAAAATTTTATTAGTCATTATTTAGTTGTGTTGTATTTGAAATAAAAAAAAAGTTGTTTTAATTTTTTTTCTATGCATTTAATTTTTATTACATATATTTAAGTGATTAAAAAGTTTTAAAATTGTTAATTTTAAGACAATAATAATAATAATAATTTGTATACATAAATTATTTTAAACAAGATATTTCTTTTGTTAGTAAAAGAACATTTCTTAATGCGCAAACACCATATGTATGATAATTACAATATAAATAATCGGGATATTTAATTTCCATTTGATTAAAGTTGATGCATCCAAAGTCCTCGATGTTAAAAACTCTTTTTTTATGTATTTTTTCTAGCCATTGTCTCTTTTCTTCTCCTTTAACATATATTTTAGAATAGCGTACATTAGCTTTTAAAAACTTGCAGACGCTTTGAAATGTGACTGATCCATTGTTCCACTTTAGGTGATGATAGTTCTTTGTTAACCAGTTTACTTCTTTTCGCTTCTTTGGCGATAGACATTTAAAATCAAAGGGGGGTTCTATAATGAAATTTATGGCTTCATTGTTGTTGTTCTTGTTGAAAACGATCGCTACTTCTTTTGCGATGAAATCATTTGAATCGCTTTTGAATCCTTGCATATCTATACAAACTATATTATTATCCATATTGTTTAATTTATAAGACTTTTCGGACTTGTCCTTTTATGGGTACATATTCAATTATGAGATCATGAATAAGAATGCAGTAAGCTGATGTCTTTGAGGCAATATTTGTAGCTGTTTCAAATTCAATTTTTATATCAATTGGTCCATTATTGAGCGATTGATTTTGATGGCTGACATCTTATACAATAATCGGTGCATTATTTTTAAATTCTTGAGCAGTTAGAAGCGGTTGAGATTCTCTCATGTAATAGCTCTGTTGAAATCTTAGATACATATCATATAAATTTGATATTTAGGTCATCATATGGATATGATACTGAATTTAAATGTACTTTTAAATTTGTCAGGTCACAATGAACAAACTTATTTTCTTTTTGAAAAGCAATCAATACAAAACGGGGTCGTTCTCTTCTTGCAGCTAATTTAACATTCCAGGTATGACTTGTTCCTGTATTAAGTTGTGGATTAACATGACAATCCCAACTACGGAATGCCATCGGTATAGAAGCACCATTGTTAATAATTTTTATCATATTCAACTTCCTAAAATCAAATAATTGTACATGTGGAATTCTCCATGAGATGAGTGAAATTGAAAGTTTTGCTTTATCCGTGGAAACGCTCGAGTGTACAAGATCTTCATCGTTCTTTTTACGCAAGAGTATCAATTCATGTTTTCCATTTAGTATGACTTTGTTGTAGTCTTCAGCGAAACCCAAAAGCATTTTTAAGGGTACATAAAAGTTAAAATATCCATTAACAAGTTTTAAATCATCAATTTTATTCCAGCCAGCATTCTGCATTACAGTGCTTTCCGTTGGTGATAAAGAAACCAAATTTTTTATGGTACTTGTACCTCCTCAATATCTTGTATGATCAATTTCAATATCATTAAGTTCATAACGAGTTTCATCAAAGAGATATGCAACAAACTTGTTTTTTAATTTAAAGTTGTCTCTAGATGTGGAGGTTTTCTCATATACAACAGATCGCTCAACATATATATAACTTTCACTAGGTAACACATACAAATCTTGATTTTGAATTGAAATGCGAATTTCATCATTATTGTTGTAAGATTGTAGGTATGGCACGTATGTATGATAGTCCTTTTTGATTATATTTTCATCAGATAAGGGTTTATCTAAGACATTTATTATTGAACTCATTTTGCCTTCAATTTAAAATTCAATGACTTGAGAAAATTTTTATTTGCTGTCGTTAGAGTTTTTTGATGAATTGACCTCTTTAATTGTGGTTTAGGTCGTGATAATAGTTTAGGTTCGTATGCTGATGGTGTTGTTGTTGTTGCTATATTCTGTGATATACTCGAGTTGAATATTATCATTATTTAGTTGGTTTTAAATGAATTCGTAATTTCCTCTCCTCGGAAATTAATTAAATCACCGTGCTGATCAACTACTCGTAGAGCTAGTGAACTTATCTCTCTGGAGTTCACCGGTAAATAGATGAGATTTCGAGGTATCTCATCTATTTTATAGCCTGAAGGCACATTAATCGGAAATTCATGTAGTGTATGCGCCTTGGAATTATTCATATATGTATTAACAGCGATACTACTTTCAATTCGCAACAGATTCACCTTGAAAATATTAACTGGAAGATCAGAATAATGATCTACGTTTGGAGTTAGGATTCTACTATTGAATCCCCAAGAGTTTTCCAATTTTATTTTCTTTATTAAAATATATTGCATCCTTAGAGCTGTTGACTTTAACTTGCATTGTATTGTTATTGGCTTCTATAAAAATTCTATTTTCTGAATTGTAGCGTTTATATTGTTCCTCTATATAATCAACAATATCATTCAATTCATAAGATCCAATAGGTATTTCAATCACATTTTCACCTATATGAAACAAATTGTTGTAGACATCAACATTTGGGATGCTATTATATGAATGAAAATCAGTTAGAGCACAGTCATATGCCCCATTTAAATCAATAGGTGGGAAGTAATTAGCAGATAACTCTGATGAGTTGGAGCTTAGAGTAAGTGTTATTGACATTATGACTGTCTGATTACGAATAAATAAGTTCAACACAAAATTGTTTATAAAAAGGATTTACATATTTATTTCATCTTTTTTATTTTAAATTTACATTATAATCTTAAGTACTAAGTATGTATGTATAATAATTGCTGATAATGTTTCAACTATAATATTTCATCTTTACTTATCCAAGAATTGTGATCGTTACTAAATCCTAACCATTTAGCAAATGCTTTGGCTCCTCTGGTTTTAATAATCTTTTCAACTAGATATGTATTAGGAAATCTTGTTTTTAAAAGTTCTTCATCATAAAATCCACCTTTAATAGGCTTTCCACGATAATCTTCTAATGTGTATGTTGTGGGATATGTATTTCGAATAGATTTAATTGTGAAAATTTCTATTGTCCAGTTTGGAGTATAGCATTTTTCAAAAATATGATTATATTTACTTATGCGCACATGATCACCAACATTAAATTTCGATATTTTATACATTTTCAAATGACTGTATACTGTATTCAATAATTTTTTCTCATTTGGAGAGTTGACTTTAATTGGAGCCATTTTAATGGTACGATGAACTTTTCTGTTATATGATTCTAATAGATCTTTGTAGATATCAAGCCAATTGTATGTACCATTAAAACTAAATTCTTTCCATATCATCCCTTTTAATGTTCTATTAAATCGTTCTACTATTGATGCTTTCATTCTGCTATACGTTTAATAGTGATTAATGTTGTTTCCAAAGTGTTTATTGAAAAATTCTTTACCATCATCTGTTTGTAGGTTTTTTGGTACTCGTCTCAATTGAAAAATATATGACATGGCTTGGGTTGGTTCAAGCGCAGTTTTTGTTTTAAGTGGTACTGCCCATGCAAATTTGGAGAATGTGTCAATTACAGTTAACAAAAATCTATAATTTTTATTGTCCATAGAATAATTTCCCATTTCACCTAAATCAGCTTGCCAAAGATCATATATTCCTTTCATCACAACTCTACGACGTAAAAAAGATTTTCGAGCTTGTTTATGGAGTTCATTTACTAAAATTCTTTTTGAAGTCATTTTTTAGTATTAACAATTATTTTCGATGTGTTGTGATCTATTTGATACACTTTTAGCTATTGACACAAACATGTAATTTTCAAATCTATAAATCTCCTCATTAACTTTTCTTTTGTATACTTTCAACAAATTTTTGTAGATATCCGTCTTCAAAAATTTTTTGATTTTGGAAATAGTTTCTTGCATTTTCTTATTCTCTTCCAACTGTAATATTATTGCATGTTGTAGCATTTCGATTTGAGTTCTTAGAGTATCATGAATATTGTTGTTATCTTCCTTAAAGTATTTTAATAGCTTGTGTTCTATTTCTTCGATTTGAGTTTGCAGAAACAATTTATTGATAACATCGTTTTCTTCCACAGCTTTTGCCACATTTTTGATTCTTTTGTTTTGGATATCGACGTTGTTGTTCGCATCCATAAAGAGCCCCAACATTTTAGGGGCATTTTTCAATGAAATTATATTGCTTGTATCGTTTAGATAATGTCCAAACTTATCAACAGACATACTTTATATAGATTATTCTATTATATTAGCTTCGCGAAGTTCTTCAATAATTGATACAATTTCGTTATTATGATTAGTATGACCTGCAGCTTGTGATGATACCAGTAGTCGAAGTCGATCTACCATCTCATTTGGATCATCCCAGTATATATAGTTTGGCTTATGAGGGTTAAACTGCATCAATCCATCAGCTTTATAATTAGATATTATCTTATTTTTTTATAAAGTCTGTTGGTTTTTCTCTTTAAACATCTTTTTAATAATATGTTTATATTTATAGGATTTCGTTCCCTTGATTTGCCCATCTGGTTTATAGTCTCTTCTGTACGCATTTGTATTAATTAAAATTTTTTTTTAGAGTTCTAGTTCATATTTATCATAGTGTTTTGGTATTTTATGAAACATTAGAGAAAATAGTCCTGGTGTTAGAGTCCATATTTGACTACCAACATGTATTTTGTTTTCATTTAATTTGAGCTTACTATCACCAAATTTCCATTCATTATTGAAATCTTTATGTGGACCATAGTTAGTATCTAATTTATTTCTTCCTTCCAAAACAGATAAGTCAGTGTAACTCTCTTCAGCATTTGAATTTTGAGAGTAAAAATCGTCATCATCATCATAATCATTATCAATAGTACTTTCACCATTAGGATCAGCAAGTGAATTGCTGGTATCAAATATTGATTCTTCTACAAGTTTCTTTGGTGTACTTGTCTCCAACTTAATTGATGGTTTCTTAAGATGATTAGAACTGTTATTATATTCAATTTCTGTTTTCATCTCATTCTTTCCTTTTTTGATAATTCCATTGATATTATTAGAATTATTTATAAATTTGTTTAAAGGATCTGTTATAGGTTTAAATGTATCTTTTAGTTGTTCACGTGTGTCTATTTCGCCCGTTTTTATACTACGAAGCTTTTTCTTCAAGACATTTCTTGTCGCAACCAGCTCTTTTAAAATTTTTTCATCCATTTTCCAGCTATCAGATCAGCTTATTAGGTATCTGATCAGGTTATCAGATCAGCTTATTAGGTGCCTGATCAGGTTATCAGATCAGGTTATTAAGTATCAGATCAGCTTATTAGGTATCTGATCAGGTTATCAGATCAGCTTATTAGGTACCTGATCAGGTTATCAGATCAGGTTATTAAGTATCAGATCAGCTGATTAGGTAGCTGATCAGGTTATCAGATCAGGTTATTAGGTATCAGATCAGCTTATTAGGTATCAGATCAGGTTATCAGATCAGCTTATTAGGTACCTGATCAGGTTATCAGATCAGCTTATTAGGTATCAGATCAGCTTATTAGGTATCTGATCAGGTTATCAGATCAGCTTATTAGGTATCAGATCAGCTTATTAGGTATCAGATCAGATCAGCTTATTAGGTAGATAATTACATCAGGTATAGTTGATATTTCAAGAGCTATGTAGATGTATTATGGTTAAAGCCAGATTATATACTAAAGTTTTTCTTTTATGTAGAGCAATTTATATTGTTATGAAATAATCGAGTAATTTTCTGTAGCGCCCACTGTTTAATTCATTATCTTTGTTTATCATCAAAAAATCCATATTTATCCTTCCAGCGCAATCGACAAATTTCATGAAACTTTGCATAACTCATATCGCTGGCAAGATGATCCCTATAAACATGTTTCATATTTGTCTCATCTTGTTTAAACATTATAATCATATTCGCATTGTCTCTTATTAAATGCTTTGGAATTCTGGTATAAGTTTGACACAAGTAGAATGAATCAACATCCCTATGTCGTCCCATACAAAAATAAGCTCGTATATTATTCTGCTTCTCACATGCAACATCATCAAATATCATAATTGAATTAGTTTTAGCTTTGTCAGGGGGAATAACTGATTCATTTTCGGTGAATGTGTAATATCCCATTCCTTTAATAGGTGTAATTAATCTCTTCAAGTATTCATATTTCCATTGATATAGAGATTTTGAGTATAAATAGATGTTTTCAAACTTTAGTCCATTAGGACTTTCTAGTAAGCCAATCATAACATTAGTCTTTCCACAATTTGATGGTCCCACTATTAGAGCACGAATAGAATTTGGTAAGAGTGAACTATGTTTTATTTTTGAACTGATGTTCGATGAATCATCAATGTTTCGAACTAAAATATTTTTATGTTGTTTTACTAACTGCATTTTTATAACTAAATGCAATTCATATTTGTTACCTTTTATTATAGAAAAAATAAATAAATAAGATGGTTATACATTATCAAAAGTCATTTAGTCATAAAAACACCTTCGTTGGAGCAGGTTTACTAGATAAAATAATAAACTCTCTTCCTGTTGAACTTCATCTTCCTGGATATCAATACTGTGGACCTGGAACTAAACTACAAAAACGTTTAAATCGAGGTGATAAAGGAATCAATTTATTGGACTCTGCCTGCAAAAATTACGACATAGCTTATTCTAAAAATAAAGATTTAAATATTAGACATCAAGCTGATAAAATTCTTGAAAATTCATTTTGGGATCGAGTTTTATCAAAAGATAGCAGTCTTGCAGAAAAATCATTTGCATATATGGTTACTAACGCTATGAAAGCCAAAAGAAAATTTGGTATGGGTGTGGAGAAAAAGAAAAATGTGAAGAAACCTAAATTAAATGGTAAAAAATTGTTCAGTTCATCAATTAGAGCTGCAACAAAAATACTAAAGGAGAAAAACCCTTTAGACATTAACAATGCTATTAGAATAGCACGTAAAACGATCAACAAAACATTAAAAGGCAGAAAATCCCAAGTTATAATACCTCGCATAATAAATGTACCAAAAATTTCTGGTTTTTTACCACTAATACCGATTTTAACTGCTCTGGGTGCAATTGGAAGTATAACGAATTGAGCTGCTGCTATAGCTAAGGCTGTAAATGCGACAAAGAATGCTAAAAATCAGCTTGATGAAGCAATTCGACATAATAAAGCGATGTAATCTATAGCTGTTGGGAAAGGTCTTTACATAAACTATACAAAAAGGGTTATGGTTTAGTTTATAAAGAGCAGACAAAAAACGCTTAGAAATGCTACCTAATAGCCCACTATCAGAAGTCGACTTAAGAAATTTTTCAAACAAAATTCCACATTTTAGAGAAGTTTTCATGTTGGACTCACTACCAAAACGACCAAAGAAAAAAGAATGTGGCATAATCAATTTGGATATATCAACAGGACCGGGTACACATTGGGTAGCATATTATAAAAACATCAATGAAAAATAATATTTCGATAGATTTGGAAACTTACAACCTCTTTCGCAAGTACTCAAATATCTGGGAACAAATATAAAATACAACTATAATCAACATAAGAATTTTAATACATTTACCTGTGGTCATTTATGTCTTAAGTTTCTTTATGAAATAACTGAAAATATTAACTAAAAAACACAATTGTATATATATATATATATATATATATATATATATATATATATATATATATATATATATATATATATATATATATATATATATATATATATATATATATATATATATATATATATATATATATATATATATATATATATATATATATATATATCTATATATATATTTATATATATATATATATATATATATATATATATATATATATCTATATATATATTTATATATATATATATATATATATATATATATATATATATATATATATATATATATATATATATATATATATATATATATATATATATATATATATATATATATGTATATATATATATATATAAATATATATATATATATATATATATATATATATATATATATATATATATATATATATATATATATATATATATATATATATATATATATATATATATATATATATATATATATATATATATATATATACATATATATATATATATATATATATATATATATATATATATATATATATATATATATATATATATATATATATATATATATATATATATATATATATATATATATATATATATATATATATATATATATATATACATATATATTTCACAAAACTCTTTAATACATTTTTATTTATTTATTTATAATTTACAATACAGAATTAATTTTTTTTTATTCCCAAATGGGATATTGCGCATTTTGAATCAAAAATTCGTCCATCTCACTCTCAAGGATTAAGCTTTGTTCACCATCTCTGCGTACTTTAAATATTCCACTCGAGAGATCCTTAATTTCATTATCTGTCAGAGTATTATATCTTTAAGGTAGAAACATTATATTTTTTTCCATCTCAACTCTTAGTGTTGGTCCATATTTTGTTGTTACCCGTGTAATATTTTGAACAGGATATTTAGCAGCTACATCTAGATCCTTTATATGAATTAGGCTTTTGTTGTTTAGTGAATTAAATTTTGATATTAAATTTTTTGAGGAGCTCATTTTTTAAATATATCTTGTCACTTTGAATCTTTAATTAAAATTGATCTTGAAAGTAGCGATGATGAGTCCAATAAGCCTAACCGAAAATATTTATTGTGAGAAGGTTAATATGTAAATGTGGAGAAATAGTGCTAGAGAGCAAGGGATAGATATATAGGAATATTAATATGAATGTTCTTTCTTTTAATTTTTTAATAGTCTCCTTGAAAATGAGTTGGAAAGAGAAATATGTATATTCTATACCCTCTATTCTAGAAGGATTATAGGAAAATGCAGAAGGATATAAGAGGAGGAAAAAATAATATTGAATTTTATTCACTTTGTAGCTAAATATTTAGGAAAAAAATTATCAGTATCGACGAATCCTTTGAAAGCAGCAACAAAATTAATATGGAATATTAACAAAAATGAGTCCAATAAGAAGGAGTCTTAATAAATTTATATTGGATTTTGATAACTTTAGACTATACGATCATTGGGAAATGATCATATTTTTTCAAAATATGCTGGACGAGAATGATGAATTTGATATTATGGAAGATGAAGACATCACAGAAGGATATTTCAAATGCTGTCCCTGATATGATCCGAATTGTGAGGAAGTACCTGATACATGTAGATGCTCGATATATTTTCTACGGAAAGCTATATTAGAAAATTTAATGGAATCTTATTATACAATGTTTCAACCATCATAATAAAATTTAATAAATAAAATAGTATTATTAAAATAAAATATTCACTGTCTTGTATTATTTTTTCTAAAGGATAATTAGGAAAATTAAAGAAATTTTTAAGTTTAAAATTTAATGAATAACTAATGAGATTATTATTTTTGACTCTGTAAAATGTTGAAATAATTAAATTTAATACAATTTCATAATGTTGTGAAATTCAAATTCCCTTGTCAAGAAATAAACAAATCAAATCAAGATTATGCAGGATCTAAGAGTACAGTTAAACCTATAAACAGAAATATTGGCAAGTAAGCAAAAAACCCGACAAGAATTGTTTTGATCCAACAAAAATTGTTTTCTCTGCTAGCAGCAAGACGTGTATGCACAGTCAACGTCAGCGTTTTTTCAATTTGATGATGATATCAGGGCTGAACAAGAAAATAAAACAAAGATTGTATTTTTTTTTTGATATTAATAAGATTTTTTATTATTATTTAATTTTTTTCTTATTTCATTATTATTATAATTTTTTTTTAATAACAAACCAAATTTTCTTAATAACTAAACATTAATAACTAAATAATTACATATAAACAGAAACAAATTAAATTTAAGTAAAAAACTCATCATTCTTCTTGAAGCTTATCAATTTCCATTAGCAACATATCCAGTTCATATTCTGGATTTGTTTCCTCAATTCGATAATTATACCATCACGTTGTATTTTTCTTTTATCATCTTGATAACTAAGTACAACCTTATTTAGTTGGTTGGTATAAATTCGATGAACTTTTGACTTAAATGTTAACATATCATCATAAACAATAGACTTATTAAATAAACAATTTCTAAACGCCTCTAAACTATATTTATCAAGAACACATTTCTTAGCACCCTTCGATTTTTGTACATCATTTTCATATTGCACGCTAAAAGAATACATTTTTGACCGAAGTCCCACAAATTCTTTCATCACTTTACCACAATTTTCATCCTTCATCATACCCAGCACGTTTTTGTTTAAAAGATGAATACCATATACGTTATCTTTTGGGTAATCGGAAGTGTCAAATTCTTGTTCTATGTGAGATTTTATGTCGGCATAAAAGTCGTCAGTTTTTATTGTATATATGAATGAGTCGGTGTCCATGTAGTTTAAAGATAAATTTGATTTAAACTTGGGTTTCATGAATCCATAATGGAAATTATACCTTTTCATTTAGAAAGCTCCAACACACAAAATCCCAAGTATATGGGCTTGTTATAGTATGTTTTGACTCTATTCATTTGAATTGCCACCATATCCTCTGAAAAAAAGATATGCTATGAAAATTGGATTTAGATATCCAATCTTGATTACAGTTTGTTCTATTCCAGTTGTTCACAATTCTAACATCTTTTCTTTTTTCAACGTTCTCCATGGTTTTACCGTATACCGCGTTATTAAGAAATTTAAAAAAATTTTTTCAAATGCATTTTTTGCTGAAGCTCTATGTTTAGTATTCAAATCTTTATAGTCTTTTAGCCATGGAGATTGTTTAAATGCTAGAATACGATGCGTTTTCTTTAGAATCAAACCATATTCCAAACATTGCTTAAGAACTCTGTAATGTATTACATAAGAGTTTTTTGGCGAAAAATCCGCAATTAATTTCTTATGGTTTGATTCTAAAGTTTTCTTGTTTTCAACACAGAAGGGAAGGTAATTGTGAGAGTCATGCAGATGTGAAGGATATTCCAAAGTGACCTCATATACATAGCCATCTTGTGAGTTATTATCTATGCTTTTCACATCCAGATTCAGCTCATCACTTGTCAGCCATCGGAATCCTCCATAAGGAAGATACTCAGACATCGCCCAACCGTAAAGGTTATTTGCGTCTAAATATATTAGAAATTCTGAAGGCTTGTCTTCATCAAAATCATCTAAATATTTATTATTTGCTTTGGAATATCGCTTACTGCACTGTACCATTCCACCGCGTATTCCCTTTTTAAAGAAGTTATACATGTCAATGTCTGTTAACAACTCTAATTCTATTTGTGTGTGTTTTAACATGGCATTCCATGATAGTCCTGGAGCAGTATAGTACTGACACGGATCTAGATTATAAATCCCCTTACAGACTTTTCGAAAATTTTCGAATATGTCTGCTAACAAAAGCACATCTGTTTTGAGATACAATTCCATATAATCTCGCAGGGTTTTGCAATTAACGGTATGCCAAATCTGTATTGCATGCTCATAATCTTCAATTGAGCATTCCTTGTTATTTAATTTATTAAAAAAATCTTCTCTTGATGGAAGCTGATCATCATCCAATTTTTTAAATGAATCAAGATATTCATAAGGGAAAACACCCTTTCTTCGTACAAGGTCAAATTCTGTCTTTCTGTTAAAGTGTGCCCTAACCGTATGGAAATCATTGTCCGTTAGATTATTAGCTAAGGATTCTAAGCTATCAGCCATAAAACGAATAGTATCTAAAAATCGGAGTTCAAGATTGCAATTGTCAGTCATTTTTGTAAATGTAGATAGTGAAATGTACAGTTCTTTGTTCAGTGGTAGGAGTTTTATGTTGTCAGACTTTTTACGTAATTCTTTAACAAAGAGGTGCGAGTCATAAGATGAATAATTATGAAAATATATGGGTATGAACTTCGGAAATTGGTACTTTAAGTTGCAAATATTGTGAGCAGCACCTCGATATTTACCACTTATATGACAATGATCTCTTACACGATCTTTACCAAGAATTTTGTCACATATGTGACAATTTATTGAATTTTGAAACCTGTATCTTCACAATCGTCAATTAACCAGTCAACAAATTTTACAGATGCGTCCTCACCAGTATATATCTTAAATTTATCTATTATTACCTACACATTTTATATAATAACTAAAGGCACAAGGAATGTGTCTCTTTATAACTTGAGTTTTGTCACTTACAGTAGTTTGGATATCTTCTAGTATGCATTCGAAATCTGCATATATAACGAATGATACATGCATCTGCCGCTGGTGATCTTTGAATTTTAAAACACTATTTTCGGGAGAAGGTAACGCAGCAACAATTTTCCCACATTCCGTTTTGTGTTGGTCCATAGTCCATTCATTGTGTGTATATTGTAGGCAGGTATTACAGAATAAAAGTCTGTCATGGCGCTTGGTCGTCTGAGCTTTCAAAAGTTTGTAAAAGGAATAAATTTATATATGTATACCTTGATATATCTTTAATAAAAATGTAATGGTGAATGTCTCCAGCTTCCAACAGCAATAAATTCACATGCTTTGTTTTTTCCTTTTGTGTATTGTAGAATGGTCGAATGCTTTCATCCTTCTCATTATCATACCCAAACACATTCACACTTATTCCATCATTCCTATCCTCAAATACTTTGATGTTTTTTAATGCCAATGGGAACTTTAAATTTGTGAAATCAACCACAATTCCATTTTGTAGGCAAATGACATCAGCACTAATGTCTTCGATGTTATATGACCTGCAACGTTCCTTCATCTTTAATATTGTGGTATCCAATGCGGCAACTAAACTCCATTTAAAACAATAATCATCATTGTTTTCAATGTTGATACAGGCCCGCTTTTTAGACAGTTTTAATGGTGTGCTTATCCAATGAGATCCTTTTACTAGTGAACTTTTGTTTATGTTAATTTCAGCGCGAATAATTCTGATTAAAGTCCACCCAGAGTCTCTTTCCTAGAATTCTGACATTTTATTATGAATGTCCTGGAATTGTTTTTCAATTAGCTCATCTACATTACTTCCCAGGCACAATAAATCCATTTTTGCTCTGTGTGAAATTTGACACAAGTCAATTTCTTCACCAACAAGTTTTATGTACTCTCGAATAAGAGTTACACAGAATTTTAAAATATTATGTTTAATGAAACTTTTTCCAGAACAAAGTCTTCAAATAGAAGATCATCTTTTTTGTTGGGAATTCCATATGTTGCAATATTTTTTTTGAATGCACTGTTTATTTAATATTTTGGTTCTACATTCAAAGGAGTATTATCATATTTACCGCTGGGAGAATTTGAAGTATCCATGTCATCAAACGCAATATTATCTAGTTGTTGCTGTTGTTGTTGCTGTTGTTGATGATGCTGCTGTGGTTGTTGTTGATGTTGTGGCTGTGGTTGTTGTTGCTGTTGATATTGTTGCTGTGGTTGTTGTTGCTGTTGAGGATATCTGGAACTGTCCATCGTCAAGGCAAATTGATTATTCAAAACTGAAGGATAATAGTTGGGCATATTATATTGCTGCCATTGCATTGGTGATGTATATTGATAAGGAATAGGAAGATGATGTGGAATTTTTGTGGGTACTGAAAACTGATTATTCCATGACATTGGTATCGGATAGCTGGTAGACATACCGTATTGCTCATAATTCATTGGTAGGGGATATGGTTGGTACCGTAGAGAAGCTTGGTGCTGATGTTGTTGTTCTCCATTTGAGTCCTGATTGATGATCACTTGAGCTGGTTGACCATGATTTCGGACGTGATCCAAGAACGCTTTTTGGTATTTGTATACCTTATTACACAAATTACATTGATATACAGAAGAACTAATTTTTTTTATTTAATCAAATTTATTTAATTATTTTATTTTATTTATTTAGTCCTTTTTTCAAAAACACTATAAACTTCTTTATTAATCAATTTTTTGTTTTCAAACTATTTATTTAATTAGTAACAATTAACTTTATTTAATTATTTTATTTAATTTCTATTGTAAAAACACTATGAAATTGTTTATTAATAAATTTTTTGCTTACAACCGCACTTATTGAGTTATCAGAATATACCGATGAAAATCTTCATTATTTCTTCTACTTATATACATCCTATGAGAATCGCGTAGTAGGCATCAAGTCTAATTTTTTATTGATATTACGAGAATTCATATGTATACATAGCAACAGCAAGAACTAGAACATAACATTGTGTAATATTTTATTTTATATAAATGATGACTAATAAAATTTTGTTATCAAATGATGACTCATTCTAAAAACATGTGCAGCTGAATAAACAAAGTCATAAACATGACTCTGCAAAACAAATAATCAGACGGACATTTCAAATGATGATTCATTTTCAAAAAATTTGCAGCTGAATAAACAAAGTCATAAACATGATTCTGCTAAACAAATAATCAGACGGACATTTCAAATGATGACTCATTCTCAAAAAATGTGCAGCTGAATAAACAAAGTCATAAACATGATTCTGCAAAACAAATAATCAGACGGACATTTCAAATGATGACTCATTCTCAAAAAATGTGCAGCTGAATAAACAAAGCAATAAACATGATTCTGTAGAACAAATATTCAAATTATTATCCCAAGAAATAAACAAGACGGACATTTGAAATGACATACACACATTCTTCACAAATCTAAAGATAAGAAAAAAAAAACACACACACACACCCCCATCCCCCACGCACCCACAGCCATGCACAAAGTAAATGTAAAAACAAGCACCACAAAAAATTATCAAGAACAAAAAAATAATAATAGCGACACAATAAACCCCGTAGAAACCCAAGTCGACTTTTTTATCTACAAGTTTGGTGACAACGTCACCAAACCACATATAATCTAAAACACATATAATCTAAAACACTACCAAATCTCTCAATATGACCCCATAAGAACCACATTGTCTATAGTAAGCCAATACTTTCAAGCTCCAAACTCACTACCCAATGTCTCAATATCACCCCATAAGAACCACATTGTCTATAGTAAGCCAATACTTTCAAGCTCCAAACTCACTACCCAATGTCTCAATATCACCCCATAAGAGCCACATTGTCTATAGTAAGCCAATACTTTCAAGCTCCAAACTCACTACCCAATGTCTCAATATCACCCCATAAGAACCATCTAGTCTATACTCAATCAATTGTTCCGCAACGGAAACATCCAGGGTCTATGGTAGGTATCGAACCCCACTCACCCACAGATACACCCATATCCGAAATTAATATAACACAAAACATTATCTGTAATATAATTTCACACTAACACTTTAACTCAATAATAATTCATCACAATTTTTTTTAACAACATTTTACCTACAGGGTACTTTAATTTTTTTCCCCACGGGTATCAAATTACAGTTTTGTTTATTTAGCAATTAAAATTTCAAATTTTAATTACCCAAATTTTAAAATTTTAATTGCGGTCAGACGAATTGTTCCTATCTACTCATACATTATATTTTAGAGTTTTAAGGTAAAACCGCACTTGGCGACGCGACACTGCAGCGGAACTGCGCGAAATTTTTAGTATATCGCACTGGAACTGCAGCAAGGCGACACTGCAAAATTTTTATATTACTTATGTTTAAACTTTCAAACAAGATGGATGTACAAAAGTAAAATTGATGCGTTAATAGTTTCATTTTTACGCGACGAAGAAGAAAAATTTGGGCAAGAGTGAACTTTTGGCAAAAATTATCATGATGTTTTGTATAAATTCAAGACAATTGTGTTTCCAAATAATAATATAAAACTCACCTTTTTGCTAATATATCTTAAATAATTTTTTCCTTATTGTAAATATTCATGTAATTTTAGTTTGTTAGGTCCTATAATTCCGCATATTCACTTAATAAAATAATTCATTTTTCTTCGTCAAACGGCATTTTCGCAAAATTACTTAAATTTAATACTGAAATATATTGTAACATGTCGCTGGCTATATCGCACTACGCGGCAACTGAACTACGCGACGCGCCATTTTTGCCTAGTTGCTCAACTTTGTCGCGAAGTGTCGCGTCGCGTAGTTCAGTTGCCGCTTAGTGCGATATGCTCCATAAGAATTAATGCAAATAATATTTTGTCATCTCTTAATATACTGTACTACAATGTTCATGGATTGGAAAATAAAACCCGCTTTAACGATTTTTTTCAATCATTAAATAGAGCGATATTTTCATCTTACTAGAAACACATATTACGGAAGACAAGCTTGAAAGGTTCAAAAGATATTTTGAAGGCTATGATACATATTGGAAACCAGCATTTATAAATAGCAGATTTGGAAGAGCGATTGGAGGTAGTGTCTACGGAGTAAAAAGAGAACTAAACACAATAAATGCTAGACGTATATTTGAAATAGAGAAACAATTTGAATATATTGAAGTTGAAATAAAAAAATTCGATTATAACATTAATACCCCTATATCTAACCCTACGTCTTCACGAGCCATCGACTTGAACAAAACATGAACATGACGCCAGCAGAGCAACTGCAAAAAATTCATCAACTTATTTGTTGTGGTGAGTACGTGCGATGTCCATGTTCTGCCTTATCAATGTATTTGGTGGTAGTGCAATAGAAATGGAATATTTAACAATTTCTTTCTGTCTCCTTTCTTTCTATTAAAAATGGTTGTTGCCAGCGAATCTCATGGCGAACATTGATGCTCAGCCATATGTTCGGGCATCGATGGCAGAGCATGGACGAAACATGGACATGAGCGGTCTACATTAGCCATATGCGATGTCCGACATGTGTTCATACCAATTTCATGGCTAATGTAGACCCCCAGTAAGAGCAGCAACATGGCATGGTGATTTTGAAATGCGGCAATTTTTTACAAATGAAAACTTAATCAATCCTATATAGGGTATTCATTATACTCGACTTTTCCATTGTTCGATTAATCAATTAATCGAAATTGAGGTTTTTAAATTAATCGAACAATCGAGTAACACTTTTATTTCGTTTTAGTTATTCGAGTAACATCCTAGTTAATCGGAAAAATCTTTAATTTACTCGGTTTTTAGCACATTTATGTGCACAAAAATAAAACAAGTACAATTTTTTCACGTTTTATATATTTTAATAATAAAAACAAAAGAGCAAAATATGTAGAAATATATAATAATATCATCATCAGGTAATAGTTAATAATATTCAGACCGGTTCTGTATTCAATACGAAATAAAAATAATCATAAGCATTTTTGTTATCTATACAGGCAAACACTTTGTTTAGATCCCTTTTAATCCCGTAATACTGAACCGATTTTTGAAAGTTATATGTTTCTAAAGGGTGTTTTACATAGAACCGGACAATCTTAATTTTACTTAAATTGTTTCAGTACCTAAGCGAGTAATATGACTATCAAGTTCTTACTAACACCAATAAACAAATACATGTATAAAAAACAATAATAAAAAAATAGAGTAAATCAATTATAAAGTTTTTTCTCTTTAAAGCGTAGTATGCAGCTCTGCCTGAAATTCAGGCTGCCATAAGAAGTATGTGTAAAAAAAAACAAACTGAAATTCAGGTTGGTAAACTTCTTAAAGAATTTTCCGTTTAAAGCGTAGTATGCAGCTGTGCCTGAAATTCAGGCTGCCATAAGAAGTATGTGTAAAAAAACAAACTGAAATTAAGGTTGGTAAATTTCTTGAAGAAATTTCCGTTCACAAGTACGCAGCTCCAAAAGAAAAGTACACGGAATTTTGACATTTATTGTCTATTACAGGCATGTTATAACAATAAGTGGAGAATTTTTTCCGTCAACTGAAACAAAAATTAATGTTCAGACAATTGTTTGGCCACGGAATTTTTGACATTTCTAACTTTTCGTACGTTGTAACTAATTTTTAGTGTTTTTGTGTGTTGTAAATTATAAAATATATAAATTTGTGTGTATGCAAACAAAATTCTGTAAAGAATTCTACACGATTATTTTTCCGTGTAGAAATAAATGCAAAGCTCCAAACCTGAATTTCAGTGAGAGCTGCATACTACGCTTAATAGTACGCAGTTCCAAAAGAAAAGTACACGGAATTTTGGCATTTATTGTCTATTACAGGCATGTTATAACAATAAGTGGAGAGTTTTTTCTGTCAACTGAAACAAAAATTAATGTTCAGACAATTGTTTGGCCAGTTTGTTCTATTCCAGTTGTTCACAATTCTAACATCTTTTCTTTTTTCAACGTTCTCCATGGTTTTACCGTATAACGCGTTATTAAGAAATTTAAAAAAATTTTTTCAAATGCATTTTTTGCTGAAGCTCTATGTTTAGTATTCAAATCTTTATAGTCTTTTAGCCATGGAGATTGTTTAAATGCTAGAATACGATGCGTTTTCTTTAGAATCAAACCATATTCCAAACATTGCTTAAGAACTCTGTAATGTATTACATAAGAGTTTTTTGGCGAAAAATCCGCAATTAATTTCTTATGGTTTGATTCTAAAGTTTTCTTGTTTTCAACACAGAAGGGAAGGTAATTGTGAGAGTCATGCAGATGTGAAGGATATTCCAAAGTGACCTCATATACATAGCCATCTTGTGAGTTATTATCTATGCTTTTCACATCCAGATTCAGCTCATCACTTGTCAGCCATCGGAATCCTCCATAAGGAAGATACTCAGACATCGCCCAACCGTAAAGGTTATTTGCGTCTAAATATATTAGAAATTCTGAAGGCTTGTCTTCATCAAAATCATCTAAATATTTATTATTTGCTTTGGAATATCGCTTACTGCACTGTACCATTCCACCGCGTATTCCCTTTTTAAAGAAGTTATACATGTCAATGTCTGTTAACAACTCTAATTCTATTTGTGTGTGTTTTAACATGGCATTCCATGATAGTCCTGGAGCAGTATAGTACTGACACGGATCTAGATTATAAATCCCCTTACAGACTTTTCGAAAATTTTCGAATATGTCTGCTAACAAAAGCACATCTGTTTTGAGATACAATTCCATATAATCTCGCAGGGTTTTGCAATTAACGGTATGCCAAATCTTTATTGCATGCTCATAATCTTCAATTGAGCATTCCTTGTTATTTAATTTATTAAAAAAATCTTCTCTTGATGGAAGCTGATCATCATCCAATTTTTTAAATGAATCAAGATATTCATAAGGGAAAACACCCTTTCTTCGTACAAGGTCTGTCTTTCTGTTAAAGTGTGCCCTAACCGTATGGAAATCATTGTCCGTTAGATTATTAGCTAAGGATTCTAAGCTATCAGCCATAAAACGAATAGTATCTAAAAATCGGAGTTCAAGATTGCAATTGTCAGTCATTTTTGTAAATGTAGATAGTGAAATGTACAGTTCTTTGTTCAGTGGTAGGAGTTTTATGTTGTCAGACTTTTTACGTAATTCTTTAACAAAGAGGTGCGAGTCATAAGATGAATAATTATGAAAATATATGGGTATGAACTTCGGAATTTGGTACTTTAAGTTGCAAATATTGTGAGCAGCACCTCGATATTTACCACTTATATGACAATGATCTCTTACACGATCTTTACCGAGAATTTTGTCACATATGTGACAATTTATTGAATTTTGAAACCTGTATCTTCACAATCGTCAATTAACCAGTCAACAAATTTTACAGATGCGTCCTCACCAGTATATATCTTAAATTTATCTATTATTACCTACACATTTTATATAATAACTAAAGGCACAAGGAATGTGTCTCTTTATAACTTGAGTTTTGTCACTTACAGTAGTTTGGATATCTTCTAGTATGCATTCGAAATCTGCATATATAACGAATGATACATGCATCTGCCG
Source organism: Panzeria rudis (assembly GCA_956483635.1). Classification (NCBI taxonomy): domain Eukaryota; kingdom Metazoa; phylum Arthropoda; class Insecta; order Diptera; family Tachinidae; genus Panzeria; species Panzeria rudis. The sequence continues at coordinate 75,166,786 of OY101450.1, forward strand.
CTGGTGATCTTTGAATTTTAAAACACTATTTTCGGGAGAAGGTAACGCAGCAACAATTTTCCCACATTCCGTTTTGTGTTGGTCCATAGTCCATTCATTGTGTGTATATTGTAGGCAGGTATTACAGAATAAAAGTCTGTCATGGCGCTTGGTCGTCTGAGCTTTCAAAAGTTTGTAAAAGGAATAAATTTATATATGTATACCTTGATATATCTTTAATAAAAATGTAATGGTGAATGTCTCCAGCTTCCAACAGCAATAAATTCACATGCTTTGTTTTTTCCTTTTGTGTATTGTAGAATGGTCGAATGCTTTCATCCTTCTCATTATCATACCCAAACACATTCACACTTATTCCATCATTCCTATCCTCAAATACTTTGATGTTTTTTAATGCCAATGGGAACTTTAAATTTGTGAAATCAACCACAATTCCATTTTGTAGGCAAATGACATCAGCACTAATGTCTTCGATGTTATATGACCTGCAACGTTCCTTCATCTTTAATATTGTGGTATCCAATGCGGCAACTAAACTCCATTTAAAACAATAATCATCATTGTTTTCAATGTTGATACAGGCCCGCTTTTTAGACAGTTTTAATGGTGTGCTTATCCAATGAGATCCTTTTACTAGTGAACTTTTGTTTATGTTAATTTCAGCGCGAATAATTCTGATTAAAGTCCACCCAGAGTCTCTTTCCTAGAATTCTGACATTTTATTATGAATGTCCTGGAATTGTTTTTCAATTAGCTCATCTACATTACTTCCCAGGCACAATAAATCCATTTTTGCTCTGTGTGAAATTTGACACAAGTCAATTTCTTCACCAACAAGTTTTATGTACTCTCGAATAAGAGTTACACAGAATTTTAAAATATTATGTTTAATGAAACTTTTTCCAGAACAAAGTCTTCAAATAGAAGATCATCTTTTTTGTTGGGAATTCCATATGTTGCAATATTTTTTTTGAATGCACTGTTTATTTAATATTTTGGTTCTACATTCAAAGGAGTATTATCATATTTACCGCTGGGAGAATTTGAAGTATCCATGTCATCAAACACAATATTATCTAGTTGTTGCTGTTGTTGTTGCTGTTGTTGATGATGCTGCTGTGGTTGTTGTTGATGTTGTGGCTGTGGTTGTTGTTGCTGTTGATATTGTTGCTGTGGTTGTTGTTGCTGTTGAGGATATCTGGAACTGTCCATCGTCAAGGCAAATTGATTATTCAAAACTGAAGGATAATAGTTGGGCATATTATATTGCTGCCATTGCATTGGTGATGTATATTGATAAGGAATAGGAAGATGATGTGGAATTTTTGTGGGTACTGAAAACTGATTATTCCATGACATTGGTATCGGATAGCTGGTAGACATACCGTATTGCTCATAATTCATTGGTAGGGGATATGGTTGGTACCGTAGAGAAGCTTGGTGCTGATGTTGTTGTTCTCCATTTGAGTCCTGATTGATGATCACTTGAGCTGGTTGACCATGATTTCGGACGTGATCCAAGAACGCTTTTTGGTATTTGTATACCTTATTACACAAATTACATTGATATACAGAAGAACTAATTTTTTTTATTTAATCAAATTTATTTAATTATTTTATTTTATTTATTTAGTCCTTTTTTCAAAAACACTATAAACTTCTTTATTAATCAATTTTTTGTTTTCAAACTATTTATTTAATTAGTAACAATTAACTTTATTTAATTATTTTATTTAATTTCTATTGTAAACACACTATGAAATTGTTTATTAATAAATTTTTTGCTTACAACCGCACTTATTGAGTTATCAGAATATACCGATGAAAATCTTCATTATTTCTTCTACTTATATACATCCTATGAGAATCGCGTAGTAGGCATCAAGTCTAATTTTTTATTGATATTACGAGAATTCATATGTATACATAGCAACAGCAAGAACTAGAACATAACATTGTGTAATATTTTATTTTATATAAATGATGACTAATAAAATTTTGTTATCAAATGATGACTCATTCTAAAAACATGTGCAGCTGAATAAACAAAGTCATAAACATGACTCTGCAAAACAAATAATCAGACGGACATTTCAAATGATGATTCATTTTCAAAAAATTTGCAGCTGAATAAACAAAGTCATAAACATGATTCTGCTAAACAAATAATCAGACGGACATTTCAAATGATGACTCATTCTCAAAAAATGTGCAGCTGAATAAACAAAGTCATAAACATGATTCTGCAAAACAAATAATCAGACGGACATTTCAAATGATGACTCATTCTCAAAAAATGTGCAGCTGAATAAACAAAGCAATAAACATGATTCTGTAGAACAAATATTCAAATTATTATCCCAAGAAATAAACAAGACGGACATTTGAAATGACATACACACATTCTTCACAAATCTAAAGATAAGAAAAAAAAACACACACACACACCCCCATCCCCCACGCACCCACAGCCATGCACAAAGTAAATGTAAAAACAAGCACCACAAAAAATTATCAAGAACAAAAAAATAATAATAGCGACACAATAAACCCCGTAGAAACCCAAGTCGACTTTTTTATCTACAAGTTTGGTGACAACGTCACCAAACCACATATAATCTAAAACACATATAATCTAAAACACTACCAAATCTCTCAATATGACCCCATAAGAACCACATTGTCTATAGTAAGCCAATACTTTCAAGCTCCAAACTCACTACCCAATGTCTCAATATCACCCCATAAGAACCACATTGTCTATAGTAAGCCAATACTTTCAAGCTCCAAACTCACTACCCAATGTCTCAATATCACCCCATAAGAGCCACATTGTCTATAGTAAGCCAATACTTTCAAGCTCCAAACTCACTACCCAATGTCTCAATATCACCCCATAAGAACCATCTAGTCTATACTCAATCAATTGTTCCGCAACGGAAACATCCAGGGTCTATGGTAGGTATCGAACCCCACTCACCCACAGATACACCCATATCCGAAATTAATATAACACAAAACATTATCTGTAATATAATTTCACACTAACACTTTAACTCAATAATAATTCATCACAATTTTTTTTAACAACATTTTACCTACAGGGTACTTTAATTTTTTTCCCCACGGGTATCAAATTACAGTTTTGTTTATTTAGCAATTAAAATTTCAAATTTTAATTACCCAAATTTTAAAATTTTAATTGCGGTCAGACGAATTGTTCCTATCTACTCATACATTATATTTTAGAGTTTTAAGGTAAAACCGCACTTGGCGACGCGACACTGCAGCGGAACTGCGCGAAATTTTTAGTATATCGCACTGGAACTGCAGCAAGGCGACACTGCAAAATTTTTATATTACTTATGTTTAAACTTTCAAACAAGATGGATGTACAAAAGTAAAATTGATGCGTTAATAGTTTCATTTTTACGCGACGAAGAAGAAAAATTTGGGCAAGAGTGAACTTTTGGCAAAAATTATCATGATGTTTTGTATAAATTCAAGACAATTGTGTTTCCAAATAATAATATAAAACTCACCTTTTTGCTAATATATCTTAAATAATTTTTTCCTTATTGTAAATATTCATGTAATTTTAGTTTGTTAGGTCCTATAATTCCGCATATTCACTTAATAAAATAATTCATTTTTCTTCGTCAAACGGCATTTTCGCAAAATTACTTAAATTTAATACTGAAATATATTGTAACATGTCGCTGGCTATATCGCACTACGCGGCAACTGAACTACGCGACGCGCCATTTTTGCCTAGTTGCTCAACTTTGTCGCGAAGTGTCGCGTCGCGTAGTTCAGTTGCCGCTTAGTGCGATATGCTCCATAAGAATTAATGCAAATAATATTTTGTCATCTCTTAATATACTGTACTACAATGTTCATGGATTGGAAAATAAAACCCGCTTTAACGATTTTTTTCAATCATTAAATAGAGCGATATTTTCATCTTACTAGAAACACATATTACGGAAGACAAGCTTGAAAGGTTCAAAAGATATTTTGAAGGCTATGATACATATTGGAAACCAGCATTTATAAATAGCAGATTTGGAAGAGCGATTGGAGGTAGTGTCTACGGAGTAAAAAGAGAACTAAACACAATAAATGCTAGACGTATATTTGAAATAGAGAAACAATTTGAATATATTGAAGTTGAAATAAAAAAATTCGATTATAACATTAATACCCCTATATCTAACCCTACGTCTTCACGAGCCATCGACTTGAACAAAACATGAACATGACGCCAGCAGAGCAACTGCAAAAAATTCATCAACTTATTTGTTGTGGTGAGTACGTGCGATGTCCATGTTCTGCCTTATCAATGTATTTGGTGGTAGTGCAATAGAAATGGAATATTTAACAATTTCTTTCTGTCTCCTTTCTTTCTATTAAAAATGGTTGTTGCCAGCGAATCTCATGGCGAACATTGATGCTCAGCCATATGTTCGGGCATCGATGGCAGAGCATGGACGAAACATGGACATGAGCGGTCTACATTAGCCATATGCGATGTCCGACATGTGTTCATACCAATTTCATGGCTAATGTAGACCCCCAGTAAGAGCAGCAACATGGCATGGTGATTTTGAAATGCGGCAATTTTTTACAAATGAAAACTTAATCAATCCTATATAGGGTATTCATTATACTCGACTTTTCTATTGTTCGATTAATCAATTAATCGAAATTGAGGTTTTTAAATTAATCGAACAATCGAGTAACACTTTTATTTCGTTTTAGTTATTCGAGTAACATCCTAGTTAATCGGAAAAATCTTTAATTTACTCGGTTTTTAGCACATTTATGTGCACAAAAATAAAACAAGTCCAATTTTTTCACGTTTTATATATTTTAATAATAAAAACAAAAGAGCAAAATATGTAGAAATATATAATAATATCATCATCAGGTAATAGTTAATAATATTCAGACCGGTTCTGTATTCAATACGAAATAAAAATAATCATAAGCATTTTTGTTATCTATACAGGCAAACACTTTGCTTAGATCCCTTTTAATCCCGTAATACTGAACCGATTTTTGAAAGTTATATGTTTCTAAAGGGTGTTTTACATAGAACCGGACAATCTTAATTTTACTTAAATTGTTTCAGTACCTAAGCGAGTAATATGACTATCAAGTTCTTACTAACACCAATAAACAAATACATGTATAAAAAACAATAATAAAAAAATAGAGTAAATCAATTATAAAGTTTTTTCTCTTTAAAGCGTAGTATGCAGCTCTGCCTGAAATTCAGGCTGCCATAAGAAGTATGTGTAAAAAAAAACAAACTGAAATTCAGGTTGGTAAACTTCTTAAAGAATTTTCCGTTTAAAGCGTAGTATGCAGCTGTGCCTGAAATTCAGGCTGCCATAAGAAGTATGTGTAAAAAAACAAACTGAAATTAAGGTTGGTAAATTTCTTGAAGAAATTTCCGTTCACAAGTACGCAGCTCCAAAAGAAAAGTACACGGAATTTTGACTTTTATTGTCTATTACAGGCATGTTATAACAATAAGTGGAGAATTTTTTCCGTCAACTGAAACAAAAATTAATGTTCAGACAATTGTTTGGCCACGGAATTTTTGACATTTCTAACTTTTCGTACGTTGTAACTAATTTTTAGTGTTTTTGTGTGTTGTAAATTATAAAATATATAAATTTGTGTGTATGCAAACAAAATTCTGTAAAGAATTCTACACGATTATTTTTCCGTGTAGAAATAAATGCAAAGCTCCAAACCTGAATTTCAGTGAGAGCTGCATACTACGCTTAATAGTACGCAGTTCCAAAAGAAAAGTACACGGAATTTTGGCATTTATTGTCTATTACAGGCATGTTATAACAATAAGTGGAGAGTTTTTTCTGTCAACTGAAACAAAAATTAATGTTCAGACAATTGTTTGGCCACGGAATTTTTGACATTTCTAATTTTTCGTACGTTGTAACTAATTTTTAGTGTTTTTGTGTGTTGTAAATTTAAAAATATATGAATTTGTGTGTATGCAAACAAAATTCTGTGTAGAATTCTACACGATTATTCTTCCGTGTAGAAATAAATGCAAAACTCCAAGCCTGAATTTCAGTAAGAAATGCATACTACGCTTAAAAGAAGTTCTTTAAATGAAGTTCTGGCATACATATTTACGTGCATACATATATGTGGCTTGGTGCTACAAGGGGCAATGTCAAAATATTAAGTTTTGAGAAAAAGGCAATTTAAGTTTAAGTTTTACATATGAGTTCAAATGTCATTGGCTAGCAAACCCCTTATGAAGGTGGGTTACATTAGGCATTGGCTGTTTCAGAAAATAAAGGAGAGTAAGAACAGAAACCTATGCAATCATTAATTAACACAAAGCAGCAAAATATTGATATTGGCCCTTTTAGCACCAAGCCACAGACTTGGTAGAATAATATACAAGGTAGCTCTGGAACGTCAGCTGATTATTTTTTATTTGATTTTTTCATGGTACGAACTGTCAAATGTTGTGTATATGTGATATAACTACGTTGCACACACAATACCACGCTGCTTCTGTATACAAACACACACATACCCTCTCTATTAATGTTTGACATTTTCTATCCCAAAATGTACATTTGTATTAGTTATGCGGCTACCTCCCTGCAGCTAAATGTACAACTAGTTACGGTTTGGGACAGTCATATTACTAGTTGTAACGTTACCAGTCAATAAAGGACTGGCATCTTACTAGTTGTAATGAGGCTAGTTACGATACTAGTCAAACAACAACATTTTGGAACAGTCATACAACTAGTTGTAATGATACTAGTAATTTAAATTCTTTTTTAAAAATGTACATATTTGCAGGTGTAAACACATAAAACAAAATTTCAGCTCTAAATATAATAAGTAGAAAGTGGCTCAGTGGATAGAGTACATGCCTTGAAATATGAGGACTGTGTGTTCACACCCCGGTTGAGCCAAATGTTTTTTAATATTTAAAAAACTATAAACAAAGAAACTAGTAAGCGCACTAGTCTATAACAACTAGTATTTCAACTAGCATATAGCTAAGTATGTACAAATGAACTAGTTGGGCTCCTATGACAACCTAATATTAAAATCGATAGTTCGATATATGGAAAAAGGGCAGTTAGGCAACTAGTCTGAATATAAAAGCAACTAGTATATTTCCAACCACATACTAGTAATTTTTTCTGCAGGGCTGTTATTTATTCTACCATGGACACAGATATATACATACATATGTATATATTCGGGAATTCAACCTTCCCCATTTTTGTAGCAGCTGGTGTCTAAAAAAGAAAACTAAAATACGCAAATTTGTCAGGTGTGACATGGCCGATTAATGCGGTCGATTGAGTCGACCGTTGGATACACTATTAAATATTAAATTGTAACAGTAAAGCTTTTACAATTCCGAACATTTTTATTTTGCATGGAGAACAAAACAGGGTAATTCATTAAATAATCGAAAAAAGTCAATAAATTTAGTTCTAAAAAATATAATGCTTTTTCTTTATCTCTTAAACTTTTTTCGATTGAAGATTTCTCACATTACTAACACAGAAAAAATTATCACCAAAAAATGTTCAAACAAAAGTTTGTCTAAAAATAATTTAATTTTCAGTAAATGTTCTGTCCATAATCTATGAATTGTTTGTTTGACTTTTATTTAGAACGCAAACACCAAAAACAACAAGAAAAACTGTGCTGTAAAAAACAACCCCAATGCCGACATACCCACAAATAACAACAAAAACAACAATGATAGCAAAAGCAATGCGATTGTACCAAGTTTGTTTACTGAAGATTTTTGAGTGAATCAATTCGTTAATGTCGTTGCTTAATTCTCATTCATTCTTTTAGAGTCTTTAGATAAACATTCACATTTGAACACATTTAACAAAGTGAAATTTCATAAATGCTTAATGCATGATGATAATGATGATGATGACCCAGACAAAAATTTTGATTGATATATAAAAAAATCCACTAAATATTGTTGTTCGATTAAGTAAACTATTTTGTTTAGTTATTTTTACGAAATTTTTTATTTTTGAACTGAATTGGTATAAGTCTGAAAATTTTATTCTTTCGGCTTTCTAGTTCAATATTTTTGAATTAATTTAAATTCAAATTATTTTTATTAAGAGTGGAGTGGTGGAATATTCAAATCAGATTAGCAAAACGGATCAGTGCTACTGATTTCGACAGGCCGCTACACCGTCTCATCAGCGTTCTTGTTCACTTTTACCACCTATGAATGTGGATGCTTTTTACAAGGAAACATCAGCTATTTAACGAATTTTTGCCAGCAAATAGAATACCAAAATTTTATTTAAATCCGTGCCATGCACTCTTTTTATTGTGACTCAATTTTACTCTTTGGCGAAACTTCTCTATCTGATTAATAATCCAACACTCACAAGCTTGTTTTTTGTGTCTCGCTCTGATGGGTATTTTTTCAATACCTACAATCAAAGCTGTTTGTGTTAGTTTATTATGCATGCTAAACTGCTTAAGTTATTTGGTCTGTATTTTTAGTTCCAGATTATCAACTGAGGAGTTAACATGCATATAACTATTTTGCGCGGGCCGTCGCATTATTAATTATTTTTACGTAATTTTTTATTTTTGAACTGAATTGGTATAAGTCTGAAAATTTTATTATTTCGGCTTTCTAGTTTAATATTGAATTCATGTAAATTCAAATTATTTTTATTAAGAGTGGAGTGTTGGAATATTCAAATTAGATCAGCAGAACGGATCAGTACTACTGATTTCGACAGGCCGCTACACCGTCTCATCAGCGTTCTTGTTCACTTTTACCAGCTATGAAGGTGGATGCTTTTTTCATGCATTCTTTTTATTGTGACTCAATTTTCGTCTTTGCCGAAATTTCCCTATCTGATTAATAATCCAACACTCACAATGGCACGGATTTAAACCAAATTCTGGTATTCTATTTGCAGGCAAAGATTAGTTTAATAGCTGATATTCAATTGTAAAAAGCATCCACCTTCATAGGTGGTAAAAGTGAACAAGAACGCTGATGAGACGGTGTAGCGGCCTGTCGAAATCTGTAGTACTGATCCGTTTTGCTAATCTGATTTCAATATTCCAACACTCCACTCTTAATAAAAATAAATTGAATTTACATTAATTCAAAAATATTGAACTAGAAAGCCGAAATAATAAAATTTTCAGACTTATACCAATTCAGTTCAAAAATAAAAAATTACGTAAAAATAATAATGTGACGGCCCGCACAAAATAATTATATGCATGTTAACTCCTCAGTTGATAATCTGGAACTAAAAATACAGACAAAATAACTCAAGCAGCTTAGCATGCATAATAAACTAATGGCTCGATTATCGATGGCAACCAGGGGTGTTAAGTATGACGATTTTTTACGATATGACAAAAAACGATATGACATACTATGTTGTCATATCGTAAGTTTTTTACGATATGACAACTCTGAGAAAACCATGAACTGTGTATGGCTTTCTCAATGTTTTCATATCGTAAATAGCTTACGATATGACAACACAATATGTCATATCGTTTTTTGTTATATCGTAAAAAATCGTCATACTTAACACCGCTGTTGGCAACTGAAAATTTGTGGTTGCCAGAAAAGCACTAAAATGCGACTGAAATTTACAGCTTTCAGTTGCTAGTTGCCATCCGTAATATGATTTTTAGCAACTGGCAACGCAACCTAAGTTCGGATGCCATCGATAATCGAGCCATAACACAAACAGCTTTGATTGTAGGTATTGAAAAAATACCCATGAGAGCGAGACAACAAAAAACAAGTTTGTGAGTGTTGGATTATTAATCAGATAGGGAAATTTCGGCAAAGACTAAAATTGAGTCACAATAAAAAGAATGCATGGCACGGACTTAAATAAAATGCTGATATTCTATTTGCTGGCAAAAATTAGTTAAATAGCTGATGTTCCCTTGTAAAAAACATCCACCGTCATAGGTGGTAAAATCGAACAATAACGTTGATGAGACGGTGTAGCGGCCTGTGGAAATCAGTAGTACTGATCCGTTCTGCTAATCTGATTTGAATATTCCAACACTCCACTCCTAATAAAAATATTTTGTTTAGTATTTTTAAGTATTTTTAGACTAATTGTTTTATGAATTCAGACTAAAATATTGTTTGATATTTTTCAGAAAATCTAGTAAATCTTTTTCTTTGATTTAGTAAATTGTCTTGTTTACAATTTGTAAATATTTTTAGACAAATTGTTTTATAGATTTAAACAATTTGTTCACTAAAAAAAAAACGTTTTTTTCAATGAAATTTTTGAGATATTTTTGTCTATATTTACAAATTCGTTTGTAGGTCCGTTCCTAGACAAAATATTTACTATTTCATTGAATTCATTTACAAAAAATTAAATTTAGTTTTTTCTGTGTAAGAATAATCTTTCACTAATCGTAGACGCTAGAGAATTAGAGAAAAGTGAATTAAAAAGCATTTCCGTTTCATCCGATCATTTCTTTTTTTTTCTAGATGCATAAGTAATATTTTTGTGACAAAGGTAATTTTTTGCTCTTTGATTTTGTGAATGCTTTTAATTTTTTACTGAATTCTGCCGTTAGATTACATTCGATACTGTAATACGAAAAATCTAGTTGACGAGTTGCTCTTGAAATCTCTTCTTTATTTCAAAAAATTTTTGCTTGATATTTCCGAATTTTCGTACAAGATATTTATTGCTGCTGCATAATTTACTTAATTCTTTGATCATGCGGTCTATTAGTATGAAATAACGTTTGAATTAAAAGGGAAATTTCACATAATTTAACAAATTTGGCTATTTTTTTTTAAGAAATCTACAAAAACTTAATCAAAACAAGAAAATTTACATAAAAATTTTTAGTCGAGTTATTCGATTAATCGACCTAAATTACTCGAATAAATTTTTACTCGAAATTGAAATTTTTTGTTTCATCGAACATTATTTGACTTCGATTAATCGATCAAACATTACTCGAGTGAGTACCCTAATCCTATAGTAATCGGTGATTTAAATCTGAGAATTGGGAAAACACAGCAAATGTTAGAGGATTATCTACAAGCTTTATTTAAAGCGGGCACATTAGTCAGAAATTCGAAAGATTCTATAATTGATTATAAAGGTAGAATGTTCATTAAATTCTGCCATGATTTTGGGTTACATATTGTAAATGGATGCACATCTGGAGATGAATCAGGTAATTTTACTTTTATTGCTGGGCAGGGTGAATCTGTAATTGATATATGCGCTATTTCACACTTCCTTCTAGGATGTGTGCAATACTTTAATGTGGAGGAAAAAACTTGGTCTGACCACATACCTATTAAGCTAATGATCAGCGTAATAAGCAATGTTGTACAAAATAGAATGAATTTACTGCCAAAACTTACGTGGGATGAAAGAAAAGTTCAAATTTATAAAAACAATATGGATCGACAAATTTATATACATAAGCAACAGCACAATTCTTTGAATTTCTCAGACTTAACAGAAATTATACAGCCAGCAAATCCGGCAAATCACCACAAACCCGGTGGTTTAACTTTAAATGTCGTAATGCTCGAGAAAAATCGTTTAAAGCACTGAAAAACTTCAGACAATGCTCAACAGATGAAAATAAAAATCAATATCTAAACGCAAATCGTAGTTTTAAAAAAGTGTGAAGAAAGCAAACGGCTATATTTTACAAATTTGGAAGTTAAAATAAACAGCGTTCAAAATAGTAAAGATTGGTGGGACCTGTAAACAGATAAGGCAAGTTGATTGTCAAAAACGTCCTGAAATAGCTGCATCAGGTTTTAAAAGCTACTTCAAAACTGTTAGGATCAACCTGTGTTTCTCTTCACAATCCACACACTTTGCTATTCATATCAACTACATGAAATGTCACTTTTTAACCTTAGTTGTAAGTCAATCTTAAATATTCATTCATTCAATAAACGTGTTATAGAAAAGTTCGTCTTTTGTCTCGTGTACTTATTTAGACATTTATTCCTAAAATCCCTCACAGAGGTTATGGGCCCAGTGTGCCAAGTAAATTATTCTAAATAAGTCAGTCGAGTGTTTTGTTTAAACGTTTGTATTTTGTCCAAACAAGTTTTTGTAAATTTTGTACAAAATGTCGAGTAGAGTAAAGAACATTTACTGGAAATTAAAATTTATTTTAGACAAACTTTTGTTTGAAAATTTTTTGGTGATAATTTTTTCTGTGTAACATTGGTGTTTCTACAAAAATGGCTAATATAATCGAAAAGATTTACAGCAATACAGCATTCGCGGTATGGACTGGAGATAAGCTTTGAAAAATGTTTATTAGCATTTTAGCTCATTACTTTGCCATCAAAATTTTTCGTGGGTAGGTATAAAACCATTACAATATATAAACGTTAATCACCCCTATTCTCCGATACGATTCGATATTTTCTACGTTTGGCACTTTGCTATTATGCGTTCCATTCCCCCGTGTCATTTCGATTTCTTTTTCGATTGTATGTATTCTGCATTAAGGTAGAAACAGCCAACCGTACTGTTTCTATAAGAAAACGTGTCAGCTGTTCGTACATGGCATGGGAAAACCAACGCAAAAGCTTACCGAATCTAAATGTCACGTTGCCGGAACGTCTCAAACTGTATAAAATAGAAAACCTAACGGTGCTCAGTGACAGTTGTAAAGCAGTGATGGGTTGCTTGTATGCTAAATGGAATGGGGGTATTTTTGCTGTTTTTTGGTACTTTTGGAAATAATAATATCTGTGTGGGAAAATAACTTAAAGTAATATATATATATATATATATATATATATATATATATATATATATATATATATATATATATATATATATATATATATATATATATATATATATATATATATATATATATATATATATATATATATATATATATATATATATATATATATATATATATATATATATATATATATATATATATATATATATATATATATATATATATATATATATATATATATATATATATATATATATATATATATATATATATATATATATATATATATATATTGTTACGAAATGAAAAATGCAGATTCAAATATAACGGCATAAAAATAACAGCTGTGATGATAATCTGTATTTGATACCACTAAATACAACACTGCCTATGTAATGTCAATAAATTCAAAACCTGGCAACCAAGTACCACAATTAAACTTGGCATCACTCGAAAACTGTCAATAGAATTCAAAAATAACGGAAAATGGAAGTTTCCGGAACCTTCAGGAAACGGTAGCTAGAACTTACAAGATTTTTCGAGACTGCTTAATTGCAATTACAAACAGTGACATTAAACTTAAACAACATCAGCTGCAAGAGATGTAAACTTGATAACAGCGTAATTTGTTTAAGTTGCAAACATTAGAGTATGTGTGAGTGCGAAGTTAAACAAACAGAAGAAAAAGCTCATGCATCTACACACGCACATACACTACACCATAGCAAGACAAAATGATCATGCCGTACACTTAAAGATGAAAAGAGACCTGAATTACAGTACAGTTAAAGATAAAGAGAGACGGCTGTATTCCAGAAAGTTAGCGAAGTTACCAGAAGGTTTTATTATTGACTATATAATGGGAGGCTGCCAGACGACATGGATAACTGTGTTTTTAAACTTAGACGAGTAAACATCGCCAAATATAGTTAGTGTGTACATCGCGTTAGTTGTACGTGTTTTTAAAGTAATAAATAAATTGTTACTGAGAATTTATTTGTAAATAAATACCCGTGTTTTATTTTATTGCAATTCAACGAATCCTGTGAAAATAATAAAACCGTTTTTATGTTAAGGACTAAAAACGTAAAAATTGGTGTCAGAAGTAAAATTGCAAAATAAAAAGGACATTATTAATTAACAAAAAAATAGGACATTACTAATTAATAAAAAGGACATAAAAAAATAAATAGAAGCCATGAAGTTTGAAGAGCTAAAAGTTGAGCAGCTAAAGAAGGAGCTGAGTAAGCTGGAACTGCCAACAACGGGCAATAAAGTGGAAATTCAGAAGAGGCTGATAGATGAGTTCAAGCAGCGTGGCATCGACATCGGGACATACGAATTTGAGGATAAAGAGGAAATAGAGGTATGTACTCGTGCCACGACAAGCAGCATGGACTTAAGTACAATGTTCGCCGCAATGATGCAGAAATTTGAAGAAACATCTAAAACCACAAATGAGAAATTTAAAGAAACATCTAGAGTGAATAACGAGAAACTTTTAGAAAAAACGAGAGAATGCTAGCTGAAGTTAAGGCTCTTCAGGTCATATCTAAGGCCACAAATGAGAAGCTAGTAGAAATTTCTGAGGCCATAAATAGAAGAGTAGATGGCATTGAGGTACAAGTCAACAAATTTGACGTGAAACTCTCAGAACTAGAGAATAAACTTCATAGCCTAGAAATTGGTGGCGTCGAAGTGCATGTAAAAGATGTGGACGAGAAATTGCATGACTTGGAAGCAAAAATTGTTAATCTTCAGTGTCAAGGAGGGCCAGTGAGAGTTATTGCAGAGGCTTCCAGCAGAGTAAAGACGCCTTGTTTCGATGGCAGCGCACCTTTGAACATCTTCAAGTTCCAGTTCGAAACAGTTGCCAGCAAAAATTGTTGGAACAGTGAAGAAAAGGCCATAGAGCTGATTTTGGCCTTAAAAGGAGCCGCAGCAGAAGTACTTGAAACCGTACCAGGGAGCTGCAGAAATAATTTTGATGACATAATGGCGGCACTGCAGCGGAAATATGGTGGCGAACATAAGCGAAATATATACAGTATGGAATTGCGATGTAGAGGACAGAAGCCCAATGAGTCACTACAAGATTTCGCAATGGAAATCGAGCGGTTGGTGCAACTATCTTATCCTGGCGAAAATCACCCATTGCTGGAGCAGCTGAAAATTGATTCCTTATTGCGTGGCATTAGTGATCCTGACGTGAGGTATGCAGTATATCCGACACCGAAACCTACTTTTATAGAAACTGTGGCATATGCTTTAGCACAGGAGACCGCAAGGATAATTTCTAAGCCGCAAGCGTATATGGTCCGATATCTGGGGGTGATTAGAGAGAAAGAAGCTAATTGGGAAAAGGACATCAAAGAGGCAGTAGTGCAAGCATTGGCCTTAAATAAAAACAAAGTGCGAATAAAATGCTATAGCTGCGGAGAGAATGGCCATATCCAGCGCAACTGCAACGCAACAAGAAAGAAAACAAAATCTGTCTCGCCATCATGGAATAATGAATGGAAGAGCCATCAAAAGTCTCGTTGTGATGGCTGTCATCAAGAGCGACAACGGGAGCAGTCATCAACCTGAAGCACGTAACGAGGACAGACGGCATATAGAAATAAGAGAGCGTCTGCGTCTGAAGGAAGCTGAGGAGCGTACGAAATTGGCTGTGGAACGAAAACGTTTGCAACGAGAGGCTGAATCATTACGCCTGGAACGTGAACGCCAAAGATTAGAGCGTGAAAAGCTAGAAATAGAGCTTCGAGAAATTAAGCATCAACAAAAGCAAATTTCTGCGGCGCGTGATGGTTTCGTAAGAGGTATAAGACAACGTGGTGCCTATGAGTGCTGTAGTAATGATAGTAAAGATAATACAGGCCCAGCGTATGATAATACACGCCCTCCGGCAAGATTTGATGCCCCTCGAGCCTCTGCAAGATATGCGCGTAAAGGAAGTAGTTACAGCTACACTTCGCCCGGTACAAGTAAAGAAGTTTTCAGTTCATCTACCGGCAAAGGAACAGGTTACAACAGGAATAGTCACATGTACTCAGCTAATAATTATTATCGAGCAGTACCCAGTGGATGTGGTACACAGGCTTATAGCACGGAAAAGAGATCGTCATGGGATCGTCGTGGTATCATCGAAAGGATGAATGACGTCGTGCACATGACAGATCAGTACATTGGACGGAAGACAAAAATTAAGTATGAACCACTGGAGCGCCAAGACAACTATAGAAAAGGTAATTGTGTCCCTATACGGGACGAACAGGCTTAAGTGGGCGGCAGTGTTACGAAATGAAAAATGCAGATTCAAATATAACGACATAAAAATAACAGCTGTGATGATAATCTGTATTTGGTACCACTAAATACAACACTGCCTATGTAATGTCAATAAAAACAAAACCTGGCAACCAAGTACCACAATTAAACTTGGCATCACTCGACAACTGTCAATAGAATTCAAAAATAACGGAAAATGGAAGTTTCCGGAACCTTCAGGAAACGGTAGCTAGAACTTACAAGATTTTTCGAGACTGCTTAATTGCAATTACAAACAGTGACATTAAACTTAAACAACATCAGCTGCAAGAGATGTAAACTTGATAACAGCGTAATTTGTTTAAGTTGCAAATATTAGAGTATGTGTGAGTGCGAAGTTAAACAAACAGAAGAAAAAGCTCATGCATCTACACACGCACATACACTACACCATAGCAAGACAAAATGATCATGCCGTACACTTAAAGATGAAAAGAGACCTGAATTACAGTACAGTTAAAGATAAAGAGAGACGGCTGTATTCCAGAAAGTTAGCGAAGTTACCAGAAGGTTTTATTATTGACTATATAATGGGAGGCTGCCAGACGACATGGATAACTGTGTTTTTAAACTTAGACGAGTAAACATCGCCAAATATAGTTAGTGTGTACATCGCGTTAGTTGTACGTGTTTTTAAAGTAATAAATAAATTGTTACTGAGAATTTATTTGTAAATAAATACCCGTGTTTTATTTTATTGCAATTCAACGAATCCTGTGAAAATAATAAAACCGTTTTTATGTTAAGGACTAAAAACGTAAAAATTGGTGTCAGAAGTAAAATTGCAAAATAAAAAGGACATTATTAATTAACAAAAAAATAGGACATTACTAATTAATAAAAAGGACATAAAAAAATAAATAGAAGCCATGAAGTTTGAAGAGCTAAAAGTTGAGCAGCTAAAGAAGGAGCTGAGTAAGCTGGAACTGCCAACAACGGGCAATAAAGTGGAAATTCAGAAGAGGCTGATAGATGAGTTCAAGCAGCGTGGCATCGACATCGGGACATACGAATTTGAGGATAAAGAGGAAATAGAGGTATGTACTCGTGCCACGACAAGCAGCATGGACTTAAGTACAATGTTCGCCGCAATGATGCAGAAATTTGAGGAAACATCTAAAACCACAAATGAGAAATTTAAAGAAACATCTAGAGTGAATAACGAGAAACTTTTAGAAAAAACGAGAGAATGCTAGCTGAAGTTAAGGCTCTTCAGGTCATATCTAAGGCCACAAATGAGAAGCTAGTAGAAATTTCTGAGGCCATAAATAGAAGAGTAGATGGCATTGAGGTACAAGTCAACAAATTTGACGTGAAACTCTCAGAACTAGAGAATAAACTTCATAGCCTAGAAATTGGTGGCGTCGAAGTGCATGTAAAAGATGTGGACGAGAAATTGCATGACTTGGAAGCAAAAATTGTTAATCTTCAGTGTCAAGGAGGGCCAGTGAGAGTTATTGCAGAGGCTTCCAGCAGAGTAAAGACGCCTTGTTTCGATGGCAGCGCACCTTTGAACATCTTCAAGTTCCAGTTCGAAACAGTTGCCAGCAAAAATTGTTGGAACAGTGAAGAAAAGGCCATAGAGCTGATTTTGGCCTTAAAAGGAGCCGCAGCAGAAGTACTTGAAACCGTACCAGGGAGCTGCAGAAATAATTTTGATGACATAATGGCGGCACTGCAGCGGAAATATGGTGGCGAACATAAGCGAAATATATACAGTATGGAATTGCGATGTAGAGGACAGAAGCCCAATGAGTCACTACAAGATTTCGCAATGGAAATCGAGCGGTTGGTGCAACTATCTTATCCTGGCGAAAATCACCCATTGCTGGAGCAGCTGAAAATTGATTCCTTATTGCGTGGCATTAGTGATCCTGACGTGAGGTATGCAGTATATCCGACACCGAAACCTACTTTTATAGAAACTGTGGCATATGCTTTAGCACAGGAGACCGCAAGGATAATTTCTAAGCCGCAAGCGTATATGGTCCGATATCTGGGGGTGATTAGAGAGAAAGAAGCTAATTGGGAAAAGGACATCAAAGAGGCAGTAGTGCAAGCATTGGCCTTAAATAAAAACAAAGTGCGAATAAAATGCTATAGCTGCGGAGAGAATGGCCATATCCAGCGCAACTGCAACGCAACAAGAAAGAAAACAAAATCTGTCTCGCCATCATGGAATAATGAATGGAAGAGCCATCAAAAGTCTCGTTGTGATGGCTGTCATCAAGAGCGACAACGGGAGCAGTCATCAACCTGAAGCACGTAACGAGGACAGACGGCATATAGAAATAAGAGAGCGTCTGCGTCTGAAGGAAGCCCGACTAGCTGAGGAGCGTACGAAATTGGCTGTGGAACGAAAACGTTTGCAACGAGAGGCTGAATCATTACGCCTGGAACGTGAACGCCAAAGATTAGAGCGTGAAAAGCTAGAAATAGAGCTTCGAGAAATTAAGCATCAACAAAAGCAAATTTCTGCGGCGCGTGATGGTTTCGTAAGAGGTATAAGACAACGTGGTGCCTATGAGTGCTGTAGTAATGATAGTAAAGATAATACAGGCCCAGCGTATGATAATACACGCCCTCCGGCAAGATTTGATGCCCCTCGAGCCTCTGCAAGATATGCGCGTAAAGGAAGTAGTTACAGCTACACTTCGCCCGGTACAAGTAAAGAAGTTTTCAGTTCATCTACCGGCAAAGGAACAGGTTACAACAGGAATAGTCACATGTACTCAGCTAATAATTATTATCGAGCAGTACCCAGTGGATGTGGTACACAGGCTTATAGCACGGAAAAGAGATCGTCATGGGATCGTCGTGGTATCATCGAAAGGATGAATGACGTCGTGCACATGACAGATCAGTACATTGGACGGAAGACAAAAATTAAGTATGAACCACTGGAGCGCCAAGACAACTATAGAAAAGGTAATTGTGTCCCTATACGGGACGAACAGGCTTAAGTGGGCGGCAGTGTTACGAAATGAAAAATGCAGATTCAAATATAACGACATAAAAATAACAGCTGTGATGATAATCTGTATTTGGTACCACTAAATACAACACTGCCTATGTAATGTCAATAAAAACAAAACCTGGCAACCAAGTACCACAATTAAACTTGGCATCACTCGACAACTGTCAATAGAATTCAAAAATAACGGAAAATGGAAGTTTCCGGAACCTTCAGGAAACGGTAGCTAGAACTTACAAGATTTTTCGAGACTGCTTAATTGCAATTACAAACAGTGACATTAAACTTAAACAACATCAGCTGCAAGAGATGTAAACTTGATAACAGCGTAATTTGTTTAAGTTGCAAACATTAGAGTATGTGTGAGTGCGAAGTTAAACAAACAGAAGAAAAAGCTCATGCATCTACACACGCACATACACTACACCATAGCAAGACAAAATGATCATGCCGTACACTTAAAGATGAAAAGAGACCTGAATTACAGTACAGTTAAAGATAAAGAGAGACGGCTGTATTCCAGAAAGTTAGCGAAGTTACCAGAAGGTTTTATTATTGACTATATAATGGGAGGCTGCCAGACGACATGGATAACTGTGTTTTTAAACTTAGACGAGTAAACATCGCCAAATATAGTTAGTGTGTACATCGCGTTAGTTGTACGTGTTTTTAAAGTAATAAATAAATTGTTACTGAGAATTTATTTGTAAATAAATACCCGTGTTTTATTTTATTGCAATTCAACGAATCCTGTGAAAATAATAAAACCGTTTTTATGTTAAGGACTAAAAACGTAAAAATTGGTGTCAGAAGTAAAATTGCAAAATAAAAAGGACATTATTAATTAACAAAAAAATAGGACATTACTAATTAATAAAAAGGACATAAAAAAATAAATAGAAGCCATGAAGTTTGAAGAGCTAAAAGTTGAGCAGCTAAAGAAGGAGCTGAGTAAGCTGGAACTGCCAACAACGGGCAATAAAGTGGAAATTCAGAAGAGGCTGATAGATGAGTTCAAGCAGCGTGGCATCGACATCGGGACATACGAATTTGAGGATAAAGAGGAAATAGAGGTATGTACTCGTGCCACGACAAGCAGCATGGACTTAAGTACAATGTTCGCCGCAATGATGCAGAAATTTGAAGAAACATCTAAAACCACAAATGAGAAATTTAAAGAAACATCTAGAGTGAATAACGAGAAACTTTTAGAAAAAACGAGAGAATGCTAGCTGAAGTTAAGGCTCTTCAGGTCATATCTAAGGCCACAAATGAGAAGCTAGTAGAAATTTCTGAGGCCATAAATAGAAGAGTAGATGGCATTGAGGTACAAGTCAACAAATTTGACGTGAAACTCTCAGAACTAGAGAATAAACTTCATAGCCTAGAAATTGGTGGCGTCGAAGTGCATGTAAAAGATGTGGACGAGAAATTGCATGACTTGGAAGCAAAAATTGTTAATCTTCAGTGTCAAGGAGGGCCAGTGAGAGTTATTGCAGAGGCTTCCAGCAGAGTAAAGACGCCTTGTTTCGATGGCAGCGCACCTTTGAACATCTTCAAGTTCCAGTTCGAAACAGTTGCCAGCAAAAATTGTTGGAACAGTGAAGAAAAGGCCATAGAGCTGATTTTGGCCTTAAAAGGAGCCGCAGCAGAAGTACTTGAAACCGTACCAGGGAGCTGCAGAAATAATTTTGATGACATAATGGCGGCACTGCAGCGGAAATATGGTGGCGAACATAAGCGAAATATATACAGTATGGAATTGCGATGTAGAGGACAGAAGCCCAATGAGTCACTACAAGATTTCGCAATGGAAATCGAGCGGTTGGTGCAACTATCTTATCCTGGCGAAAATCACCCATTGCTGGAGCAGCTGAAAATTGATTCCTTATTGCGTGGCATTAGTGATCCTGACGTGAGGTATGCAGTATATCCGACACCGAAACCTACTTTTATAGAAACTGTGGCATATGCTTTAGCACAGGAGACCGCAAGGATAATTTCTAAGCCGCAAGCGTATATGGTCCGATATCTGGGGGTGATTAGAGAGAAAGAAGCTAATTGGGAAAAGGACATCAAAGAGGCAGTAGTGCAAGCATTGGCCTTAAATAAAAACAAAGTGCGAATAAAATGCTATAGCTGCGGAGAGAATGGCCATATCCAGCGCAACTGCAACGCAACAAGAAAGAAAACAAAATCTGTCTCGCCATCATGGAATAATGAATGGAAGAGCCATCAAAAGTCTCGTTGTGATGGCTGTCATCAAGAGCGACAACGGGAGCAGTCATCAACCTGAAGCACGTAACGAGGACAGACGGCATATAGAAATAAGAGAGCGTCTGCGTCTGAAGGAAGCCCGACTAGCTGAGGAGCGTACGAAATTGGCTGTGGAACGAAAACGTTTGCAACGAGAGGCTGAATCATTACGCCTGGAACGTGAACGCCAAAGATTAGAGCGTGAAAAGCTAGAAATAGAGCTTCGAGAAATTAAGCATCAACAAAAGCAAATTTCTGCGGCGCGTGATGGTTTCGTAAGAGGTATAAGACAACGTGGTGCCTATGAGTGCTGTAGTAATGATAGTAAAGATAATACAGGCCCAGCGTATGATAATACACGCCCTCCGGCAAGATTTGATGCCCCTCCAGCCTCTGCAAGATATGCGCGTAAAGGAAGTAGTTACAGCTACACTTCGCCCGGTACAAGTAAAGAAGTTTTCAGTTCATCTACCGGCAAAGGAACAGGTTACAACAGGAATAGTCACATGTACTCAGCTAATAATTATTATCGAGCAGTACCCAGTGGATGTGGTACACAGGCTTATAGCACGGAAAAGAGATCGTCATGGGATCGTCGTGGTATCATCGAAAGGATGAATGACGTCGTGCACATGACAGATCAGTACATTGGACGGAAGACAAAAATTAAGTATGAACCACTGGAGCGCCAAGACAACTATAGAAAAGGTAATTGTGTCCCTATACGGGACGAACAGGCTTAAGTGGGCGGCAGTGTTACGAAATGAAAAATGCAGATTCAAATATAACGACATAAAAATAACAGCTGTGATGATAATCTGTATTTGGTACCACTAAATACAACACTGCCTATGTAATGTCAATAAAAACAAAACCTGGCAACCAAGTACCACAATTAAACTTGGCATCACTCGACAACTGTCAATAGAATTCAAAAATAACGGAAAATGGAAGTTTCCGGAACCTTCAGGAAACGGTAGCTAGAACTTACAAGATTATTCGAGACTGCTTAATTTCAACTACAAACAGTGACATTAAACTTAAACAACATCAGCTGCAAGAGATGTAAACTTGATAACAGCGTAATTTGTTTAAGTTGCAAACATTAGAATATGTGTGTGTGCGAAGTTAAACAAACAGAAGACAAAGCTCATGCATCTACACACGCACATACACTACACCATAGCAAGACAAAATGATCATGCCGTACACTTAAAGATGAAAAGAGACCTGAATTACAGTACAGTTAAAGATAAAGAGAGACGGCTGTATTCCAGAAAGTTAGTGAGGTTACCAGAAGGTTTTATAACTGACTATATAATGGGAGGCTGCCAGACGACATGGATAAGTGTGTTTTTAAACTTAGACGAGTAAACATCGCCAAATATAGTTAGTGTGTACATCGCGTTAGTTGTACGTGTTTTTAAAGTAATAAATAAATTGTTACTGAGAATTTATTTGTAAAATAAATGCCCGTGTTTTATTTTATTGCATATCAACGAATCCTGCGAAAATAATAAAACCGTTTTTATGTAAAGGACTATATATATATATATATATATATATATATATATATATATATATATATATATATATATATTGTTACGAAATGAAAATGCAGATTCAAATGTAACGACACAAACTGACAACCCGATTATTATCTGCTTTATACCCCTAAATCACTGTAATAAAATCAAAACCTGGCAACCAAGTACCACAATTAAACTTGGCATCACTCGACAACTGCCAATAGAATTCAAAATAACGGAAAATGGAAGTTTCCGGAATCTTCAGGAAACGGTAGCTAGAACTTTCAAGATTATTCGAGACTGCTTAATCGCAATTACAAACAGTGACATTAAACTTAAACTGCAAGAGATGTAGACTTGATGACAGCGTAATTTGTTAAGTTGCAAGCATTAGAGCATGTGTGTGTGCG
Source organism: Panzeria rudis (assembly GCA_956483635.1). Classification (NCBI taxonomy): domain Eukaryota; kingdom Metazoa; phylum Arthropoda; class Insecta; order Diptera; family Tachinidae; genus Panzeria; species Panzeria rudis. The sequence continues at coordinate 75,190,098 of OY101450.1, forward strand.
AAGATAAACAAACAGAAGAATAATCTCATGCATCTACACACGCACATACACTACACTATAGCAAGACCAAATGATCATGCCGTATACTTAAAGATAAAAAGAGACAACTACATTCCAGAAAGTTAGCGAAGTTACCAGAAGGTTTTATAATTTACTATATAAGGGGAGGCTGCCAGACGAAAAGAAGAAGTGTGTTTTTAAACTTAGACGAGTAAACATCGCCAAGAATAGTTAGTGTGTACATCGCGTTTAGTTGTACGTGTTTTTAAAGTAATAAATAAAGTGTTACTGAGAATTTATTTGTAAAATAAATATCCGTGTTTTATTTTATTGCAATTCAACGAATCCTGTGAAAATAATAAAACCGTTTTTATGTAAAGGACTAAAAACGTAACAATTGGTGTCAGAAGTGGGATTGCAAAATAAAATAAAAAAGGACATTATTAATTAATAAAATAAAAAAAGGACATTATTAATTAATAAAAAGGACATTAATAATAATAAAAAGGACATTAATAATAATAAAAAGGACATTAAAAAATAGAAGCCATGAAGTTTGAAGAGCTAAAAGTTGAGCAGCTAAAAAAAGAGCTGAGTAAGCTGGAACTGTCAACAACAGGCAATAAAGTGGAACTTCAGAAGAGGCTGATAGATGAGTTCAAGCAGCGTGGCATAGACATCGGGACATACGAATTTGAGGATAAAGAGGAAATAGAGGTATGTACTCGTGCCACGACAAGCAGCATGGACTTCAGTACAATGTTCGCCGCTATGATGCAAAAATTTGAAGAAACATCTAAGGCCACAAATGAGAAACTTCAAGAAACATCTAAGGCCACAAATGAGAAACTTCAAGAAACATCTAAGGCCACAAATGAGAAACTTCAAGAAATTTCTGAGGCCATAAATAGAAGAGTAGATGGCATTGAAGTACAAGTCAGCAAATTTGACGAGAAACTCTCAGAACTAGAGAACAAACTCCATAGCCTAGAAATTGGCGGCGTCGAAGTGCATGTAAAAGATGTGGACGAGAAATTACATGAACTGGAAGCAAAAATTGTTAATCTTCAGTGTCAAGGAGGGCCAGTGAGAGTTATTCCAGAGGCTTCCAGCAGAGTAAAGACGCCTTGTTTCGATGGCAGCGCACCTTTGAACATCTTCAAGTTCCAGTTCGAAACAGTTGCCAGCAAAAATGGTTGGAACAGTGAAGAAAAGGTCATAGAGCTGATTTTGGCCTTAAAAGGAGCCGCAGCAGAAGTACTTGAAACCGTACCAGGGAGCTGCAGAAACAATTTTGATGACATAATGGCGGCACTGCAGCGGAAATATGGTGGCGAACATAAGCGAGATATATACCGTATGGAATTGCGATGTAGAGGACAGAAGCCCAATGAGTCCCTACAAGATTTCGCAATGGAAATCGAACGGTTGGTGCAACTATCTTATCCTGGCGAAAATCACCCATTGCTGGAGCAGCTGAAAATTGATTCCTTATTGCGTGGCATTAGTGATCCTGACGTGAGGTATGCAGTATATGCGACACCGAAGCCTACTTTTATAGAAACTGTGACATATGCTTTAGCACAGGAGACCGCAAGGATAATTTCTAAGCCGCAAGCGTATATGGTCCGAAATCTGGAGGTGATTACCGAGAAAGAAGCTAATTGGGAAAAGGACATCAAAGAGGCAGTAGTGCAAGCATTGGCTTTAAATAAAAACAAAGTGCGAATAAAATGCTATAGCTGCGGAGAGAAAGGCCATATCCAGCGCAACTGCAACGCAGCAAGAAAGCAAACAAAATCTGTCTCGCCATCATGGAATAATAAATGGAAGAGTCATCAAAAGTCTCGTTGTGATGGCTGTTATCAAGAGCGACAACAGGAGCAGTGTCATCAACCTGAAGCACGTAACGAAGACAGACGGCATAAAGAAATAAGAGAGCGTCTGCGCCTGAAAGAAGCCCGACTAGCTGAGGAGCGTACGAAATTGGCTGTGGAACGAAAACGTTTGCAACGAGAGGCTGAATCATTACGCTTGGAACGGGAGCGCCAAAAATTAGAGCGTGAGAAGCTAGAAATAGAGCTTCGAGAAATTAAACGTCAACAAATGCAAATTTCTGCGGCGCGTGATGGTTTCATAAAAGGTATAAGACAACGTGGTGCCAATGAGTGCAGTATTAATGAACGTAAAGGTAATAAAGGCCCAGGGTATGACGATACACGCTCTCCGATGAGATTTGATGCCACTCCAGCCTCTGCAAGATCTGCGCGTAAAGGAAGTAGTTACAGCTACACTTCGCCCGGTACAAGTAAAGAAGTCTTTAGTTCATCTACCGGCAAAGGAACAGATTACAACAGAAATAGTCACATGTACTCAGTTAATAATTATAATCGAGCAGTACCCAGTGGATGTGGTACACACGCTTATAGCACGGAAAAGAGACTGTCATGGGATAACTACAAGTTGGAAGCAGAGATCCGTGGTATCATCGAAAGGATGAATGACGTCGTACACATGATAGAGCAGTACATTGGACGGAAGACAAAAATTAAGTTTGAACCACTGGCGCACTATGGAAAAGGTGATTGTGTGCCTATTCGGGACGAACAGGCTTAAGTGGGCGGCAGTGTTACGAAATGAAAATGCAGATTCAAATGTAACGACACAAACTGACAACCCGATTATTATCTGCTTTATACCCCTAAATCACTGTAATAAAATCAAAACCTGGCAACCAAGTACCACAATTAAACTTGGCATCACTCGACAACTGCCAATAGAATTCAAAATAACGGAAAATGGAAGTTTCCGGAATCTTCAGGAAACGGTAGCTAGAACTTTCAAGATTATTCGAGACTGCTTAATCGCAATTACAAACAGTGACATTAAACTTAAACTGCAAGAGATGTAGACTTGATGACAGCGTAATTTGTTAAGTTGCAAGCATTAGAGCATGTGTGTGTGCGAAGATAAACAAACAGAAGAATAATCTCATGCATCTACACACGCACATACACTACACTATAGCAAGACCAAATGATCATGCCGTATACTTAAAGATAAAAAGAGACAACTACATTCCAGAAAGTTAGCGAAGTTACCAGAAGGTTTTATAATTTACTATATAAGGGGAGGCTGCCAGACGAAAAGAAGAAGTGTGTTTTTAAACTTAGACGAGTAAACATCGCCAAGAATAGTTAGTGTGTACATCGCGTTTAGTTGTACGTGTTTTTAAAGTAATAAATAAAGTGTTACTGAGAATTTATTTGTAAAATAAATATCCGTGTTTTATTTTATTGCAATTCAACGAATCCTGTGAAAATAATAAAACCGTTTTTATGTAAAGGACTAAAAACGTAACAATATATATATATATATATATATATATATATATATATATATATATATATATATATATATATATATATATATATATATATATATATATATATATATATATATATATATATATATATATATATATATATATATATATATATATATATATATATATATATATATATATATATATATATATATATATATATATATATATATATATATATATATATATATATATATATATATATATATATATATATATATATATATATATATATATATATATATATATATATATATATATATATATATATATATATATATATATATATATATATATATATATATATATATATATATATATATATATATATATATATATATATATATATATATATATATATATATATATATATATATATATATATATATATATATATATATATATATATATATATATATATATATATATATATATATATATATATGTGTGTGTTTGTACATAAATATACATATATTAGATTTATGCATATAATAAAGAAGTACATATCGTCATATAAAATGCAAAAGGGCATATTATCGTTTTTAAACATATTTTTAATAAAAATTAAACTATTGTGATTACAAAAAAAAAATCAGCATAGTATCATTAATTCAGACTTTTTATAATCGCAATAGTTTTTTTTATTAAGTTTTTTATCTATCCTGAACAATTATTTAAGAGGATGATATGCCCTTTTGCATTTGCATATGACGAAATATACACTTTAAATATAAATGTGATATGGACAAAAGGATTAAAATGGATTCAAACTATTTTATGTGTATGCACATATAAAACATAATTTCATTTCTTACATATGCACATAGCTATGTACTAGATTGGTAAAATACATCGGAATTTATTTAAAAGCCGATTCGGCTTTGTTTGTTAGTTAGGGCTTTTTGCGTTTTATTTAACGATATGTATGTATACATAGATACATATATTATAAATATATAATATAGATATATTTTTATTTACCTACACCAAATACAGTTTTAATACTATTTACAATGTTTAGGTACTTTTCTCGCAATACTCACTATTTGAAAATTTTTAATGCCCATCACTGTTTTGTAAACAGCTGTTTCTTTATCATTTAAAACAACAAAATAGACTAAAACATACGCACGTTTTTAAATGTTCTATAAGTGGACAAACGTGCTAACAGTACGGTACGGTACGGTAGCGGTACGGCAACGGTTGGCTAACGGAGCCCTTACGATCGTAGGTACGTTTTTGCAAGTTGTTTATTTACTGACGGAAAGTTTTTCGATTTTTGTTGTGTGGTTAAAAACGTGTCCAATTAAATAAAATATAAGTACAAAATGCAATAAATTTATTTTGCAAAAATATTTTTATTTTTTTTCAAATTTTAACAGCCTTATGCAAAAAAATTTAACACTTGTTGGTAAACCAATGTTAAGCAAAATTCTTTAAAGTTTCATGCAAAAATCATTGTTAGCTCTTAACACACGTCATGTAAACCGATGTTAAAATCAAATAATTTAAAGCAGCTACCCAAATACTTTAAAGCGATGTTAAAATATTTTATTGTTTTGACGAATAAAGTTTTTGGTAAAAAATGCAATGAAAACATTTTAAATTGTTTGGATTTATGATATACAAAATGGATTCTTTAAATTTAGTTAACAGAATTGGTAAAACTAATTTTCATTTTATGTGAAAATTATTTTTTAATGTGTAATATTTCATTTAGAACTTATAAACCAATTGGCGGGCTATTATTGGCAACGAACTTATAAAACGAGGATTGATGGCTTCTCCCTTTCAGATGACCACTTCAAAGTGGTCATCCAAAGTATTAAAAAGTATTTTTAACAACAAATTTACCCAACTATAACAATAACTATACTTACTTTGTCTCCGTCGTTCCAATTTTCGGATCTTTTCCTCTTTTTTTAAATTAATTTTTAAAATATCCACCAAAAATTACTTGGCAAAATTATGTAAATCTACAAAATTTTATAGTGATGTACATACATACAATCAACACAAGTAAATAAAGCTCGTACTTCAAATAATCGGTTTAATATTTAAACCGATTATTTGAAGTACTTTAAATCCTTAACAAAAAATTGACGTATTTATTATTTTACATTACTATAAATGTATTTAGTTTATGTTTTTATGTAGTATATATATTAATTTACATCTTAAATAAAGAAAAATTTCATTTTATATTAAAACTATACAAAATATCATATATCCGAATATGCGGATGAATTAATAATCGTTTTGTTGCATCGTTAACTATAAAGAGACAAGAGAGAATGATGGCATTGCCAGTATCAACATGTCAAATTTATTAAAGCATACATAGTTAACATAGTGTTTTTGCATACTATTTTTTAACATAGGTATGTTAGCGTTAATGTCGCTGGTAGCTGACATCAACTTCACACCTCAGGTAAGATTTTTTTGCATAAGGCTGTAAAGGCTCATTTAGCAAACCGTAACGTTGATGTAGTTGCATGTGGTCATCGTTTCTGTCACATTAAAAAGCTATGAGACAGAAACGATCAGCACATTCAACTACATCAGCGTTACGGTCAGCTAAATGATCCTTAAAGGTTTATTCAATTTATTGAACAATATGAACAGCTGGCTGATATTGCGTGTAGATTTCATAAGCGTCCCAAGGAAGAAGTGCAGTGTGTTTGTTTAATAAATGTGTTCACAGTATTGAAGTTTTATTTATCACCTCCGCCGCGACAGGATTCCTCTTACTGGAATAGTTTGGCCGCAAACACTGCTTACTTATATTCTGGCTTTTTCTTTCTTTCTGCACTTAACTGATGTGTTTATTTAATTAAAGCTACCACAATATTAGTTTTTATATATTTATCACTCTTTTTCCACTAAATTAAACTTTTTAAAATTTTTACAAAATTGCTTATTTTTCTGTTTCTATTTCATACGTTTCAAAGCAGCTACTTTAAACATACTCTTCTCTTCTTCTTTTTCCTTCGATTAGGTTTTTCTTTGAAATACCATTTTTCGATTCGAGCGTAACTGAATGCGGGAACGTAATCGAAAAGCAGAATTGGTGCTTCTTTGGCATATTGATAGGTACCAAGCACTATCGTGCTTGTGTTGTTGTTTTGTTTGTTGCAAAGTTGTTGTTTTTGTTTTGCATGTAAATGAAATTTACTACCAGATAACAATTTTAAACGTGCAAGAAGCATGTTTTTTCAATGCGGCAATGTTTTAAATAAAGAATTTGTGTGTGGTTTAAGTGTATTGGTGCTTCTTTGGCATGTTGATAGGTACCAAGCAGTATCCTGCTTGTGTGTTGTTTTGTTTGTTGTGTAATTTGAGTTCTTGTTCTATACATGTAAATAGTGAGAAATATTCGGCAAACTTCGTCGTTACTTTTATTACTTTAATATGCTGTGCTTTGTATCGTTACTCACAATGAAATTTTAAGGTGTAACGATATTGCTATTTCCAGATTTTAAGATATGTACACTAGGGTATAACTTTTTGCAATTTTTGCGAATATCAAATTCTTCATCGCATAGCCGTATAGACCATGAAAAATATTAAGAAATTATGTATTACTTTTTCGCGATCGTTAAAAAAGTTTCCGCACCAAACGTGATGAAGTTTTGAATTTAAATTTTTCTTCTAAGTACACGAAACTAACATTAACTGCCAGGCCCACTATGTCGACACGATTCTTTCTTTCTTATAATAACATATAAAACAAAAAAAAATTTTAGAATTTGTTTTTGTTTTAAATGTAATTATGGCGAAAGAAAGAACATGTCGACATAGTGGGCCTAACAGTTAATAACAAAATTTTAAGTATTTTCTAATAATTTCAAGAATATAACAATATCTTACCATTTGTACGGAAGAAGGGCGCAAAAAATCGCGATATTATGACTCTACTTCGCGGTTTTTTTAATAAATTAATTTTAATATCAAATGATAGATGAGTTGTTTGGCGGATATTATAAGAAACAGTGATCATTTTCAGAAAAAAATACCTTCGCAGGTAAAAATTTTATTCAATTTTATTTTGGACTTTTCGGACTAATTTTATTTTTTACTTTTGGTACGCACCAATGTACTAAAAAAATCTACTTAATTTTTATTAAATATGACGTGAATCAAGGGAGGGGTCGAAATTTTTATTAAAAGTGTTTTAATTATTGTTGTTTGTATTATATCGGGATTTCTTTTCTTAAAGTTTCTTTTCATTCAACTATAATTAAAACTACTTCTTCTAAAATATTTTTAACATACACACATTTACTGAGAGATTTGGACCCCAGGTAAAGGACTAATCCCTATTAACACATTGCTCAGCCATATTAATTTTATTTAAAAGTTTACTAACTCTCAGTTTGCCTGAACTTAAGTTTTATCTGAAAGTTCAACATTATCGTTAACATTTTATTGGCGCTTTACCAATACACTTCAACCATAATTTTAAAAAGTTACAAACCTCTTAGCTTATTCACAGACATTCAAAAATCATTTGAGAATTTCAAAAGCGTGGTAGGTTTAGAAACTTATACAAATCACAACAAACGAATTATATTCGATATGAATATATTTTATTTTTCATATCAATTATAATTCGGAGTCAGCTCATCGAAATATATGTAGGTAGGTGAGTTTAATTATATATACAGTAGAGCAGCGATGCCAACTTAGCCCTTTTCGGGCTAGATTTAGCCCGTTTTAAGTTACTCAAAACGCGAAAAATTATTTTTAGCCCCACACATAATAACGCGTAAATCTAGCACTTTTAACAATTATCGTTTAGCGCTTCTAGCTCTTTTTTACTTTTTTATCAATGTGGGTAAATTTTTTTTTCGAACTATTTCTTCTTTTATTCTAGCAATAGCGACTTGTGAACTAACGTGTCAATATCGTTTTTACTCATTTTATTTTGTTAGTTTGCTTTACAAGTAATAAAAAAACAATAGTTTAGAATAATATTCTATTGCATTAAAAATTGGTTGTGATTTTAAGTTGTCCCCAAAATTTAAAAGTGTTTTGATTTTGAAAAGAAACAGTTTATAAGTTAGCCCTTTTTTACGCTTTTCCGAAAAATTGTACTGGATATTGCTTTACACGTAAATTTTTTCAATTTAGCCCCTTTTTCAATAATTTTTGCGCGTTTTGGATCCCAAAAGTTGGCATCACTGCAGTAGAGTGCTTAAAAAATTGTTTTTTGCTATAATTTTAAAAGTTTCTAGTAGGTATAAAAAAGGTCTCCCAAAAGATGGGATCGATATTTTGATTTTACGCGATGCTCAACGACTTTTAGTTTTTCCATACAAATTACATGGGACAATTTATTTTTTTCGTATTTGTCGAACAAAACTACAAAAAATATATATTTTTCATTTTAATGCGCATATTAATTTAGGATATTAAATTTTCCACAAAAAAGCACTTACACGATTTTTTCGTAAGCTTAACGGGTAAAAAGTTATCAGAAGGTCGTTGAGCGTCGCGTAAAATCAAAATATGGAGCTGGTCTTGTGGGAGAGCTTGTTTTATACCTACTAGAAACTTTTGAGATTAAAGCAGTTAAAAAAAAACAAAAAATGTGATTTTAAACTCTCTTATGTACAGCCAACTTTTTTGTTTTTGAGTGCCGGTGTAGTTTTGGCGTTAATGAGTTTATACAAAAGCCTCTGAGTTTTCGTCTGATTTCAATATGAAAAAGTGAAATATCGTGTTTAATAGACTATTTTTGTTCGTTGGACAATTTTGAATTTCTCGTAGAATATTGAAAACTCATTCAGAAATATTTTAAAGCTTCCACTTTTAGGAATATGCTGATTTTGACTTCACAGTTGACCACTAATTTGCATATTGGATAGTTTGACGTGGTAGGGACGATATAATTATAAACGAAAACATTTTTAGTACGATTTAATGTACATTTAATATGAGTTACGTATGTATTTATTTTTCTTTATTTTATTTTTCAAATTGAATGAACTATTATTTTTTATGCTTTGTTGTCTTAATATAGAAGGCCCTAACTCATTTTTTTTAAATTGAGTTTTTCAGAAGATTGATCTATCGAAATATTTATGCAAAAGCTCCTTTTGGAAAAATAACGAGTTAGGGTGATTCTATATGAATTTTATTTAGTTTGTTTCTAAAATACTTATCATTGAAGTTCAAAAAATGTATTAAACTGTAAAAATAAAAAAAAAATATTTAAAATAAAAAACTTTATTTTGAGAAAAAAACGTAAAGAAAAGTTTTTTTGGAAATTTTTTTCTAACGTTAATTTAAAAAAAAAGTAAAATTTATTTAAATATTTACAAGTGACACCTGCAATAAAACGTTTAAAAATTGTGTTTTTTTATGGAATACTGCGTTGCTGATGGTATGAATGGTAAAGTTTAATACACCATTGGAATTAGCTTGAAGAGATCTTCCAAACGATGTAATTTTTATATGTTGTCTTGGGAAAAAATACAAAAATATGCAAAAAACAACAAAAATATACCTTTTTAGACACGGTCCAGCTCACGGGCGGTCATCGCTAGACCCCTCAAATGTTTTAGGAATCCTCATGAAAAAGACCGATCTTTAATATGAGAGAGGTAAAAACACATTTTTCATCTTCATACAAGTCGAGTCGGTTTAATGTACATACTTGTTTCTCTTTAGTTTTTTTGTAAATACATACAAGCAAATTTACTGGTCAGAGCAATTGTAAATAGCACAAGTTTAGGAGAATTCCCTTTTTGTCCATACAAGCAAATTTACTTGTCAGATCAATTGAAATGTATTAGTACTTTGTGAACTACATATCAATGCAATCAGACGTGCTTGGTAAAGAGATTTTTAATATTTTTTTCCTATTTTTGAACAAACTCAACAACTATTATGGTAATCAATTGGAAATAAAATGTCTCTTCATAGTCATTTGAATCGCAAATGTGATCACGAAGAGAATCGTCGCAAAGGGTGTGCCACTTGCGGGAAAAAAATTTTCTTTCAAAATAAACCACCAAAATACTTTATATTGAGTGTAGAACAGATTTTGTTAATCAAAAAATATATTAATAACCACTTTGACATACTTGCAGATTAACTTTGACTGAATTGCAAAATAAAGGTGAAAATGTTATGAAAAGACCTCTTCCGTGTATGCCTAATTACGAGGACATTATATTCACAAGGTCGAGGTAAAATAAAACAATTTCCGACTATTGAAGTTAATAAAATTCCCGAAAGTACTGTAGATTAATCTTGTTCAAAGATAAGTAAAGAGATAACTTCTTTAGAAATTTGTAAAAATTGGTTTCAAGAAATCGGAAAAGGTATTTCACATTATTGAAAGGCGCAGCTTCCTCAAATGCACGTGAAAATATATTTAACTTGGTAGAAAAATTACCCTCTAAACAACAAGATCAAGTCGTAACTAGTCTTAAGGAAAAAAGTACAACCAGTACTGATGATGAGGTATTCAAAAATGCAACAGTTAAAAAATTTTTTAAACATAAAAAAATGTAAAAAATTAGAAAAAAAAACAGATAAAAAGTTAAAAAAAAAATTAAAAAAAATAAAAAAGCTTAAAAAAATTTTCAAAAATAAAAAAAAGTTTAAAAAAAACTTTAAAAAAGAGGTGCAATGTAAGATACATCCACGCGGTGCACCTTGGAAACGTGTAAAATCGGCTGAAATCTTACTTCTTGTTCTGAATGAAAATCAGCCTGGCGAAGCTGGGCCAAACCAGTAGTATATTTATATTATATACTATATCGAAAAAAGTGAATATCTCAAAAATCGAAAAAAGAAAAGGCAGCTAGGATTTCAATTCAAACGGCTTTTTAATACATTTTTCATCACAAACAAATCCCCGCTTTTGGTTTTTGTCGCCATTTTTATGGAATAATAAGTTGCTTCCTGCCCACCGTGACCAGTAAGGTATCCTGAAACTATATACATCAGCAAAATTACACTCAAGCGAAAGCCGAGTTTTAAAACATCTCTGTTTTAAATTCTTTTATTCTTTAAAGCACAGCTATACACTCCTAAACATTACTTCAAACTTAGGATCATATGTTGTCTAAATTTGTGTTGAAAATTTCTCCTTGTCTAAAATTGCATCGATTTTGTAGTTATTTTATTAGAGAAAAAACCTTTCAAATTAAACATATTTAGTCCAAGTGGAAAAATTTAACATAAAGTATAATACGGCTATGGCTGAATTGTAGATACGACAGACTATCAGCCAGGAGGTCGCGGCTTAAACCTGTACTCAGCCAATCGCTTTTTTTAGTAAAAAACATTTTGTTCAAAAATAATGCGTGTCTAGTTTTAGGTGAAGTGTTGCCGACTATTTTCGACCTAATTTTCAACAAAAGTATTTTAGAGTGTAGAAACGTTAAGCATTCTTTTTGAAAAATCAATATATCGTTAGCTGAAATGCAAAATCACGTAACTACACGTTTTTAAACTTTATTGCAGAGAGAAAAAAACTAAATAAAATACTTCAAGTGACTGAAGTAAAGTCTCTTTATATTCGTTATTATTTTGGGCTATTTTTAGGATAAATGTTTAAAATTTTAGAGCATGCGTTTCGATGTAACACAGAATAATTAATTACAAAAGCGATTTCCAATTTTTTGTTAGTTACGTGGTTTTGCATTTCAGCTGACGTTATGTTTCAAATAAAATTGTTCAACATAAATTTTTTTTATAAATATGCTTTACGTTTCAAATATGCTAGTATTTTTAACAAATAAATGAAAACACTTTGAAAATAATCACATACAGTATTTTTCGGTTAATTGCACATCAAAATTTGCACAACTTTTTGTTCAATTAACCGGGAACAAATTAGCCAATACCCGCTTAATTGAACAATTCGTTCAATTACAAGAATCCCGTTTAATTGAACAGTTTGTTCAATTACAGAACTCACGCATAATTGGAACTACTAATGAATTAAAAGAAATCGCATATGTGCACTTTAAGTTTTTCAAAATAATTTTTTTTTTACCTTAAACGAAAAAAATGCAAGTAACAGAAAAAAATTTACATATATGTGTATACGCAGGTATTTATTATTGTAGGTACATATGTAATATTAAATACACTATTTATGTGCACATTAGTTTTACAAAAAAATTAAATTTAGTAAAATAAAATTAGTAGAGATGCCAGCCAGTGTTTTTCACAAATGATGTCAAATATGCCAGATTATTTTTCAATAATAATGCAATTAACCGGTTAAAAGTAAGAGGAAATTTATTTTTGATGACATGAATTTTGAACCAATTAAGCGGGAAAATCAATTAACCGGGTTCAATTATCCGGGGAAATTTACATTTGTTTTCGTATGCAATATTTTTTTGCCCGATCGTGTGGTTCAATTAAGCGTGGAAACCAATTAACCGTAGGGTCAATTAACCGAAAAATACTGTATAATCAAAAGTAATCGCAGAAAGTAGTCGAATTATTTTTTGATTATTTAAAGGTAATTCCAAATAATCCCGATTATTTTTTTATTTTTAGTAATCGTAATCATAGGATTACGATTACTAACTGAAAATAATCGTACAAGACATACTTGTTGTTGATTTACTTAGTTCTTGTATTATACTCGAATGTGAACAAAACTGCCAAAGGCTTGATTGACTAGTACTTGTTATTTAGCGCTAGTGAATAACACGGCTTGATCATACTTGTTGCAGCTCACTGGTGAAGGTGATGATGATGAATAAGACATTGATTTTACACCTCCTGGAAGATCAAAGCCTACCAAAATGTCCTTAAAGCCAGCCGTTACATTAGTTAATAGTGCAAATTTGATTACTAACAAAGCAGCAAAGGTATGTAAACAATTGGCTGAGTCGGGAATAGAAATTTCTATATCTATAAAGCGGTAATAAAAACCGCAGAAAATTTAGAAGAATTTTATATAACAACACTGCAGAATGAAAAATGGCGCTTACATCTTGGTGGGGAAAAATAGGTAAAAAAGAAATACAGGTAGTTGTTATTAAAAATGAACACAAAGAAATTAAATTAGCTGTACTTGTACTCGACAATGGACGGGGGTTAACGATTTTCAACGGTCTCAAAGAAAGTTCAATTTGTGGGGATCTATAAAAATGATAGTGACACAACAAGTGTTAATACTGGCAAAATAAACGGTGTTGTTGCTCTACTAAAAAACCATTTCAAATCAATTTTATTGCCACCACCACAATACACTGGTTGCCAGCATCATGTCTTGGATTGTAATGGATGTAATGGACGAACTACTAGGTGCCACAACATCTTCTCCTAACATTGGACATGATTTTCTTCCGGAATTAGTAAGTAATTACGAAAATTTAAAAAAAAAACTACAGGCAAAATGATACACTTATAAAACTTGTTAACGTAAAATGGAGAGACGACATGCAATTTTTATATGAACTTTGCCTAAGTTTTAGGTACTACAAAGAAAATGGAAATTTTCCATGTATCAACTTTAAATCTTTACCACCAATACACAACGCTAGATGGAACTAAAGAGCCATTCTCGCTATTCTAGCATTTGTTCTTATACCCAAATATACAGGGGTGTCATAGAAACCAATATTGTCAGAATTGGTTTTAAAACCGACAAGAAAAAATGCTTTGGTGTCATAGAAACCAATGTTATTGGTTTTATATTGGTTTTATTTACATTCGAAATACACAAAACCAACTTGGTTTCGTGACACCAAATGAAACCAATATTGGTTTTCAAAACCGACAATTAGCAAAACCAATATTGGTTTCTATGACACCCCTGATAGTGAAATGTTACAACCTATTTGTGATTTTATATGTGATGCATGGTGCAATGTTTGGTTTTATGATCACTGTTTCAACGAAAATAAATTTTCAGTTTTAAACATAATACAAAAAAGCCCATATGTGTTTTCTTAAACACTGGGTGAAGGGAATCGTCTGTAATTACAAATCAGCAGTAATATATGCGCGGAACGAGCTATTAAAGTTGCACAAGATATTTTTCCATTATGTAAATGAACTCGCACTTTAAACTTAAAATTTATTTCATTAAACCCAAAAAATAGCTTTACATTTTTGTTATACAGTTAGATACTTATTTAATATATTTAAAATATATATCATATAAACAATAAATGTACCATATATAATGTGTATGGAAATTAGTGTTTTTCATTTGGGATCCCGCACATTTTTCGGGAAATAAATCCCGAGAAAATTGTGCGGGAATTCCCGGGATTTTTAAATATTATTATAATAACTTTTCTTCTTTGTAAGCACACATTTTTAGTGCTGCTTTTATTTAGAAAAATATGTAAATAAAAGAAAAAATTTTTAGTTTTGAGCACATTTTATTTGTCTCCATTTTTTTCATATTTTTCTAAGACCAGCAATCAAAAAACATATTTCGTGAAGAAATGAAAATAACAGATTGTCATTAAGTGCACATAGCGAAAGTGGGCATAATAAAGAAGTACTGCCCCCTATTCTGTAACTCGCTAAAGCTAAGTCTATATCGCTAAAAATCCATACGGTCGATTTATCAATTTTCCTCTACGAATACAATTTTGCAACGTGTATTGCTAAATTATGGAATGTCTTAAAAATTTAATCCACCGAAATTTTAGTGTTTCATGTCATCGCCAAAAATATTTAATTTTGTACTTGTTCAGCATTTTAGCGATCAAGATTTAGCTTTAGCGAACTACGGAATAAGGCGGCTGGTCTATATTTTCTGAAAATATCAGATTGTTATTTTAAGCCACACAAGAGTTTTTTGAAGCTCAAAATTTCGAATTTTTCAAAATTTATAAATTTTTGCAAAAAAAAATTCAAAGCTTTATGTACAACAGGTTCACACAGGGTTCAATTAAAAATCGATACAAACAAAAAAATTTAATTTTCAGGTGGTCACTTTTCTGCCACTTAATTATATCAATTCAGTTTTGCTTAGCAGTATGAAATGCTATTTAGTGTCTTATGAAATAAATCATAAATCATTGCAATATCTTTTCCACTTAAGAAGCTACGGAAATTATAAAAAAATTATGAAACTAGTACATTTTTTTACTTCGGGTGGCTGCTAATCAGAAGTTATGCAATAAAAATAACATATTTTAATTTAAATTAAAAACCATACGGCACGGCTAAAGACTTAAAATTTTATAATTTTTTTACTTACGTTTAAAGCATCCATAACCTTATTTAACAGATCTCGTGAATTGGTATTTGTTTTTGTTCAAATATATTAAGTGAAATGCTATTTTGTATCGTTTTGTACTGGGCGGCAATTCCCGGGATGTTGAAAAATCAATCTCCCTCTTTCCGGGAAATGAAAAAGTTCGGGAAAAGAAAAACTCTAATGGAAATTAAAAAAAAAATTTTTTGAGGAGCTTTAGAAATTGCATTTGTTGCGGAAACTTTTTTGGCCAAAAGGGCCTAAAAACTTTTTTTATTATCATTACTAAATTGCCCATCGCGTGGTTGGATGAAGCAATTTTGTCCAAAAAAAGTTATACCCTAATGTAAACATTGTGAATTCCCTAAATATTTACAGCCAAATTTATAAAAAATTCTTATTTTAGGTTTAAGACTCACAATTTTTTGAACTCTCTTTATAATATATTTCTCAACTTATTTAACACAAGTTTTGTATGAAGTAAAAGCAAAAAAGAGAAATGATTACAAAAGAGTTCACACGAATCTTTTAATCATGTATGAAAAAGGTGCTCGAATAACGAGCCTATTTTCATTTGTGTTGATTGTTTCTACATCACTAACATTTCTTTTTGCTTTTATGTGTTTTGATAGTGTTTTTTTTGCAAATTTTGTTGCGAATTTTGTTTAACTTAAATAATTAAGTGACATATTCTATAAAATTTAAAAAAACATATGTAAACGCTTATAGCCAAGACTTCAAGCTTTAATTTAAATATCATGTATTCCTGTGTGCTAAATTTCCAAAGATATTTGAAGCTGAAATTGATATATCGATGATATGAATTTATTGAAGGTTTATAGTAGGTGCATACCATCTTTAAACCTATTTTAAAATTTTCATGTAATATACATTTTTGAATGCAATTTTATGAAATTTTGCTTAAAAGTAGTCTGTTGCCCTGTTTTAAATATTTATGAATATGGCTGTTAACCTTTAACTTACGACGTGAAAATTTTTAACATATTTGAAGAAGTGGTAGTACACATTACACCGATTTATTTTTAGGGTATTATTATTGACGTTTATATATTAAAATGGTTTCATACCTACAGTATTCAAGGTTAATTACTTCTGAATACGGAGTTAGGAGGAAAAATTAAGAAAATACCGGAATTAAAAAAAAAATAGTTGTTTATTTTATAACCCATTTTGATATGAACAAAAAAATTGATTTCTTCTTTAATTGTACATTTGAAAAAATATGAGCTCAACAAAAAATTAAATTGCATTTTTCCACAGCCTAAGAGTATATATTTACTAAAAACAAAGGAACACTTCAATATCTCTTACATGTAAAAAAATAACAACTAGTCTTTTAAGCTAAGTCACGAGGTACAAAGTTGTAACGTATAGGAAGATGTGGTGGTAAATATTACACCATTTCCTTTTAACTATTGTTTGCTGCTGCTTCTCTGTTTGTTCATATTTTTGGAATGTGCGCATTTTCCACTATGTAACTGTATACTAATATCAAAATGTTGAAAAACTCGTTTTAAAACTCAAAAACAAACTGAAAACATTTTCTGCAAAAAAAGTTACGCTTATGTAGATGTGATATAAAATAAAGTAAAATATATTATATGAACAAATCACACAAACGACGACGTGGTGGTAAAATATGTTCTTATATTTTCTATGAAAAAATCACACAAACTACGACGTGGTAGTAAAATATTTTCTATAAGAAAATGACACATATGACGACGTGTAGTAAAATTTACACCACACTCAAATATCTCCACGTTACTGTAACCTAACATAAAACAAATAGCACTGATAATAAGATCGTAATATAATATGAGGGTACTGAGGATATAAAAATATTTGCGTGCAAGAGCGAAAAGTTGTTAATGAAATAAATACAACGGTGTAAAATTTACTACCACGTGATAAGTTAAAGGTTAAAAAATGTCGGTGTAAAATTTACTACCACCTCTTCATATATGCTAAAAATTTTCACGTCGTAAGTTAAAGGTTAAATATGGTTGAGTTCCAAAACATCAAAATACATTGTGGTGATAAAAATTCTTAGTTACTTTGTTTTTGCAAACAAAGTAAAGGCGCATCACTACAGTGCATTTTGATGTTTTGGAACTCACCCTAATTTTTTTTGATTTTTTGTCAAAAATCGAAATTAAACATGAAAAATAAAATAAGTACCACAAAGAGAAGGTATAGAAAATGAATTAACTACACTTTTATTAATCAAGTTTATTTGTTTTTAATATTTTGTTTATTTTATGTTTTATATCAAAATTGAAATTTAAATAAATTGCTAATGTATAAATGAATATGAGAATATCGTTCACTATATAAATGATGAATGTTTGTATATGAATATGATTGTAATTTTCTTTATGTATATTATATATCAATATGTAATTAGAAAAAATTGGTGACTTTAAAATAAAAAAAATAGTTATATTTAATTTAATAATTAAAAATAATTAATTGTTACAAATGTATGTATAAATGTATACTATGTAAGTTTATGAATAATACATTATTTTCATTATAATTAGACAAACGAACAAATAAAAATATATATGTATTATGTATGTACGTCTTTATGATGTATTTATGTATATAAAAAGAATTTGAAATTAAGCTTATTACTGTTAAGGGCACTATAAACTCGCTTACATGAATGACATACATGAAAACTGACAAACATTGCTGTATATAGTGGGCCGTATATTTAAAATTTTTTTCAAAAGAAAACTGAAAAATTTGTTCAATGATTAATCATAAATATTTAAAATGAATAAGTGAGACAAAAGCAATTATGATGACAAATATGAATTGAAAATTAAAAATAATTTAAAAAATATATTCCGTCGCATATGAAAAAATGAAAGTTGTTTACGTTTTCCTCTAATATTTACATTGAAGTACTGTTGCAAAGAAACCGGAAATATTACATAAAAATGTATTTTATGCGCATTAAATATGCACCAAAAACATAAAAATATGCTCTAAAAAGGTATACAAACGTTATAATTTTGTTTATAAAATTTATAATATTAATTTCTGACACCACGAAGTATTCATATTCTGTTCCGTTATGGGCATGGGAGGCGATTTATCAACGCTCTTCGTATATAAAATGATGGCCACCAAGGCCCATAATTTATGACGGACTTACATTTTTACTACTACATCGCACGTTTTTCACATTTTTTTCTATAAATACCTTAAGTATTTGCAAAATCTGATTATTTTCTTAGGGTTTTCTTATGAAAAGTAAATATGGAAGCGGACAATCTCGAAAAAATTTATATTCCTTAAAGAATCCTCGAAAATTAATTAAAATTGTGAAAGCTTTGAATAAAATCGGAATAAATTAATGGAATAAAGAAAATTTGTAAGAAATTAAGGTAAAAAAGAAAAAAATAAATAAATTTGAAAACATTAGTAAAAATTGTTAATTTTTTTCGATTATAAAACAGATTTTGTTGTTTGTATAATTATGCATATTAACATTTAAAAATCCAAAAAGAGCCAAATATGCCACAAAAACTGGAAAAATGCCCTAAATATATGGCTATGTTCGAAATATTCAAAAAAATGGTGTAGAGGGTAAAATATGCAAAACTAATATGCTAAAACTAACAAATCAATGCCAAAATTTTTAAAAAGTTCTGAAACGTACAAATATCTTCTTTGTGACTATATACAACGCACAGGAAAAAACATGCAAGAGCATATTTGCGTACAGGGACGTATGTATGTATGTCAGTCTTCCCCTTACACTATAGGAAATGTGTGAGCATACAAAAAAATTATTAAACATTTTCAGCCAAATTCATAAAAAATTCTTATTTTAGGTTTAAGACTCACAATTGTTATTAAACAGTTTCACGCTAAAAACTGTTTAATATAAAATTGCATTCATAAACACTACAATAGACATTGTGTTTTTTAAGGAAATTTAGATTTCGATACTAGCAACACCACCATGTTTTGTAGTTAGTGTTGAATTAAAAATAATATGATTTCATTCGGATATTGTTGTTTTCGTGTAAGTTAAGATTTTTTGAACTCTCTTTATAATATATTTCTCAACTTATTTAACACAAGTTTTCTATGAAGTAAAAGCAAAAAAGAGAAATGATTACAAAAGAGTTCACACGAATCTTTTAATCATTTATGAAAAAGGTACTCGAATAACGAGCCTATTTTCATTTGTGTTGATCACTCACATTTCTTTTTGGTTGTATGTGTTTTGATGATGGTGTTTTTTTTGCTAATTTTGTTGCGAATTTTGTTTAACTTAAATAATTAAGTGACATATTCTATCAAATTTAAAAAAAACATACGTAAACGCTTATAGCCAAGACTTCAAACTTTAATTTAAAGCATATCATGTATTCCTGTGTGCTAAATTTGCGAAGATATTTGAAGTTGAAATTGATATATCGATGATATGAATCTATTGAAGGTTTATAGTAGGTGCATACCATCTTTAAACCTATTTTAAAATTTTCATGTAATATACATTTTTGAATGCAATTTTATGAAATTTTGCTTAAAAGTAGTTTATTGCCCTGACTTAAATATTTATGAATATGGCTGTTTTAATATTTATCTTACATGTTTGTCGTTCAAAAACGTTTACTTTACACAGTCGGGGAATCCGTTCAACATGGCATGTCATATAAGTATGCGAGTATAATGTAGCATTTAAAATTATTATACATTTACTTCACAGAAAACTTGTATTAAATAAGTTGAGAAATGTATTATAAAGATAGTTCAAAAAAACTTAACTTAAACGAAAACAATAAAGAGCTATTCATTTATTTCAATATCCGAATAAAATCATATTCTTTTGATTGCAACACTAACTACAAAACATGGTGGTGTTGCCAGTATCGAAACCTAAAATTTCTTAAGACACACAATGTCTATTGTAGGGTTTATGAATACAATTTTATATTAAACAGTTTTTAGCGTGAAACTGTTCAATAACAATTGTGTCTTAAACCTAAAATAAATTTTTTTATGAATGTGGCTGTTAATAAATAAAAACCTTTAATTAACAAGAACAATTATAAACGAAACAATAGCAATCTGTGTTATTTAAGTTTTTGGATGTATGTGAAAAAGGTCGGTAAAAGCAACTTTACCGAAAATGATTACAAAAATTTGCAAGATCGTAGAAAAGTTTCCAAAATCATAAAATCCTAAAAAAGTTGCAGAAATCAAAAAGGATTAGATCGAAAACAAACAATAAAATTTGTTATACGTCGCTAACATATAAAAAAAAGCCAATAAGGATGGAAAAATTCATTTTAATTATGATTAAAAGTCGCTTAAACCCTAAAGTGGACAAAAACTTGGAATAAATCACACGTATCACGAAAATTGGCATAAAATATTATAAACAACCTCTATAATTTATTAAAACTCACTCAAATTGTAAAGAAAGCGGATAGCTTGGAAAAAATCGCGAAAATTATGAAAATTCACAAGAGCTTGCTAAAGTTCCAAAAATCTATGAAAACCAAGAAGTTTGGAAAATTAATGGGGGTGTGCTGTAAAAAGCGCATTTTGAGATCGTCTAATTTTCAGTAAAAAGTTTAGCTAAAAAGGTGAATTATTGCAGGGTTTTAATTGGTTTTAATGTTTTTTATTTTTAAGATGTTTCAGGAGAACTTAAATTTGAATGCACTAAAACGTCCGATTAAGAGATCACGGATTTTCGTTTTGGGAAATCGCACGATTTCAAAACGCGCATGTGTTGTAAACACATCCTAGTACGTCTTTCGTGAAAAATTGCAATATTTTAAAAAAACAATAACTTTTATTAAAAATTGCTAAAACTGTAGAGTAGGCGAAAATTCGATATGTTTCATTTTTATTTTATATAGTGAAATTATGAATTATAAAGTGAATTGTATTATCTTGCCAACTTGTCTCTTAAATGCCCATGTGGCACTGAGACAAAATATATTTATATATACTATATATACTTAGAAGTATCGCATTTATACATATATATTTGGTTCTCTTTAATGTAAATAAAGTTTATGAAATTTGAAAAAAATCGAGAAAATGCGAAAATTCGCATTAACTTGCTAACAGCGGCATAATAGTAGAGTCTAATATTGTTTAAAAATCGCGAAAACTGTAAAGAAGCTGAAAACTTGCAAAAACTCAATTTTATCACGATCATTGCAAAAATTCGCGGGAAGTTTCAAAATCAGGAACAAGAAACATTGTTTAGAAATCATTAAAACTGTTAAAAATAAAAAAAACTCGTAAATAACGCGAAAAAATAGCAAGTTCGCAAAGAAATCACTAACACTGTAAAGAATAACAAAATCTCAAAAAATTATAACAATATAAAAAAATCTAACACCCAATATTTCGCATTTGCACTTTCGCAAGGCAATTTGCATCAAGCACTGCACTCCGTTATTGTATACTGCATATGGTCCAGCGTAAGTTTAAATGCCAAAAATCTGTATCGTATCGAAATCTTTAAAAAGTGTACCAAGTTTACCGGTTGTTGAATCGGCTAAAAATTTGTAATACATTAAAGAAAAATTTTGTGTTTCTAGCAGCTAGTACAACAACGAAGTCGATTGGGCAACTGTAATAAGGTTTATATGTAATATTCCATGCTTTTTCGCAAAACAAACACAACAAAAGAAAATATTGTATTCGATCGCTTTAGTGCTAGCAAGTGGAATTTAAACAGCAGCTGCTCGATTACGGCATACGAGTAATCCCAAAAGGAAAAATTTCGATCAGTTCTGCTCGATATCGAATGCTACGATTCGGCCCCAGAGTTAGGTGGTGTTTCATGCCCTTACGGATATTTATAGAGGAGCCACAAGCGGAACTTCAAAGCTCTATCCTTGGGCTCGTTGTCTTGGTAGAAGCAAAATTACATTTCTCGTAAAGCTTTTTCAACAATTTCCAACGTTTTTTCTTTTGGAATGGTGTGGTATTTGCCGTGGTCCATAATATCACCAATTACAACTGGATTTTCTGGTCTTATGGCAAACATGAAGCTCCAAACAAGAGTAGAGCCGCCACAATGCTTTACGGTTGGTCAAACATTTTCGACCATGTGCTGGAAGTCCCATTTTGCAAAATAAATAGGATTTCGAAATAGCAATAACAAAAAATTTAGCTACTTCAACCCGCAAGCAAAGAGTAAAATGAACACTAAGTGAACTTGTGTATATGACAAGAATTGAGTATCAAAAGCGTTTCAGTAAAAGTAAATCTGTTTTTATTTAATTTCATTAAAAAAAACATTTTTATTAATTTAAATTAATTCTGTGTGAAAAACACAGAATTAATTTAAAACATTTTTATTAATCCAAAGAAATTATTATTCAGGCTTAAGTTCGTTCAATTTCATTTTTACAATTAAATCATTTTTTATTGAGAAATAATTTTTCAAAGCATGTGGCAATTGAAAAGTACAAATACCAATTTCTTGACTTTGATTGTGGTTAATCCCGAAAACATCGATGTTCAGTTCGACCTTTACAAAAGTCAAGAAATTGGTTTTTTGTACTTTTCAATTGCCACATGCTTTGAAAAATTATTTCTCAATAAAAAATGATTTAATTGTAAAAATTAAATTGAACGAACTTAAGCCTGAATAATAAATTTCTTTGGATAAAACCCATATAGTTCGACAAAATACACACAACTTCATTTTTATTAATTTTAATACAAAATACTAAATTACTAAGTTACTTTTGTTTGCTTTAAAAATGGTGATATTAGCGAGCGCGTCATTATTCCAGACACCAACCTATCACATTTATCAGACAATATAGTTGCCATATGCATAAAATGTAAAATCTTAAGAAAAAAATAGTAAGAGCAAAAAAAGTTCTGTGGATACTATGATTTCAAGAAACATAGAGCATAGATAAGAACCTTATTTCGCGGATTATTTAAAAAAATAAACAGAACGCGCAAGCCTCGGTACATGCGAAAGTGAGATTTACGGTTTTGATCTCACAAGTGATCAGAACATGGGTGTTTATTCTTTTGGCTCATCATTGAAAATAACCAAAATAAAAAGCCGTTGATTTTATAGATTTTTCGGAAATTTAACTTGTTCCATTCACTTTATTTACAACGGGACACTTTCACGCATCTTATCCATGAAAACAATGATTTCCAAGATTTTTCTTACATATTGAGGACAGCAGTGCATATTTAATTATTCTTCAAAGACTATTGTCAACATCGGAGCATTTATTGTCCGACAGTTCTTTAGTTTTCCAACAATCCAGCGCTCTTCTGACAAAGGAAACAATTAAGAAAGCCCTGTAATTGGGGTTTTTTTCCGAGAAATTTGGTTTCACATTGTCTAAAACACTGAACAATATCTTTGTATTACAACGCTATTTATAGAATTTGATCTTCTCGCGGCTTCTCCAATGTTACCGGCGGTTTTTCCTTTACTATAATGTGGTATTGCCAGAAGAATGTCCTTGAGAATACTTTAAACGACGAGGGGTCAAAAATTAATATCTGGGTGTGTAACAAATCGGTGGAATCAATGCTCTGAATACTGGCCTAGGTTATAACAATAAACGATTACCGAATAAGTAAGAATATTTCAAAAATAAAAAAAAAAATGCATCATACTTTTAGTTCTTGTCCGACTTCTTTTTTGATGTAATTTGTTTGTGCTTTCAGTTTATTGTAAAATGTTACGAGATGGACTAAAAATTTAGTTACTTTTGCATTGTATTCTTTAACTATTAAAGCTTTAAGTTGTGGCTGATGTTTAAAAAAAAATTGTTTTCTTAAAAGGCAAACGCTATTAAATAAAATGTATGGTTTGTCTGACTTATTTATTGAGCCACTGATACATCAACATATTCTCTAAGTTGCCCTTTTATTTCAAACTATATTTTGGTTTTTATATGCAAGTATACATACATATATACCAATTTTTATGAATGTATATATAAAATAAATACATACATACATACATTTTTACACTTACACTAGACAGGAAAATATTAGACGCCACTTTTTGTATGTGTATGTTTTGCTTATAATTTAAGATACATACATACATATGCATGTTATTTTGAATTTTTTCATGATCACTTCTGATTTATTATTATTGTTATTATTATTATTATTATTATTGAGTGTTGTGTTTTTCTTCCGACGGGGTTTTTTTGGAATTTGGAACGTCAAATTTGGTTTGTAAACATGTTTACAACCTAAATTTGACGTGGGATGACGGAACATCGTTCCAAATTATTATTATTAATTATTATTATTATTATCATTATTATTTTATTATTATTATTTATTATTATTATCATTATTATTTTATTATTATTATTATTATTATTATTATTATTATTATTATCATTATTATTTTATTATTATTATTATTATCATTATTATTATTATTATTATTATTACTATTATTATTATCATTATTATTTTATTATTATCATTATTATTATTATTATTATTATTATTATTATTATTATTATTATTATTATCATTATTATTATTATTATTATTATTATTATTATTATTATTATTATTATCAATATTATTATTATCATCATTATTATTATTATTATTATTATTATTATTATTATTAATATTATTATTATTATTATTATTATTATTATTATTATTATTATTATTATTATTATTATTATATTATTATTATTATTATTATTATTATTATTATTCATTATCATTATCATTATCATTATTATTATTATTATTATTATTATTATTATTATTATTATCATTATTATTATTATTATTATTATTATTATTATTATTATTATTATTATTATTATTATTATTATCATTATCATTATTATTATTATTATTATTATTATTATTATTATTATTATTATTATCATTATTATTATTATTATTATATTATTATTATTATTTTAAATGAAATTTATTTGCTGTAGTTTAAGCAATTGTCTATATGCACCATTTCGTTGGTGCTTTACCAACTCATCAGTGGACTTCAAACACAATTTTAAACAGTTACAAACCCTTTATCTTATGTACAAACTTTTAAAACCCATTTGATAATTTACAAATAACTACATAAATATTACATTATTATTATTATTATTCTCAAGAAAACGGCAGCTACTAATGGAGGCATCAAATATCATTCTCTTATACGGAAGTGAAATATGGGCCCCAACATTAAGCACCAAAAGCAGAGCGAAAAAACTGCTGGCAGTGCAGAGGATAGCTGCATTACGGGTTACGTCGGTATACCGCACCGTGTCGGCACCCGCAGTTCTTGTTATAGCGGGAATGAAGCCCATTTATCTACAGGCAACTGAACGGATGAATATATACAATTCCAAAATAAATAACCCCCAGCCATAGGAAGAAATAGAAGCCATTAAGCAGCAAACTATAGCGAAATGGAAAACGCGATGGGAAAATGACATCCACGGAAGGTGGACTTTCAAACTAATTCCCGATATTCCAAAATGGACAGAAAGGCAAAGTGGGGAAGTAAACTATTGCACGGATATTTCCGAAAGTAACTGCACAAAATGGGCAAATGTAGGACACCTTTCTGCATCTACGAGGAAGAAGAAATAATAGATGACGCCGAACACACGTTCTTCAAATGTTGCCGCTGGAATGAAAGTCGTAGACGATTGAAAAACCACACGTCCGAACTAAAATTGGAAAACATCGTAGATAAGATGATAAGCAGTGAAGATAACTGGAAGGCAATAGCAGGATATATTGAGTACGTTCTGCGCTCAAAAAACAAGACCTAGATGCATATTAAAAACATCTCAAAACTATTTTAAAACAAGAGGGTGGCCTGGACGCAGGCAATACAAGAGGAGGTGTACAAGTACACACCAAACATGGGGATCCACCTGGAAGTAATGTTAAATCGGTACCCAGGTGGGCAACACATCCCAAATTGAGAAAAGGCGGGTTTTTAGCCGGTATACGTTAGATGGAATCCGGCATACGGCGCGGATGACAATCCTCGTAACAAGCATAAAGCTTTTTTCCCACCTTGCATCCAAAAAAAAAATTATTATTATTATTATTATTATTATTATTATTGTTATTATTATTATCATTATTATTATTGTTATTATTCTTATTGTTTTATTTATGTTTTCCAAAAGCGTTTTGAATACATACAGAATTTGTAAGTATGTATAAAAATTTGTATATAACTAATATTAATATTTTCTTATTTGTTTTAAGTTTTTTTCTCATCTTCAAATCTATTTTCAATATATGTATTTTCGAAGTATTTAGTTCATTCAAATATTCAAAAGCTTGGAATTATGTATATAAAATTTAACTGTGTCTTAGTTAATTGTCTATTAAGATAGTAAATTAATTGCATATGAAATATGTACATACAATTAAATGCAACTTAGATGTTGTACAATAGAAAATTTTACTTCACTTGTAATTTTTCTTTAGCGCTGCTACTTTTATTGCAGTTGGTGATGTAGTTAACTTTGCCATTGCTGACGTAGTTGTTGGAGATGACATCGTGGTTACAGTACTGATTCGTATTTTAATGGGTGCTTGTTGTTTGGAAGCAGCATAAAGCATTTATCAGTAGGCTTGCGCCTCTTTATAATCACTCTGATCTGATGTAAAGAAATCCTCCAATTTCCACTGTAGTGTCTCAAATGTTGGTCGTCTCATTGGATCTTTGTGCCAACACTCTAACATAATCTCATAAAGTCTTTGGTCGCAATTTGGCGGCTGTGGCATGCGATAACCATGTTCGACTTGTGTTAATACTTCTGCGTTTGTCATTCCTGTAACCGAAAATTATTAAATTTTTATATTAATAAATTTGATTATTACATTTTGAAAATATTAGAACAAACTTGCCTGGATATGGAATACGCCCATACGTAACTAATTCAGTAAGTAGTATTCCGAAACTCCAGACGTCCGACTTAA
Source organism: Panzeria rudis (assembly GCA_956483635.1). NCBI lineage: Eukaryota > Metazoa > Arthropoda > Insecta > Diptera > Tachinidae > Panzeria > Panzeria rudis. The sequence goes on from OY101450.1 coordinate 75,217,679, forward strand.
TAGAGAATTTGGAATAGTTTGCAGCTTCTGGAGCAGTCCACTTAATTGGGAATCTAGCACCAACGCGGGCTTCATATTCGTCTTCCTTAATAAGTCTTTGAAATACCAATAAAAATATAATTTAAGTCTCATTAAATAAGTATTTAATACAATGCTGTCTTTTTAATTATTATATGCTTTAAAAGTTCCGTTCACAATAAAAATTACACTACTGTAGTGTTAGTATGGTTGTACGACCCGGAAACACTCTTTAGAAAGAGTCCAAAAAATAGAACAAAAAAGCAGAGAGCATACACATATCCAAATACTAAAATATCCTAATGCACTTCACAGCACTATCCTTCGTCGGTATTGTAGCTGAATCGTTGGCGAAGTAAAAGAACTAATAAATGTCTACATAGCTTAAACAAATTAATGCCTCTACTTGACACCAAATGCTTCAAAATTGGACATTACGCACAGGACTGCAAGGATGAGACACGTCCTGGAGGCTCATGTTTCAAGTGTATGCAATCTGTATGCAAATTGCCCTTCTCGGAATATGGCTACAGTAGCAGATGTTCAGGGGGTAAATTATTATGTAGACAGAAAAAACTAAATTTCATTTTCTCTAAAGGAATTCAATGAAATAGTAAATATTTTGTCTAGGAACGGACCTACAAACAAATTTGTAAATATATACAAAAATATCTCAACAATTTCATTAAAAAAGGCATTTTTTTCAGTGAACAATTTTTTTAAATCTGTAAAACAATTTGTCTAAAAATATTTTCAAATTGTAAACAAAACAATTTACTAAATCAAACAAAAAGATTTACGGGATTTTTTGAAAAATATCAAACAATATTTTTGTATGACTTTATAAAACAATTAGTCTAAAAATACTAACAAATATTAAACGATATAGTTTACTTAATAAAACAAATATTTACTGCATTTTTTGTAATATATCAAACAAAATTTTTGTCTGTGTCATCTATTGCGTTTATGAAATTTCACTTTGTTAAATGTGTTCAAATGTGAATGTTTATTTAAAGACTCTAAAAAAATGAATGAGAATTTATGCAATGACATTAACGAATTGATCCACTAAAAAATCTTCAGTAAACAAACTTGGTACAATCGCATTCCTTTTGCTATCATGGTTGTTGTGGTTATTTGTGTGTATTTTATCATGGGGGTTGTTTTTTACGACGCAGTTTTTCTTGTTGTTTTTAGTGTTTGCGTCCTAAATAAGAGTCAAACAAACAATTCATTGATTATGTAAAGAACATTTACTGAACATGAAATTTATTTTTAGACAAACTTTTGTTTGAAAAATTTTTGGTGGTAATTTTTTCTGTGTACAGGTAAGAGTTGCTTTTTATAAGAATAACGATTTGACACGGTTTAATTTAATGGAATGAAGAGATTACTAGGATTTGCGAGATTGATGATTCAGAAGAGGAGGGGATTGATCTTGAGGTCAACCCGGATTTATATATAGTAGCTAGAGAAAGGATAAGGGATTTGATACGGAATGATTATTTGGGCAAAATCCCAGCGACAATATTTCGATTAATTATGAGGCGAGAACATTGGTTAACTCAACGGATGCTCCGTTTTGCTCGCCTAGGCACCTATCAGTTTCTGAAAGACAAGAAGTTAACCAAATCATTAGTGAACTTTTGGAAAGGGGCATTATAAGACACAGTTACTCCCCATATGCATCACCCATAGTATTGACCAAGATGGCGAAACTAGAATGCGCATTGATTACAGATCTCTTAATATGATAATGGTGAGAGACAATTATCCACTACCCGTAATTGAGGACTGTTTGGAACATTTGGAGGGAAAGCAATTTTTTACAGTTATGATTTGAAGTCGGGTTTCTTCAGGTACGGATGGAGGAGAGTTCTATTAAAAATGGGCCAACTTTCCAGAGATTTGTGGGGAAAAATTTTCAAGATTTTTTTAAAAAGGAATGAAATGGTTCGATCTTCTAATAGCATCAAGGAGTATTGAGGAACATTATGATGTTTTACGCAGGACCTTCATTCGTTTAGATTAGAATTGAAATTCCAAAAATGTAGGTTTGCATATACAGAAATCGAATATTTTGGGTATCTTGTTTCGGAAAAGGGAAAAAGACCGTCAGATGGCCACATAAGAGCAATAAGGTCTTTTCCACAGCCGACAACTGCAAGGCAGGTGTAATCATTTTCAGGTTTGAGTTTATATTTTAGGAAATTCGTGAAATATATTTCAAATATTGCTCGACCACTTGTCAAGAATGGTGCTACGTTCTTATTCACTGAGGAGTGTAGGAGGGCATTTGAGACACTGAAGTATAATTTTACGTCGGGCCCGATTTTGGCAATATATAGTCCTAAAAGGAAAACGGAATTGCATTGGAATGCTAGTGTATTGGGATTCGGTGCGGTTCTGATGCAGAGGTAGGACGATGAACAATTTCATCCTACTTCGTATTTTGCAAGGAGAACGGCCGAAGCAGAAGGACGATACCATAACATTGAGCTGGAGACTATTAGATATAGTGTACTCTCTCCACAGGTTTCGAATATATTTGCAGGGTATTAAATTTAGGATATTAACGGACTGTAGTTCACGGACTCACATTGAATAGAAGAACGGTTAATAATCGGATAGCGAGATGGCCGCTGGAACTGGAGAATTTCGATCACACTATCCAGTATAAGCAGGGAGTTAGAATGCCTCACGTCGATGCTTTACCCAAGGTTGAGGTTTGTCACCAAATAGTTTGCACCATCGGGAGCGGTGATATGGATTTCCAATTGTGCGCTATCTAATCTAGGGATAACGAATTGAAAACAAAGCTGTAGTGTGCGAGCCTGCAGGATAATGAAATGGTGAATAGAGTTATTTATAGGGTACATGAAGGCGATTTGCGGTTAGTTGTATTCAGGGAGATGGTGTTAGAATTCCTTAGGAGCGTTCATGAGCAAATTGGTCATTTGCGCGTGGACAAATGTTATCTGAAGATGAGGAAGGTTTCCTAATATGAAAGAGAAGATAGCAAAATTCATTAGAAATTGTCTCAAGTCAAAATATTTTAGATTGTATCATGTACTATCCACTAGTACAGAGGAGGTTAAGGCGGCTTTGTTGAAATATTTTGATTATTACAGTCGTCCGTTTATATGCATAACGGATAGGTGTAGTGGTTTCACCTCAAGGAGTTTTAGTGACTTTATGAATCACAGGAATATAACGTGAAGGTGGCAATACATTCCCCTCAGGCAAATGGTCAGGATGAAAGAGCCAATATTGTTGAATTTGAATTTAACTTGTCAACAAAATACTTTTTGATATTTGTAATATCTAGTAACCTTTAATAATTAAGTTGTCAAATATTTTTCAATAAAATTATTATTCTACTATTGTAACTTGAAATAGAAGTTCGTTGTATTTTCTTGGGTTCCAATAGGTTATGGGCCCAGATCGTGAATAATTTAAAGCGTAGAATTGGCAAATTAGTGCAATATGGAACAAAGGTGTATATTTCCTTTGTTAAACTCCACAAACTATTTTACGTGGAAATTTAAAATGCAAATGCATTTAATTCAACATGATCTATGGGATGTAGTGGAAAATCCAACCCCGAATCCCACTACTGCGGAGTTTATCAAAACTGATCAAAAAGCAAGAGCTGCGATTGCAATGTGTGTGGATAGTTCCCAAGTCCATCTTATAAGAATGGTTACGTCATCAAAATCGATGTGGTTGAAAATAAAGCAGACTTATGAGGAAAACAATGACTTCTAAATTACATTTATTGCGGAAGCTTTATGATAAAAGAATGATAGAAGGTGAAAGTATGCAAGAACATATTAATAGTTTAAATCTTTTAAGAGCCCAGTTGCTAGATAGAGGAGAAGAAATCAAAGACAACTCGATGGTAGCGATTATGCTAAACAGTTTGCCTAAATCCTTTGAAGCTTTGGTTACATCAATTGAAGGTCAGCCGGAGGATTCAATAAAATTAGAATACGTGCAAGAAAAACTGTTAGATGAAGCTGAACGAAGAGGCGAGTCCGAAAATGTATCAAATGATCCTGGAAATGAAGCACTGAAAAGTCAGCATGCAAAATTCAAGAAAAGAAAGCAGTTAAAATGTTATCATTGTCAAAAGCTAAGTCATATAAAAAAGGATTGCTACAAATTTAAAAGAGAAACGGCAGATATCAGCAACGTAGCGTCAACACAAATTTGTTTGAACGTATGTGATATGAAAAGAGGCTGGGTAAAATCGATTCCGGCTCTTCGATTCACATGACAAACGATCCAAATTTCTTTCTAAAAATAGCAAAGTTCACATAGCAGATGGTAGAGCTCTTGATTCAACTGGAATTGGAGAAGGTGTTATATATGCTAAATATAATCAGATTGTACTTCAAAATATGTTGTACGTACCAAGTTTAAATGGCAGTTTAATTTCAGTGAAAGCTATGACCAGAAGGGGCTGCAAAATTGTGTTTGAAGAAAATATATGCAAAATGTTTAAAAATAACGAAATTATAGCTGATGGAATATTTAAAGAAAATTTGTACGTTCTGAATGAAATTAATAAAACTGAAGCATATTGTGCCCAGTATTCAGTTGAATGTGTTCATTTGTGGCATAGAAGATTAGGTCACCGTAATTTAGCAGATGTAAATAAATTACAAAAATTAGCTCATGGTATTGATATCAAACGCTGCCATAAAGAAACAGTTTGCGATATTTGTGCAAAATGTAAATTAACAAGACTACCATTTCCCAAAGAAAGTAACACAAAATCAAAAGAAGTGCTAGATCTCGTGCACTCAGATGTATGTGGACCATTTCAAGTTAATTCTCATACAGGTAAAAGATATTTCTTGACATTTATCGACGATTTTTCACGTTACCCACAAATTTTTAATAGAGGCTCAGAACTTTACGGGCAAGAAGCTGAAAGTATTTCGCTGCGACAGTGGGGGAGAGTTTGTAAACTCCGAAATGAAAGAATTTATGAAAAATCATGGCATAATATTGCAAACTACAGTACCCTATTGTCCAGAACAGAATGGTGTAGCGGAGTGTAAAAACCGTACATTAGTGGAAATGATTAGAGCCATGCTTAATGAATCTAATTTACCTAAGAAGCTGTGGGCAGAATGTGTAATTGCTGCTAACTATATACAAAACCGATTGCCTACCAAATGCATTAGTAAAACTCCTTACGAAATTTGGTTTGGGAGAAAACCTGATCTGAGTAATATAAAAGTGTATGGTAGTAAAGCTTATGTACAAGTGCCGAAGTGTAAACGTCGTAAACTTGATAATGTATCAGTTGAAGGCGTATTAGTTGGTTATGCTGCAAACTGTAAAGGATATAGAATTCTGCAGAATGAAAGTAATAAAGTTATAATAAGTAAAGATGTAAAATTTGTTGAGGATTTCAATACACCAAATAAACAAGTTGATGAAATGATTCTCGTAGATATAACAAATAAAAGAGAAGACACCGACGACGAAGAGTCCAATTTTCAATCTGCCGATGAGTTACAGGGTTTTTCTGAAGATGATGATGATGCAAATGAATCATGTGAAATAGACGATTTACCAGTTCCCCAATCTACAATTCGTCAGTCTGAACGACTTAAGAATAAAGCAAAACTTAATTACAAGCAAATTGCAAAGAGTGCAATATTTAACAATGATGCCATTCCTGGTTCGTGGGACGAGATGCTGGATTTATCTAAACCAAACAGGGACCTATGGATGACAGCTGCGAACGCAGAAATCGATTGTTTAAAAAATAAAGAAACATTGAAATTGGTTAAAGTTCCAAAAGGAAAGAAAGTTATTGGATGTAAATGGGTGTTTCAAATGAAAGGTGATGCCTTGGAAAATCCTAAATACAAAGCTAGATTAGTAGCTACGGTTATACACAATCGTTTGGTGAAGACTTTGATGAAACATTTGCTCCAGTAAGAAAATTTGTTACTTTCAGAGCTCTTTTGGCAGTAAGTGCAATTAAAAAGTATACTGTTAAACATTTAGATGTCAAGTCAGCCTTTTTGAATGGTGATATTCAGCAGGAAATATTTATGGAGCAGCGTGAAGGTTATATAGAAGGTAAAGAAAATCTTGTTTGCAAATTACAAAAATCACTTTATGGACTTAAGCAGGCAGCAAAGTCTTGGTATGACAAATTGAATGAAATTTTGTTAACAATTGGCTTTAAAGCTGGAAAATCAGATACTTGTCTATATTCAAAAGTTATTAACAATGAAATAGTCTATTTACTAATATATGTAGATGATATATTAGTTTGTGCTAAAAAGGAAGCAAATATTGAAGAGATTAATAGTCAATTAAATGAATATTTTGAATGTAAGAATCTTGGAAACGTAAAAATTTATTTGGGGATACAAATAAACCGAAATTCTAACGGAGATTTTCTCCTTCATCAAGAAGACAAAATCAAGAAACTGATAAAAGAAATAAAACTGGAAGACGGAAAGCTGAGTTCAATTCCAATGGATCCAGAATTTATCAAAATTACTCATAATGAAAATTTATTACCTAATAATGAAAATTATAGATCTATTATAAGTATGTTACTTCATATTTCAATAACTACAAGGCCAGATATAGCGGTAGCGGTTTCAATATTGTGTAGAAGAGTTGAAACCCCCAGAAAATGTGATTGGGAAGCATCGAAGAAAGTTGTGAAATACCTTAAAGGCACAATTCACAAACGGCTAATAATTAGAGCGAAAGCTGATCTAAAATTAAAATGTTATACCGATGCTAATTGGGCTGGAGATCATAGTGACAGGAAGTCTCCTAGTGGTTTTATATTTTTGTTAGGCGGAAATGCTATTTCATGGTCATCAAAAAAACAATCAACAATTGCATTATCGTCTACTGAAGCAGAATTCATAGCAGCTTCATTTGCAGCTCAATAATTATTATGGATTAAGAAATTGTTTGAAGATATGTCAATTCATGTACGCACACCCATTCATATTTACGAAGATAACCAGAGCTGTATTAAAATAATCGAGTCTGCAAAATTTAGTGCAAGAACAAAACATATTGATGTAAAATATCATCATATAAAGAGCCTTCATGATAATGGCGTTATTAAAGTTACGTATTGTCCTACAGACGAACAAGTAGCAGATTTTCTCACGAAGGCTTTACCACTTCCGAAATTCCGACAATTAATTAAAGGTATATTTTGTTGAGAGGGGATGTTGAATTTAAATTTAACTTGTCAACAAAATACTTTTTGATATTTGTAATATCTAGTAACCTTTAATAATTAAGTTGTCAAATATTTTTCAATAAAATTATTATTCTACTATTGTAACTTGAAATAGAAGTTCGTAACGACCAGCGGTCGTTACAAAAAAAAAGTACTTCCTAAATTTAAGAGTCCGTACGCAGTGTACAAGGTTCTGCCGAATGATAGATACATAATAAGGGACATTGAGAACTGTCAGATTACCCAGATTCCGCACAATAGTGTAATCGAGGCATGCAACATCAAGCACTGGCGGTATAAAGATTTTCATGTATGAAAAAAGCAACTCTTAATTTAGTTTTATTTGCTGAATGAGTCGATCATATTGTCAGGTTGGCCGACTGTAGTGTTAGTATGGTTGTACGACACGGAAGTACTCTTTCGAAATAAGTATTTATATCTAGTATGTACGTATTTTGTAGACATAAAATAAAATAAAAAAAGGAAGTCAAGTCATTCTTGGAAAAAAAGCTATCAATGCTCAATACTGAAAAATAAACTAACTTTTAATCATGCACATATCGACACATTTTCGCGAAATGATTGTAAGAGACAAAAATTAAATTTTTTAAAAGTAGTTTTTATTGTATTTAATCATGATTTATATTCACAAACTGTTGCTAACGATCAAATTTTCCAGCCTGCATTTTAAAGGTTATCAACAATTTTGATATTTTGACAATTTTAAACAATGTTTCAATAAAAAATTTTTTTTTACAAAATGTCGCTTACGATCATTTCGCGCAAAGGGGTCGATATGATTGGCACCACTAAACAATGTAAAACTGCACCATTTGAACTTTTACATCACGTTATAATTATTAGTAATATTCACTCTTTTGCTATTTTTCTACATATTTCGAATTTCGACATCGAAATGATCAAATGTTTTCACAGATTCTTAGTCTGCACAAAATTTCCTGTCATTTGAGTTTTATTTTGGTTATAGTATGTGTCAGGATAACTAAGTTTCATCGCAAGGAAGTTAGAAATGTCCTTTTTGAGTTATTTTAGCTTTGACCATATAAATTTTATATTCGCAAATAACTTTTATAATTGTTATACCACACAAAAACTATATCCATCAGGTAGCTCCTAAGATACACTGCCGCTCATCTGATTAGGTTCAACATTTCAGCTATACTTTTTTACCAGTTCTCTCAAAACTATTGCAAAAATTGCTAATAATATTGCACCTATTAATAAAGGGTATTTTTTTTAAATTGAAATCAGTGAAAAAACAGTGGCTCTTTCTTGGCTCATCGGGATATGTTTGTGATTAATTGTATTAGATTGCACTATAAGTTCACTGAAAATTACCAGTTTCTAATAAGCTTTTGAGGCTTCTACGCCGTTAACACAATTTGCAATTTAAATGAATCGAGGAAAATCGTTACCTGCAGCTGACCAAAATCGCAAAAAGCGCTTTTTCGTTGAAAAAGTACAAAATTTACAAAAAAGTTCAAGGTTGTTATTTAAAGTTAAATTAAAATATTTAGCCATATATTCATAAAATTTTACATGAGATTGAAATGTATTTTATTTAAAAATTTTTATACAAAATTTGATTAAAATAGATTTAAAATACAAAGTTATTTTAATTAGTTTGGCTTAAGTTCGTTTTTAATTTAGTCTTTCGATTAAATTATTTTTTATTTAAGACGAAAATTCTAAAGCACATAAATATTGAACATTCAAAGAAAAATTTGGCTGTACGGAATGTTGAACTGACATCAGATGTTTCGAGACCACCACAGTCTTCTCGTCAGAACCCTTTTACCTAAACTGCCAGCGACGGCAGCAACAACAACCTAGTGAAAGTCCTATTAATTTAGTAAACCCAATTAGCAGATGTGCCGTCACATCTCGTGATGAATCGTACCTACTACTGAATTTTTGTAAAGGTTCGCAACTTCATTATTTTATTTCTTCATTATGATGTTCACCTATTTTAAGCTTTTTGATTTCTGTCTTACCAGCGTGAAATATCATCAATATTTTCAATGCTGGGTTTTTTTATGTTTATTTTTTTATGTTTATTTTGGAACAGTATACATTCAGGCGCTTAGCTACCTTTAGGTTTTTAACAATTGAGTTATGAATGAAAGCTTAAAATAGTTGAACACGATAAAGAAGAAATAGTTAGTGAAGTTCCCAACCTTTACAAAAATTCAGTAGTAGGTGCGATTCGTCACGAGATGGGGCGACACATCTGTTAATTGGGTTTGTTGATTTTTGAGCAAAATGTGTTTAATACAAAAAATTAAATAAAAACGCCTGCGAAGCGATTGGCTGTGTGCAGCTTCGGACCGTGACCTCCTGGCTGATAGTCTATCAAAGCTGCCATTCAGCCATAGGCGTATTATACTTAATGTAAATTTTTTTCACTTGGACTAAATATATATAATTTGAAAAGTTTTTTCTTTAATAAAAATGTATGAAGTAAATTTTCTTAATTCATTACATTTCTTAAAACGAAAAAAAAGCTTTAGAATTTTGTTTATAAGTTAATAATATTTACTTACCAATACTAACAAAATTTATATTTAAAACCCTTTATATACCAGAAATTAAACTTTGATGACCGAAGAAAAATATGGCGTGCTTCTATTGTTTAAACATTTTTCTGCTGGTTTTTTTAAAGAAATTAATTAATATTCAAAATTTTAAAGTATGTCTACTTTGTTCAAAAATAAATACTTTTAACAGCAGAATTGTATCTTTGCGAAAAATTAGACAAATTATAGTTTTTTGCTACAAATAACTACAAACTCGATGCAATTTTAGACAACCAGAATTTTTCAATACAAATTTGGACAATATATTAACTAAATTTCAAGTAATGTTTTAGAGTGTATGGAAAGAACATAAAAAGAGGCACTTACTTAGAAAATGCTATATTTCATTTTCAGTAAAGAAATTCAATGAATTAGTAAATATTTTGTCTAGAAACGGACCTACAAACATATTTGTAAATATAGACACAAATTTCTCAACAATTTTACTGAAAAACGAGTTTTTTCAGTAAACAAATTGCACAAATCTATAAAAAAAAAAAGTTTGTCTAAAAATATTTAAAAATTTTTAACAAAATAATTTACTGAATCAAAGAAAAATGTTTTATGGATTTTCTGTAACATACCAAGCAATATTTTTGTCTGTATTTGTAAAACAGTTTGTCTAAAAATACTTCAAAACTCTGCATTTAGCCCCGCATATGAACTAGCTAATACCCCTCAGTAAACAATGTCAATGTGCTTAGAAAAAACAATTAATATTCTACTGAATGAATAAAATATTAATTTTGTGAAATAGTGCGACTATAAGCTTAAAAAACACAATTTTTAACAATTCGCAAAAGAATCACAAATTTAAAATATGGCAGCACCGGGCCAAAAAACACTTGTTTGACATCACACTATATTAAATGTAAACTTGTTGTTTTTACATTTATTTGTCTACACGCCTTCTTACGGCTACAATTAGAGAGGGAAAAAATCCGGCCTGTGTAATATGGTAAAGTAAGAAAATAAAAAAAACAGCATTGATTACTGAGTTGATGTTTAAGCTTTGATATTGTTTAAGCTTCTCATTTATTTAAATAAAAGTTTGCTACAATATCTAGCTTTTCTATGAGACTTTTGGGTAAAGGTTCCCTAACGATCTGTATTTAGCAGGGAATAAAAAAATCACCTTCCCGGGATTCCTGGGAAAAGTTAAGTTTCTCAATTAAATAAATTTATTAAATGAATATTGACGAAATTTCGACTTTTTTTTATTAATATAAGCATTCTTTTTAAATAAAAATTAATATAAAAAGCAATTCTAAAACAAATTTTTAAGAATGTTTAAGTGAATGCAAGCAAATAGAGTTTATTACACAGTAAACTAAGCTAATCTTGCATGTACTTTTTGAATCAAGCAATAATTTTCTCGTAGAGGGATTAGGAGAAATGGTACGACTTCAATTTAATGGAGTTTTTATGAAATTTCCGTATTAGTTTGAACCGTTCATATTTTTATTTTGTATTAAAAAAAAATTTATGGACGTTTTACTTCCTGTTTATCGATGTCGAAGGAATACTTTCTTTCTTACAGTTACATTTGAAACAAAAACAAAATTTTGGAATTAACTTTTTTTTAAATGAAGTTGTAAGGATGAAGAATTTCCTTCGACATCGATAAACAGGTCATTGGTGTTTAAGCAGACGATGAAAAACGCATCAACTTTAAAAGGGAACTTGAACATTTTCATCGTGTAAATTTAGTCGTACAATCAGTCGAAAGAACTTTTGTAATATAAAAAAACGTTGAAAATTTTGATATTAAAGAAAAACAAGATTATAATACAAATTTCTTATATGAATCAACATAAATTTGGCTGCCACTTACGCCATTTTATATATATGTGTGTCAAAAAAGTACATATGTTTATGAAATAACGGATAGTTTTAATTTCCCGGGAAAATCTTAAAAATTCCCACCCGGATATTCCCGATTCCCAAACCCTAGTATTTAGCCCCGGTGAAATGCGCACAGAAACTAGTTAATACCCTACAGTGATCCTGTCAATGTGTTTTTATAACCCAATTAATATTCTACTGAATAAGTAAAATATTAATTTTGGGAAATAGTGCGATTATAAATTTAAAAAATTTAAGCATAATAGTTTTCGGAATCAAACAAAAATAGTTATTCTATGGTGTAATAGTCTGGTGGGACGCTTTAGAGAAATACTCTCATAGCTAAACACTCGATAAAATATTTCGGCTGGCGGCGACACTGATAACAGGTTCGCTCAGGTCGACTCCAACGAAAGCACTCTTCACAACGATGAACTGGCTTCCGGTGGAGCTTCTGGTCAAACACCTAGCTTTATTGAAAATGTTGTAATTATTGCTATGCATCTTTCATATTGATATGTATGTACTTCTGATTTGCTCACATTGCTATAATACTAATCATTATCCTGATTTTAAAAACACAAAAATCTTATACATATACAGAAAATAATTATAAACGCAGATTAATGCTATAAATGTTACAGATTAGCAAAGTACAAACTACACAACGGATTACTTAGTTAATAGAAGCAAGAAAGAAGATAATTTTGTACAATATGTTGTTTTTTACAGAGACCCAAAATAACTATTAAAATCATTTTTGAATTAAAAAAGTTACAATAAATTAACAAATATTTTCATTTAATTGTTGATAATACTTATTTGTAAAATTTATATTTATACGTTACTTATAATTTTTATTTTCAATTTATATTTTTTTACGTTGCTTCATAGCAGTTATTATTGAAAAATAATTTTTTCCGTTGCTTATAACTTTAATATTCAAAGTTTATTTATTTACGTTGCCTAATAATAGTTACGAGTATTATTGGAAAAAACAATTTACGTTGCTGATAAATTTTATTTTTAACATTTATTTTTTACGTTATTTAATAACAATGGCGAGCGGCAAAGCATCAGTTGCAAAACACTTAAGCAAAGTTCTGCGTCTCTGCGCATTAACACGTAAACTTAATCAACGTCGAGAAAATTATAAAAGCTAAAAAAATCTGTTATGTAAGTATATCGCTAAAATTGGCAAACATTGCAAAATTGGAAACAATTCCAAAATTTGATTAAAAACCACTAAAAATGTAAAAATTGAAAAAACAGGAAAAAATCGCGAAGAAGACGAAAAGTTGCAAAAACTCGATAAAAGTGGAAAGATAGCAAAGTTTAATATTAATTAAAAATTTATAGAACTTAATTGAGTTCCTTGAAAATTTGCAAAATTTGAAACATTCTCGAAACTTGTTAAAAAACGCTAAAAATGTAAGGAATGACAGAAATTCTGAGCAAATTGCGAAAATGACGAAAGTTTTCAAATGCTTGCTAAAATCTGAAAGATAACAAAATTCTGCCATTGATTAAAAAGTGGTAAACTGTAAAAGACTCAGCAACTGGCCAAAAATCACTTCCATCGCGAAAAATTTTTACATTGTTAAAAATTCGCTAAAATTGACAAAATAAAATAAATATTGAAAATAAAAATCATGAGCAACGTAAAAAACTTTTTGCCAATAATAACTATTATTAGCAACGTAAATAATTAAACGTTGAAAATAACAGTTATGAGCAACGGAAAAAATATTTTTCAATAATAACTGTTAGCAAGCAACGTAAAAATATATAAATTTAAAAAATGTTTGTTAATTATAACAATTATAAACAGACGCAAAAACATATTTGTTAAAAATAACAGTTATTTCAAGACGAAAAAAATATTTCTCATATTTTAACAGTTATGTCTCAACTTTTTTGCATATTTCTTATAACAGTTAGGTCTCTGGTTTTTTATGCTTTAAATTTTATTGTTATGTTAATTTCTTTACTTTACATAATGAAAAAAATAATTTGAAAATTTTTCTTTTGACGCCTTAAAATATGTTTTGATGACTGAATAGTTATTGTAAATGGTTTATTTAAAATTGAATCTTACCGTGCCAAGCCAAAATCAGCTATTTTAACAATATTGTTATCACCTACTAATACATTGCGTGCGGCCAAATCTCTGTGAATGTAGTTCTGTGATTCTAAATAAGCCATACCAGCAGCTATTTGTGCAGCCATATCAATCAGCACCGGCATTTTTAGACTGCGACCTTTACCTGCAATAGCTAAGCAAATGAAATTATACTGATAAAATTATACATGAAAATGGAGTAATGAATGTAATGATATGTTGTAATATCTGTAGTTTTGTAGGAGAGCACGTTTAAACGTTCAAGTGGATTTTTAGAAATTTATTGCTAATGCAATTAATGTTGACTTTTCGTTCTTCGATTATTGTAAGTTAGGAATACAGTGAAAGCTCTACAAGCGAACAGCTCCAATGAGCGGACATCTCCCTTGTGCGGACAATTTTACTACACTTGGAACCATTATAATAAAAAACAAACAAATTATAATCCAACAAACGGACGCTCCCATAACCGGACGCGGACATGAAATAACCATTAATTTTGACAAACAAGCTCCAGTAAGAGGACAGTTTAGCGAAAATTAAATTTTCTTTGACTACACAAATTAAATAATAATGTTTAGAAAACTTAAGCAGGGCAAATTTTAAAGAAAAAAGTGGCAATCTGATACCATAAATGAACACCAAATGAAAAGTTTCTTAAAATCCATTGGCGCAATAGTAGACCAAAGTGTTTGGAATAGTTTGCTCTTGCTCGCAACCAAAATATTTCTATAAGTGCCAGATTCACTCGGCGATGGTTTAGCTAAGTATTTTGCATATAAACATCACTCGTTAACCCACTTTAGTTAACTAAACACAGTGGTACAGTAACAGCGGCACACAAGAAAACAATTTTGGTCTGTACATTTGGATAGTCACCCTAAAAATTTTGAAAACTGAACAAAAATAGCTTTTTCACAATTTGCTCGAAATTTTGAGAATGTACGAGCCAAAGAAAGCATAGATTCGGATTCAGCGTATCGAAATACATGTAGGCAGGTGGGTTTGGTTAAATGTTCAAATCCCTTTTGTTTTTTGTGTGTGTCGGTATTACTAAAGCAAAGCAAGAGATTGGCGAAAAAATGATGTACAGCAACCAGCGTTTTGCGACTAAAGTGGCAATTTGCCACTTTTTCAACTGCCTTGCCACTTTTAGTGCCCTTTTTTAAAATGACCTAAATCTGCCACCTTTTGTAATATTATGCCCCTTTTTGCCCCATTTTATGAAATTATGCTTCGTGTTTTAATATAAGCTTTTTACGGCACGGAAGTGTTTTTATAAAAAAAATCTCAAGACAAAAACTTGTTTTTGAGTTTATCATGTAAGGTCTTATGACAAAAACTTTTTTGAAATAGTTTAAGAGTTTAGATCTATAGATATTCATTATTGTATTAAAATTATTAAAAACTAACACCCTGATTCACTAACACGAACAAGAACGTCTTGTTAAAAATTTTTATGAAAATCACGCAGCTTTAAATATTTTTAAAATTATTTTCATGCAAATTTTGGTGGCATGTCACAATATCCAGTGACATTATGTCACTGCTAAAAATGGCATAACATCCATGCGTATTGTGACACTTGTAATAGTGCCATGGACTTTATGACATTATTATTATGACCATTATGACACTTTGAAATGTGTCATAATGTCCACACTTTTAAAAATGAAAACAAATTCAAATATACATGTTTTTGACTATTCACTTTTTACTTCTGCAATCGGTGACAAGTAATAAAAGATCAATTGACGTTATTCCATTTTAAAAAGTGAAGTAAAATCAAGAAAAGTTTGCAAATAACTATGGTTTTCTTTTAGTTTTTTTTTTGGCATAAACTCTAATTTTAAAGCTATTGAATTGAAATTTGGTTTGTATACATTTTTTATGCTCCAAAGATGACCTACCAAGTTTCATATGATTTGGGGCACTATTTCATATAGCTGCCATATAGCCGATCTGGCCGACATGCAACTAGGTTTTTGACGCTTCCATTAAAAATATTATTTTTAAATTTTCTATTATAATTAATGAAAAAAATAGTAATTATACAAATTCAAATTTCAGTATTCATCTTCTATTATTGTCTGCTGATTAGTCCTTCATTCTGAAAGTAAAAATACATTTAAAAAATCTTAAATAAGTATGGTTATGTTACTTATTATAGAAGATACTCAATTTTCTTCTAGTTCAAAATATTCATCTTCTGAAGCAATAACCTCAAGTCCATCCTGTTCTTCATACTCTCCGTCGGACGAATTCTGTGTGGAATCTGGATCATCATTTTCGCATTGAATTTCTAAATGTGGTGCTTGTAATAGAGACATAACTTCTGCTGGTATGGGTTTTTTTAAATTGTATTTTGTCGTTCTTTTAAATAGGTACTGGACAGCAACGGATCAGAACTATCGATGGATCTATTGTAATATTGTCTAATCGACTGCATTTTCTTGCGTGGCCTCTTCTATCGCTTTTGTATAATTTATTTCGGGATTCAGATGCATGCTCCCCAAGGCAGCCAACAGGAACTAAACAAGTATCTATTATTTGGTGCCCATGTACTAAGACTTTGTGAACAGTGGGCGACTTGGGGTTCCAAGGATACTTTTCATGATATGCCACAAAAACTTTAGCACAGAAGGATTTAAACTTTTCCGAGTTTATATCGTACTCGCAGTTAATAGTTGTTAAAATGGTATGAAAACTTTGTAGAATATCATAATCAAAATCAAGAATTGATGACAGTAAAGCTGCATTGGAAAGACTTTCCCATCTATTAGTGTCATGTGTCCAGTATATTCGACATATATACATTTGTCTTTAAAATTATACAAATATATTTGCATGTTGCGAATCTGGACATCCAAATTTTCCTTTTCAGCTAATATGAGGGCGGTAGTTTCCTTAATGAATTCAATCCTCACTGGTCGGCAAAATCTAACAGATTGCGGAGTCTTATTGAGCCAAATAATTTGTTGCGTATCATTTATCAATTTCAATGGGACAATTGTAGTAACGAACAGTGAACTGTCAATTGAAGGACTATCGTGGATCTGGAAACGCTGTTTGTACAAACTCTGGCCGGACGAACCATCATATCCATAGCTGAAGAATAACTTGCAATGTACCACGTTGGGAAGTGTTTCTAGGACCTCGTGTTGCATTTCGAGAATGCGAGAAGATGTATGATCCAAAAGATTTTGTAATGATACATGTGCCTTATTTTCGAAATATTCAATTCCTTTTGGCCTGAGTTTTAATTTAGATTTAAGTACGGCCGGGTATATATCACATCCGTAAATTTTTGCATTTCGTTGTATATTTATATACTGACTTTTTGTTAATCCATTTTCCAATAAAAATGCAAGCGCACTGTCAGCTGACATTTTTTTGAGCTCGTCCGCAAAAAGCTTCTTTTTTATTTCATTAATACTCTCACAACTCCCAGCTGCTTTCAAAACAACAGCCAAATCTTTTTCATTTGATTTTTTAGCTGAAATTGTGGCAGCATGTATGAGTAAGGGAGATAAGTTGTTATTCTCCTCTGAAAGTTACGCGGCTAATTTTCTTTTCCGACGAGGACCAGCGCTTTCGTAATCACATTTTGGGCGACCCACTTTATTTGCTAACGCATAATGACCAGTGATTTCTATGAATATCCTTTGGCAAACCATTTTGAGTGCTTTCCCTTAAATCTTTCAAGAGTTGAGTTACACTTCGGCAAGTGTTTATTTATATAATTGACGAAGGCTTTCACTTTTTCATTTATTGACTTAATGTTCTCGTTATTTAAATGTTTTCGTGCAATGCTTTCCAATATGTGCTGTTGTATGGCGTCTCCAGAGCGATTGCTGTTGCTCCAAATGTCAACCAGATCAGCACGACTAAACACATATTGTACTAGAAAAATTTGATTTTTTCGAAAACGTGTGGATTCGGACAAAAAGGATTAGTTTCTTATTAATCTACACAATTTGGTTAATAAATTCTCAATTACAACTATTTGCAACGCTTTGCCATGCAAAAGTACTGATCTACGAAACACAACTACACTTGTTAAGCTCATTCTAAATATACACATAAACAAAACACGGTACAATTGGATTAAAACACATAAAACGACACAAACATTGGAAAACTATATTTTTACATACTTGGACAATCGCTTTCCATATTAATCCTTTTCACTTTTGTGTAAACTTTCGCCAGAACAAACAAGCAAAATTAAAAACTTTTCACGCTAATTTCACACAAAACGTATGGTACATAATCAGCTGACTTTAAAGCGCGCAAACAGAACAGTGTTGCTCCATATGTTAAAGTTAAATATTTTTTTATCTAACTAGGGTGTTTAAAAATTGAAAATCAACAAAATTATAAAATAATTAACAAAAAAAATATTATTTTATGACAAAAAAAAACGAAAAAAACCATAGTACAATGCTTAAAATATGTCCAATCGACATCGTCGATTCAAAGAAATATTTGGAAATGAATTAAAATTGTTAAGAAATTTTATTTTACTACAAAATATTCTTTGCGTAGCTGGCCTTCGGCCGGGCTTAAGTATTTTTTCTTCTTGGTATATTGAAAAGCGGCCTTCGGCCGGTCTTAACGATTTTCTCCTCTCAGTATACTCAGCGGCTTTGCCGACCGAAGGCCGGCTATGCAAAAATCTTTACTCAGCGAAACTGCTTTTCGATATACTTTACTAATGTGCTGTTTCCATATGCAAACAAGCGACTTGAGTAAAAAATTTTTTATGGAATTTGCTAAAAAAAATTGTGAGTGCCTTTCACATAAATTTTATACAAACAAGGCTTGTTTGCATTGTTTGTCTAAAATTTATATAAAAAGCATTCAGTTTTTTAACGAAAAAACATCAAAATTGATTCATTTTATTTCAAAAGCATTATATGCCCTAGAAATTCATTAAATATTGGAATTTGGTTCAATTATTCCCTTTTCAAAAAAGTTGCCTACTTTTTTTGGAAGAATCCCCTTTTTGGTGCCACTTTTTTCCTCAAAATCCCCTTTTTGAGCCACTTTTTAAAAGTTTTCAACGGTCACCCTGACAGCAACGTCTTCGGTTCAGTTTTGAAAGTGTTTCAGGAAAAGATTTGAGTGTTAAAAAGTCACACTGGACTCTCCAATGAACTTTCATCGTTAATTTACAACTATGTTAGTGATGGGAAAGGCCGCATGTCCCCGTGAATTCGAAAATATTGACAAAATACACCTCCCTGTATTTTAGAACTCCAACTAAAAGGATTCCGTTGTAATTAAAAGTGAAATTTTTTAATACATAATTTTTTTGTTTATACTTATTAACGAACATCTCCACCTAACGGACAAACAATTTCCCGACGGTGCTATAAACACATTCGCCACTGCAGGCTACACGACTACAAATGCCGTTGGCAGCAATCGTCGTCGTGTATAAAGCTACTTAAATATTTCGAACACGGCAGCTAAATCGTAACCAGCTGACATTTTCTTGTTGCAGTACATATTTCAGTGGTGCCACTTTCAAAAGTTTTACTTGTATAAAAAAATTGCTTATTCACAATGTTCTTACATCTCGCAAAATGTAAAAACAAATCAATATATTTCTTTAAAACCTATTGATTGTTATGACACGTTTAATACTTAAATTTTTTGATGTTTTTTTCTGTTTAATAAAATAGAATATTGACTTAAGTCAATAATACCAGCATCGTTAAAAATAAAAAAAAACTCATGAGGCAGTAACTTTTTTAAACCTTATACTTTTAGTGTAATTTTTTTATCTCTTTTCGTTCCGGAGCTACGGGGTTCAAAACTTTTATTTTTATTACCCATAACTTCTAGAATATAGAACGGATATAAGCGATATGGATATCACTTTAAACTTCTCTAAAATACCTTTCTACTGGTATACAAACTTTTTAAAACAATTAACCCATTCCGAGTGAAATGCAATTTAAAAAATTTTTTTATCTGACTTTTCACGCAAAAACTCCGTTATCTTAAAAACTGGTCGATACAACTGTATATATGCATGTGTATAGTTTTATAGAGAACTTTCCATGCATTTATTTGATGTATACTTAAAAGCTGTCACCTATGAAATGCGTAAGTTATGGTACTTTAAAGATGAGTTTAAGAGTTAAATGAGTAATTCATTTATAAAATCTGATTTTCAAAGTGCCATAACTTACGAATTTCATCGATGAAAGCTTTCAAGTATACATCAAATGAAAGCTTGTAACGTTCTCTATTAAACTAAATACATGTTTAAGTATCGGCCAGTTTTTAAGACAACGGTGCTTTTACATGAGGTCATATAAAAAATGTTTTAAATTCCATTTTGCTCGCAATGGGTTAATGGATTTCAAAATTGTATATATCAGTACAAAGGTATTTTAGAGTATTTTCAAATGATAACTATTACTACGTTTATACGCGGACTATTCGCAAATAAAAATAATTGCAAATAAGTTAATTCACTGTTTATATGGCTTAGCAAAATACAAAAACTTGGTAGCATTTCTATAGATGACTTTTGTATTTTTTCAAAAAAAAAAAACATTGTTGAAATGTATAAAAAAAACAAATAATTATTTGTCTTAATTGTCATTATTTTCTTCTATCACTATTTTTCGCGAAATATTTTTATGTTTATGGTTTTTTATTAACAAAGCGTGGCAGCACCAAACATTGGGTAGTATCAGCGTTGTCAAGCAAAAAAAACACGTAATTTTTGAAAAAACGCACTGAATTCTAATTTTTTTTAGTTTTATTTCAAAAAGTTGCTATATACCTCCCTGTTCTGTAAATCGAGTCGATTTAAAACGACTCGTTGTAGAAAAATTATATCCACTAAAAGCAGAAAATTTTCAGACTTTTTTGTAGTTTTCTAGTTTTTAGAGTTTAATATATCATATCTGATATTAATTGGTTATATATGATCATCATAGTTATTGCTACAGGTTTTTCATAGAAACGAGCGGGTTATCATAAAGAAAAAAACTGTAGCTTTGAATCTGTTTTCATTCCTACTTAAAGACTTTGTACAATAAAGAGCTGTCAGTTGTAGTTAACTCTGTAATAAGTATAACTACATATATTAAAAAAAACCCGACTTCAACGCAAAGATCTTGTGTACTAGATTACAAAACCAACGCAATTTTGTGTTAGATCAAATGGTGTGCTTGTCTACAAATGGGGTGTCCGCCCACAATTTTTCATAGTACCAAACCTTTCATGTCCTTTCAAATAAAATATTTTGAAAATATTCCAAGAAATATCGAAGTTATGTGATAATTAATATATCGGGCTACCACTTCGTCCGCACGATTTTCTCTTCTATCAAACTGCAAGCAATTCATTTGAAACAAAAACAAATTTTTTTTTTTAATTGGTTCATAAATGGATGATTATGCTATAATCCATATTTTTTGAAAATCGGTTCACAAATGACAGAGTTATGCCAATACAAACATAAAAATACGCACGAATTCATAACCTCCTTCGTTTTTGTTGTGGATTAAAAACTAAAGCAAATTACAAATACCTTTTTCAGGATACTTTGGTACTTTAGAGGACTGACGCGCTCCAAACTTATTCAATCTTAAATATGACGAACATTTCTCAAAAAATGTCCGAGATGCCCAAGTTTATACGGCTATAAAAAGAAACCGATACTTTTATCGGGCTAGTTCTTACAACACCTGATGCGCACGTAAGAGTAGATTATACTTATGTTTATGTATGAAAAATTTCGTGAAAACGGAAAGTTTTTGAAATCTGAAGTGCCAAGCAAACGAAATATGTACAAAAATTAGTTTTAATGGGGTTCGACAAAAAAGACAAAAGATGAAGCATCACTGATTGCCCGAATCAATGTGTACCAAGGACCAACTATGACAATTTGTAAAACTCCGGGAAAATTATCTCCTTCGATTTTTCTAATTATGATTGTTTTTGGAAAAGTGGAGCAATATTTTGGCTCTTTTTTAATAAATAGTATTGTCCGACCGATTAATCGGCTTCGATATCGGAAAAAAATTGTCAATTGGGCAATAACCCCGCGTGACAGCATTTTTTTTTTTGGCAGAAAAACAAGTATATATCCATTAATCTAGAGACAAAACATAGTCAAACTGCGTACTTACTTTTTCATTTCCTCATTTTTTGTCCTTTTTTAAATAATTTTTTTTAATATTAGTATCTAATATTTTTTTAGCAAACTTAGTACCAAATAAAAGGGAAGGTCTGTAGACTTTTATAAAAATATTTACTTCACTTCCCCTAAAGAAACTTATAAAAAAAATTCCTTTTAAAAATATAACCTTCTATATCCTGAAAAGTTTTCACAAATAAATATGTTGTAGCCTTCAATTAGCTCTATAAGACTTCGAAATTTTATGATTTTATCTTTTTTAGTTCAAAAGCTGTGGCTGTTTCTTTGCGGCACAAAGTTAATTTCTATAAAAAACGTATGTAGAAAATTAATTTATAAAAACCAACCGTTATTTTTGAGCCGAGAGCGATAAAATCGTAAAATCGTATGTATTTTTCAAAACATTCAAATAAAGATTTTGAAGGAAATAGTAGATAAATTGTTTCCAAGGACATATTTAAAGTTTTTGTTCAGTTGATTTACAACTATTCTTCCATATCATTGTCATAAAAACCACTATATATCAATTAATCTAGATACTAGACATAGTTAAACTGCGTGCTGGGGATTTCATTTCCTCATCTCTTGTCCTTTTTAATATACTTTGCATTTTTTGAGAATACTTATTTTAATTTTAGATTTCATATTAATATGTAAATTTTTTAGCAATATTAGTACCAAATAAGAGGGAAGGCTCTGTAGAATTTTATAAAAAGATTTCCTTCATTTGCCTTGAGCAAAAAAAGTGTGTTTAAAAAACCCTCTATATCCTTGAAAAATTTCATCAAAAAGCCTTTTAAAAATTATATTTTGTAGTCTTAAGTTAGATTTCAAAAAGCACTGAACAAGTAAAAACGCGCGTAATTCTTGAAAAAAAGCACTGAATTTTATTTATTTTTAATTTTATTTAAAAAAGTTGTTATTTATCTGCCTGTTCTGTAAATCGACCCAATTTAAAACGAATCGTTTTAGAAAAATTAAGTCCACTAAAAGCAAAAAATGTTCAGACTTTTTTGTATTTTTAGATCTAATATATCATATCCGATATTAATTCATTATAACTACCCAGGCTGAAAAATATAATCGGGCCAACGTTGGCAAAGCGTTTTCTAAGGTGGTTCAAACGTTGGCAAGACGTAACACGTTCAAACTAAAAATTCAGTACTTTCCCAACATCATTGCATTCAGAAAAATACAATCGGGTCAACGTACGACGTTCAACGTTTAAAGAGCTTTGCCAACACGCAAATGATACCGTCGATCCACGCTTGGCCGATTGTTTTTCATGTCGATGGCCAATCATTGTGAAAACAACAAATTCAGTTCTTTAGCAATATCATCATTTTGTTTATTAGAACATTTCCCCAATACTATAATTTTGTTTAGTAAAACATTTTCCCAGTATCTCACTCTACAAAATCCCAATAAAGAAAAATAATATATTTTACCTATTTAATACGTCACATATTTTTAATATTACTTATTATTTAAGTTATTTTTTAAGTTTAAAGGTTAAAAGTAAATTCATATGCATGCATATACACATATGCAACTTTACCGGGTTCTTCTTGCATTTCCTTGCTAATAGTTCCTCAAATAATATCCCATTATTATATCCTCTTGTTTAAAATAGAAAATATTCACCTGGAAAAATTATAGAGACAGTTGAATCGAAAACACTATTTTCTTTTGTTAACAGTTATGGATATAAAATTACAACCGTTCCACCTGATAATATTTGTTTATTAAATAATGGAAATGTTATGGTTGTATCAGAAATTTCCAGTAGTAAACTTTCTATATACACATGTGATAATATTTACCTAAAAGGCAATATTTTTAGCAAAATGTTTGATTTTTTTGGAGTATGCACTGTCATCCAGGGACATAGGATTATATATCGTTAAAGATTTAGAGCAGAAAACAATTGAAATAGACATAAAGATGGTAGATGTTAAGTGTATTCTTACTAAATTTCAAAAAGAGACAGTTGCTATCACTCTTTTACATAAATAAATTATATATATATATATATATATATATATATATATATATATATATATATATATATATATATATATATATATATATATATATATATATATATATATATATATAAATATATATATATATATATATATATATAAATATATATATATATATATATATATATATATATATATATATGTATATATATATATATATATATATATATATATATATATATATATATATATATATATATATATATATATATATATATATATATATATATATATATATATATATATATATATATATATATATATATATATATATATATATATATATATATATATATATATATATATATATATATATATATATATATATATATATATATATATATATATATATATATATATATATATATATATATATATATATATATATATATATATATATATATATATATATATATATATATATATATATATATATATATATATATATATATATATATATATATATATATATATATATATATATATATATATATATATATATATATATATATATATATATATATATATATATATATATATATATATATATATATATATATATATATATATATATATATATATATATATATATATATATATATATATATATATATATATATATATATATATTATAAATAAAACAGAAGATTTTGTTAGTAATATTCTATTTGATGAAGACAGTGTCGAAGTGTTTTTAAAAATTGCACCAAAAACAAAACCAAAGCTAAAAATATATCGAATTTAATACTGTTGATATATTTGGAAAAAAATCGATATATCTATAAATCGAAATTAAAAATATCGACGATAAATCGACGTATTTTTAAGAAAATGTCGATATTTTTGCCCATCCCTAGTGGGACCTTCGTAAAAGCTCCACCATAGACGGACAGACAGGTTTTTTCATTTATTTATTTAGACGGACAGCGCTAAATCAATTATCGTATATATATATATATATATATATATATATATATATATATATATATATATATATATATATATATATATATATATATATATATATATATATATATATATATATATATATATATATATATATATATATATATATATATATATATATATATATATATATATATATATATATATATATATATATATATATATATATATATATATATATATATATATATATATATATATATATATATATATATACTTTATTGAGCGGAACTGATTATTGTACAAATAACAAATGAAATGACAAACCTATATATACCCTTTCCATTTTTGGTGAAGGGTATAAAAATTGTCATCTTTCGTAATAATATCACATCTATTATTTCATCATGAAACCACCATATTTAAAATCTTTGACCTTGTGCAGAATTATAAATTATTCGACATATGTATATAACGGTTTTCGAATAATTCGAAAAGCATAATTTTTAAACCCCGGTTTTCTGTTTTTTTTATTAAAAACCGGCATTATCTTTTTTATTCAAATTTCAGAAATGAGGTATAAAATACATGTCTAAATTTGCTTCCATCTGTTTTTGCGTCTTTTTTGTGGGAAACCCAGTTTGAGAACTGGGTTTCCCACTACCTTTGCCAAAAACAGAAGCGTGTTGTATTGTTATCATCCGCTAAAGAACAGTTCTACTTGTATGAGATGGGCATTCTATATAATGTTGTATACTTTTTGGTATTATATAAAGTTTGTTTTATAAAATCTTTTTTGATAACATACAAAAGTTATTTAAACAAGCCATTTTTTAAAACAAATTGTAATCTCAATTTACCTTGTAAATATTCCAGTAAAGAGCCGTGCTTCATCAGTTCGGTTATAATATAAATAGGTTCCTCAACTGTGCATACCGCATACAGCTGTATGAGTTTATTGTGGCGAAGTTTTTTCATTATTTGAGCTTCAGCTAAAAAGTCTTTTGGATCCATTGTGCCTAAAGACCAAAAGAAATAGAATGTCAATAAGGTTTGAAAAAATTATATAAATAAAATTTACCTGATTTAAGAGTCTTTATAGCTACCGATGTAGTATTATTCCAAAGACCCTCCCATACCTCACCAAACTGTCCAGAGCCCAATTTTCTTACGAATTTAAGCGACGTTCTGTCAATTTCCCACTGATCACGAGTTCGATGCGACAATCCTTCAGTGACAGGTTTTTCAATCTACATGAAAAGTATACAAATTTATTTGTAATTTTTTTTAATTCTTTTGAAGGGATCTTTAGCATAAAATTATCTAAATCAAGAGTGGTAGTCTTAATGTTGTTAGTTAATGTTTTAATTGTGCGGTTTAAAATATAAGTTTGTATGTATGGGTTGAGATAATTTTCCTACTCAAAGAAATATGGCAGAAAATATATCATAATATTTTTATCTTAGTTTTGAATACTGATAAGCTATAAAAAATAGCGTTTTGGAATTGAGTCTTAACTTTTTAGTTTTACATTAAAAACTTGATGAAACTTTTGAAAAATTAATAACAAATTACATCATCTTTAAGTAAAACATACATTATTTCTGCAAAGTAAATTTTTCCAATAATACTATTGGTTACATCTATGTCAAATCGACAAAAAATATTATATTTTCGGAAACACTATCCGATTTCGATGATATTTAGTGCAAATGTTATCAATCAAAACTTAAATAAATGTAAATTTTCTGATATATACCAGCATACAAATTGGAAATTTTGTAAAAATATGACTAAGGCGGCCATAAAAAATAACTATAACTTCTAAACTACAAAAGTGAACAAGTTTTATTTGATGTTATTTTGCAGATTAAAATAAGGCTTTTGATATGATGTACATTTCGATTTTTCCCCGAAAAGTTCAAAGGTCATTTGTGGAAGTCGTCAGCTCAAAGGCATATATCTCAAAAAACAGGTTTTCTAAATCTAAAAAAAATATATATGTTAGTTATGAAAGTCTCTTAAATCACTTGGAAAGTTTCAAGGTGGTGCCGCTTCTAGTTTCGGATTTATAGAGCAAAAGATGGCCAAAAAGTTTGATTTAAGTTTATTAAATACAATTACACTGCTTTCCAATTTTTGTATTTTTGAAATCTTAAAATTTTTTAATGCATTTTTTTAAAGCAATTAGGATTTGCTGAACACTTGTTACTAATATGCCGTTGTTACCAATACCCCGACTATCAGAGGAAGCTCAAGAATTTAATTGAAAAAATCTACCCTTTGCGTCAATATCAATAAATTTAGAAAAACTGTCACAATATTATGTATTTAACATTATTACGACATTCCGATGAGAAAAGTTTGTGGAAAAACGGGTGGCAAATGACGTCGACTCACTCACATGGTTGAAATTAAATAAGAAAAAATTCCTGTATTCGGTGTCGAATACAGGAGGACTTAAGCTTTCCGTGTATATTTAAAACATTTTATTTTGACTTATATTTCATGGATTTATCAAAAGAAAAATTTAATTTCTTATTTTAGTGCGTATTTTTTACAACACTGCTTGAAAACCTACCTATTTTAATATTTTCTTAAAAGGTGTATCTTATAATGATTACAATAAGCCCTAATTTATAAAATTGGTTGGGATTTGGAACAGTTACCATTTTTTTACACAAAATTTTAATGTAAATAGTACATGCAACACATTTCCAATGCATTGTGGAGCTGATCAAAAAATCAAATGTAAAACATATATAACTGCTAAAATATTGGTCAAACTTATTTGAAAATTGACATATCAATAGATGAGGGCTATATTTGCACACTATGGTTTTCAAACATGTGCAGTTTATGAACTAACGACTCTACAGTGGGCTAAAATGAAATGCAGCGCATGTGAAAAACTGAAGAATTCTTGTAACTTTCGCAAATTTCAAAAAATTTTAAAACTTTTTATATATTTATACTCAGCTCGAAAATGCAAGGAAAAACTTTGGGTATTATACTCTGCTACCTTTTATTATTCATGAGATATTTTAATGCAAAATTGTATTTTGCACATTTAGACATAATTTTATATATATATATATATATATATATATATATATATATATATATATATATATATATATATATATATATATATATATATATATATATATATATATATATATATATATATATATATATATATATATATATATATATATATATAAATATATATATATATATATATATATATATATATATATATATAAATATATATATATATATATATATATATATATATATATATATATATATATATATATATATATATATATATATATATAGATATATATAAATATATATATATATATATATATATATATATATATATATATATATATATATATATATATATATATATATATATATATATATATATATATATATATATATATATATATATATATATATATATATATATATATATATATATATATATAAATATATATATATGTATATATATATACATATATATCGCATGTGGAAGCTTTCAAAGTATTTAAATTTCGCTTTGGAAAAAAAAGGATAATAAAATAAAACAATTATATTCCAAAAACGCTAAAATATATATATATATATATATATATATATATATATATATATATATATATATATATATATATATATATATATATATATATATATATATATATATATATATATATATATATATATATATATATATATATATATATATATATATATATATATATATATATATATATATATATATATATATATATATATATATATATATATATATATATATATATATATATATATATATATATATATATATATATATATATATATATATATATATATATATATATATATATATATATATATAAACATTTTAGAAATCGCTTTCAGTAAGTAAATTTTTAGTTTTTCAAACTTTCTCAAGAAATGATTTTATTATCAGCGGGGTATTACGCATTTCGATTCGAAAGAAAATATTTTCGAAACACAATGTTTAAGGTATACAAATACGAACGATTTCTTTTCGAATCGAAATACATAATAGCTCCCCAGGACAATATTGTTTGTAAGCTGAAATTATGATATTTTTTGGGGTTAAGAGAATTATAGTCCTATTACACAATTAATTCCATTCTTCCCCTGGAAATAGGTTTTAATTTTTGGGGAGTGGATAGATTTTTTTTTGCTACAAAATAGATGCTTAAAACGAATTTTTGTCATTTAAGTTTCATACTTTCTAACGGAATAATTCATCTAACGTTATGAAGTTCTACTAAATGTGATACAACATTATATAATTAGAAATAATGTTTGCTACTTTAAAAATTTAAGCTATTTGGAATTGACGTCGTCTAGCAGAGTTACATGGTGGTAATGGAACAATAGATGGATGACAATAACTTAATGTGATTTTGTGGCAGCAGATGGTAATTAATTAATCATAAGCTATGAAAAGTATTACAACGACAATTATACTTATTTAAGTTTCAACAATCCTACCTCGAATATACCCGCAAATTGACTGGTCTTTTTGTTATGTGTAAATATTTTTTTTAATTATAATAATAACAAACATAATGTTGTTAGTTAGAAGTTAGTAAAACAATTTTAGTAATAGAAAAATATATCTTACAAGCTAAGAGAACAAAAACGCCAGTAAAGTGTGGTTTTTGTGTGTGCATTTAAAGAAAAGCAAAAATTAAATAGATATAACTAAGATATTTTCATTAGATTTTCATTATGTTTGCATTCTCGATATATTTGAAATTGATAATCAGTGGCAAATAAAAAATCGAGATAAGTTAACTTTTCAAAACATCAACATCTTTCTAAGTAATTATCGTATGAATATGCCGATTGATCAAAAGATGTCCATTTATAAACAAAGAAATACTATAAAATATCGTTTTAACTCTACATTAATTGTGGACACATGAATATTGGATGACACTTAAACAATTAAAGCTCCAAAAGTGTCATAACGTTCATGGACATTATGACACGTTGAAAAGTTTTATAAAGTTTTTGCTTGTATATATGGAGCAGCCTTTTCAAAACCCCGAATTAAAAAAATATCCATAGAATTTAAAATTTCGACTGTTATTAACCGCCGCCAAAAAGAGAAGTGTTATAAGTTTGTAGTGTGCATCTGTGTCTGTCTGTTCCCTCGTCCAATCTAAACGAATGGAACGAATTGAACGATTTTAATAAATTTTGTGTTTGATGGATGACTTGATCGAGAGTGTTCTTAGCTATGTCTGAAGAAAATCTTCCCAGTCATTTAGTAGTTATCAACTATTTTCTAGCGGTATCCTCTTGAATCTGTGTGTATCTGTGGAGCTGTAGCTCCCAAACGGTTAGATCGATTTTAGTTTAGTTTCTTTTGTTTAAAAGGTACTTGATCTAGAATCTTCTAACCTATATTTGAAAATCGGTTCAGCCGTTTTTAAGTTATTATCCACTTTCTTCTGGGGTATTTAAAATTGTTAATTTAACTCTACTTTAGTTACGGGACCATAACACATAAAAAAATGGCAGTCCTTGTCATTTCCTTGTTGCACAGTGTAATAGTACACAGTTGTTTATACATGTATATAGTTTGTTGTTGTTTATATAACTGTATGTGGGAGGTAAACTACACCAAGTCACATTTTGAAAATTGAAAAATTAACATCGCAAATAGTTCTATCTCTGTTGGATTAACAATTTGATTTACTCCAAATATTTTGTATAGATCTAATATTGTTTTTTAAAATCTAACATATGTATAGGTAATAAAATTACGTCATATAATATTACCGTTACTTATTAAAAAGGACTTGGTGTTGTTTGCCTCGCGGATGTTTTTGATTAGTACTACTGTACCTTAAAACATAGGACTTACTGGATTTTACCTATTGATAGGGGAAAAAATGCTGATGCCAACAGTATAAAAACGTACTTAACAAAAAAAGTGAGTTGGTGTACTTTACCTCCCACCTACTAATATCAAGTTCATGAGTTCTATCTAAACACGAACCAATTTTTCAAGTATATTCCTAAAATTTCACAAATTCAAGCTTTACATCTTAAGTCTCTTTTTCAAGAGGTTTACCCACCCCGTGAACCGTTGTCAATTTTTCGAACCTATTATATAAATGAACATAGATTGGTCGTTAAAAAATTATTTTTCGGACGCGCGAAAATCCCTTCCTTTTGATGAAAAAAATTATATAATTTTTTTTTAACAAAACCGATTAATTTTAATTCAGATTAATTTTTGATTAAATCGTATTTTTTTAAAATCTCTTTAAGTAGGATAAAAGGTCTTGAAAGCAATTTTGTGGGAAATGAAATTCTCTACAAAAAATTCTTATATAATTTGTTCATAAAATTCATATTTATGGAGATACCTATTCTCAATAATAACCTCATCAACTCTATATAAATAATGAACAATTTAAGATATATAAAAATTATTTTTCTTCAATCAAAAAATAAACTTATATTGGCTTGCGGCACGTGTTTTCTAAACGACTTAAAAAAAGAAGGTTATCAATTCGTGTATATTTTTTTTCATGTTTGCACAGGCATAACTCTTAAAATTCTTCTTTTTTTGTTTGAAAGTGTTTACCTGAAGTTTGGTCCCGTAAATTTGGTTCGAAAATCGGTGGCGAAATCTGCTCCAACCCCAAACATAACTCTTCCCGGAAATAGTGATTATCGCATAACTCCTCCATTTGAATCGTTTGTTTATGAAAGGCCCTTTGTCATTTGTTTTAGCAAAGACATTTTATTACGAAAGTCGGTAGGTCATATGATAATATATCATTTGATTATGAAAGGACCCACGTTTGGTTATTAAATTCTGTTAAAGAAATAACCAAACATGGGTCCTTTCATAATCCAATGACGTATTATCATATGACCTACCGATTTTCGTAATAAAATATTTTTGTTCAAACAAATGTCAAAAGGAATTTCATAAACAAACGATTCAATTATTTCGGTTTCATACGTTTTATGACCCCAATTTTCAAAATTCATTTTTTTTGTTTGAGAGGGTTTGCTTGAAGTTTGGTTCTATAGAAGTAACGCTAAATTTGGCCAGTTTTGTAATCTGTTCAATAAGATTTTTGGATTGAAGTGGGTTTTTTTTGGGAGATTACGAAAACTCTTAAATTTTTTCTAGATAGTTATTAAAGTTTAAATTATCTCGATTTTTATTAATTTGAAACTGATCAGCAATACTTTTAAAAGACATATGGGCATTTCCATTATGACGAATGTGAGCGTCGAGCACATTTAAAGTGAAAAAAATTTCAAAATAAAACGAATTTTTATTTTGGCAATAAGCTTAATTAATTAATAATAACACAGACCAACATAAGGAAATGTTTTAGGTAAGGTCTAAGGTTTCGTAGTCAATTTATATACACTTGGTACTAAGCATCAATGTCTATAAATTACTTTTTTTTATTTGACTCTGTATCTTGAGATTTTCCGTTATATAGAAAAAGAAGGATGCTGCATCACATAATTTGCCTTTACTCGAGAACTAGTTCTTCGATTAAATTAATAAACACAGAAGGATCGGAAACAAAATAACCTTTAAATTACGTCTTTAATAATTTTTTAACAGTCTTATAGTTTCGAAGATATTCGGAAGGTTTTATAAAAAAATTAGTTTAAAAAAAAATTAAAAAACAAACTTTTAAGGACTCGTTAAAATTTTAATCTGAAGAAAATTTTAAATTTTATTCTTAATTGTGATAACTTCATATGTTACAAATAAAATGAGCCAAATTTATTAAAATCATTTCATAAATTCTGAATATATTCGCAATTGAGTGGTAGCACTTATTCATATAAAATCTATATACATATCTCCATTTTAAAAAATTCTAAAAAGAGACAAATAAAAAAGTATTGGTAAAAGTATTACAAATTTGTGTTGATAAATGCCAAAAGCGAATAAGTGCTACCACTGAATTGTGAATAAATTCAGAGCTTGTGAAATGATTTTAATACATTTTAGCTCCTTTTATTTGTAACATATGAAGTTATCACAATTAAGAATAAAATTTTTAATTTTTTTCAGTTTAAAATTTTAATGAGTCTTTTAAAAATTTTTTTTTTAATTTTTTTAATATATTAATTTTTTTGATAAAACTTTCTCAATATCTCTGAAACTATTAAAAAACTGTTAAAAAATTAATAGGTATGTAATTTAAAGGTTATTTTGTTTCCAATCCTTCTGTTTTTTAATTTAATCGAAGAACTTATATTTATTTATGATTCAAAAAAAGTAATTTATAGGCTTTGGAAATCATGTTGACCTGTGTAATTGGTGCTAAGGTTGGTTTTATGCATTTTTTCGTTTTCAAGATAATTGCAAGAAATAAAGGCATTCGTACGGGACAAAAACCGATGTGGTTTTCGCGGCCAACAATTCAAACGCCGATTTCAGCGAAGCCTGATGCAACATTTCTATGTGACTAATTTTAGAATGTTGTGCATTGATATCTCTTAAAAATGATATCGATTTTACCCAAAAATTATTTATATGTACTTTTTAAAATTTAATTTTAATCACTGTAGCATGCAAGTTTTTCCATCATGATAGTTGTTGTGCTTCTGTTTCACTTAAAAGAAGTGTTCAATGTATTTATTTTCATATGACAATATATGAATAAAATATTGTGTACACATATAAACAAACAAAAATAAATTTAAATTAATATCATACACAGTCTTTTCAGAGTAGGCAGTTCTTGCTGCTTTTACTTCTTGACCATCGCAAAAAAAAGAAGTGCAACTGCGCCTGGAAGGCTTTTTACTTTTTTCCATTATGCGTCTAAATTATATAACAGGGAAGGGTTTTCAAGTCAATCAGATGGTATAAAATACTACATTTTAACACCATTTATGTTATTTTGTCCACATTGATAAAATGAAAATGCTTCGGGTATAACAACGTTTTTAGATTTAACTAATAATAATAAAAGCATGTATTTACATGAATAAATCATTTATGTAAGATAAAAATAATTTTCAAATTTCACACTTACGATGTCGCAAGTGCTGACCAACTTTATATAAGTACTAAGATCACAAATGTTCTTATTTTTTAGCAAGTTGTTTTATTTTAATTGCATAAAAAATCTCTGTTTGTAGTCAATATTTGACGAGCTTTCTGAATGTACTTTCAGCGCACTGATAAAAATGTTATTTCCAATGACGGATGGCACATCGAATTGTGCGATAAAGTAAAGCTAAAACTTGCATTTATTTGTAATCGCATAGTTTCTTATGGATTCTTTTTCGACTCTTTGTATCGTGAGAAACATTTTATATATCAAAAGTAAATCCATAATGCCTCTTTTTAAGAACTTTTATAAAAACAAATAAAAAAATTCTAATGAGAAAAGTTGCGATTGTACGACTTTTTATTCGAAAATCTCCAAATAGATTATAAATAAATGTAAAATTTGTTTACACTAGTTAAATTTGATTGTTTTCCTAGGAAAACATGATCAAACAAACAGTTTTAAAGAACTTGAGTTTTTTGGTCTCGGCGGACCTTTCGCTGGAAATGCCTATATGTTGAAAAATTAAAATTCTAAATAAAGTTCTAATGAAAATATCTATTCAGCACTTTAATAGTAATTTAGCTATACTAAAAAATTTTAAAATTATATAATTAAAAAATTTTAAAATTATATATGGATGACAACCGAACTTTAATTGGGTGAGAGCTGCAAATTTTAGTTGCTACTTAGTGCTTTTCTGGCAACTAAAAATTTTCAGTTGCCAACCTTCAACGCAACTGGAGTTCGGCTGCTATCCGTAATCGAAACATTAAGTTGTTTTGTTTAAATTCCAATATGTAGATATAGTATATTGTATACATAAATATTATAAAAAACATTAGAGCGGCATTTTTTTAATATTGTTATTGTTTTGGTCCAGCGTTTTATAAAATTGGTTAAATTTGTGTACCTTAAATTGTTGAGGTGCAAATCTAAATCAAATACAAAAATTCAAATGCTTAACTATCAACATTGTAGTATCCCCCATGGATTAGCAGGAATATGTACATATATCCATATGTACATACATTACGGTGGAAAATGGCAAAAAAAATTTTTTTTCAAGTCTTAGGTATTGTTAACCGATGACCCTATAGACAATATTAGTTCACGCCAAATATCAAAACTGTTCGACTTTATTTAGAGGTGGTGCACGATGAAGTTTGTAGAAAAGTACTACACATATTTCAAAATATTTTTGACACAGAAAACATTTGTTTCTGTCCGTGCGCTATAGGTAATTTTACCCCTTTTGTGACCATTATTAATTACAGCCACACGGCAACACCGATTCGGAATTTGGAAGCTCACATCTAAGTTTTATAATTTTTTTTCCACTTAATGTCACGAAGAAAAATTTCGTATCATTCACGCTCACGGTTTATCACGCGTGACGATTTTAAAGCACCCCTTTTTTAGAATCTTTTAATTTGTCTAAATGCTCATTAAAAAAAGTTAAATCAAAACTTGATTACTAGGCTAAGGTTCGTAACGTGTTAGTTCAGAAAGAATTGGTCATGATCAATATTCCAAGGAACAAGGGAATAATTAACATCAACTTAATTTTTCAACGTACACAGCAGAACAGAGTAGCGTCACTTTAGGAATCCGCTAAACTTCCATCATCAGTGCTCACGTGTGTTTTGCTTATCACTACTTGTCAGGTGGGCAGAGTCACCTGTTCTGCTTGTTCCTTGGAATATTGAGCATGCCCAATTCTTTCTGAATTAAAACGTTACGAGTCTTAGCCTTAGTCCAAAGGCCAATTATTCTAATAGAAAAGTACGATGAAAACACAGAAACTATGTACGAATAAATTTGCCATAAATATATTGAAATGCTGAAGGGTATATGCCTGCAGGAGACCATATAACAGTTTTTAACGAGATAATGAAGAATTTTAGTTTTCAGAATAGAGCTCAATGGGCATCATATATTCAAAATGGGAACGTTTTCTTCGCAACAATAAGACAATAAGACATGGCTAGATTGGCCGATAGGTTTCACAAGTACATCTGCTGTTAAACGTGGCAGAAAGAAGGTAACGTTAAAAGATAATAGTGACCGGAACAAAAATAAAAATCTAAGACAGGCCTGATCGTTCCATAGCACAATTGTACAGAGAGTACTTAAGGTACGTTTACACTTGTGCAATTATTTGCCCAACAAAACGTAACCACCACTTTTGCTAAGGGCTAGTGTGATTTAACTTGGTTTTTATATCACAAAAAAAGTTAATTATGCTGCAAAAAGCTATTTTTATATTATTTTTAATAAATGCGCACCCATAATTAACAATATTTTGGAATTAAAGGATATACAATTTTAGCTTATTTATTGGTCACGTTTATTTCGGAAAATATTTGCCAAGTGTGACCGTGCCTTTACACGTATTCTTACCCTCTTTTCATTTAGTCGTCGATGAGACACCGACAAATGCACATGAGGCGGGTGCTTACATATCCGCTTGAAAGTATAACTGTCCTGTATATTCGGTCATGTCACAGACTTCAAATTCCGTTCGGAAACGGAATTCAATCCCCCACAAGATGTCAAGCCATAGCCAGAGCATACCCCAGCATACCAGCGCCGCCAATAGTCAGGACACACCTGACAAATTTGTGTACTTTAGTTTTCTTTTTTAGACACCAGCTGCTATAAAAATGGGGTAGATTGAATTACGTTTCCGAACGGTATATAATATACCTACATGTTAATCTAATAAAGCTAATAAAGTTACTGTTTCGACTGAGTTTCAAATACAGATACACATTTTCGGTAGTTTGTTTGTATTTATGTATGTATGATGTATGTATGTATGTATGTATGTATGTATGTATGTATGTATGTATGTATGTATGTATGTATGTATGTATGTATGTATGTATGTATGTATGTATGTATGTATGTATGTATGTATGTATGTATGTATGTATGTATGTATGTATGTATGTATGTATGTATGTATGTATGTATGTATGTATGTATGTATGTATGTATGTATGTATGTATGTATGTATGTATGTATGTATGTATGTATGTATGTATGTATGTATGTATGTATGTATGTATGTATGTATGTATGTATGTATGTATGTATGTATGTATGTATGTATGTATGTATGTATGTATGTATGTATGTATGTATGTATGTATGTATGTATGTATGTATGTATGTATGTATGTATGTATGTATGTATGTATGTATGTATGTATGTATGTATGTATGTATGTATGTATGTATGTATGTATGTATGTATGTATGTATGTATGTATGTATGTATGTATGTATGTATGTATGTATGTATGTATGTATGTATGTATGTATGTATGTATGTATGTATGTATGTATGTATGTATGTATGTATGTATGTATGTATGTATGTATGTATGTATGTATGTATGTATGTATGTATGTATGTATGTATGTATGTATGTATGTATGTATGTATGTATGTATGTATGTATGTATGTATGTATGTATGTATGTATGTATGTATGTATGTATGTATGTATGTATGTATGTATGTATGTATGTATGTATGTATGTATGTATGTATGTATGTATGTATGTATGTATGTATGTATGTATGTATGTATGTATGTATGTATGTATGTATGTATGTATGTATGTATGTATGTATGTATGTATGTATGTATGTATGTATGTATGTATGTATGTATGTATGTATGTATGTATGTATGTATGTATGTATGTATGTATGTATGTATGTATGTATGTATGTATGTATGTATGTATGTATGTATGTATGTATGTATGTATGTATGTATGTATGTATGTTTTTTTTTTTTATTTGTGGGATGAAAATCATCGAAAGACTCTGGCAGTGGTGGTGTTTGCCAGAAGTGCGAGATTTTAACACGCTAAAAACACCCCTTCACACTGACCCAAATGCTCCCCGTGGTACTACCGCAAGGCTATACGTCTCGGGGTGGGAAAGGTCCTAGACCCTAAATCTAAACTACATGGATTCTTCGGCCAATCTCTTCTAACCTACGAAGTTCCAACAGAACCAATTTTATAAAATTACATACATACGTCCAGTTATACAAAGATTCCAACATGATTGGAACGATGTTGTCCGGCCTAATACTACGCCCTAAGACTACTTCTAAATACGCTCTACCACTATCAAATCGTGGACAGATGAAGAACGACATTGCCACCACAACTCGGACAAAACGGAACACTGTCATGTCCGAAACGGTACAAGTACGACCTAAAACAACCATGTCCAGTCAAAAACTGTGTAATGTAGAAGTTCAAGTCGCCGTGTCTTCTTGATAACCATACCCTAATGTCAGGTATCAGTAAGTAAGTCCATCTTCCCTTGTCAGTCGCTGTCCATCGTTCTTGCCACTTCCGTAGACACATGTCAGTCACACCATTCGTACTGTCCGAAACGGCTTCTAGCTCGATGGGTATCATACCGGCAATGACAAAGGCGGCCTCGTCCGATACAGTTCGGAATGCGCTACATACTCGCAGGGCGGCCAGCCTATACACAGGGGATATCAGATTCACATATGTAGAGTATTTCAGTGAGCCTGACCATATAGGGGATGCATATAAGATAATGCTTCTTACTACACTGGTTAGCAATCTCCTCTGCAGATATTTTGGGCCTCTTGTATTCGGCATGATCCGGCATAGCGCTGAGCAGGTTTTTGATGCCTTAGAACCTATATACTTCAAGTGCTCATGAAAAGACAGACGAGTGTCAATCATGACTCCAAGGTATTTTAAACATTCCTTGGATTCTATGCTACACGTGCCAATATTTAGCCTAATGGTTTCCCTATTTTTCCGACTACTAATCAGAATCGCTTCTGTTTTATGGTCAGCTAGAGCTAGACCCATTGATCTCAACCAAGACCTTACGATCTGAATACTGGCGTTTGCAATGGTTTCCGCCTCTAGTAACTCTTTTGCTTCACATACTAACGCTATGTCGTCTGCGAATCCAACTATCTTTACCTTCTCCGGCAGGTTTAACCTTAATACTCCATCGTACATGACGTTCCACAGTAGTGGACCAAGTACTGATCCTTGAGGCACCCCACCAATGATCTTTCGTCTTTTAGTACCCTTATCAGTATCATAAACTAGCTCTCTATTTCGGAAATAGTCCTGTATAATTGCCAGTAGATATCCTGGGATGTCTAAACTGGCTAAGGCATCAACAATATGCTCCCAGTTTGCCGTGTTGAAGGCATTCTTTACGTCTAGCGTTACAACTACACAATACTCTTTTGCTCCATTTCTCCACCTCTTCCCTTGGATAGCCTGAGCAGCAGTTTCTACTACAACTTTGATAGCATCTACTGTTGACCGTGCTTTCCTGAAGCCAAATTGGTTATCTGATAAACCGCGGTTAGCTTCAACACAACTTTCCAATCTTCTACAGATTATACTTTCTAGCAATTTCCCACTTGTATCTATCATACACAGCGGCCTATAAGAGGAAGGGTCGTCTGGTGGCTTATTATCCTTAGGTAACAATACTAACTTTTGTCTCTTCCACATTGTTGGAAAAATGCCCTGGCTCAAGCATGCGCTTATTACTTTCAAAAAATAGTCAGGATGGAGTTTAACAGCTTCTTTTAGTATCATATTCGGAATGCAGTCTAAACCTGGTGCCTTCTTGTCTTTAAATTTTGATACAGCACCTTCTATCTCGGCAATCGTAACCGGAGGAATGTCGAAAAATTCAGCCGGGTAGCTGTGTTGCCATGTCGGAGTTTCCTGTTGGGGAAAGAGATGATCTACAATTCCCTTGAGGAGAGGCTCTTCTCTTGGCGGCGATGGACCAAGACATTTAAGTTTCTTGGTTACCAATTTATATGCAAAGCCCCAAGGATTACTATCTACTTCATCACAAACATTAAGAAAACACCTACGCTTGCTCCTACGAATTGCAATCTTCAACGCTTTCCTTTTATCTTTATATATTTGATGGTGTACACTATTCTCTAACCTACCTCTCGTTCGTGTATACTGCCTTCGGGCACTTATACACTCCGATCGCAAGCTAGCAATTTCATCATTCCACCAGTACACCGGGGGCTTATTTGGTGACCTTTTACGC
The DNA here is from genome assembly GCA_956483635.1 of Panzeria rudis. Taxonomy (NCBI): domain Eukaryota; kingdom Metazoa; phylum Arthropoda; class Insecta; order Diptera; family Tachinidae; genus Panzeria; species Panzeria rudis. The sequence goes on from OY101450.1 coordinate 75,257,845, forward strand.
TTTATCATAGCTACGTTACAGGCATTAGTGATATGACTTACTAATTGCACTGCCATATCTTCAGCTGAACCACTCAGTTCCATGTTCTCCATACAAGCTGCGAAGATATCCTTATCAAAGGTATTTACCTTCCATCCTGTCAAACCTCGTGCTTGTGCAATCACACGGGGCTGTTCATCTTGTACATCTATGATTATAGCGCTATGATCGCTATGAGTATAGATGTCGGATATTCTCCAGTTAACTTGGCTTGTGATGCTGCTACTGACAAATGTAATGTCAATTACCGATCCAGCATCACCCCTTCTGAAAGTTTGTTCAACTCCATTATTAATGAGTACAACACCCAATACAGAAAAGGCTTCCAAGAGTACTCTACCTCTTGTGTTTGTCAAGGGGCAGCCCCATTCAACAGCCCACGCATTGAAGTCACCCGCTATTATGACAGGATTTCTTGTAACTGCATCTGTTACTATATTGTCAACTATTACTCGAAAGTCCTCTATAGAATACCTAGGGGGAATATAGCAACTGTATAGTGTGATGCCAGAGACAGTGGCTCGGGCATATCCACATTCTGATGTTATTTTATCTCGTATTGTTAGCGTGCTGGTGTTCCATATCGCCGATGTGTCCGTATTATCGGAAACCCAATTTACAGATCCCATGTTCCGATATGGCTCACTCAGCACAGCGACATCTACATTTAAATCTCGAACGCTTTGCTTAAGAAGCTCTTGAGCTGCCTGGCAATGGTTGAGATTTAACTGTAATATACGCATTTTGATGCCTTAAGTTTTGCTTTAAACCCTAAGTTTCTGTAGAGCTCTTCTGTAGTATGGACAAACTGCACATCCGGTGACATGGTCACTAGCGGTGTTTGTTCCATTCCTACAAAGCAAGCACGACGGTTGATTGGAACAAGTTCCAATTTTGTGGCCAGTTTTGCCACACCGTAAGCAGTTTTTAGAAAGGTCCTACCCCCTACAGTTTGCTGCTCTATGTCCATAATCAAGACATTTATAGCACCTTCTTGGTGTTACCTTTTCGCGTATTCTGCAAACAACCCAACCAAAACGTATCTTCGCCATCTCTATAAGACGGCAAGCTAAGACAGCACTTACGCCAATGGTGGCAGTTTGCGTTCCTCCGTACGCTCTCCTTAACGATTTAACTGCAGCAGGCTGCAGGGATTTAAAATCGGATTCTCTAATGAGGGCTTCATAGACGTCCTCCTTTGTGGTTACCTCATCTATATCTCTAATCTCGATCCTAATCTCATGGGATAGTGCTCTAACTTCTGCGACCTCACCTAATACCTCTTCTACCGTCGACCTGAACTCACTTGTATTCTGATGCGAGGGTTTACTCAACTCTAACAATAATTCACCTTTCTCAGTCTTCCTGATATTTTTTACGTTTTGACCCAGATTATCCAGCTTAGGGTCTTTCTTCACTTGTCTGAGAATATCAGCATAGGAAGCATCCCCACAAGTTTTAATAATCAAAGCATCTGGTCGTATTGTCTTTTTTCTATTTCTAGCTCTTGGACCAACTTTAACCCAGTCAGGATCTTTAACATTCGGATCTTGTTTACCAGCCGTGTTTATACCTGTCTCCCTGGGTACATCATTTTCACTTTTCTTCAATGCCCTATTGGGGGTTGTGCCCTTCTTCCTCTTAGATTTGTTACCCTTTGGGCTTAGAATATTATCATCTCTTCTGCGCTTTGGGGTTCCACCTATCACAAGGTTTACCCTTGCCGGTTCGTCTGTCTGCGTTTCTCTGCTAGTCCGCGATTTCTCGTCACTACTAACACCTTTGCTACTCAATTCATCTGAAACCTGCATATACAACGCCTGTATCTCACGGGACATTGTCACTATGTCCCTGTGCACGTTTGAGCGTGTCTTCAGAAAATCTAACAACTCTCCTATTTTCACTCCTAATCTCTTCACACTGTTACTGTGGCCCTCATTACTATTGTCGACGGTATTTGACACTGGAACAGGTCTACTACTAATTGCTGTAGGAGGCGATCTCGTGATCACCGACTTCCTTGCAAATGGGTTTTCAACATCTCCCATATTTAACTCATTGTTACTTCGATTTTTATACATACATACATACGTATGTATGTATGTATGTATGTATGTATGTATGTATGTATGTATGTATGTATGTATGTATGTATGTATGTATGTATGTATGTATGTATGTATGTATGTATGTATGTATGTATGTATGTATGTATGTATGTATGTATGTATGTATGTATGTATGTATGTATGTATGTATGTATGTATGTATGTATGTATGTATGTATGTATGTATGTATGTATGTATGTATGTATGTATGTATGTATGTATGTATGTATGTATGTATGTATGTATGTATGTATGTATGTATGTATGTATGTATGTATGTATGTATGTATGTATGTATGTATGTATGTATGTATGTATGTATGTATGTATGTATGTATGTATGTATGTATGTATGTATGTATGTATGTATGTATGTATGTATGTATGTATGTATGTATGTATGTATGTATGTATGTATGTATGTATGTATGTATGTATGTATGTATGTATGTATGTATGTATGTATGTATGTATGTATGTATGTATGTATGTATGTATGTATGTATGTATGTATGTATGTATGTATGTATGTATGTATGTATGTATGTATGTATGTATGTATGTATGTATGTATGTATGTATGTATGTATGTATGTATGTATGTATGTATGTATGTATGTATGTATGTATGTATGTATGTATGTATGTATGTATGTATGTATGTATGTATGTATGTATGTATGTATGTATGTATGTATGTATGTATGTATGTATGTATGTATGTATGTATGTATGTATGTATGTATGTATGTATGTATGTATGTATGTATGTATGTATGTATGTATGTATGTATGTATGTATGTATGTATGTATGTATGTATGTATGTATGTATATATGTATGTATGTATGTATGTATGTATGTATGTATGTATGTATGTATGTATGTATGTATGTATGTATGTATGTATGTATGTATGTATGTATGTATGTATGTTCCTTTGCTGCACTATATAAACGGAACGCGGAGACCGATTTTGACGATTCTTACGTTGATAGATTCGTCTTAGTCCGGGGAGTGTCACTAAAGATATAACAGTAGTCAAAATCCAATATGGCGGCCAACAGACGCCATTTTGATTATACGAAAATAATAAAAAGTCGGTGAACAATATCAAAATGTGTATCATTCGACAGGTATTTGGTTTTAGGTTTCTCTAATGATTTTTAATTTCGAATGACCATTTAGGATCTGTGACGGTTTAAAGTTTTCTTTTTTTTTACGCAGTCGGGTTTTTTAGGTTTTTTGAATTTATGTCTTGTTCTTATATTACTCGGAAATTATCGAACATGTTTAATGCTACGTGCCTCTAGTGCAGGAACCGGCAAAGCATATCACATGGGGTTTTTTACTCTTTTACTCTCACACGTATGTACTCACACGTATTAACTAAAAGTAAACAAAATCAATCAGTGTGGCATGAACATTCAAACAAGCAGGTTGTGTTATCGCTTCTTTCTTGCTATTGCTTGATATACACTAACAAAAACTTTGTAAGAGCGAGAGTTGCAAAATAAAACCCTTACAAGCAATATGTATTAGTGTGTGTTTGCCGGTTCCTGCTCTAGTGCTAATAATTGAAATTATGTGTTTAGTCGAACTATATGGATTTTAATCCAAAGAAATTTCCTTATTCAGGCTTATTAAGTACGTTCAATTTATTTTTACAATTAAATTATTTTTATTGAGAACAGATTTTTCAAAGCATGTAAAAATTGAAAAGACAAATTCTGGAGTTTTGTAAGGGTCGAACTTAAGTCAAGAATTTGTCTTTTGTTTGAAAAATTATTTCTCAAAAAAATTATTTAATTGTAAAATTAAATCGAACGAACTTAATTGAATAATAAAATTTATTTAGATTAAAACCCATATAGTACGATTAAACACATAATTTAAAAAATAAAAAAAAAAATATTTTTACACTATTTATTTTTACAGTTCTAGCTAAAATTGACTAAAAAACTTCAAGAAAGGCTCTCCGAATGTATTCACATTTTAAGCAATGAATACAAATGATTAAAGTATGTAAAATATTTGTAAAATGAGAAATATCCTATTTACGCCGTAGCTGGCTAAATCACACGACCAAAGTAAAATTTGCATGGAAACAAAAAATGGAAAAATAAAAAATTAAATATCTACTGCGTTATTTATAAAAAATTAAATGGATTTTAAATGCACTATTATAGTGCATTTACATCAGCAATGCTGAAACTGGTTTAAGGCTTTTAGCGAGTTTCCAAAACTATACCATTTACATTGGCATTTTTGTCAATTATTAGGTTTTCGTTGACAATATTTGTTTATAAGTTCATAGAATGTTGTGTCAAACTCAATATGAAAATTTATTTTCTTTCTTTAGTGCTGCCAGTCAAATGTGAAAAAGCTGGTTTGTGAATATGATAATTCATAAAACCTGATTGTAACAACTGGTTTTTCTGATGAACAGGCTACAAACTAGTTTGTAATTTGTATGAGAAAACAGGTTATAAACAAGAAAATAAACCTGTTTATCGACATAATCTACTTATAACCTGTTTATGGCGTAGATGTAAATGTACTATTAGACCGCTAATATCGCTATGCGACAAATGAAGACTTTTGGAAACACACGTTAAAGCTAAATCTCGATCGCTAAAATGCTGAACAAATACAAAATGAAACATTTTTGGCAATGACATGAAGCACTAAAATTTCGTCGGACTCAATTTTTAAGACATTGCCTAATTTAGCAATACACGTTGCAAAATTGTATTCGTAGCCAAAAATTGATAAATAATTCTATAGCTTTTTATCGATAGATATTTAGCTTTAGCGAGTTAGAGAATACGGTGGCTGGTACTGCCCTGGTAAAACCCTATACTCAGTTTGGCGAATTTGATGACCAATTTTTTATGGCCCTTCAAAGTTTCTGAAAATCAGTGGCCTCTCAAACAAAAGGTGTCATCAGTATCACTTAACTATATATGGCAATAATGTAGAAAATAATGCGCTAAAAAGATTTTATTAAGATTTAATGGCAAAAAAAAAACTTTTTTTTTTAAATTAAATTGACAAAATTTAGCAAAGTTGTAATTTTTTACTAACAATATTTAGCAAAGTTTTAGTTACGGTTGAGTTAACGAGTTTTGTAACATATCAACATAGTCTGAACGTCTCTAGCACCCTAATAGCTCATACCGACCACTTTTTATCTTCAAAATAGTAATTTTTCACGTGGGGTATTCACAAGGTGTCTTATCATGTCATAATGTCATAAAGTGCTAATATTTTAAGATTGTTTAAAAACATTGTTATTGTGCTTCAAACAAAAAAGTCCTAAAATAATAAGACTTTTTGTTTATTATTTTGTCATAACTACACAGTTAAAATATGAGCCGAACGGCCGAAACTATTTCGTCGAGCCGGTGATAATATTTACAATCCGCCGCCATTGATGTAAATGAATGTATGTAATATGCAGTAAAGGATGTCCTAAAATTGTTCACAGTTTTATAACTTCACAAATAAAAATAAAAAATCGAGACATTTAAAAATATGCAAATGAGAAAATTTTGATTGTATACTTTAGCTGGCTGGCAGCCAACTAACGTTTTCTCACTAGCAGCCGCGTGGAGAATTAGTCGGATCCGTCACCGGCAACAGCGTGTTTCGTGTATGTTTATATATTTGATAAATTTAACTTCCTGTGTGCGTTGAAATTTGTTTTTACTTTAATTAAAAATGAAGAGTTTAAAAGATATTCAACTGGGTTTTATTTACTTTATTAACAAGTTGAATAATTTAAAAACAAACTGGCTATTATTTAAATTTTTGCACTTCTTCTTGGCATTCTGATTTCAGGTATTTATAATTGTTTTTTTTATCAGCTGATACAAATTTGAAATAGCACACTAACTTATGAGGGGTTGCTCACAGCAGTCATATATTTTCGTGTTATTATTTTAAAACATATGACATATGACTTGTGAATCCCCCAACTATTTTTTTATGATGAAAAATATTATTTTTGAAAGCAGTATACTCAAGTGCACACTTCTCTGTTATGTTTCATTTGTGCAAAAAACAAATATTTTTTTCTGCACTTTTTTTGATTATTTTACACACTTTTTTTCAACATAACTTACAGGTGGACTCCAAATTGTTCACGAACAATATTTGGCAAAACAAAAACAAAACCTAAAAATAGTAAATGCTAAAATTAGCAACATACGAAATGGAACAACAACAAAGAACGTAAAAACTACAATAAATATATATCCTAACTGGTGAAAACTGCAATTTTTAACGTACAAAGTAGTTTTTATAGGCTACTTAGGGTCAGGGCTGCCAGGTCATTTTTATCGCGTTCCCCAAATTTGAAAAAATTTTTCCCGAAAAATCCCCTGTTAAAAGGAAAATACCCAAAGAAAATCCTCATAAAAAACGTAATTTTTAAAAAAATTTAAGTTTAGACTGAAATATGAAATAAAAATGTTTCATGAAATATTTCAACGTGTAAATTTACAGCTAAATTCATAAAAAATTCTTATTTTAGGTTTAAGACTCGCAATTGTTATTGAACAGTTTCACGCTAAAAACTGTTTAATATAAAATTGCATTCATAAACACTACAATAGACATTGTGTGTTTTAAGGAAATTTAGATTTCGATACTGGCAACACCACCATGTTTTGTAGTTAGTGTTGCAATAAATAGAATATGATTTCATCCGAATATTGAAATAAACGAATTGCTTTTTATTGTTTTCGTGTAAGTTAAGATATTTTGAACTCTCTTTATAATATATTTCTCAACTTATTTAACACAAATTTTCTATAAAGTAAAAGGAAAAAAGAGAAATTACAAAAGAGTTCACACGACTCTTAATCATGTATGAAAAACGTACTCGAATAACGAGCCTATTTTCATTTGTGTTGATTGTTTCTACATCACTAACATTTCTTTTTGCTTTTATTTGTTTTGATGGTGTTTTTTTGCTAATTTTGTTTAACTTATATAATTAAGTGACATGTTCCATCAAATTTAAAAAAAACATACGTAAACGCTTATAGCCAAGACTTCAAGCTTTAATTTAAAGCATATCATGTATTTCTGTGTGTTAAATTTGCAAATATATTTGAAGTTGAAATTGATATATCGATGATATGAATTTATTGAAGGTTTATAGAAGGTGCATACCATCTTTAAACATATTTTAAAATTTTTATGTAATATACATTTTTGAATGCAATTTTATGAAATTTTGCTTAAAAGTAGTTTATTGTCCTGTTTTAGATATTTATGAATATGGCTGTTAGTCTATATTATTCACGGAATTATATATTATGTATCAGACGATAATTGTTATCACATACAAAGTGTTACGAAAATTTACATACGGCTGAAAATTTTAAAGTTTTTTAATATATTAGACTATGCAAGCGCAAAATTTAACAAGTTGGGTTTCCTACTGGTAAAGTTAATTCGAGTACCCCGAATTCAATGGCGTTAGCCGTTTTTCGAACTTAAACTTACATTTTTCGTAGTAAATTACCATAAAACCGATTTTTTATACTTTTATGATAATTTTCAAATTTAAATTTAGCTAACTTGATGGTCTATGTATAAATCAAGAGATTTTGTGACTTTTTTTCACAAAAATTAAAAATTTTTTTAGGAAAAACTAATTTTCTTATATATTTTTTTTCTAAAAAGGATTTTTGCGAGTGAGCATTACAGTGCGATTTTGTTTTATGTAAGTTTAAGAGCATTTAGATGACTAAAACTCGAAAATTGTAAAGTTTGCATTATAAAACATTTTTTGCGAAAAAAATTAAAAATTTTCGAAAAAAGTAAAATTTTTTGAAAAATAAAATAAAAATCAGTGTCGTGTTTTGTTCCGTTTGTTTAACCGACTTAAATTAAAAAATTTTCGGAAAACTACAAAAATATAGTTTTACAGTTCTTTAACATATAAATTGAAATCAGCGTACTCGAATTATCTTTACCAGTAGCTGGCCCAGCTTATTAAAGAAAAAAAGTTGTAAATACATGCTCAGTTTTATTAATATAAAATGCTTCTATCTTTTTTTCAGATTAGTTCTATTTACATTTGATTTAAAAAAGTAAATAGTTTAGGAACTATGCTCCTTTTCTGCTTAAAAATATTATTTACATGATAATATGTACAGTAGGGTAGAGTCAGAATTTTTTGCGAATTTCAATTTCGAATGACAAAACAAGGTTGCACTTTATTTTTAGATACATGGGAAAAAGAATGAAAAAAATATTGGGACCTACATTTGGCCCTCTACCGCAGCATCAAGATTTTGAATATGAGATCAAATCGATCAATTTGTGACACATCATATGATGCAACACTATATATTCTTTATAGTTGTTATAACTCATTACACTCAAAATATCTACTATTTTCTACATACAAGGTCAGATTTCAGACAAACTTAAGATGAAATAATGATGCAAATTTTCGAACTTCTAAGTCTTTGTCATATCTTGCAAAAAAAAAAATTCTAAGATAATTTGAGGTCGCTGAACACGAAAATGGTATTCATTTATTTTTCTTAATGCGGGTTTTCCCGATATTCGCGAAAAACTTTTTTTTTTGTTTTTTTAGTTTTTTCGTTTATTGGCAATAATTTCGAGAACGGCTCATCTGAATACAATAAATTGCACACTGTTGTATAGATATCTCTTTATTCATTCATTAAATATACTGATTGTACCGATCATATAAAAAATACATATAAAGGCCTTAAAAGTTTAAAAAAGTGTATTTTTAGACATTCTCCAAAAAACTATCATTTTAAATTGCTCCATTAAGCTGAAAAAATATACTAAGTATATTTTTTTCGGGCTGTATTTCAAATATAATTTTGTGACGATCATATGATGGATGCAATCGCTAAATTCTGATTAAAAAAAATAAGAAAGTTATTAGCCCTTACACAGAAAACACTAAATTTAATTTTCTATAAAGGAATTCAATGAAATAGTTTGTCTATGAACGGACATACAAACGAATTTGTAAATATAGACAAAAATACTTCAACAATTTGATTGAAAAAAGTGTTTTTTCAGTGAACAAATTGTTTAAATTTATAAAACAATTTGTCTAAAAATATTTACAAATTGTAGACAAATCAATTTACTAAATCAAACAATAATATTTACTGGATTTTCTGAAAAAAAATCAAACAATATTTCTGTCTGAATTGAATAAACAATTAGTCTAAAAATGCTAATAATTATTAAGCAAAATAATTTACTTAAACAAACAAAAATACAAACCAAATTTTTGTGTGTCATCATCATCATCCATTAATCATTTATGAGATTTCACTTCGTTAAATGTGTTCAAGTCTGAATGTTTATATAAATACTCTAAAAAAAATGAATGAGAATTAACGCAACCACATTAACTAACCGATTCACTCAAAAATCGTTTGTAAACAAACTTGGTACAATTGCATTCCTCTTGCTATGATTGTTGTTGTTGTTATTTGTCGTCATCGGGGTGGTTTTTTACGACACCGTTCTTATTGTTGTTTTTGGTGTTTGCGTTCTAAATAAAAGTCAAACAAACAATTCATAGATTATGAACAGAACATTTACTGAAAGTTAAATTTATTTTTAGACATACTTTTGTTTGAAAATTTTTTGGTGATAATTTTTTCTGTGTAAGCGAAGAGAGCTATATTATTTTTTAGTTATTTTTGTTCGCTTAATTATTTGGACAATTCATATCAGTCCTATTTTTCATATTTCATATTAGTTCATGCATACATAAAATTTTATTTAAAATTTTCAAAAAAAATATTAATAAAATTTTACACATGAATGACACGTGTTTTAAAAAATTGTATTTCATATTCTATAATTTTCTTTAAAAGTTTGTTGTTTATAATAAAATAAGACTGAATTTACATTATGAATTTTTTTTCAATTCTGTTGTAAAGTTGCTACGTATTTCACCGTCTGTTTAAACGTTGAAATTTTCAAGCAATTGTCTTGAAATTTTTTTGATAGTTCTCTTTTGAAATAAAGTCTGTGCGTTCGTTATAAAAACAAATCCATGTATATTTTTAATTAAATATTAAAAAAATGTATACAAAACACTATTTAAAAAAAATACAATTTAAACAATTTAAACGACGAAAGAAATGAAAGGAAGCAAGTGTCAAAAAATCCCCTAAAAATTGAAGTCATGCCATTTTTCCTACCACGTTTGCGTCTCTACACCTCTTGCCTATAAAACTACATTTCATGCAACTAATTTCGTGAAAAATTTCATAATGTAAATTCAGTCTAAGTTAAAATAAAATGTATAAAATAAATAAAGAAATGTTTTTGCGTAATATAAAAGATTTTAAAATGAACTTTTCGGGAAAAATAAAAAATTTACAACAGTTATGAGGTATACTCCCTTTTCACAATGTGCGATTAAGAGTTAACTTGTACTTTAACGGCAAGTTTTGTATATCGAACTCGATAACTTTTAATCATACATTGTGAAAAGGGCTGATAAGCTGTTTAAAGTAACAAGTACTATTTAAATACGAAATACGGGATAGAACAATATGCAAGCTAGCTTTGAATTGTCCAATTATTTATGGCCATATTCCATCAAGAACATACACCATTTACATAGAATCTCCTTTGTTGTCTATCAGTAGCTAAAGAACGTAATTCAAGGAATGATTTTCCAGTCCGAATCCATGTTGTCCTCTAGTGCCCTGTGGGTTTCACTCAAATGTTGCATGACAGGTTTCGTCGTAGGGTTTTCTCAGAAAATAGCGTTACGTAATATGTGGGCCATTCACATGAGACTAGGACTTATTTATAATAGTTTAACAAAATTATCCACTAACTGTTTAAACCATGGCACTTTTTTTAATAACATACATACATATAACTGTGATTTTAAATAAAATAATCTAACTCATTGTTTTTCATTAATAACAAAAACTTTTTTTCCAGCTATATAACTAAATTGATTAGGTAGTTGTTCATGCATGCAGACCAGTGTTGGCAAAACGTTAGCCTGACTAATGATTAATAACTAACGATTAAAAGTTTTAATCTTGATTAATTATTAAAAACTAACTATCGTAATCAACGTTTTAACAATTGCGATTATTAATCGTAATCAAAAATCGTTAGTCCCGACTGAAAAATTGCGATTGATTGTTGTAATTTGAAACAGTAAAAAAGTATGTATAAAAGTTTCAAAATTGGTTCAAAGCTAAATCCAAAATTGTTAAAAAGCTCAACAAGAATTCTTTTGTAGAATTTATTTTTAATTTTCACCATTTTCGCTATTTATGTGATAATCTGAGATTTTGTTATTCTTTACAGTTCTTCTTCAAAACATTTCAGCAATTACGCGAATTTTTCGCGTTCTTTATGAGATTTATATTTTTTTAGCATATGTACTATTTTTAATAAAATTTATTGCTTGTTACCTTTTGCAATTTTTTTTACGAATTTTTGCGATGTTCTCGATAGAAGCGTTTTTTTGTATGCTCTTAGATTCTTTACAGTTTTAACGATTTTTAAGAAATGTTAGACTTTGCTGTCATGCTGCTGTTAAAAAGTTTTAGCGAATTTGCGCCAATTTCGCAGTTTTTATTGAATTTTTCGCATTCTTTGCAGCTTTAGCAACTTTTAATAAATTTTACGGTTTGTATAAAATTTTGCAATTTTTCATTCTTTTCGGAACAAGCGTGATTTTGCCTTTCCTACATTTTTAGGGATAATTTTACATTTTGCAAACTTTAAAATTTTTGGAAGTTTTTGTGAGTTTTCGTAGTATTCGCACTATTTTTCCGAGTTCTTGATATTCCCTATAGCCTTAGCGAGCTTTAATCAGATTTAGAGCGCATTTTCAATATTGAAATTTATTGCGAATTTCCGCTATTGGCGTGATTTACTCCATGTTTTTGCTCGTCTTAGAGTTTAAGCGACTTTTAATCAATTACAGGCTTTGAATTGATTTTTTCAATATAATTTCTTTCATACATATAGAGACTTTGATGAGAAAATATTAGGGAAGTGCGATTAATCGATTAATCAAAATTCTGATTAATTGATTAATCAAGAATCCTGATTAATCAAAATGCTGCTTAATCAAATAATCTAAATTATGATTATTCAAATTTGAATAATTTTATTCAAAATAATAAAACAACAATATTTCAAACAAAACGAATTTAGCACATACAAATATATAACGAAAGAAATAGAAAAAACTAAAAAAAACAAAAGCATAAAATAAAAAAACACAAGACAAAAATTCAAAACACAAATTATTCAATTGTTCAAAATATAAATTATTCAAAATCATGATTAATCAAATAATCCTCATTTTGAATAATCAAATTTAAAATTATTTGATTAATCAGCATTTTGATTAATCAGGATTCGTGACTAATCGATTAATTGATTAATCATAATTTTGATTGATCAAAAATTTGATTAATCGATTAATCGCACATTCCTAGAAAATATACATACATATATGTAAACTGTCTTAATTCAACTCTTTGTTTACAAGTAATCAAATTAATGATTAGAGATTAATGATTCACTTTATTAATCACGATAACGATTAGCATATTTAATCATAATTGCTTTAATCACGATTGAATTAATCCGATTGACAATCAATCAAAATAAACAATCGATTGAAAAATCAATCGACTAATGCCAACACTGATGCAGACACAATGCTCATTTTTAATCATGTGTATTTATATATTCATGTTTGTTTTCACAGAAAAAATATCATCAAACTGCAACTAACAATTTCAATTGTTAATATGCAATTTAAATTCAAACATATATTTTGTTAATATAACAAATTGAGTTGTTGATACGACAAACACAGAAATTTTGTTCAACAAACTGAACTAACCAAATTTTTTGTTATGTACTGTGAAAAAAATTAACAATCACCAATGTTGATATAACAAATGAATACACACACGTAGATGAAAAAAAGCAAATCACGTTTTGTGTGTATTCATTATTTGCGTATTTAATAACGAATTGCTCTGTGGCTGAGGTAAGAACGTTAGTCTATTAGTCCAGAGGTCGCTGGTTCGATTCCGTCCAAAGACACTTAGTGTTTTCGCAGACAAGCACAAAGTCGCTTCGATGATTGTGATTGTATAAAAAAATATTGTTAATACAACAATTATGATAGTTAAAATTTGTTCGGAAAATGAACAATTCACATTGTTTATATAACAATAATCTTAATTGAAATAAATTTGAAATCAACAAAAAAATTTTTTTAAAAAATGTTCTGCTTTTCCTTTAACTTACAATTTCGTAATTGTATTTACAAAAATCGTAGTAGGTTCAAAAGCAATTAATTATTTAATTGATATAACAAAAAAATTAATTGTATTTACAAATTTTTTTCTGTGTTCATTTTATGTAATTTTTCTACTGATGACACTAAATTTATCGAATGATAAAGAGTCAAACAAATTGTGATAGGCACATTTTTTGCAGAATGATGGTGAGCATTTAGCCGTGTGCAATTCTTATGGCAAAATTCCAACATCATCACAAATTTGTCGTAGATGTTAGATGTTGATAGTTGTGAAAAACCTATTATTTATTTTTCGTTCCAAATATAAATACAATGCGAAACTTTATACCGAATTTTTTTTAAATGGAAATGAAATTAATATGATTATTTCGAACGCATTTGCTTGTGAGTCCAAATTGATTATTAGGCTAAGGTTCGTAACGTTTAATTCAGAAAAAAATTGGGCAGATCAATATTCTAAGGAAAGTGGCGCTACTCTGTTTGAAAAAAATTTGAAAAAATTAAAAAAAATTGTTTTTGTTTTGCATACAAATTCTCCACAAAACAAACGCATAGAAATTCAAGCGTTGCTTTACCTTTCAAAAATTTAAAAATTTTTATGAAAAATATAAAAAATTTATAAAATATTTGAAATGTTGTTTTTGTTCTCTATATAAATTTCACTTAGGTGACGTGATTTACACAATTAGGGCCTAAGTCCTCAGTAAAACAAATATCAGATAAATGGGAATGAAGAAAAATAAGCCAATGGAAAAGCTGGGAAAGTGCAGTTTAATATCAACTTGAAAGTGATTTAATTCTCGTATTTAATTTTCACGAAAAAGTTGTATATATACGAATTAAAATCACATTCAACAGAGCCACCTGACAAGTGATAAGCAAAATACACGTTAGCACTGACGATGGAAGTGTAGCGGCTTCCGAAAGTGCCGCTACTCTGTTCTGCTGTGTACGTTAAATATTTAAGTTGATGTTAATTTTTCCCCTGTTCCTAGGAATATTGATCTACCCAATTCTTTCTGAATTAAACGTTACGAACCTTAGCCTAATAATTTTGAAATGAAATTTGTGATCTGATATCTTTTTTTTTGCCCTCATTTTTACCTTTGAATATCTGTATACTTCATAATTGTTTAGCAAAACTATTTTTACTTTCGAAATAACATAATTTTCTGTCCAATCTTGGCTATATGCGAAAATATTTACTCAGCGATGCCAATTTCGTTATACCGAGAGGAGAATATGCACCACAACAATTGGGCTTACAGTCAGAGAAACTAAATATATTGTCGAGATAAAAATGCCACTCTAATGATTTAAATTGTAGATTGTAATTTAAAATTGAAATGCTAGACATGTAAACTACATACATTATGTACATAATTTAATATTACCTGCACACATGGTTTACATAAGTTAACACACAGGCCATCAGAATCCTTAGAGTAATGCTCCACTAGTTCTTGTAGAGTTCTATAATAGAATTTTATATTATAAAAAAGTATTTTTCATAAAAAAGAATATACATATATATATATATATATATATATATATATATATATATATATATATATATATATATATATATATATATATATATATATATATATATATATATATATATGTATATATATATATATATATATATATATATATATATATATATATATATATATATATATATATATATATATATATATATATATATATATATATATATATATATATATATATATATATATATATATATATATATATATATATATATATATATATATATATATATATATATATATATATATATATATATATATATATATATATATATATACACATATATATATATATATATATATATATATATATATATATATATATATATATATATATATATATATATATATATATATATATATATATATATATATATATATATATATATATATATATATATATATAAATAAAAATAATATGTGTATATATATAAAAATAATATAATAAATATGTGACGAAAATCGATTTTAAAACGAAACGATTAAAAACCGAAAACTTTTGTGATCTGCTCATTATTTCCATTTTATTCATATTAAAAATGTTTTTTTAATTATTTGATATTGTTTGTATGTTATCATCTGGTTCACTTTCTTGAAGTCAATAACAGAGAAATTAACTTCAAAGCGGTTCCTAAAATCGTTCGAAAGTCATCGAATTTACTTTTTAGAGCCATCGCTCTGCAATTGATTGATTTCCTTTACATACCTGATAGTAAAAATAAAATATGTATGTATATTCGTTTGATCAGATTAAAATTAATCATAAATATCGAAGTACAATGTAGTTTATATAGATTTTTATAGTATTTTGCACTTACACAA
Organism: Panzeria rudis; assembly: GCA_956483635.1. NCBI lineage: Eukaryota > Metazoa > Arthropoda > Insecta > Diptera > Tachinidae > Panzeria > Panzeria rudis. Next base: position 75,273,712 of record OY101450.1, read on the forward strand.
ACTGGATTGCAAAATTGACTTAAATTTCTAATTTATTTTTACATTTACACGAGAGCATTTAGTGTGTTATTCTAACATTTTTATTGTTAAACAATTTATATTAGTTTATATATTTTTAAGTGAGCTCCTACACAGAAAAAAATAGACAAGAATTATATTCAATAAGACCGTGTTATTAAAAAAAAAAATATGAATTTCAATAACATTTATCTTTAACATAATAAAATATTTCGTTGTAAGTATTTCTTTTCCATGCCGGTTATTTCTTTTCTTTTTATACATAAGTACTTAAAACAAGTTGTATCCCATAAAAAAATAAATGGGATATGGCTCAGCTAGAGAGTGTATGCTTTACGTCCGGAAAGCCCGGGTTCGTATTCCAGCCATGTCAACATTTTTTTAATTTATATATATATTTTTATTTTGAAATAATTTTTTTTATCAATATAGGGGAATTCTTTATCACAGGAAATTTGAAAAAAAAATTATTGAATACCGGGATTTTTGTTATGAAAAACGAAACTTTTTTTTCTGTGTACTAACCTGAATGTTGTGCGTCTTGCTATAAAGAAACCACCTTCATCTAGTTGTCGAATACGATAATGTTTCACTGTATCTCCATCACGAACTAAAAATATAATACGAGAAAATATATGAATAAAAAATAATCCAAAGTTAACATTGAGGAAATATATTATTTCTTTTATTTTTGAATATAAGATTACATCGTGAATACATAGTTAGTATTTTATTTTATTTTGCAATCACATTTAAAATATAAGAAAATTTATTTCGTTTTTAACATAAAAAAACTGGTTGCTTAGGGTCAGGCCCTAATTGGTTAAAAAACAGAAACGTGCGTGTTAAAAACGCCAGTGTGGCCTGGCCCTAAGCTAATATAAAATAACGCATTTTTCTTTAAAATATTTCTTAAGGTTCTGTGAATGTTTGTACAATGACCAGGGTTTTCATGTTTACAATTTTCATCTAAAATACAAGAAATAACGAAATTCTAGACATATCAAAATATTCAGTCATCTTCAACTTCATTTTCATTATTATTTTTATAAGTGGTACCATTTCTACCAAAGTTGATACAAGACACTGTTGAATTTTTTGGATATACATACAATGTTGTTCCTTCGCTTTTTTGTATCGAAAATGAAACATTATATATGGTGTTGTAAAGAAAAAGTGCCCCTATGTTCCCAGACCAGATATATTAAAAACAGACGTATAGGTAAATTTAAGGTTGAAGTTGATAACACTTTTAACTCCTGTTGCGTATGAACAGAGATGTGAGTTATTTGAAATACAAATATAAAATACAAAATACCATTTTTTTTCTATTAGAAATACTTTGCCTCCAGAGTATTTTATATTTTATTTGAAACATTTCAAAATACATATTTTACATTTGAAAAAAAAAACAAAATTCTTTTTTATGTGGTTCGAAGAAAAATAACAAAGTGAAAAGTGATAGTAAAGTACTAGCAAACAATAGAACAACCAGAGTCTTGCACAGTCTTTTGATTATTGTGCAAAAAGGACTAAAATTCCGCAAATATAGCATAAATTGATGTCAAGTACAGAAATTTATTAAAAGTCGCTCGAGCTGTATAAAGAAAAATTAATATAAAAAATTACGCCTATTGCGGAAGTGGCGAAAATTTGCAAAAAAAATTGCAAAATTTGAAAGAAGCCCTAAAACTGAATAAAGCTCGCTAAAACTGTAAGGAATGCCAAAAACCTGGACAAAAGAGAAAATGACGAACATTCGCTAAATCTTGCTAAAATTGGTAAGATTTCAAAGTGTAATATTGATTTAAAATCCCTTAAACTTTAATATAGCCAAAAACCTTGGAAAAAATACTTCTATCGCGGAAATGGCGAAAATTTGCGAAAAATTGCAAAATTTTAAAAATAGGATTATATTGATAAAAAGTTGCTAAAACTGTACGGAATGCCAAATGTTTGATAAAAAACGCGAAAATGGTATAAATTCGCGAAATTTGGCTAACAGCGTCATGATAGCAAAATATAATATGATGAAAAATCGCTAAAGCTGTAAAGACGATGAAAAATTGCAAAAAATCGCTTCAATCGCAAACATTGCAAAAAATCGAGAGAAATTGAAAAATTGTGCACAAACTCTAAAATTGATTAGCGATCACAACATATATTGTATTAAATTAAACTAATATTTTAAAGAATTATAAAAGAAAATGTATTTTGAAACTAGGTATTTTGAAAATATGTATTTTGTATTTTCTATTTCAAATACTTGTTTAAGAACTATTTTGTATTTTTAATTTGAAATAGAAAATAAAAAACCATTTGTATTTTGAATTTATTTATTTCAAATACGTATTTTCCACAACTCTGCGTATGAACATCAATCTACTACTTTTATATACAACAATGTTTTGTTGTTTAACTTTTGGTTTTCCCATGTTTGTATTCTTCACACTAATTCAAAAAAATGAATTGTCATACTTATTCTTAAAAGTAAATTTTTATTAAATAAAACATTTTTTTATCAATTTGAATTGGAAAATACAACATTGGTGTCAGAAGTGGGATCCTATTATGAAAGATGAATCCAGAACAGTTGAAGGAATTTACGGACTCACTTGCTGGTGCAATTAAACAGGCGGTTGTAGAGGCAACAATCCAATCACTGGCCGCGCAACATAGTACTTCCAGTTCGTCCACGAATGGACCAAAGGTGCCACCATTCTGCGTGGCTGAATACAAATCTACTGATGAAACGACAGTGGAAGACTACTTCAAATGTTTTAACTGGGCACTGCATTTGAGCAAAATTCAGTCTGAAGAATTTGCCACGTTCGCACGTGGTCATTGGGAACCGAATTAAATAATGCATTAAAAATTTTAATTTCACATAAAAGTCCTGAATCGCTATCCTATGAGGAAATCAAAAAGGTCCTAATAAACCACTTTGATGTTAAAAAAATCAAATACGCTGAAAGTATAAAATTTCGCAAAGTCAGTCAAGACAAAGATGAAAGCATCGCAAGTTTTGTGTTACTTCTTCGACAAGCCGCCAGTTCGTGTGAGTACGGGGAATTTTTAGATCGGATGTTGATTGAACAACCACTTTATGGCTTGAGTTCAAGAAATGTAAGCAATGAGATAATTTCAAACAAACCAGAGAGTTTTACCGATGCTTATGGGATTGCTCAAGCTATGGAACTAACACGCCACACAACAGTAGAAATGAAGGATGACTTGCAATTTCCAGTTCAACAGGAGCTACATAAACCCGGGTACTCACCAGTTCAACTAAAAGGAAACAAAAACCACACTACAGGGGGACGAAATAATAATAACCAACCGTCCCCGTGCTTTGGTTGTGGGGGCAAGCATATGCGAAGCCAGTGCAAGTTTAAACAGGCTAAATGCTTTCAATGTGATAAAATGGGCCACATTTCCAAGGTCTGCAAAAGTACAACAGCACAAATAGTAGAGGATATAAAATAATCTGACGAGTATGAAGAACCTGGTGACGCTATACAGAGGCTGAATCAGGTAATCCATATTAACACAATAAAAACAAATGCTAAAAAAATAATATCCGTGAATGTCAATGGCCATATATTGAAAATGGAATTAGATACTGGAGCTCCCTGCTCGATAGTCAGTATTACAGTCATTTTGTAAAGTCACGCAATTAGCTGCTACAAATAAACAATTCTCCAGTTATTCAGGACATAAGATCAAGTGTCTGGGCCGCATACTGGTTAATGCTGCGATTGGGAAAATATCGTCTAGATTGTATTTATATGTAGTTGATGGCGATTTAGACACCCTTATGGGCCGGGAGTGGATAGAAAAATTTGTAAATGAGATCGATTTTGTTGACCTGTTTTCTATAACCAACTGTATCAAGAATATTGACACTGCACCGCCCGAGATGAATTCCGCGCAATATCAACAACTTCAAAGTTTACTTCATCAATTCGATTCTATTTTCAGTAACAAACCCGGCAAGTTAATTGGTACGCCAGCGAAAGTTCATTTGAAACCCGATGCTTCACCAATTTCTGTAAAAGCTAGGGAAATCCCTTTGGCCTTGAAAGATGCATACATAGAGGAAATAGGTAACAATATTGCTACAGGTTTGTACCGGCAAGTGGACTACTCTGAATGGGCGTCTACAACACATGTTGTCACAAAGAAAAACGGCGACATTAGAATCACAGGTAATTACAAACCGACAGTCAGTCCCCGGATTATAATTGATGAGCAACCAATACCTAAAGTCGAGGATCTACTCAATAAGATGAAACACCCGACTATATTTTGCCATTTAGATATCACTGATGCCTATTCGCATCTTCCGATTGATGAAGAATTCGCACACATTTTAACTTTGAACACCCCTACACATGGCCTTATTCGTCCAACTAGAGCCGTATATGGGGCGGCGAATATACCAGCCTTGTGGCAACGGCTAATGGAGGCCATACTAAACAAGATACCGAATGTAATGATTTTCTTTGACGATATCTTGGTATATGCAGAATCCTTTGATGATATGATTTCTTCCCTCCAAATGGTTTTAAAACAGCATCCATTTAAACCGTTCGAAATGTGTTTTCGCTACACCATCCGTAGAATTCTTTGGCCAACGAATAGATAAACACGGGATACATAAGTCCGATAAGCATATCGAAGCCGTGAAGAATGCACCAAAACAACCGACGCCGGAGGAATTACAATTATTATTAGGAAAGGCTACCTATTACAATGCATTCATACCTGACTTATCTGCGATAGCCCGACCACTAAGAAATAGGCTATTGAAAAAAGAATTCAAATGGACTAAAGATGGGGAAAAAGCATACAACGAGATCAAATCAGCTCTTATTTCCCCTCAAGTGCTGAATACATACAACCCCACATTACCTTTGATTTTGGCAACTGATGCCAGTAAATGGGGGCTAGGTGCAGTGTTGTCGCATAAAATGCCTGACGGGTTGGAACGGCCCATAGCGTGCGCGAGCAGAGCTTTAACTAAAACTGAAGTTAGCTATCCGCAAATGGATAAGGAAGCACTTGCCATCGTATGGGCACTGAAAAAGTTTTTTAAATACCTCTATGCATGACACTTTACCCTCATTACGGATCATAAGCCGCTTGCCCAGATCCTACACCCGACAAAATCCTTGCCAATATTATGCATAAGTCGCATGGCAAATTATGCTGATTTTTTGGGTAATTTTAATTACGATGTGGTATACAAACCGACTGGACAGCATTCAAACGCAGATTTTTGCTCCCGAATTGCAAATCTCGTCTGAAGAATATGGTGAATTTGACAAATTTATTGTTTGCCAAATCGATCAGTTGCCATTAAGAGCAGCAACAATAGCGCGCGCAACCGTGAAAGATGAATACCTAGGGAATATTGTAAAATTATTAGAAATGGGTAAAGATCTAAAAAAACCGGTTATACTGCACCAGTGCAGAACTAGAAGCTAACGGGGGGTGCCTAACCTATTATCACAGAATATTCATATTCACGCTACGCATTTGGGAATAGTTAAAATGAAACCCCTTGCCCGTTCCTTTGTTTATTGGCGGGGAATAGACAAAGATATTGAAGACTGTGCTAAATCGTGTAATGACTGCGCAATGCAAGCAAATATACTCCCTAAATATAACGAACACCATTGGATCTATCCTAAAGGGCCGTGGGACCGAATCCATATAGACTACGCGGGCCCATTTATAGGACTTATGCTTTTAGTCGTAACTGACGCATACAGCAAATGGATTGAAGTTAAGATTACATCATCTATCACGGCAACAGCTACTATTACGATGTTAGACGAATTTCTTGCTGCATACGGTGTACCCACTACGGTCGTATCTGACAATGGTACCAATTTCTCATCTAATGAATTTATGGAATTTTTACAAAGAATCGTTGTCAAGTACCATAAGCAATCAGCCGCGTACCATCCGGCAACAAATGGCCAAGCGGAGAGAAGTGTACAAACGATTAAAAGAGCGCTTAAAGCAATGCGCTCGACAAAATCTACTGCCCAGAAAGATCTTAATGAATTCTTACGCTAATATCGAAATGCACCCCATGCTACTACCAGTGAAGCGCCAGCAAAATTATTCATGGGGCGTTTACTAAGAACACGCATGGATTTGATGCGTCCAGAATTTCTACTAAGGTAACTCAAAGGCAATACTTGAAACATAGCCAAAACTATCGCGTACTTGAGTTACAGCAGCAAGTCTATTTCCTGTCAGGCAATCCAAGGATGGGCAAATGGTTGCCTGGTAGAATATCATCACGAAGAGCTGACCTTCACTACTTGATCGAGTATCAAGGAAAACATGTTAAGAGACATGTTGATCAAATCCGTAGTACAGAAGCCCATAGACCTGACAAACAGTTAGAAGTACTTCAAAGAAGATACGGACAGCCAGATACTAGATACGTACAACTGGAGCCTAAAAAGTATGCTAACAGACACATCCTAACTCCGGAGAGAAGTCTTGTTCTAGGCGGAGAGCAACAAATAGAAACTGCATATACCTCGGAGAGTAGGCGAACGTACCGAAAGCGAACATACGTTTGACACACCACTGGCTGAATCGAGCCCTATGAGCATACTACCAGACACTCAGGATACAATATCTACGCCTAGACGCTATGGAAAGCCGTCACCACATTCTTCGGAAAAACTAACATCAACACCACCGAGCACCACAAATACATCACCACAAGTACCAAATCCAATCATACAACAACAGGAACTGAGACGTTCTAATAGGCCAAGACGTCCCAGGACCCTATTCTCACCGTAATCAAGATGCGAAGGAAGAATTGTTGCGTATGAACATCAATCTACTACTTTTATATACAACAATGTTTTGTTGTTTAACTTTTGGTTTTCCCATGTTTGTATTCTTCACACTAATTCAAAAAAATGAATTGTCATACTTATTCTTAAAAGTAAATTTTTATTAAATAAAGCAGTTTTTTATCAATTTGAATTGGAAAATACAACAACTCCTATTAAAATAAAGCTCAGTTATGTTGATTTTAGCTTAAGTTTATTAACTTTCAGTTTTCCTAAACTCAAATTTTAACTGAAAGATAAACATTTTCGTTAACAATAAAAAAATATTGACTGCAATAAACTATTTTTGGGAAATTCAAAAATTTTTTAAATTTATATAAATAATATCATGGATCAACAGCATCTGAGTACGATTGCTGCACAAAGAAGTACTGCATTCGCCCAGACAGCTTTGAATTTGTTATTATTCTTGAAAATTTATGTTAAATATTTACAAAATAACAAAAAATTAATTTATTTTCAAATGTCAATAATTTCTTCAGCTAAGCAGTTAAACTCAAGTTAAATTTAATTAAAATTTAATATGTAAATTAGCTTTGTGTTAATGAAATTTTATTAATCAAAATTTAAATTTTAAGTTTAGTGTTAACTGCAACTTAATATTTTCATTGATAACGGCGGTAAGACATATACTGAGCATTCTACAATCGATTTGAATGGGAATTATAAAAAATAAGGAAAACTGTGAATCAGATTTTAGAAATAGTTTGAAAAATATATAAACTTTAAACCTCAATATTCCAAAGCTTGAGATTTCTATACTAGAACTTCGAAATGGTATAACTAAACAATATTTTGGCATTTTCTGGTTATTTACAAACATTTTTGTTAGCAACAATGTGTACTTTTAGGAAATACCAAAAATGGATTTAGATTTTGGAAAGATAAGGTCCATTTTCATGTGAAATATCACATTTAGATATTTATACATCCGGTAATAAGGTACAAATTAAGGTAAAACATAAAAATTCAAACGCAAAAATATGCTAAAAAATGCTAAATAATTTTAGGAAAAATACTGAAAAATAAGCTACATGCTAAAAACATTTTTTCATGTTAGATGAGTTCAAAAAATGCTAGATCTAGCATTAAATATGCTAAATTGGCAACGCTGATCACAGATGAAAAAAAATTTTTTTGATACTTAAATGTCCTGAAAAGTGGTACATATTTTCTATTCTTTTTTCAGCAATAGCAAACTAATCTATCGCCATTGTGTAAAAAATACAAATCGAGATTTGAATCGGTTGTTGTTAATGTTATTGCTTACACAATTTTCATAGAAATTATCAAGTTATCATAAAGTTATTATTTACAAAATAAAGACATGTTAATTAGCTACATTCTATAAAAATAAAGAAAATCAAAATATCATTTTTCAGGATATTTAAGGATAAAGGATGTTTTGGCATTTTAGAGGCACTTGTAGCAGGTGTGGTTTAATGACATCAAATGTATTTATATCCGATGACGCGTTCTAAGGTCAATCAATCTTCAATATGACGAACTTTTGTCAAAATTGGGCGAGATGCCCAAGTTTAGAGGTCATAAGAAATAATTTTAAATGAAATAATTTTTAGACATGTTCCGCATACACAATTTCATTAAAATCGGAGAGGATAAACTTGTCCAGACAAACTATCGAAGTGTTTTAACGAATTCGTTACGACAAATCTTAACGAATTCGTTACGACAAGTCTGATTTTACACAAACTACCGAAATGTCTTAACGAATTCGTTACGACAAAGTTTGACTTCAGAAAAAGTCGAAACTTTTTGTTTGGTGGGGGAGTATTGCCTGGTTGTCCGGTTTGCTGGTTTTCCGCGGCCGACCATCTTTGTTTATGGTAGTCAATGAGCATGAAGAACACAAACTTCTTATAATACGCAATATAACACCACGATTTATTTCAATTATTTTGAAATCAATGTCACTGATTCACCTGTATTACAATCTGTTATTATTTCTCCATTTAAATTGTACAAAGTACTTGTTGTCAGTCATGTTTTGCATAAAATAATTTCCGGATTAGATACGACTATAAATACGTGCAAATTTGACGTAATTATTCTTATAATATTTAAGAAAGAGCTTTTGATTATTTAACGACATTTTTTATTAGAAGTTTTTTACGATTAATGAAAAATATAAACAACTATTACTTCGTGCTTTTCTTACGTCTCGAACAAAAATCGATATTTTAAATTTAATAAAAAATTTCCTGTTAAAAAAATAAAATAAACTTTAGCTTTTATCTTGTATTTAATCAATTTACTCTCCTCCCAGGTATTCTATTACAGAAAGTCAATATAGTAAATTTTTTAATTCACTAGGCCCACGATTTTTGGCCGCCGGTGACTACAACGCTAAGCATACGTTATGGGGATCGCTGCTAATCACCCCTAAAGGTCACGTGCTGTTTGACACAATTTCTAAAAGGCGATTGAATGTAGTTTCAAGTGGACAGCCAACTCGGAGTAGTAAAAGGAGTCCCCAGCGAATTAATTAAAGTCGAAGCCTCCTTAGATTTATTTTCAGATCACTCACTCACTATTATAACTATATACTCACTCACAACAATCTCACCCACTTGCGGTTTGATGCACACACGCATTGATTGGCTGAAATATAAAAAAATATTTAAAAGCGCATTGCACGGACAATTTGCCGCTGAGAACGCCTGAAGACATAGAGGCCTCTATTACAAACATTAAGCAAGCTGCTGAAAATGCTACTTCTACCTTTCGACAGGTGAGATTTAAAAAAATTTACTCAGAGTGGAATGGCTATTATCTGAAAAAAATAGAAGAGTTCGTAGAGAATGGCAACACAAGAGATCCCCGCAGTTAAAAATTATGCTGAAATAATACACCAAGCAGCTTAACAATTTATTAGAACTCCAAAAAAAAACATATTTGCAAAAATTCCTCACGAACTTTACGCAACACCACAAACGGATTATTCGCTATGGAGAGCACCCAGAGGCTTTAAAATGACGGTGATATGTAAACCTCCATTACGAAGTTCGAATGGGGAGTGTGCAAGAACTGATGTTGAAAAATGCACGCTGTTCGTTAGCCACTTGAAAAATGTATTCACTCCAAACATACCATCTGATATAGTTGAGCTACCGACAGTTGTCGCTGAAGCTGCCGTTCCTTTGAAATTTAACATTCGAGAAATTGAAAATGCTATCGCCGACTTAAAATCGAAGAAAGCTGATAAAATCAGTAACAAAATGCTCCTAGAGTTACCCCGTATAGCAAAAAGGATAATTCTATTAATTTTTAATGCAGTTCTACGAATAGAAAACTATCCTGTGGAATGGAAGATGTCATTGATCACCATGACACCTTAGCGTGCAAAAGACCTTACTAAAGTGGAATCTTATAGGCCTATGAGCTTATTGTCAAATGCATCAAAACTATTTGAAACTGCTTATGAGTAAGTTAAGAGTGGATGCATCCCAGATCATCAGTTTGTTTTCAGAAGACACCATAGAACTATCGAGCAAACGCATAGGCTTGTAAATGTAGTTAGAAAAACGTTCGAAGAAAAGAAATATTGTTCATTGATGTTTCTCAAGCTTTTGGTTAAGTATGGCATGAAGAATTAATCCAGATATTAAAGCAGAATTTGTCCTCTAACACTCACAAGCTATTAGAAAGCTATTTACGAACGACGAAAATTTATAATCAAGGAAGGTCATTTTCTAAGCACACCTCAGATGATTTCGGGTCCTCTATTGTACCTGATATATACCTCCGACATGCCAACAGGCTATGACATTCACACATCAACATTTGCTGACGATACAGCTTTTCTAAGCGCAAGCGCAAGTCCACAAGAAGCATCCGAAAATTTGCAGGAATATATATTGCATCTGGAAAAATGGTTAAAGCAGTTAATAATAATAATAAACGAAGAGAAATGTTTACATGTTACGTTTACATTACGCTGGGAAGCATGTCCGCCTATTTATATCAATAATAATATCATACCGCAACACCAGAGAAACAAGCCCATCGCCTCAAAGCCGGCTTAGCAGTCGCCGCCAACTTTCAATGTAACTTCAAGCCGCCGCCGATCCGAACGGCTAGCCTCGGCTCAAAATTGCAGCCGGCTAATTGTTTTTTTAGTTGCAAATTTGTACTACATATTACAAATTATGTGAAAGTCGTCAGGGGCTCGAAAAATTTTATATAAATTTTTTTTTTTAAATTATGAAAAAAAAATTTTATTAAATTTCGTAATAAAGGAGTTCTACATTGAAAAGTGCAATTGATTATATACATTTCATCGCGAAATATTCGCAAAGTTTGTGAGATACAAAAGCAGCCGCTTTCAGCCGGCTCAAGCCGGCTATGAGCCGCCGCCGAGTATTTGTTCCTAAGCCGCCGCCGCCGCCGACTTTTTAAGACGGCTTGTTTCTCTGCGCAGCACTTTGAGGTTAAATACCTAGGACTTCACCTTGATCATCTTCTAACATGGAAAACTTACATAGATTCAAAGCTAATCCAAATGAAATTGAAAGCAGTTCAACTTAATTGGCTAATAGGAAGAAATTCAACACTTAGTCTAGATTGTAAACTTCTTCTATACAACACAACAGTTAAACCAATTTGGTGCTATGGTATTCAGTTATGGGGCACTACCTCTGCACCAAATAAAATAAAATTCTGCATTTGATTGCAGCGGCACCTTGCTATGTCAGAAACCAGCGCATCTTGATGTTCCATTAGTAAAAACTGTGTTTTCAAAACATGCGACAACATATATAAAAAACTCGAATCGCATCCGAATCCCTTAGTCCGCAACATCATTAATTTTGGAGGGCACTCACACAGTTGACAGCGTAGCGGCATAAAACAGAAACTAAAATGTAATTGCGTAGGTCGCTGTTATGATTCACCACTAAGATGATATATAGTTGAGTTGAAGCTCTCAAATTCTTATTATGGATTACATCAGCAACAAAAACTTTTAATAGGCATTGCAATTTGCGCGATTTTAAAATCTTTTTTTTCCGAATTTACGTTTAAAGCTAATTGTTGCAATTTTTCATTAAAGTTTTCGCGACTTTTAAACAATATTGGACTTTTCTATGATGCCGCCGTTGGCATCACAGCTCATTGCGAAAAAAATTTCTAGCTGTTGTTGCTTTTATTTATTTTCAACTGCCTTTAGAATTACAATTTAAAGTTGGAAAAAAACCAACCTGTTGTACTACGCAAGTAAAGAAAAAAAATGGTTGATTATGGAGCTCATGATTCAACTTTGATATTATAAACTTATTCATATGATTAGGAGTTTAATATAATATCTTTAGTTTTTCTATGAGATTTTGGGTAAAGGTTCCCTTACGATTTGCATTAGCCCCAATGAAATGGCCATAGGAACTAGCTAATACCCCTCCATAATCAATTTCAATGTATTTGAATAAAAATTTAATATTTTACTTAAAAAGTAAAATCTTACTTACTCCAGCTCATTATTTGGCGAATATGGTGCATTCCAAATATATGGGCAAACTAACTAGTAAAGAAAACGAAAAGATAGCAGAACAATGCAAATGTCAAAAGTACCCTATTTGGCACTTAAGATTAAACGCGCAGAATGTTTTCCACAATCTTTATTTAAGAAAGAATTGTTTCTCAGGGATGGCAAATGAGATTTTAAAATTGTACCAATTGTAGTCTAAAATTGTACTTTTTTGAGCTTAATTGTACCAAAACAGATTTTTAACCCAAAAACATGTACAGATAATATATCTCTTTTAGAATTTAATATGTACCATGATCAGCAAGAGCTTGAAATTTCAGTGACTACGTTTTGAGGGCTAGCCTTATATGATCTCTTTACATATTCCTCCTCTGTTTAAGTACAACTTTGTTCTCAATTCTTGGGAAAGTTTAAATTAAATTCAGATAAAACGTCGCATATGTACGAGTGGACGAAAAGGATAAAAAGCTAGGTTGGCAACCGTAACGAATAACGGCATCGGTAGCGGTATTGGCATGTGGTTATAGGCGGCCTATTTGGAAGCTGATATATATCCATTTTTTATATAATTTTGTTCATTTGTATTCCACTGTGCGAGGCTATTTTCAATACTCCAAAAACTCCAAATTAAGATCCAAGTCAAGCAAAGCATTTAAACTTAATTTTACAGAACGCCAAGCATAGCTTTTTGCCGACTTCCAAAAGTTCGGTCAGACACTAAATAATACAAAGCCGCTCCTTTGTTTGGTTAAGGTGCTTAAAAATATATTCGACTTGCAAAACAGAAATTTTCTATTTGAAAGTTAATTTTATTCTTGCCGTATTACATTATTTTTCATACCGAAACGATGGTACTGCTATGATACCGGTATTGAAGGAAAATGTATTTGAATACCGGTATTTTCCAACCGAAAACTGTTAAGGTATCGGTAGTCACACCGGTATTCAATTTTAAACGGAATTTAATCGGTAGCGATATTGATTACGGTATCGGTTGCCAACTTTGATAAAAAAATATAATAAAAGAGCAACAATAAGATTATTTTTCACAAAATATAGGCATTATTAATTGAACTAAATAAGCCTTTGGTGTACCATTGTACATTTAGAGATCGATTTGTACCAAAAATGGTACAATTGTACCAACTTTGTCATCCCTGGTGTTTATAAAATTAAATGAAAAACAATGGTGGAAAATGTTAAAAGCCAAAACATAATGTTTACCGGCAAACTTTAGCAATTTTTTCACTTCACCAAGAATTGCCCTGCTAGTTCAGCATCAATAGAAAGAATTTATTCATCTTATGGTTTAATATGGGGTAACCTTAGAAATCGTCTTCGATTGGAAAAAGCATTAGCATTACAAATCTGAGCCACCAGAGTGGTAACTGATTTGAAATAACTTTATGTACGTGTTTGGGCTACATTTTTATGAATTTTTAATTATTTTCCTATATTTTTTTGATATAATATATCGCCACCTAAAATGCAAAACAACGTATCATTATAAAATTTAAAGTCGCGTTTTTGGTTGATTATGAGTCTTTTAATAAAATTACACGTATCTATTCTATCTAATTTTATGCATGTGGGTTAGTGTGAGTCATTTGGTTAGTGTACAAAACAAAATCAAAATGGTTAATAGCTGCGTTAGAGTATTTAAAATTTTTTACTATACAAATTTTTCCAGTAAAAAACCAGTAAGCATGAACATGTCATTCAAAAGTTAAATAAACAAAGAAAAGCAAAAAGAGCAAAATTTTCGCATTTAAAATTTTGAAATTTACGTAAACACACTAAATAAAGCTATTATAATCGTGGGTGCGTAAGGAAAAGGCAATATTTCAGAAAATACAAAGATTTTGGAAATCAAAAAGTGAGGTTTGATTTCACTTCAAAAATCTTTAACAATCCAATTAAAATTATGTAGATCTTATTGGATTACAAAAGACTTTATGTTTCCAGAAGAATTGAATGTTCCATTATGAATCAGACTTACGTATGAGAGGTAAAATAGAAATATATCCACATTCTTAAATGCAGTCCTGCATAAGCTGCATCAGAATAGCAAATTTGTTTGATCAAGTCCACGCAAACCTATTGATGCCATTTATTGTGTGATTATTATTTTTATTGATGCTTTAAACATATTTAAATTCACTGTTGCAGTGCAGTACTGCATTTATGAGCGTGTGGTGTCTGTTAATATTTTATTGAAGTTATAATTTGATAAAAATATTTTATTATTCCATATTTGAAATGTATGTTTCACTTAATAGTTCTATACTTTCATTGATGATACGTCTTTTTACTTCAGAAATTTACAATTCAAAATAACGTAACACACATAACTTAAACAATAAAAGTAAATAAAATATTTTTTCTTCAAAAATAGTTCGGTTATCGTATTTTCCTCCAATATTTCCCATTTTACAAAGTTGTTTGCTTTTCCTTTAAACTTATGAAAAGTGACGTTACGTTATTTTCAGGGTTGGGTGCCCAGTGGGTAACCAAATAAACCCACCCGGGTTTTTATGGGTATTTTGTTTAAAAACCCCAAGCGGGCTTTTTACGTTATATCCATTCAAGCAAAGATGATATAGTTTTGAAGTTTCATTTACAGAAAAATAATATAAAATCATTATAAAATTCATATAAACGAATAACCCAAGTACATACACATATATTTATATGCCCATTTGTGTGTATGTACATTTAACCCTAGTGGGGTTTTCAGTACTTATTAATTTAAATAAAGATAGTATATTATATCAAAAAAATTACAAGACAATAAATAAAAAATTCATAAAAATAGTAGTCCAAACGCGTACATAAAAAGTTATTTTAAATCAGTTACCACTCTGGTGGCTCAGATTTTAAATGCCATTAACGGCCCTTTTCATAATGTACTATTAAACTTTAACGCGGACTTTAACGGCAAGTTTTCTATGCCGAACTTGCCATTAAAGTCCACGTTAACTTTTAATCGCACATTGTAAAAAGGGGCGTAAGAGAGCTAATGCTTTTTCCAATCTAAGGCGAATTCAAAGGTTACTAGACATTAAACCATAAGATGAGTAGATTCTTTCTATTGATAGTGAACTAGCTGGGCAATTCATTACTGAAGTGAAATAATAATTGCCGACTTCATAAACGCCACAATGCTTTGCAGTGATGCGACTTTACATTGTTTACAAAAAAGCACATACAACTTTGCATCACTGCAATGCATTGTGGCGTTTATGAAATCGACCAATCGCAAAAGTGTGCAGGTAAACATTATTAATTTTTGTCTTTTAATATATCGAACCATTGTTTTTCATTTAAAGAAGTGTTTATTTTTTCCTTAAATAAAGATTGTGGAAAGTGTTCTGCATCTTTAATTTTAAATGCCAAACAGGGTGATATAAATGGGGTGGTTTTGACTTACGCATTCATCTGCTATCTTTTCGCTTTCTTTGGTAATTACTTTGCCCATATATTTGGAATGTACGCTTTTAAAATAATCCTGTTTTGACACTGGTATAGCATTGTTCAACAAATTACAGTCTAGGCACCCTAAAAAGCCCAAAAAACTAATTTGTACCTTAAAAATTTAAGTTCTTACCGGTTAGGCTATATTTTTATTGAATTTTTTTTTACTTTCTTTGTTGTTGTTCCACTTCTTATGTTGTTGATTTTTGTATTTACAATTTTTTTATTGTTTGTTGTTGTTTTGCAAATATTGTTAGTGAAAAATGTGGAGTCGCTGTAAGTTATGCTGAAAAAAGTGAATAAAATATGTAATTGTTTCCTATATTTTTCAAAAAAAGTGCCCAAAATGTTGATGAAACACAATATAACACAACAGCGAAGTATGCAATTGAATATACTATTTAAAAAAAAAAAAGTTTGTTTAGCAAAAATAGTGAAAACCCAAAATTTTCAAGATAAAAAGTGGTCTGTGTGACCTATTAGGATGGTATTGATATGTTCACAAAACTTGTTCAGCTATACCGTAACTACAAGTTTGCCAAATATTGTTAGTAAAAAATTACGAGTACCAGTAAGTCATTCTGAAAAAAGTAAAAACAAATTTTTTTTCTTAATTTTTTAAAAAAAGTTCACGAAAAAAATTTTTTGGCATAAAATGGTAAAAACCCGTTAAGCGGACTCTTAGCTACATTATTGCCATATAAAGTTAAGCGGTATCATTAAGTTTGAATTAGCTGTTTTTCATTTTCAGCTGTGATTTTCAGAAACTTTGGAGGTTCATGAAAAAAAAATTGGTCACCAAATTCGCCAAATTGAGTATAGGGTTTTACTACCCCGTGGTAGTAAAATCGAAACTGTACTGTCAAGTCCTTGTATTTTTCCAAAATTCTTCATCTGTCGCATAGTTGTATTAATGATTTTCTTAATAAATCTATACCGAAAAGGGATAATTTGACAACATTGCTTAGATCACAAAAAAAAATTAAAAAATTAAAGCAAATAAAGTCCAATAAAACCCAATAAAGCCCAAAAGCCCAGAAAAACACACTAGGGTTAAATGCAAATACATACAAACGGGCATATAAATACATATGTATGTGTTTGTGTTATTCGTCTCTATAAATTTTATAATTATTTTCTTTTATTTTTCTGTAAATTAAACGTCACAATAATACCATCTTTGCTTAAATGAATATAACGTAAAAACCCCACTTGGGTTTTTTTAAAACAAAATACCCATAAGAACTCGGGGTTTTTTGGGTTACCCAGTGGGCAGCCAACGCTAACTTTAACAAAGTGTAAAAATATGATGTTGTTTCCGTTCCGATGTCAAATGACTAGTTTTTCGTTGGTGAACGGCACCGTTACGTTACTAATTTTCGTCGCCGATTTCTAAAACGAAATTTTTTCCGTACCAAATGTATGGAATTCCGTTTTCGTCGACGATTTCGTCACCTTAAGATATACGGTACTAATGATATTGTTGTCGTAAATGCAAAAATATTGAGTGTTGTCAACATGTATTTTTGCGTGACCACTCATATGTTTTGCCAGATTCAATACGCATTTTACAAAAATAAAAAATAAAAATTTAATGTTTAATTTACCTGATAGCGAATAATCATTATGACGACTCTCAGAGTCTCTAATTAAAAATGCTCCATGCTCATTTTCTGGCAGTAATAATTTCTTTTCAGCCTCTATACGTTTAATTTTACGGAAGTACCAACTGCAAAAAATTACATAAAATAATATTAATATTAATTGCATTAATAATATTAATTACAACAAAAATTGTATAAAATTAATGTTTAATAAAGATAAAATGGAAAGAATTTATGTTTTTATTACTTTTTCACTCAATAACACATAATTGTTATGGTTAACAACACTTTTTTATTTGTATTTTGTAAATCAATTACAATTACTTATATAATCAGCCATACCACAGAACACCATTCCGATCGAAACCGCTTCTAATTTCGCAAATTGCTTCTTCAGAAAAGGAATAACAAAAATTTTCTTTGGAATCAAACCAATTTTAATTTTTAAATTGGAATTGACTTTCTAAAAAATGTGCCTACTTTTAAGAGCGACAAAATATTAATAGGCCAATATCTGCATGTTAATAAATAGGTTAATGTGAGCTTTGCATATGAAAAAAAGGTTTAAATTTGCGCCTTGAGGCAGTAAAATTTTAACGCTGTAGGATTGATGCAAAATGAACACAATCTGAAGAATGTAAAACAAGTACTTTCCGAACGCAATTACGGAATTAAAATCAATCGCATCGGAATGTATGATATGGCTCAATATATCCCAGATTAATATAAACTACAAGAGATAAACTTGTTGTTGCTAAAAATAGTATTTTACGTTGAAAGTTATTAGCCAAGTCAAAGAAGACACAAGGCCAAGCGAAGGAAATAATTTACGGAGTTTTGAAAATTGGCACAGTTGCTCCTTGTTACATATATGGGCAAATCCCAGAAACTGCCTACAAGTGTTTGCAAATAATCGCAATTTTCATAATCGCAATTACGATTAAAAAATATGCGATTAATCGCGATTAAGTAAGAAAATATGCTGTTACAATTTTTATTAAAACAAATATTAATGACGTTATGAGTTTTAGTCGAACTGTATACGTTTAATCAAAAGAAATGTAATTATTTTGATTTGAGTTCGGGTTTTAATTTAATTTTTCAATCAATGGGGCATTATTTATTTTCGGAAACCCAGAATTTTACTCAGATTCGGTATACAGATCATTGCCGTATATTTTTATTTAGAGAAAATTGTGCAGCATGTAAGATAAAGTTCGTATATTATAACTTAGTATCAAAAACAATGCTATGGGAAGTCTCTCTTGATAGGAAACTTTTCCTAGAAAAAAATATATTTCTACCAAAGAGCCAAACAAAGTCTTGTTTTGCTTATTTTATTTTTTATTAGATTTTGTATTTTTATCGATTCCGTTATACATAGGGTTTTTCCCTGGATATCCCGTCCCGGGAATTCCCAGGAAAATCGCTTATTTTCGTTTCCCGCTTTCAGGGGAATTTCGTCCGGGAATTCCCGGGACTAAAAATATATTTGTAGACATAAAAATGTACTGATTTTGGCACCCAGAAGTTCTTCTTTTCCTTTAAATTGTAATCGTTCATCATTAAATAATATATATGTAAGGGCAAAGAAATAAACGAAGGAAGACTCAAAGTGTATGTACATATCGAGTCGTAACCGCACGAAAAACGTAACCAGCATATCTTTCGATGTCAGTTTTTTGACGTAAATCGATAATACACGATGTTTTGCGCTATCTCTGAAAATTGCATACTTCTAGGAAGCACCTTAACAACTTTACAGCAAAATCAGTTTTAACGTAAGCCCAAATTAATTTTTGTTTATATTTTTGGTGACTGAAATGTTAGTTACGATAAAATATTTCAACTAAACAGGACGCAAAAATATAAATATTAATCAAATTAACATGTATATTATCATTGTAATATGTTCATATAGCAATAGTTACATATCGTCATATGAAATGCAAGGGCCTATCATCATAGAAACCTGTATCGGATAAAGAAGATATACAAGAATAAAAAAATTACTCAAGAGGCTACAAAAATTTAAAACCGGTGACACAATTGTCCCTTCCAGCCCATGTAAAAGTAAAATGTGTAGAAACTATTGTAGTAAAATGTCCACCGAATCAGATCGAGTGCTGATGGGCATAGGTAACAAAACAGAACGACCGGCCACTAAACGAGTCGACATTTATCGACGATACGTACATTCTAAAAAGATAATTTTTTTAGAAGAGATATAATGTGCTGTGTTTGTGAGAGCAATGAAAATTACACCAGAAATGGCTATTGCTTTTCTGACGGAATATGGGAATGTAATGAAATTTTCACCATAATTTTTCAATATCTAAAACTTTTGGATGAAAGAAACCCGCATCCAGTGTTTTCTGTGACAGCTTTGTAAGCCAAAGCGCAATAGATTCATGCTTGACACCATATGTGGTTTCCTTAAAATATATAATTGGGTAATTCCGTGTCAAATCAACTAATAGTTAGACACGATCTCTTTCGATTTTGATGAAATTTGTTCAGATGTTTTCTTTAAGCGAACTTAACGAACTTATGCCAAAGAAAAAATTAAAAATGTTTATTTCAGAAGTTATGACATCTCCAATATATCATTATTTCGCCAAATTTACCGAAAGTGTTGAGTTTAGTTTTTAAATATCTGGAAAACTATTTTATATACAAGATTTGTTTGTATGTCATTTTAAGCAGAATACTTGAGGCTATAAAAAATGTATAGAGCAAACATTTTTTTTGGAAAAATTACTTATCTGCAAAGTTTTGAAATTTTCAAAACTGATTATATCAAAAACCTATACTTTTTTTGCTGAATTTTTTTTATATAACATCTCTAAACGTCCTTAAAAAATCCTGAAATTTTTAAGGAGGTGTTTTTTTTTTCTTTTTTGAGATATGACAAAAAATGATTATTTTTGACACTATATTGCTGAAAGTTGCGAAAGAAAAAAATCATATCTCAAAAAAGAAAAAAAAAACACCGCCTCCAAATTTTCACGATTTATTAAGGACATTTAGAGGTATTACATAACAAATATTCAGACGAAAAATATATAGGTTTTTGATTTAGTCAGTTTTGAAATTTTCAAAACTTTGCAGATAAGTCATTTTTCCAAAACAAATTTTTGTTCTATGTATTTTTTGTTGCCCCAAATATCCTCTTTAAAATGACATGCAAAACAACCTTGTACATAAAATAGTTTTAGAGATATTTAAAAACTAAGCTCAACACATTCTGTAAATTTGGCGATATAATGACATTTTGAATATGTCATAACTTTTGAAATAAACATTTTTAATTTTTTTCTTTAACATAAATTCGTTATAGGATGAATGACATCATCAAAATTGAAAGGGGTCGTGTCTAACTCTTGGTTGATTTGACATGGAATTACCCAATTATGTAAACAGCATAAAAATAACGTATTTAATACCAGTACCTCGTTTCTGTATTTCTCGTATCGTAAAAGTTTTCACATGAAGTGTGAAACAAAAAATTTCATCGTTTCTCGATTTGTGAGTAGAAACTGTTTCTGTATTTCAATGCGAAAAGCCAGATTATTTATTGGAATATTCCAATCATTCAAGTGTCAAACAGAACAACAAGCCGATGGAAAAGTTTTGGCGGCGGTGTTGAAATATTTTCATAATTTACTATATTATTTCGTAAACAAAAAATACTTTATTGAATGTGTTTTATACCTTTTATTTTTCCAACAATAATATGCCGTAACTTAAAACCATTGTAAAATACTTGTAGTCTTATCTTCAATGCAAAATAAAACGTGTTCAGTTTTTGCAATCGGCGGAGCGCGATCGTAATAAAAAGAACAGTCGGCGACTAGAAACCAGCCAAGAGATAATTTCTATTTTCTTTAATACTTATAAAAAAAAATGTTTAAAACAAAATAATTAAGTAAATTAACTTGCTTACATAATCCATGTATAATTTCAAAATCTATAATTTCATATTTTTAATTAAAAAAAAAAAACTTCTCGCACCGTTTTTAAATGTGAGAAATTTTGACGGCGTATTGAAAAACTTTTCACAAATGTTGTTACAGAAACACTTTTTCGCACATCTTTCCAATAACTATTGGAAAATAACTTAAATGAAAGATAGTTGTCGCATTGTAAAGATACAGAAACACTTGCGTGAGAAAACTTCATTTTTGTTTCAATTTACTTTATTTTTCTTTCAATTCACACGTTTCATGTGAGATATTTTACGATGCGAGAAATACAGAAACTAGGCACAGGCAGGGTTGTCAGATATGGCGATTTCTTGCCAAACGTGGCGATTTTTCAACTTGTTTGTTGTCTAATTTTTTGATTTGGCGACATGGCGATAAATAAATTTGTTGGCGATTTTTATTGCTATTTTTTACAAAATTGAACTTCAAACTTTGTTGAGACTTTTTTCAAAAATCAATTCCACCAAAACCCGTCTGCAACAAATTAAAACAAAGTGATTTTTATGGTTTTTCTTGTATTAATTATACCCAACAAATACGCAAGCTTGATTTCAAATGAAGAATGATTTGAAATCAAACCTTTTCTCAAACGATAAACGTTTGTAAATGATTTAAAAATTACTTGAAAAACATAGCATTCTCAACAAAAAGGGCAAATTAATTTCAAATTGAAAAATTTATTTATTATCAACTCACTTTCAAACGTTTTTCTCAAAAGTTTTTCAAATGTGATTTGTGATACAATGTGGAACATAAATGAAATCAATTTTTTTTTAAGTTCATATTTTACATTTTTTTCTTATTCAGGTTGATAGTTAATTTTTGATCACAAACCACCAAACAGTAAATATGTAATTTTCTGCAGTTGTAATAAATAAATTAGTTTGGTCGTCACATTGTTAAATGTTTCCAATTTATATTTCGCTTTAAATAGTGTTTCTACGTTGATTTATAATTTGAGAATAACACATCAAATTGATAAAACGCTGATTGTCAAATGTTTATATTCAAATCATTATCAACTTGAATTGAAGTGGTAAGCAGAAACCTTTGAAAATTTTTTGAGAATTGTGCTTGATATCAAATGATAAAGTCATCTTATTTTAAAGGTTTGACTTCGTGTTTGCTAGGTAGTCATTAAATTGTTTTGAATTCGGATGAGAAAAATTTACAAGAAATAATTTTAGGCGATTATATTTCTACTCTTGGCGATTTAGTGCTATATTTTCATACGATTATTTTATAAAAATTTACACACAACTTCAATTATAAAAATTTATATAAAAAAAAGTATTATATAAAGAATATTAAGAAAAACTACATAAAATTGATTTTGGCGACTTTTGGCGATTTATAAAATCAATTTGGTGAAATTGGTCGGAAAAAATCTGACAACCCTGGGCACAGGACGTAATGCGATGTCTGTTGATTTAATTTACAGCAATATCGATACATTTATTCCCAGTACAGCCGTTTGTATATTGTACGATATCAAAATCAAGGGCAACCCCATCACGATATTATTGCATTTTATTAAATCATTTCAATTTAAAAATTAGTAAATGTTATCACAGGCGTTTCCACATATTTCCGCATGCCATAAAAATGCCGTTTCTGAAGATACTTTATAATGGGTGTTTTTTATTGAGGTATAGAACTTTAAGTTGGCATCACTTTTTTAACTGGCGGCCATTTTGTCAGCTGTCAAGTGATTAATATTTAGTTTGGTTTGCCATTTCATCATGAACAGGTTGACAAAAGAACAACGCTTGCAAATCGTGAAAATTTATTTCGAAAATAATGGTTCAGTTCGCCGAAAATGAGATTGATCTCGATGCTGATTTTCATCGCAAAATTTTGTTCAGTGATGAGGCTCATTTTTGGTTGAATGGCTACGTCAACAAGCAAAATTGCCGCATTTGGAGTGAAGAGAATCCACATGAGACCCTTGAGACGCCATTACATCCACAAAAACTGACTGTTTGGTGTGCTCTATGGGCTGGTGGAGTCATTGGGCCATATTTCTTCCGAAATAATGCTGGAGAGTCAGTTACCGTTAATGGAGACCGGTATAGAGCCATGATAACCGACTATTTTGTTCCCGAATTGGATGGCATGAATGTGGATGAGTTGTGGTTCCAACAAGACGGCGCTACATGCCACACAGCGCACGTCACAATCGATTTATTGAAGGAAACATTCGATGAGCGCATATTTTCGCGGAATGGACTTGTCAATTGGCCACCAAGATCGTGTGATTTGACACCATTGGATTATTTTCTTTGGAGATATGTGAAGTCGCTCGTCTACGCCAACAAACCAGAAACGTTAGGGGACTTGGAAGCCAACATTCGTGGCGTTATTGCCAACATACGGCCCCATATGCTCGAAAAAGTGGTTGAAAATTGGACCTGTAGAATTGGCTTTATTCGAGCCAGCCGCGGCGGCCACATGCCCGAAAGCATATTTAAACATTAATGGCATAAAATTATCCTTCCAATAAAGCCAAATTGATGGACATTAAAACGATTTTCTTGTGTTTTATTTCAATTCGAAATTCTATACCTCTAAAAAAAACACCCTGTATTTTCTTTGAATGCTGTAGCCTATGGTATTCATTTCATTGGGTTTCTGCTTTAATCGGTTAATCCCTCGATTAATTAATCGAGGTTTTGGCTTAATCGATTAATTGCGGTATTAATCGGTTAACCGATTAATAAAGCTTTTTCATAAATAAAGTAATTTCAACGAATAAAAATGCATAAACTATTTACTATTCTGAATTTGTTAGTAAAAAAAGCAATAACATAACAAACATAACAATTCTTGAGCTAAATCGAGCAAAAAATTATAAATAAGAAATTAAGAGAGATCATTTTATTAGTTATTTTAATATTTTAGGGAGGTCTTCTAAAACAATCTTTCAGAAAAATAATTTTGTTTAAATATTTAGGATGAAGTCATAGTTTCGATAAAACTTGACTTTCCTTATTGTAGAAATTGAAGAAATCGCATGCAATCGATAATACAGAATATCTAACTTCTCAGTCCTTTTAATGGATTTCTTGTATTGCTACCGATAGTTTCTTCTGTTCTCAGGCCATCATCTGACTCATACTGACCTCAGCACCGAACATTCTGCAAAAAAGTTTATTTCCTAATTCCTTAGTTTCCGTTTTTGTACTGTGCTTTGAAACACTGTTGCTAGAAGAATTGAATTCGTCTCTCATCAAATCGAATCCTTAGATTTTTAATTAAATCGTTGACAACAGTATTATTGTATTTTATTAAACTATTAAACAAAAACTTAATAGTTCCCTCAAGTTCAATTAGAATAGCAGAATCTTTACTAATCCCTTTTATATCCACGTCCAAAGGTTTTACAGTTTTACTTAAGTTAATATCGCTGAACACACTTCTTAGTTTGTATGAAAAATAATCACGAAACACTTACCTTTTGTATATGAGACGAAACAAATAGTTAAACACACAAAAAACATGCTATGTATAATACTACAAAAAATTAAAAAAATTTTACGTCGGTTAATCGACTGAAATTAACCGGTTTAAAAGTTAATGGAAAATGCCAATTTTAAATTAACCGATCAGTTAATCGGGTAGTGATTAGCCGGTTAACCGATTAATGGTTAACCGAATGAATACCCAATATAGCCCTAAAATGAAACTCAAATATGGCTATTTTGATAACCATGAAACAAACAAAAAATAATAATGATATAAAATCGATAGGCTTAACTCTGGAATTACTTTCAACGGCCTGTGCCGTTATATAATAATATTTCAAATATTTCTTAATTGAGACAGAAAGATCACAAGACACTTGCAGATATAAATATATATATAAAAAATTATAATAATCTATATGAATTTAAAATTTCGTCAAATAATTAGAGATTCACTAATAGAAATAGATCAAGCGGATAACAATTAATAATATTTTATTGCAGTTGTCATTTACTGTTAAGACATTCTTATATAATTTTATTATTTTTTTAAAAAGTGAAGTAACACAATCAGGCAATTAATGCCTACCAGCTAATTAATTAATGTGTTACCTTCTTTGGGAAAGGGATAGTGTAGAAAGAACAGGTGGTGAAGTGGGAGAGAGATAGAAAGCTTAATTCATTTACAACCCTGCTATTGCGCGTTTTTTGTGTAGAGCAGTGTTGCAAGCCTCTCTGCTGTCAAGGAGAGGCACTGAGTTGCTTAAGCTGTGTAGCCATTTTATTAGTTTTTTTACTTCGCCGACGGTTTTGCTACAATACCGATGAAGCAGGGTGCTGGGAAGTGCATAATCGTTTGAAAGTGAAATCGTGTGATAGAGGAATAGGTGCAATATATATGACAAACTCATATACTGTATATTAGAGTGGGCCAAAAAAATTTACTTTTGTTTTTTTTTAACTATATCGAAAATATTATTTGGGATGACAAAAACGAATTATTGTCAAAATTTTACCGCTTTATATTAAATTAAGAGGTCTATCATCGCAATTTTATATTTTTTTCTGTGCAAGTTTTTGACTTTTGACTCCCAAACCATCAACCCACACGGAATTGACATAAACTTATCTTGAAAGAAATTAAATGCTCTATGAAAAAGGTCCTAGTGAAATTTTTTGTCAGATGAACCGTTTCCTTATAACCATGCCCCCAACCTTGGTATAATTTTACAATTTGAATTTTAAGCTTTCGAATTTTGTAATTCATGTAAAAATTAATTTGTGAAAAAAGCCAATAACTATTCTTAAAGGAAATTAAATTCTCTACAAAAAAAGTTTTGTAACATTTTTAGCTAAACATACTCGTTCAAAAGCTATTCATAGTTAAAGTTTTGTTTTACTTTAACTTTAAGTATGAATAACTTTTGAACGAGTGAATTTAGCTAAAAATGTTTGTAGAGAATTTAATTTCCTTTAAAAATAGTTATTGGCTTTTTTCAGAAATTAATTTTTACATGAATTACAAAATTCAAAAGTTTAAAAATCAAATTGTAAAATCATACCAAGGTTGGAGGCATGGTTATAAGAAAACGGTTCATCTGACAAAAAATTTCACTAGGACCTTTTTCATAGAGCATTTAATTTCCTTCAAGATATGTTCAGGTCAATTTTGTTTGTGTTGATGGTTTGGGAGTCAAAAGTCAAAAACTTGCATAGACAAAAAAATTTTAAATTGCGATGATAGACCTTTTAATATTAATATAAAGCGCTCAAATTTTTACAATAATTCTTTTTTGTCATCCCAAATAATATTTTCGATGTAGTAAAAAAAAACAAAAGTCAATTTTTTTGGCCCACTGTACTGTATATATGTACGAGTATTTATATAATACTTATGGCAAAAAGGAAATTAAATAATGGTTCTGTTTTATCTATTTAAATAACATCGCTTTCATAAACAAAAGGATTCTTAAATAAAATACATATCTATTTGTTTAAAGTATGTATGTAAAACTTTTTGTGTATAGATGGAGTTTTGGCGCCATCATTATTTTGCCAATGCACAAGCTCCATATCTTGTACATCTGAGATGTGTTACAATTTTATGGTTGTATTCAATTGCTGTTTTAGTCATGTAATTTTTATATCGTTGTTTCTGCTATTTGCACTTTGAACACACTTTATTTCTCTTCATAGACTTATGGCGAAAAAACTCATCTTTATTTATGTTGTTTGTTATATGGTTGATATTTTTAAATAGCAATGAGCAAACAGCGCACAACTAACAACAATAATTAACAAACAAGTGCTAAAAGCTCATATTCTTTGTACAAATACATGTGTACAATAACTATGTTTATACACTGAATAGAAAAAGTCTTTGGACAGCTATGAACGGCAATGGACAAATTCTTATTAACTCAAAAAGGTTATCAACAGGGAAGCCGGATATATGCACAATAAATATGTTTTACGCGCATTAAATATGCAACTCAAACATATGCACCAAAAATTAAACAAAATTCGCTTAAAATCTATATAATTAATAGGCAAACACGTTTTTTTAGATTCCTTTTACGCCCGTAACACTGAACCAATTTTTGAAAGATTCATATGTTTTTAAAGGGGTTTTTGCATAGATGTGCACAATCTTAATTTTGTTTAAATTGGTTCATTACTTTAGGAATAAGACCACAATCAAGTTCTTACTAACTCCAATAAACAAATACGTGTTTTTTTCTCAGCTAAAAGTAAAACACACAAGTAAATATTCGATTGCTTTTGCACAAATAAAAAAACCAAAAAATGGAAAATAGAGTAAATCACGTATATAATTTTTTCCCTTTAAAGAGAATTAAAATGAAGTTACCGGCATACATAACTTTATCACTTTATTCATAATTTCTATAATATTCCGACAGCATGAAGTATAGACATTCTGGATTTATATAGTACGTTTTAACACAGTCAGCATGTCCTCTCATCTATCCGAAGATGCAATGCTGCACCCAAATATCCCAAATATATGGATGTAAATTTATATAAGCACATCGCTTATGTATTCCATATTTTTTCTATATTTTTCTAATAGTACCATAAATAGCTTAGATATTCAAAAGAAGCGATTATCTTCTTTTTATTTTTCTATTGATAAAAAAATTTTAAATGTAATTAAAAGTCGGTAAAGCTGTGATAACACTCATCTTAATCTCTTGAATAAAGGAAATTCATAAAATGGCGAATATAAAAACAACAAGTTAAAAATTGCTAAAGAAGATATATCTAAACTTCAAATTTTTTGATCACAAAACAGTTTTTTGTGTAAATATATATTAACATTTTAAAAGGTCAAAATATGCACAAAATGGGACAAATATACCACAAAAAATCAAGTCAAATGCCTTAAATTTATAAAATATGGAAAATTATGCACTAACGAACCGATACCAAAATCCTAAAAAAGCACTGAAATGTATAAATATCTTGTTTGTGCATACATACTAACCACAGGAAAAAAAACGTGCAATTGCATATTGCAGCTTCCCTGGTTATCAACAAATAAAGTTCTTGAATGTTTTTCTTCGACCTTTTGTATTTTAATTAATATTTAAATTGATTATTATTTAAATTTGACCGTATACATGCATATTAGAGCGACTCGCCTTGTATGAAGATGAAAACCGTGTTTTGGTTACTGCTCTCAAATTAAAAATCGGTCTTTTTAATGAGGATTCCCAAAACCGTTTAGGGGTCTAGTGACGACCGTTCGTAACCACCAGGGCTGCCAGTTTAGGGGTTCTGACCCCAAATTAGGGGATTTGTCATCACAAAAAAGTATGAAAATTTTCATTTGGGGTTTGGGATTTTCATTCCTTAAAAGTTTCTTTCGTTTGATGTATAATTAAAACTACTTCTTAAATATTTTTAACATACATACATAAGAGTATATTGAGAGATTTGGACCCCAGATAATGTACTAATCCCTATTAACACGAAATTCAGTCATATGCATTTTATCTAAAAGTTTACTAACTCAGTTTGCCTGTACTAAGTTATATCTGAAAGTTTAACATTATCGTTTGTAGTTTTTTTCATATTTTTCCCCAAAACTAAAAAAGGATATCACTTGAAAGGGGTTTTCAACCCGCGCGCATTAAACTATACCATTCGTACCATCAACGTATTTTAATTACACTTTAATTATATTTCGTAGCTTGCTGAAAAAAATTTCATCTTTACTCCTACAATATTTTGATTTAATTTGCGAATTTTATACGACATTTCTGATAAGTTTCTAATTTTAGATCCGAGATTTTTGCGACATGTCGAAAATTCCTTAAAAGATTCGTCAGAATTCGTAGAGAGTTTCGGTAAAGTTTTTAGAATTTTCTCAGACAAAGAGGTTCGTTTTCTTGTTAACCACTAATATGGACCATCTTCGAATACGCATTCGGCATCTTGTGCAGACTTTCTGCCCTACTTCGGACCGAAAGTACGTGTGTCGAAAGCAAGAGAAACCCAGTGAACCTTTTATGCCGAAATGTCTGACAGGAAAAATATGTTTGCACTCGTAAGCTGAAGACAACCCAGCACACAAAAAGTCAAAACGTTTAAAATACGATATATCGCTTATTTACTGAAACAGCGGACACAAAGATTTTGTCTGCTATGATATTTCGCACCACGGCATCACTTACTAAAGATTCTGTGTAATACTAATATTAGAAGCTACATAACTTTCATATTTAATAAATGACAGCTTACAAATATACACCAAATGAGAGCTTGGAAGGTTCGCTATAAAATAAAATATTGAGTACCGTTATATTGTCCAGCCTAATATACCGGTGTTTTTACGTAAAAAGGCAGGCGAAAAATGCTTAAAATTCCATTTCACTCATAATGGGTTAATGGCTTTGAAAATATTGAAAGTATTTCATACAATAAACGCATACATTTCAAAATGAAATCTACTCCAACATGATTTAATATACTATTTAATATATAAATAAAGGTACATAAGCTTTTTTAATGTATCACTGACGATTATGTGTTAAAAATAAAGAACGAAAATACTGTTAATACTCTCTTCATACAAACTGATGTATCGGAATTGTATGGTGTTTTGCATCAAATATTTGAAAAATAATAGGAATTATAACTTTTTTAAGAAATTGTTGTAGTTCGCAGTTATGCATGTGTATTGAGCTTACTCGTTTTTAGTATGCTTCAATATTCAGTTTAATTAATAAAATAACAACGTAGGGTTGCACTTCTAAATATTTAAAAGTTTTCCGAACTTTTTTTAAATAGTTTAAATTGCAAAAAGTTTCATCAATCAATAATAATGTTGCAATAAACCAATAAAGGTACGTTCTGTGATATAATTTTAGTTCAATTCTGTGATTTAATTTAATTATTTTATTTATTTATTATATTAATTTTTGTACGTGTTGTCCAACTTTACACAAATATTTTAATAACGAATAAATAGACAGTGATGTAAAATTATAATCAATTTAATAAAATTCATCTCCTGATGAAGTCGACAAACCATCGACGAAACGTTGAGATAAAGATTAAATAATTGGTTTTATTTACATCGCCAGAAAAAATTAACATTGACCAAAAATAGCCCAAAGATATATATGGAAATATAAAAATCTTGACAAACTAAGTATTACTTTATAATTGGTCACATACATTAAATAATGTATTGTAGTTTTTTAATTTAATTGAAATTTTTTAGTGTGTAAATAAGGAGTTTATGTTAAAACTTATCGAAGATTATACATCTGAATTGTTTTAAATTCAAAATATAGTGGGTTCTAAAAAAATATTAAATTCGTAAGAAAATATATTGAGCATTACGTTAACAAAATTCTTAAATATAATTATCTATAAATTTTAGGGCGGTAAACAAAGGTAACCGCAGCTGAAGGGCAGAAACGATATGGAGAGCATTATCCGTTCAGAAATTTCGTATTTGCTTTCAAAAAGTCATTCCCAGAACAACCGTGAAAGCAAATGTAACGCTCAATCCACAAAAATTAAAAAAAATCGAAACATTTTATTTTATATTAGGATCCATTGAATGAGGCGAAAACTATAACACCTTCTCATATTTCTATTAGTTAAATTGATAGTTAAAAAAAGAAAATGAAAAGCCCAAAATGTAGATTCATAATGAGAATCCCCATGAATATTATTTCAAAAACTCGTTTTCATATGAACACTAAAAAATTATTAAAAGTTTAATGTTCGATTTGTGTTTTTGTGAGATATAAAAAAATAAATATCGTGAAAGCTTAAGCTTTTGTCGTGCGTGAGCGCGCGTGATAAAATGAAATTTGATCGTGAGCGTGCGTGATCGTGAGAGTCTTAAATTTTGCTGTGCGTGAGCGTGCATTAAAAAAAATATTTTTTCGTGATCGTGCGTAATCGTGAGCAAAAACTCACTCACGCGAACATCTCTACTTACAACACCTCTCTTTTTTGGGCGGTGGTTAAAAAAACAAACAAAATAATTGGATCTTTAGCTTGAAGAAATTAGACAAAATACAAATAATAAGATCGAAGAAATTAGAATAACGTTTAAATTAGGGATGTAACGATACGCCGTTTTGCCGATTCGATACCGATATTTAATAATAAATATCGCCGATACCGATTCCGATACCGATACGAATATTGAAATTGAGTTCAAGTTTAGATTAACAAAACTCAAGTGTAATTTTTTTATTATGCAAAATTACATTATAAGAGAGAATATTTAAAATTGATAAAACATTGGAAGTAATTTTTAAGGAGCTACATTTTCTTTGCTTCCAAAAAATTTATGTTAAAAATATGCAGATAATTATTAGAAAACAAGAAAAATGTTTAATTCCTTTATAATTTAAAAAAATACTCGCCATGCTTTTTAAAAAATCGATTTTTTAAAGGACATTTATCAACTAATATTCTTCTAAATAACTTAATAGCTTAATTATTAAAAGACTTCTAAGTTTATATTTATTCACTTAAATTTATATGAAAATGCAGTTCAGAGTTTAAATTCGCATAAAAAAAATTTTGAAAATGGGTAATTTTTTATCCTTTTTCCTTGAGGAAAAATCATTATAGAATACCGAAAAAGAAATTGGTCCTGGCATCGTTTCCAATTCGGTGATTGGTAATCGAAAACAGAACTTCTTGCAATGGCAAGGATATGTAAAACTAATTAGAAATTATCCAAATTTGCAATACTTCCAGATCGCGAATTCTACATTTTCATGACTTCTTTGGAATAAGATTTAAAAAAACAACGACTTGAATTTGAATTCATGATAAAATTAACAAAAAATAAATAATTTTTGTTTACAGCATAAAATGTTATTAATTTTTAAAATTGATATTAATAAGATTTAAAATATAACGAAGTGAATTTAATTCATGGTAAAATCGAACAAAAATAAATTACTTGTTAAAAAAAAACTCTGAAAAAATTTTTAAAAGTATCGTCGTATCGACAGTAAAATATCGCCGATACCGATGTATCGGAAAATCTGAAGTATCGCCGATATATCGGTATCGGTATCGGTATTCGTTACATCCTTAGTTTAAATTCCATTCTTTTATGTATTACGTAATTTGAATCATTGTTTATTTATTTATGTTTTTATTTCTCGCAAAAGTTCGCGAGTTTCTACGTGGTCCATCTTTTTAAACATCATACCAAGAATTTTGCCAATATGGGTATCAAAGTTTGTCTTTTGAGAAATATATTATCAAAGTGTGAATATATTTAATTTCAATTGAAGCTTTTATCGAGGAGATTATTTCATGAAAACCACGTCTTAAAGAGTTTTACGCAGGTGCAGCTCATATTAAAAATATTATAGTTTTTTTAAATTATTATTTGATTTGGGGCAATGTTTATTTATTTCTGTTTAGTTTTCGCTAAAGATGTGCTCACGATAACGAAAACAATATTTTTTTTGCGCACTCTCACGCACAGCAAATTCTAAAACTCTCACGATTACGCACGCTCACGATCAAAATTGATTTTATCACGTTTAAAGTTTTAATAATTTTTTAGTGTTCATATGAAACGAGTTTTTGGCCCAATGAAATAATATTCATATATGGGTGTATATTTTGAGTTTTAAAAAATTTTTTTTTACTTTACAAATTTAATTAATAGATGTATAGAAATAGTTTTCACCTTATTAAATGTATCCTAACATAAAATAATATTTTTAGATTTTTAAAAATTTTTGTGTATTGTGCGTTACATATGCTTTCACTTTGTTCTGGGAATGATTTTTGCGAAAAAAATATACCATAAAAGGTGAGTATATGACTTTAAAGCACTATATATTATTCTTCGTGGAGTTTTACATAAAAGTGCTGCACTCCTAATACATAAAACGTAAGGTTTACAGGATATCTTATACCGATTCCTTATAACAATGAGAAATTAATTTGCATTTAAACTTATGGTGATCCCATTATCAAAATTTTACAGTATAATAGCGACAGCCTAGGCTAATTTTGGTAAAAAAATAAAATAAAACAGGTTCAAGTTAGAACAATTTTAATTTTGATTGCCCATTTCCAGTTTTGATCATGAAAAATATATTTTTTTAATTAAATATTTTTTTGAAAAGATCAGACAATATCCTATAAAGGTTGACTTACAGAACACGCCTTAACGCGACAATGCGTTTGGAGCTTTCCAACTTTTGGACCCTTTAAAAGCGGCAAGTTACACATTACTCGTTCGAGGCATTTTTCTTATACAATTTTGGTTTTTTAATTTTATGTTTCTTTTTAATCTTTTAATTCGATTTGTTTTAATACTAGTTTGAAAGAAATACATTTGTAATACATAGTTTAATTTTCATTCATAAATATGTAAAACGCACTTAACGCAAGAAAAAGTTGAAAGTTGCAGCACACTCGTTTCAAACTTATTTGTGTAACTTGCTTTATGTAAACACACTATTCCAACTTTTTTGATAGAAGCCTTTAACGCGTTGACGCGCGTTAGTAAGCTATTGATTTAGTACACTATTTTGTAGAGTCGGACCGAATATTCGGTTTCGGGTTCGGATTCGGCCAAAATTGTGGTTTCGGCTGATATAGGTTTAGGCCAACTTTTTGGCCGAATACCGAAACCGAAACTTTTTATTCTGTATAAGTAAGAAAGTTAGTCGAAATAGTATTTTCCAAATTTAAAATATGTCACCGCTATGAATCGGGTTTTCCCGTCCCATATCTTTTCAAATTGATTGAAAATGTTTCTTAGTTTTATAAAGCGTAACCAAAAAATATAGTACCATAAATTATTCAACTGTTTGCTGCCAAAATAAATAGCATAAACTAGGAAATGGTAGACCGATTTCAATACCAATGGAAAATCTATTTTGTGTTATAACAAAATGATTTTTTGCCATCGAATTTACTTATGCGATTTTGCACTGAAATTGATTATTTGTCTTTTAAAATAGATTTGTTTAAATAATGTCAAAATATGAAGAAAGCTCATTTTCAATCTTAACGATAAATTTAATACTTTCGAGAAAAATTCTTTATTGTGTATATCATCGATGAAACGCGGGCGCAAATCAAAAACTTCACTTTAGTAGAGATGAAATCGTATAAATATTGCGTCAAAAATAGGTAAATATTTTACTTCGTTATATCTTTTCAGTTATTCCGACTCTACTCTTTTATTGGTGCTCTTGTAACACCATCAATAGAGCGATGAAACACTCCTAAATGTATGTGTACCGAACCCAATATTCCAGTTCGATTTATCATTTATGCTAATTGCATGCCAAGTCATATACTCGTAAACGTTTAAGTTTTATTTTCCCCGATGGAATAATATATGTTCGATTTGTGCTATTATTTTGACTGACACTGTATGTATGTATAAATACTCTTACGCCCCTTTTTACAGTGTACGGTTAAAAGTTAACGTATAATTTAATGGGAAGTTTTGTATACCGAATTTGCCGTTAAATACCATGATAACTTAATCACATTGGGAAAGGAACCGTTAATAAAATAAATTACTTTTTAATTTTTGTAAGTGTTAAAAATGTATTAGTTAATGCAAAAAAGTTTCGGTAAGTTTCGGATTGGGCCGAATATATATTCGGCCTTTTGCCCGAATATTAGGTTCGGTTCGGGTTCGCCCTCAGAAAACTGGTTTCGGTCGGGCTCTACTATTTTGTTTAGAATTTGTAAGTATTTTTAGACCCATTGTTTTATAAATTCAGACAAAAATATTATTAATATACATATAAAAAACAGTAAATACTTTAGACAAATTGTTTTATAGATTTTGAAAACTTATTTACTGATAACCCCGTTTTTTTGCAATTAAATTGTTGAGAAATTTTTTTCTGTGTTTGTAAAAGTGGCACAAAACAGGGATTTTGAGGAAAAAAGTGGGACCAAAAAGGGCAACTTTTTTTGAAAAGGAATTAATTGAACCGAATAATTGTATTTAATGAATCAATTTTTAAGTTTGATCTTTCTGAAAAAGAAAGAGTTTTTAGCACCAAAGCAGTACGCCGCCTGCTAATGAATTATTTAAACACAACACATACATACATACATACATACATACATACATACATACATACATACATACATACATACATACATACATACATACATACATACATACATACATACATACATACATACATACATACATACATACATACATACATACATACATACATACATACATACATACATACATACATACATACATACATACATACATACATACATACATACATACATACATACATACATACATACATACATACATACATACATACATACATACATACATACATACATATATACATATGTAGATACTATGACCACGTATGACTCCAAAGCAAAGACACAGTCTGGCAGATATTAAGTTCAATTTGTATTTATAAACAATTTAAAATAGTGGATCAATATGGCCAATAAATAGCGGAGTTCTTAGGAATAAACATAGAAAATTTAACAAACTCATATTATTATCCCTTTGTCGATATCGGTCAAAAATAATGTTTGCTCTTGTAAGAAATTTACTTTTAGTGTTTTTGTTAGTTTCAAACTATTACAAAATAGTTTACTTTTGCATAAGATTTTATAAATAATGGACTAAAAACATATTTTTGTATTAAGATTTTACCGTAAAAACTCATATTAAAACGAAGATTATCATTTCACAATAAAGGGGCAAAAGGGACATAATGTATCAAAAGGTGGCAGATTTAGGTAATTTTAAGAAGGGGGCACTAAAAGTGGCAACTGTTCCTACTGTAGTCCGCTTCTAGACAAAATATTTACTAATTCATTAAATTTCTTTACTGAAAATGAAATTTAGTTTTTTTGTGTGTTTTCTTTTTCTATTCTTATAAATTAAGGTCCTAATTGTGTAAAGCACATCATATAAGTGAAATTTATATTAAAGCAAAAGCAAATTAAAAAAAGAAAATGTTTAGTATGCTGCCATCTCACCATCAAAGGAATGATTACAACAATTATCCATATTTAAATTTTCTTACTTTTACTTGTTTCTATTTAATTTTACTTTTTGTTGTTTTATTTTTTCTTCTAATGTTGGTCTTGATCCCATGCTCCTCAATTTATCGCATATTTATAAGCTGGCACCACTTCAGCCAAGTCACCATCTAAAATAGGGGGGCCCAAAAGTTCCTTATGGAAGAACAAACACCAATACATTTATAGAAAAACTAATTTTTATTCAATATTTTTTGTTGTACAAAGAAAATATAAAAAAAAATGACGCAAAAAATAGAAAGGACCTAAGGGTAAAAACCGGTTTTGTTCAGGAGAGCCATTTTAAAGATTTAAATACGTGTATCTTTGGTGTACCATCACTGAGCGTGTTGGTATTGGTCTCATTTGAAAGCGACACATCTCATGACGTCAGGAACGTGTTGGTCAACCTTGAAAACGCGCGTAGGTCGTCCCTACCACTTGTTTTGTGTAGTTGGTTTTTACTGTTTTCTACCTAGCGCGCTGTTTCCATGAGTTTGATATCAATTTTGCTCGCGTTTTTTCGAATCCAGGTTTATTTTCTGAAATTATTAATTGTGAATTATAATAAATACTCATTTATAATTCTTTTAAATCGTGAATATCACTCTGTTAGTACGAAAATTTTTTCACATAACCTTATTATGTTATTCGCGAAAATAATTTAAAACTAATAACATTCTTACTGACTGTTTTAGGATGAAATGGTGGACGAATTCGAAGAAGTAGATTTACTTTATCGCTTCCCTGATTTCATAAAACGCGCATATCTTTGGGAAGGAACACTTTTGGGGCATGGGATCGGTCTCATTCGATGCTCAGATGTTGTCCACATCAAAAAAAAAATTCAAAATTGATTTTTTTACCCTTAGGTCTCTTTCTCTATGCGCTGTCACATATTTATTTGTTGTTGCTTTTCACTTGCATGTATATAGTGAGGAACGGCAAAAAAACTAATAAGACAAAGTTGTTAGTGTATTTCGTATTGCTAGTGCTGATGCGGTATGTGTATATTACAACACACAGCATATAGCTAAGTTCTTTTACAAAAACAAATGAGCACCAAGCGCATAGGGCTTGGGCAACGCTGATCTAAAATATCGGCAACATAAAGACAACATAAACCTCATTGTTGCGACATACATATGATGACTAGGTGTCGTCAGTATAATGAAATTGTGTCATACTCTCGTTTGCTCCAATTTTTTGTCTTCACATGTATGCTGTACTGGCTTAGTTTTTAAAAAGACTTGTAGATTTTATTACTAGCTCTGTCATAGTAATGATGATGAGTGTACATCAATGCAGTGTCACGTTTTTTAACTTTTTAAAAATACGTTTAAACAAAAAAAATAAGACAATAAAATTAAAAAAAAATACATATTACAACGTTATAACATTGTTTACTTTTTTCTTTTATACATATTTCACTCTTTAATGATACATAACAATTGGCATCATCGTATTGATACCATTCCAGTCATAGGATATATGACACTTAAGGTACGTCAAAATTCTATGATGACATTTGTCATCAGATTGATGTCTGTTTTCGTTTTATTGATGACATTTGTCATAGCGTTGCTATTCGAACACTCATAATGCATTCCGTTGGTGCTAATGACAGCTAATTAGTTGAATTTTAACCATCATGTAATTAATGCTTTGATAGCTACGACAAGCGGTCTAACAGTATCACTTAACCTTTGAATTAAACAGCAAATTTCATACTATTAAACAACTTTTCCAGAAAGAAAATGTACATGCATTTTTTCTTCGAGCTATTCGAATAAATCTTTACTCGAAATCGGGATTTTTGTTTGATCGAACATTATTTGAATTAAAAATTTCGATTAATAGAGCGTTATTCATGTTAATACCTTATAAGTTACCTCAACTTTACAACTTTCATTGCACGTTTGTTCGTGTATGGATTTTTTTGTTTTGTGAAGAAGAACCATTTAGGTTGCCAAATCCGGCTGTGAATAACATTGAAGCTTTATAGATGTTTAAATGAAATCTTAATAGATGTACGGAAACTCTTTCGATGCATTGTATGAACGTAAATACGAATATGTACATATATATGCATGGACATATATAACGACCTTAAGTTTGAACGTCTTTTTTATGTTTTATTCAACAAAAATCAAATTCATACGAATGTGCAGTCGCTCACTCATTTATGTTGTTATTTATACCAAGAGTGTAAACCAAGAAAAGACCAACCAACAAGCGTACTGACTAACTAACGAATAGGAATTTATGAATGGCTGTCGATCGTTGGATGTGCTACATATTTATATATACTACATGCGAGTACTTGGAAGTAGGGATGGGCAAGTGAAAAAAATATATCGATATACGTATACGGATATCGATATTTCGATATATATCGTTATATTTTCAAGCATAATTATTCATAAATAGCACCAAAATTTTTTTAAAATAAAACACGTAAAGTAATTTGCTTATAAATAATTAAGCTAAAAAGAGTTAATTTCCAACATCTTTACTGTTTCACAAATATTTCATTAAACAATGATTTTTTGAATACACAAAATTTTATAAATAAGACAAAAGATTATGTTAGTAATATTCTATTTCATGAAGATTGTGTCGAAATTTTTTTTTTAAAACTGCACGAAAAACAAAACCAAAGCTAAAAAATATCGAATTTGGTACTGTCGATATATTGCAATTAAAAATATCGACGATAGATGTAGAAAATATCGATATATCAATATTTTTGCTCATCCCTACTTCGAAGTATAGACTTTGCTTAAAATTAAAACACTTGCTAAGCAAAAAAAATTTTTTTTTTAACAACGTACTATTATTATTTCTCTTTTAAGTTTTCAAGAGCTTTAGCTATTTTTCTTTAAGTCATTATTTTTTACCAATTAACTATTTTTAAACCAATTCCAAATGTGGTTTTTTCTAAAAATATCACAAACAACTTACATATATATATACAGGGCGCTCGGGATAACGTCAACTAATAAAAACCGCGAGTGTTGACGCTTATCAGATTGTTGACGTTTATGAATGTGCAAATTTAAGATCAAAATATTATTGATACAAAGTTTAAAGCGTTTTTATCGTTTATAAATTAAAAGCAATAATTAAAAGCAACAAATATATATTACATGAGATCATGGCATATATGTATATCTATACTTTTACATTTCTTATATATATATATATATATATATATATATATATATATATATATATATATATATATATATATATATATATATATATATATATATATATATATATATATATATATATATATATATATATATATATATATATATATATATATATATATATATATATATATATATATATATATATATATATATATATATATATATATATATATATATATATATATATATATATATATATAGTTATATATATATATATATATATATATATATATATATATATATATATATATATATATATATATATATATATATATATATATATATATATATATATATATATATATATATATATATATATATATATATATATATATATATATATATATATATATATATATATATATATATATATATATATATATATATATATATATGTATGTACATAGATGACAATTTAATAACAAACTTTGTTACTTGTTTGATCTTACTGAAATGTACTCTCAAAGTAGGGGTGCAGCGAGTGCGAGAGCGAATAATAAATTAAAGTTTTAGCGAATTCAAAAGCAAATAATTATATTTGTCATATGCAAAAAGAAAGTTATTTTTTGAATACACGGTAAAACGATATAAAATAATTTTAAAATATGGTGTAAAAACATTGAACATTAACACGAAAAATGGAACAAGCCCCGTGAATGTATATAGTTCAGAGTATACTCGCACATGCAAGAGTTAAATTTTAATGATATCGTTTACTGTTTAACTTTAAATTTTTTTAAACGAAGACAAGTCAGATTAATATGGTATCCGCATCGGCGAATTGAACGAGTCACGCTGTCAAGTCCCATATATAAAAAATATAGTTGATTTTGATTTTTGCGCCAAGAAAAAAAATTTTATTTAGTATGATTTTTGCGCCAAGAAAAAAAATTTTATTTAGTATGTACAAAGCAACGCGAATTGAAGCCATCCAGTGAAAATAATGGAAGTAATTTTTGGGGATATACTTTTTCTCTACTTGCAACGTATCACTAAGTGAATATTTTCGTGATTATTACAGAGATCCTGATAATTAATTAAAAAGTTATTTTACTTATACAAAATTTAAGCTAATTCGAAATTTTCGCAAATATGTAC
Organism: Panzeria rudis; assembly: GCA_956483635.1. Classification (NCBI taxonomy): domain Eukaryota; kingdom Metazoa; phylum Arthropoda; class Insecta; order Diptera; family Tachinidae; genus Panzeria; species Panzeria rudis. Next base: position 75,314,532 of record OY101450.1, read on the forward strand.
TTGCAATTTGTCTTGATTTTTTTAAGTAAATGTTATGAATTATCCTATTTTTACATATTAAATGTCCTATTTTTATTTAAAAAATAACTCCATAGAAGGTATTAAAATTAGTTCCTTTGTAGTTACTTACTAAAATCAAATTTTCTTAACATCATGAAAAATCAAATTTTCTTAACATAATGAACACGACTTCCGATCCAATGGATAGACATCAAAAAAGAGAAATTCTTGCAATGACAAGCCTATGTAAGTTATTAGAAATTACCCGGATTTGCACCACTTTCGGATCACAAGTTCAGGATCTTATTGACATCCTTGGAAGCCCTTTTTTACTGGAATCAGATGTGCTTTCAACACGACTTTATTAATGGGCATTGGTACATATTATTTTATTATTGAAAATTTTAAAAACTATACTTAAGTTCTTTTGTTTACACACCACTCATTATTGATTAAAAGGTTAATAAATAAAATACAAAACATTTTTTATAAGAACACATATTTTTCTCTTCTTTTCTACCCAAAAAAAGTTTACTAACTTTAATATAATTTGAATTATGTTTAATTTTAGTATTCGCATCCATTTTAGCGATTGCTAATGTAAATATAAATATAAATAAACAAGCGAATAGTTCGCAAACGCGATTGCTAATGTAAATACAAATATAAATAAACAAGCGAATAGTTCGCAAACGCGATTGCGACCATTCGCCGCACCCTAATTCAAAGTTAACATGAGTATGTATGATTTGAAAGCATAATTCATTTATTACAGCAGCCATTCTTGCTTTTGTTCATATTGATGCTGTTACTAGAGATGGGCGCGTATCGATATTTTCCAACACGACACGAACACGAGTTCCGGAAGTCCAACACGTACGAAACACGCACGCCCAAAATTTTCAAAACACGAGCACTACACACGCACGAAATCAAATCCAAAAACAAAAAAAATATATTTTCATATTCAAAGACATATTTTCTTCTATTTTAACGTTTCATGTTCTATTTGTATTTTTATTTACATATTTTTGTTTAAAAACAGTAACTTATCAAGATTTTCGCTCAAAAGTCTTGGGCGGCAAGCTTCTGCATTCATACATATTTTAATTATTTTAATCTGAAAATCGTTTCGTGTTATTTCGTGTCAAGTTTGCTCAACACGACACTACCCGAACACGAACGAAATCAGATTTTCTGTCACGAACATTTCGAGTTGAGTCGTGCGTGTTCGTGTCACGAAAAAAGACACGACACGCGCCCATCTCTAGCTGTTACCATTAATTATTAACACTATAGATGTGCAGCGAGTAAGTTTTTTTGATGCTTGTGAAGTTCTATACTTTTTCGGATACAGTACATACTTGCTCTCTCACTCATATCACAATCAGTGAATAGAATTGAATGACTGCTTATAAAATACATATAAGTATGCCGTCACAGCCATATATGTTTCTTTGATATGAACACACAAAAATACGAACGTACTAAAATATGCATATGTATTGAAATATACTTACATATGTACGCACAAAACGAAATTGACATGATTTAACACGAACAATATTGACACATACTGCAAAAGCACAGCCAATTATATCGCACATATTGTGTATTATCTATACAAGGTGGCCGCATAAAGTATACATATACTACAATAACGCAAAAACTAGATAATGGTTGTCAAAAACAACAAATTTTTTTACGTACGGTAGGCACAAAACTAACACCCCAACCTAAACCAGCGCGTTGAGCGTCGTGTAAGCAACATATTACGTATTTACAGTATATTTTACCTCAAAATATTTACTTTGAATATACTGTAAATAAGTTTCCTGCTGCTTACGCGACGCTTAATGCTCTGATTTAGGTTGTGCAGTATCAGAGCAAAAAAATAATCAGCTGCCGCAAACGCTGCCACCTGTAGACTTATTCACCCCTATAGCGAATGTGGGCATGAGTTGTTTGCGAGCAAACCTATATTCCCATTTTCAACAAATCGGTATCGCGAATATTTTGGAAGTTAAAGTTTCTGTTGTGAATTATTTGGGAGTAAAAGTTTCTATTGTGAACTGTTTGTCAGTGATTTATAAATAAGTTGTGTACGTACTTGTGAAAGAAAAATATACACATTTTGAAAAACTTAATAGAAGAGAAGCAATTCATAGAGATTGTAGCAAAGATACACACGCGATGAATTGGATCAAAGTAAAAATAATACAGATTTAGGTGCGTTTGTCTCTAAATCAAGTGTTCTTTACTGATTCAGTAGTATAACAGGTTGAATAAAGATGGATTGCGATACCTCTTGAGCGTGTTAGAGGAAATTTTGGCTGCTAGTGGTAACTCCCATAGTGAAAATCACTAGCACTTTGATTTGCGCATATCTCTTCCACCAGACAATTGATTTGCTCTTTGTTAACACTTGCGATCCTTTATTAAAATAAAAAAGTAATTCAATAGACCCCTACCTTAAATACAAATTACATCTTACATGTTCCCTTCTTGTTCACATTTTCACTTGTTGTGAATTTATTTTGCAAAAAATTCGCCGGAGTAAACATTAGCGATGCCAAATTTTTAGGTTTGTGAATTCGCTCCCAAATACTTTGTTATGGGAAACATTCACTATAGAAAATCGGAAAATTTGGGAATAGTTATTCGCAATAGGGGTGATTACACCATGACCACACTCATGAGATTTTGTGTTTGTGACATATACATAAAAATGTTCGTTCAACGCAACAGGAACAAACAAAAAGGAAAACAAGAAGTTGATTTATTCTACAGCTTTGTTCTTCTATAAAATGTGTACATTTTTTTTTTGTATTCATGCATTGTCGTTTCATGTGTACTTCACATGTAAGAGTTACTCGCTGCAGAGCTCTAATTAACACCAAGCAAGATGAGATGAAACTAAACGTTGTACAATATTTTAACACTGTTTCCACATCTTATCAGAATAATCTCACATAAAGAATTATAATTAATAATATTTAAAGCAACTCAACGACTTCTCTGAATGCAATAACAAGTTAAGCTAAAACAAATGATCCATTAAACTTCATATCCCATAAGGCAAATCACCTTAATTTTAAATCGTAAGAAAATATAATGAACAAATGTGATGTATCATTTTTATTTTACCATTTTTTTTAAGAATAAATTGATCATAAATGGATTTGGTTATAGTACTCGTTTGGTGGATTTACCTGGAAAGTTTTCGGAACTTTTAAAAATTTGGCATTTTTATAGATTTTATATCGTATTTCTTCTACTAGCGCCTATATAGTTTTTTACAAAATCTCCTTTCCGACTCATTTTACGATAGAAACAATGAACAAAATTAAGTAAGAGAAAATTTTTAAACAATTTATATTATGAATTTTTTTTTTATAAAACCAATAGTATTAGCGTACGAGCGCCGCCAAGTGTACCTCAACATATGTTTTGGCTAAAAAACGTATTTCTAAACCATCATGAGATACAGTAAGCGACACATTTTTTGTGGTAGGCCTAATCCACAATCTTCTTTTTTGATGTTCTTGATGGACCAATTGTGGCGAGTTCATCGTTTCACTATCGATCGAGATGTCACACACCGAAATTTCTTCCACATTACCCGCAATGGGATTTTCAGATTCATCACGATCTTCATCATTTTCGATTCATCACACGTTTTATCGAAAAAAAGTCTCCTTCCTTTTCTTCCTCTTCATCGCCATCATGTAATGGAGCTTGCAAATTATTACAGGTACCACTAGAATTCGTGCTTATAACAGCATTTTTTTAATATAGACTTTGTGATATCCCTTTTTGCATTTGCAAGAAATACATTTTTGGAAGGTTTTTGGAGTTGGAAACTCGACTGTCCACTGTCATATCGAAATTGTATAAAATTATTTCTAATAATCCACCGAGATCGGGTGAGAAACATCTAGCTCGATTATGGATGGCAACAGAGCCTCAGTTGGGTTGCCAGTTGCTAAAAATGATACTACTGATGGCAACTGGCAATTGAGAGCTGTCGATTTCAGTTGCTGTTTAGTGCCTTTCTGGCAACGATTAATTTTCAGTTGTCGACTGGCAACGCAACTATAGTTCGGTTGCATTAAACAATAGACCCAATTATGTTTCTTTTATGTTTTTTTTCTCTAATAATAATAAAAAAATAAAAGAAAGATCGTATTATTTTAGTTTTGGTACTTTGTTCATAGCTAAATGCATATTTTAGCGCATATTTTCCATTTTAAGGTGCATTTGTTAAGCGCTTAACACAAATTTTTAGTTGTATAAAAGTTCGAGCCCTGCTAATGACATACTTTGTGGAGTATATAACAAATATATATACCTTTAACTAATTTTACAGAAAATAATTTGATAAACTTTTTGATTACATAATTTAATTAATGGTATGCATCTCCTCAATATATGTAATGTTGTTGTTTTAGTTAGTTTAAATATTTTATTATAAGAATTAAAAAAATAATAAAAATCGATTAATCGAAAATTTTACATTTTATTTGATTAATGGACAAAACCAAAATTATTCATACTCACTATATACCAACCAAATGATGGAATGGTATACTTTGTAAAGTATATGTATTAAAATTATTTAATAATATTGTTGATCAGATCTAGTTTTTGGTCATTTAGCCAAAAAATAACGAAAATAATTTAAGAATTCTATATATATTTTTAGTCACTGTGAAATTATGTATTATACGGCGGAAAGTATACGTATTTATAAGCGTTCAGAATTAAGGGAGAGGCATTCACTCTTCAGTTTTAACATAAGTTTTGACTTTATCCGTCAAAAAGACCGCTAACAGTCAATCGTGGGTTAAAAACTTGTATTGAGAAAATGTATTTTGTCTTACTTCGGGAAAAAAGTTTGTACAACTCAGTCGCTAAAACATTTTAGTTTTAGAGTTATATTTAACTTAAGCCGTATACCTTTTTTTAGGATATTTTTTGTGCAATTTTGGGCGATTAAATGCAAACGGTGGGTTTAGAATTTAGAAACTTATTTCTGATGAACTCCATATTTTTTACTACGGACTCAACTGAAAATTAGCGGGGAGCGGAAAAATAACACTTTTGCACATCCCATACATATTATAGGTGGTCTACTGAATATACACATACGTTTTGGTACAACCAATTTATATTAAAGAAATAAAATCTAAAAATTGCAAGATTTGTCTATTTGTTGTCTTAGTTATACTAGGATCCCGTCCGGTGCACAGTGCGAAATTGTTTAAGTTTAGCGGAACTTAATTAGTTAAACCAGTAAACAGTTCTATTTGTTGGTTTTTTGAAAATTTTAATAAAAATTAATGTGTTTTATTTGTATATTTTATGATAGAACAACTAAAAAACATACATTTTGCAACAACATTTTCAAGATATATTTAGAACTAGACTCATTGCAATCGTATGAAGACTCGTAACCATTACAAGTGTCTGCAAATGTTTCTAACAACTCTAAAACTTCTGGAGTATGTTCACTATGCTTAGTTTTGGGTACTTTAGGGAGACTAGCGATTTGCGGATCCGATGAAATAAGCAGTCGATTAAATAAGTCCGTATTTGTGTCAATTCGGAAGGTTTTTCTAGTAAAAAGTTCGCGATATTTTCTGCAGTCTTTGTTTCTTGCTTTCTGAGCTTCTTCAGAAAATTGTCCGATCGGAAGAATTCAAGTGGCTATAATATCCTTTCCATGACATAGGACTTTATGCACACTTACGGGCACTGATTGCTAGAAATATTCATCCAAATACAATTCCAAAGTTTCTCTTGCATATTCGCCAAACTTTTCTGAATCAATTTTAAGACCACAATTTAGGCACTCTAACAGCACATGAATACGCTTGATCAAATATAAATTAACGCCAGTTATGTCGGCAGACTTTTCGGCATTTCTACATAATTTCTTCCCGGTATTACCATCGTTTGTGTTTCCGGTCTGCTGTTTTGACTTATCGTGACGCAAAATTTTCTCCAAGCGCGACATTTGAATAGTGAAAATAAGAATTATTTTAGAGGACCAGTTTATGATATAATTTATGTTGAAATGATGTTTCTTTTTTTTATTATTAAAATATATAAAAACGCGAAAAAACTTGTTTTGTGTTATTTTTGTCCAGAAAAATTTTAAAAACCGATTAAATTCAAATATATTCCGATTAACTCGAATAATTTTTAGCAGTAAATGTTACTCGAATAACTGGAACGAAATAAAAGTTTTGCTCGATTGCTCGAGTAATTTAAAAACCCCAATTTCGATTAATTGATTAATCGAACAGTTGAAAAGTCGATTAAAATGAATACCCTAATACTAACGCTGTGTATTAGTAACTTGTTATTGAGATGAAATTTTCTACTTTTTATTGAAAATAAGTATATAAATGTTATTAGAAAATATAATTATTTACATGGAATAAAAAGTTAATATTGATGAAACTCGGTATTTTACTTGATTTCTGATTTTTATTTTTTTATTAAAAATTTTTTTTTTAAATTATCAAAAATTATGATATCGAGCACAATGAATGCTTGATATCTCAGAAACCAGGAACAATTTCGCGAAACAGTTTTTTGATTCTGAAAGAAGGTACTCAAAACATATATACCCCGTAAAGTAAACATATTTTGTTCAAAAATCAACAAAAATAATGCGTGTCTAATTTTAGGTCGATAATAATGAGTAAAGTGTTGCCTACTATTATCGACCTAATTTTCAACAAAAGTGTTTTAGAGTGTACTAAAGATACGTAGAATAAATTCTAAATCAGAAAAATTTTAATAAGCGGCTTTTTTAAATATTGACCTCCAGATTATGGCTTTGCAAAGGTTTTTTGGTCGAAAGGAGTACCATTAAAAGCTCGGAAATAGACTTCTTTGTTCGATATTTGCACAAAGAACTATTTTTATAAATCTTTAGGTCAACTTTCGATTTTTTTGTGGCTGTGCAAATACTAGAATACCAATTGTTTGAATAAAATAAAAATAAAACAATTGTACGTTTTCCTTTAGTATCCCTATTAGGCAATATGAAAATAAATAAAAATTTACAAAAAAAAACTCCCACTTTCATTATGAATTAAATAAAAATAATACAGTAAGTAATATTAATAAAAAATATAAGCTAAGAAAAGTAACTGGACTGTTTGGTTGAATTTTGTAAAATGAAATAATGTTTAATTCACCGTATCCTCTACTTTTTAAGGGGAGAATTGCGCTGATCCATAATTTGGTGAAATAAAACTTAAATGCTAATATAATTTCATTAACCAACAAATAAATAAAATAATATAATTTAAACAAACAAAATCACTTACAGTTTTTCATTTAAAAATTCTCCCCGCGTAAACTCCGATAGTCGCCGTGATTTACCTTTCTTGGCCGATGTTTTACTATTGCTTTTAGACGTCTCAGTTGGCGTAGCAGTTATTGCTGATGTCGTTAATAATTTAGTGGTATTTCTACTTGCCAAACACTGGCACGAAATCTCTGAATGAATTGAGCACGTATTTCGTACTAACTGCGTGGCAGAAGAGGAAGGGGAACAGAATGTGTTATTGGATGACAATTCAGCATTTAATGTTTCAATGGCACTACCACTATTACATTTATCATGATTATTTTTGTTTCCAGCAATAGTTGTTTCAAATTGGGATTTTGTCACACTAAGATTTGAAGATTGTGTTTCAGTGCAGCTGCAGTTGGATGACATTTTAATAGACAGCTCCCACGAATTGCAGAGATCTCGACTTATTGCGGAGTTTTCGTTGCTATTCAAAGGGCATATAATATCACAGTTACATTTAAAAGGGATTTGATTGGACCAACGCCGGGGGTTTAGTTCTTTCACTATTCTTGTTGGGTGGTTGGATTCGAGTGGATCTGAAGAAGTTGCTGAATTATCGAGGGAGAATTTTTTTACCAATTGAAATTGTTTTGGTTTTTGCTGTTCACGTAGCAAACAGTTGTGTTGCTTTAAGCTTCGTCGAGGTCTAGGAGGGGAAGGTGAGGCAGGTGGCGAAATTATAACAGAAGCTGATATTGCGTCTAAGGAATTCGATTTCTGTATGGGACATCCGCCTACGGAAGTAGTATTCTCTCGATTTTTCGCGATAATTCGAGAATATAATTCTTCACTATCGAGCGGAATGAGATTAGAGTGCAACTTTAGTTCTTTGGACTCATCTTTAAAATTTCTGAACTTTTCCGTATTGTTATGATCTAAATTTGAGTTGATTTTATCCGCTGATATAAGTAGTGATTTATTTTCGCCTGTTTTGTAGTTTAACATATTTGACAGTCTTCTCATTTTTTTTGGTTTTGTAGCTTTAAGTGGCATATTTTTATTATCCTCTCCCTTCTCTTCATCCTGTTCAACTATACGTTGCTCTTTTATATACGTCGGTTCAATTGTTTTTAAAGGTTCGTCGATTTTACTGACCACAAAGCGATTATTTACTAGATATTTTGGTTGCTGCTGCTGGTGTTGTCGTGGTTGTGACGTTATTGTTGCACCACCGCTATTGGCATCCAATTTCCTCCCATGCACGATGTCATATATGGTGCCATATTTGCAGGCGACGTTTTTCACTAAAATATTTTCTTTGTCTTCAACTTTATATTCAGTTATACGAAGTGGAATTGACGCAGTTGCTGCAGTTAAAAATTTGTTTTTATCAACAACTCCTTCTTGCTTGGCAGACAAATCGTTCATGGATGTGTTCAGCCCAAATTGTTGTTGCTTTTGCTGTTTTTGAATGATATCATAAATCATACCAGATTTTTTAATTTTTTCTATATAATTTTTGTTGATGTTTTCCGCCGTAAAGAAACCATCACTTTCTAATACTGCCGACAAGCTTTTCCGCTGAAATAATTTTTCGCTTCCGGAGCATTTGTAACTGTTAGAAGAGTTAACTGCTGACGGCTGAGATGATTTGCGATGAAGGATTTCGTATATGGTGCCGTAAGTCATATACTTATCATACCGCTGGCACGTCAAATTATAAATATCGTTTTTACGTTGTATTATATCGTAAATGGTGCCGTATACCAACTTATCGTAGATTTTAAAATTATGTCTATAGTTGCTGTTACTACTAATGTTTCCATTTGACTCCGACATTTGACTAGTTACGTGTTGCAATTCTAATTTCACTTTGTTCACATTATTTCTTGTTTCAATAGCTGATGTCGATTTTTTTATTCGTTCATTTCTTTCATCTTCTGTATTTGAGCTTCGCCGCATTAACAACAATGAAGCGTAACTTTTACGATGTTTTGAATTTTGTCGTTTAAATGGCGTCGATGTAGAATCGGATGCATCAGCACTTGCAGCAGACGACTTTTCAGTGCCCATTTCACACTCGCGTACCAGCCGCTTAAATTCCTCATAGGATTTTCGACGCATATGAGCTTTTTCCTTTTCTTTGGTCATTAATTGTCGATCGAGAATTTTCGATAGAAAGTCAGAGTTTTTACGCAAAATATCTGTGGTAGTGTTGTTAACGTTGTGATTCTCACAATTGGTTTTTTTGTCCACTTTGTCTAATGCCAGACAACATGCATTAGATTTGTCATCATTATTTTCAACAACAGCACACTTTAAAGTAGTATTAATTTCATTTGTAGTACCTGGTACGGTATTAGCATCAAACTCGTTTGAAAGAGCCGGTTTATTATTACTGCAAATGACCCCAGCACTAACACCAATAACACCAGCACTAACATCAACAACACTAACACTACCGCAACTTACGTCAGTAGCAAGAATTGTTTGTCTAACTCTGTTGTCTGCGTCTAACGTCATTGCAGCCGAAGGTGCCGGGGAAAAAGTTGTCGCACATTCTTGTTCTGATATTGATTCTAAGCCACTGATCATTGCTGCTGTTGTTATTTCCGTTTGATTCTTTTGTTGTTGCTGCATCTGGCTGCTCGTTGTGGTCAACTGTTGGTGAGTAGAATCAGAAAGAATGTCTCTCTCGTATGTCTTTTTAAGATCTTGATAAGTTTTGCGTCTGATTTGCATTTTGTTCTCACTTGCACAGCTAGAGTCTAAGGGGCATGTTAATGATGGCAAAGGGGACAACGTCGATGATTCAATGTTTGTGTTTGAGTTGGCAAATATTGCTTTGAACTCTTCATAAGACTTGCGCCGATTACGCGATTGCGTAAGACATTCTTTATAGTTAAGGCGAGCGATTTTCTCACCTCCTTGAGTGTGGCCTCTAGAATCTTCGTGAGTACTTATGGGTGGAGTGTTAATTGTAACGAGGCCTGAACATATGCTAGCCAAAGCTGGGTGTTGGGGGAATGTTGACTGATGTGGAGTTTCTAGTTTATTTTGCATTTCAATGAATCCAGAATCCATTGAGCTAATGGTGCATGTAGAATCAAAACTAGTTTTCCGACTAGATGCATTACTCCGCGTCGGAGGCGGTGTTTTATTAACAGGTAAATTTTCAATCAAGTCTTCAGACACTCCGAGAACGCCTTCTGCAACAGGAGTTAAATCAGCATTAGGTTGAGAAAGTAAATCTATCATTTGACTATTCGTATCACAATTACTTGACATGGATATTTTGTGAGCGTATTTAACAATGTCATCATCATCATCATCGAAACTAATTAAATCCTTTACCTCTGATAAAGTGTTCATTATAATATCACAGTTTATTGGTTGATTATGGGAGGTTTGCAATTTCTGTAAAAAACTGTCCAGCTCAATTTGAACCGCATCCTGCAGGCTACCTTGTACGGCACCAAGTTTGCGATGGCGCACAGTGTTCTCAGCTGCATTTGCCTCCTTTTCTTTATTGTCACTCGTTTTACTTGACGGAGGCTCGTGAACAATTTCACTTACCGAAACCACTTTTGCCGCAGTGGGCTGTTTCGACGCACTCAATTGCATCGTCATTTTCGTTTTACCGTTCGTTTTATTAATCGTGGCATACAGAGGCAGCTGTAGTACAGGCGCTAACGACGACTGCTGATCAACTACCAATGGTATGTTTGTCATTACTGTTGCTGTTTTAGCACAACAATCACTAATAATGCCGCCACTAACACAGCACTTTGTAGTGGTGGATTTTGTTAAAATACTACTACCGAAGCAACTGCCACTGGCACCAGTACAAACACCAGTGCTATTACCTCCACCTCCATTACTGCACGCATACTTGCGATTATGAAAGATTTTAACACTCTGCATGGGTAATTTGCGACGATGATTGTGATGACGATTATGTGTAATTGTTGCGGCCATCATATTGCAATGTTTTCGTTGATGTCGACGCGTATACTTATTGCCAATACTGTATGTCGGATCATTCAGCTGGTGGGGTTCGTTGACTTTGCCATTATTGCAGCCACGTACAGACACATTGCAAGGTTCTACACTCTTTTGTGTCACTGAAGCACGTTCACATGATTTTAACAAACGCTGTAGCATTTGTTGTGATTGCAATTTACGGTGTCGCGACTCTCCTGCTGCATTTCTGGAACAACGTGATATACTAGGGTCATTCATGCATTTGGCACAACACAAAACTTCATAGAGAACATCTTCATGTTCTGTTTTTGAAGGCGGTGACATGAAAGTGGAATATTTTGGTTCTAACTCAAAACTTGACGGACTTTCCAATTCAATAGTTGGTAAGTTAGCCATAGATACGGGTGGTGTTATTGTTGGGAAGTAAGGGTTGGAGTTTTTCTGAGCTGTAGTTGTAACCGGCATTAAGATATAAGTGTTTTTAAAATGTCGATTAGAGCCATTACCGCTTTTTGCATCGCTACTTTGATTTCTGTCACAATTTTGATCAATATTTTCTTTGTTATTGCCAATACTATCAGAAAGCACTGAAGTAGTTGAAGTTATTGATGATGATGTGGCTGTTGTTGTGGATGAAGTTGTCGCACCACAGGAACTATTTACAATAGAACTTTCAATGCTTATTCCACTATCAAGCAGCATAAATGTACCATCTGAGGGGAGTATTAGGCGACCTTCAGCTGCCGCATTTACTAACTCACGTAAAGCTAAGACTTGTTTTTCTGTGACATTTCCCTGCAACTGAATGCCATGTAGGGCGAATGCCGTGGGTTTATTATTGACCGAATTCGGATCGGTACACCAAACGACTGGCATTGTTGCCATATTGTTTGTTTGTTTTATTTTTTCTAATAAATAATTTTAAAGCAATTTTATCTCTTTACTGCAAATATTATTAATATTATCTGAGCTCGTGGAACGAGGTATATGAGAGGCAAGTTCATTTGACAGTCTTATTAGTTGTTGGCTTGGGGTTAAAATTAACCATTCTCTGTGTTATTATATTTTCACAAACTTGCAAGCGGGGCAAACAGACAACGAGTTGTACAGCTTTATTAAGCAAACTGGCAATTTTTTAAAAGAAAGAGGAAAAAGAGATTTAAAATGGATTAACTGGTATTGAAAAAAAAGTTATATATAGCACTTTACCAATGTTTCTGTTGATTAAAATAATTTTTTATTTTTGCTAGATCGCATTCCTATTTGTTAAATTTACGGCCCTTTTCACAATGTACGATTAAGAGTTAGCATGAACTTTAACGGAAACTTCGCCATACAAAACTTGCCGTTAAAGTCCACGTTAACTCTTAATCATACATTGTGAAAAGGGGCGTTAACAAAGTATTTTAATAAATACATTGAATTTTATAGTTCACCAAGAATAACATACACAGAGAAAATATTTATTTATATTCGGTTATCACAACCGAATTCATTACCAATTGAGTTATCTCAGTTCCATGTACTATTTATAATTCAATTATAGTCACTGAATGAGTTCGCCTAAAGTAACTGAATATAGCAGTACAAAGCATTGAAATTTGTATTCCTATTTCGAATAAAAAATTTAAAATTTTCTTTTTAATTAAGGAAAAAAGGCTTAAACACACAAATGTATGTAAACAGATATTAGTGTTGTCAATTATTCGGGTTTTTTAATTGTCCGAATAAAATTTCATAATTTTTTTTGTTCGAACAACCGGATAACTTAAAACTTTTATTCGAACATTCGAACGAATAATCAATAAAATTTTTCATTCGAATAACCACTTTAAAACCACGATTTTAATTATATTCTATCACTACCCTGAGGTATATGTTGTACCAATTGTCTTGAACGTACTTGTCCTATGAATGGTGAAAATGGGAATCGTACAATGGTACATGTTCCCGATGTTTTTTCAAATTAAAGATATTTTTTTAAAATTTAGTTTAAAGTACAGTAATTTAACGAGTATTTAAGAAACCAACAAATGTTTGGGTTAGAACATATCACTGAGTATCTTAATTATGTCCATTGAACCCCTCCACTGACAATGCCATGTAAAAGACTTTTTCCATATAAAACCAACGAAAAAGTCAAGGTTTTGGGACCGACCCCCTCCGCATCGAACCAACTCGGTATGGTACTTAAGTCTTGCACAACTGACATTTCGCCAAAAACATTAGAGGAATATTTCCGTGGTTCCAAACTATGACCCTAGTAATGTATGATAAAATACAAAATTAGCTTGAAACTACATTCATATACGTGGTTATAATTTTTTAATTCCTAAGCTAGACGAATGATTTATAATAAAACATAAATATATATATTTATATATATATATATATATATATATATATATATATATATATATATATATATATATATATATATATATATATATATATATATATATATATATATATATATATATATATATATATATATATATATATATATATATATATATATATATATATATATATATATATATATATATATATATATATATATATATATATATATATATATATATATATATATATATATATATATATATATATATATATATATATATATATATATATATATATATATATATATATATATATATATATATATATATATATATATATATATATATATATATATATATATATATATATATATATATATATATATATATATATATATATATATATATATATATATATATATATATATATATATATATATATATATATATATATATATATATATATATATATATATATATATATATATATATATATATATATATATATATATATATATATATATATATATATATATATATATATATATATATATATATATATATATATATATATATATATATATTATGTTTAACCGCTCCACTATGTTGTCATCACATCTCCATGTGGTACTCTTACAGGTTCCTGAGTTATTAATAAAATTTTTACACAAAGCAGAAATTTTAATAACATATTTAGTAACACCGGCACACAAAAAAGAAAAATTTATAAATTCCTTTCATTTTATAGCCGTTAAAGCGCTATTATAATACCTTTAAAACAAGACATAAATCATTCGTCTAGCTTAGATATTCAAAAAGTTATAGTCACGTGTATGAAAGTAGTTTCAAGCAAGTTTTGTGAGTTTTCATACATTATATGCATCATAATTTGGAAACAACTGGAAATATTCCTCTAATTTTTTTGGTGATATGTTAGTTGTAGAAGACTTAACTACCATACCAAGCTTGGTTCGGTTCGGAGGGGATTGGACCCAATGACTCGTTGGTTTTATATAGAAGAAGTCAAAAGGTACCGGTCCCTTTCATATAAAGTTCCGGAACTCGCACCGGTTTCTACTCGTAGTCCTTGAGAACCAGTCACGGGACTTGTCTTGTGACAGGTTCTCTTCTGTCTAGCGTAGTTTCGACTTTTCTTCAGCCAAACTCCTTCCTATATATTATTTCGTCGATTGAATTAAGATAACTCTTCTTTTTACACATTTTGTCATTGATCCCATATTATTCTTGTCAGATATGTTTGGATCTCCCCTGCAACATTCAATTTGTATATTGTGTACTAGTGATGTTACGAATATCAATTTTTAATATTCGTGAATACGAATACGAATATCTGAAATAATGTTCGCCGAATTCGAATACGAATATTCAATCTAAATAGTTAGTACCACTTAATCGGCCATGTCACAGACTTCAATTCCGTTTGGAAACCCATTTTACCCAATTTTTGTAGCAGCTGGTGTCTAAAAAAGAAAACTAAAATACGCAAATTTTTCAGGTGTGTCCAGACTGTTGGCTATGGTGCGGTATACTCCAGCTAGGGCTTGATATATTAGGGTTGATTGAATTCCGTTTCCGAACGGAGTTGAACTCTGTGACATGGCCGTATATTTTAAATTTAATTTAAAAAAATTTACTCTTTGCGTTAATAACAATAAATTGAGAAACATTGTCACAATACTATAGGTATTTAACATTATTATGATATTCCGATGACGGAATTTGATATTATTAACTTAGCACCTGAATTCCACTTTTTAAAATTTTTGGTGGAAAGTAAACAAGGGAAAATACGAGCTTCTTTTACCTATACCCAGGCAATAATTAGTGACACCAGCGGCGAGTGTTCCGAGCGATCGAATGTTTAGTGGTGTGGAGCTTATTTACACGCCGCGCAATAGGCTTGATGGAGAAAAGACTTCAAAACTTTTATTTTTGAAGTTCAACATTCCTCTACTGAGCTGTGAGTATTACTTTAACATGATTAATAAATTAATTTAACAGGACTTTACTTTTTAAATACCATGTCGTTGTGAAATGTTCCAAAGTACTCGTCCTATGATCCAAAAGTACTCGTCCTATGACTTGAGAAAATGAGACTGGTACCAAAAATAAGGAGTAGTGAATAGTGAAAAAAGACATATTGTGTAAATGGTCACATATTAAAAATTTTCAGTCAATTTAGTTGGTACTCCGGCTAGTATTGTAGTAAACGGCTCTGAACAAATTCGATGCACCTGGATCTAAGGCCTATCACATAGTGTCTATATAATATTAATTGTATCACTTCAATGAGACTGCCATGCCTCTCAGGAACCTGTTCCGTAACTATATTCAGATATTAACTCCAACTTAACTGGTATTTATAACATTGAAATATTGGTTTCCCTGTGGTCGAGTGGGTAGTGTACTAGCCTGTCATGCCGGAGATTATCGGTTCGAATCCAATCAAAGACACCGCTTAAAATTAAAACACAATTTCTACTTGGATTTGTAACAATAAAAAGATAAATTAATCGATTAAATTAATCGAATTACAGCTGAATTTGGAATAATATTTATATATAATCTATATTATTCTACACCGACTAGGACTCCATAAGATAGTTCAGAGGCAAGTTACAAGATGCATACAAAGTACCAATTAACCCCATCCTAGGCCATCCCCATGTAAAAGTGGCTGGTGCGCTTCATAGCAAGTGTTAGAACTCGGACTGGTCCCTACCACCTGGGGACCGGTCACGTGACTTGTTTTGTGTCAGTTCCATTTACCGTAGGGATATTTTGTTTCTTCTTTCTTTACTAAAAGAAGATTATTGTTTTGCGTTATAGACAAATTTTTTTTAGTAAAAATTTATATTTTTTGTTTAATTTTCAGTATTTTTATGTATTATTTTTTGGAACGTATTCACAAAATATTCGTGAAGTATTCGCTTGAATTTGGCAAATA
This sequence comes from Panzeria rudis, assembly GCA_956483635.1. Lineage (NCBI taxonomy): Eukaryota > Metazoa > Arthropoda > Insecta > Diptera > Tachinidae > Panzeria > Panzeria rudis. The sequence continues at coordinate 75,331,141 of OY101450.1, forward strand.
CGAATATCATGAAAGAGGCGAATATTCGGCGATTCGAATACGAATATTCGTAACATCACTAGTAAATATACGCACTGTGGCCGGAACTTAGCCTGGCGCGCTACCGTGCACCTAGATATGTATCCAGATAAATACTTACAGCCACATTCATAAAAAAATTTAATTTTAGGCTTAATACACACAGTTGTTATTGAACAGTTTCACGCTAAAAACTGTTTAATATAAAATTGTATTCATAAACACTACAATAGACATTAAGTGTTTTAAGGAACTTTAGGTTTCAAGACTGGCAACACCACCATGGTTTGTAGTTAGTGTTGCAATAAAAAGAATATGATTTCATCCGGATATTAAAATAGAATAGCTTTTTATTGTTTCCGTGTCATTAACTCTCCTGAATTCTCTTTATAATATATTTCTCAACTTATTCAATACAAGTTTTCTATGAAGTAAAATAAAAAAGTGAAATGATTACAAAAGAATTCACACGACTCTTTATATCATGTATGAAAAAGGTACTCGAATAACGAGCCTATTTCCATTTGTGTTGATTGTTTCTACATCACTAACATTTCTTTTTGCTTTTATGTGTTTTGATGGTGTTTTTTTTACTAATTTTGTTGCGAATTTTGTTTAACTTAAATAATTTAGTGGTACATTCTATCAAATTAAAAAAAAACATACTTAAAAGCTTATAGCCAAGACTAGGGATGTAACGAATACCGATACCGATACCGATATATCGGCGATACTTCAGATTTTCCGATACATCGGTATCGGCGATATTTTACTGTCGATACGACGATACTTTTAAAAAAAATTTCAGAGTTTTTTTCTGACAAATTTTTTATCTTTTGTTAATTTTAAAAATTTATAATATTTGTTGCTGTTATTTTGTAAAAAAATTATTTATTTTTGTTAATTTTACCATGAATTCAAATACAATTCGTTGTTTTTTAAATCTTATTCCAGCAAAAAAAGACACTCCAAAGAAGTCATGAAAATGTAGCATTCGCGATCCGTTTTTTTTGCGAATTTGGACAATTTCTAATTAGTTGTACATATCCTTGCCATTGCGAACTTCTGTTTTTCGATTACCAATCACCCAATCGGAAGCGATGCTAGGACAAATTTATTTTTCCGTGTTCTATAATGATTTTCCCTCAAGGAAAAAGGATAAAAAATTACCCATTTTCACAATTTTTTAATGCGAATTTAAATTGAAAACTGTATTTTCATGTAAATTTAAGTGAATAAATATAAACTTTTAGAATACTTTTAATAATTAAACCATTAAGTAATTTAGAAGACTATTAGTTGATAAATGTCCTTTAAAAATCGATTTTTTTAAAAAGCAGAGAGAATATTTTTTAAAATTATAAAGGAATTAAAATTTTTTTCTTGCTTTTTTTTACTAATTATCTGCATATTTTTAATACAGATTTTTTGGAAGCAAAGAAAATGTAGCTCCTTAAAAATTACTTCCAATTTTTTATACTGGGTTAATATCAATTTTAAATATTAATAATCTCTTACACTGTAAGAAAAAAAAATTGCACTTGAGTTTTGTTAATCCAAACTTAAACTCAATTTCAATATTCGTATCGGTATCGGCGATATTTATTTTTAAATATCGGTATCGGATCGGCAAAACGGCGTATCGTTACATCCCTAGCCAAGACTTCAAGCTTTAATTTAGAGCATATCATGTATTCCTGTGGGCTAAATTTGCATAGATATTTAAAGTTAAAATTGATATTTCGATGATAGGAATTTATTGAAGGTTTATAGAAGGTGCACACCATCTTTAAACCTATTTTAAAATTGTCATGTAATATACATTTATGAATGCAATTTCATGAAATTTTGCTAAAAAGTAGTTTATTGCCCTGTCTAAAATGTTTATGAATATGGCTGTTAGAGTATTTTTATACTTATGTGTATGATTGCAGCTAAAGCGAATGCCACACAGGCATAGTTGGCAGCAGGGTGACCGTTGAAAACTTTTAAAAAGTGGCTCAAAAGGGGGATTTTGAGGAAAAAAGTGGCACCAAAAAGGGGATTCTTCCAAAAAAAGTAGGCAACTTTTTTGAAAAGGGAATAATTGAACCAAATTCCAATATTTAATGAATTTCTAGGGCATATAATGCTTTTGAAATAAAATGAATCAATTTTGATGTTTTTTCGTTAAAAAACTGAATGCTTTTTATATAAATTTTAGACAAACAATGCAAACAAGCCTTGTTTGTATAAAATTTATGTGAAAGGCACTCACAATTTTTTTTAGCAAATTCCATAAAAAATTTTTTACTCAAGTCGCTTGTTTGCATATGGAAACAGCACATTAGTAAAGTATATCGAAAAGCAGTTTCGCTGAGTAAAGATTTTTGCATAGCCGGCCTTCGGTCGGCAAAGCCGCTGAGTATACTGAGAGGAGAAAATCGTTAAGACCGGCCGAAGGCCGCTTTTCAATATACCAAGAAGAAAAAATACTTAAGCCCGGCCGAAGGCCAGCTACGCAAAGAATATTTTGTAGTAAAATAAAATTTCTTAACAATTTTAATTCATTTCCAAATATTTCTTTGAATCGACGATGTCGATTGGACATATTTTAAGCATTGTACTATGGTTTTTTTCGTTTTTTTTTGTCATAAAATAATATTTTTTTTGTTAATTATTTTATAATTTTGTTGATTTTCAATTTTTAAACACCCTAGTTAGATAAAAAAATATTTAACTTTAACATATGGAGCAACACTGTTCTGTTTGCGCGCTTTAAAGTCAGCTGATTATGTACCATACGTTTTGTGTGAAATTAGCGTGAAAAGTTTTTAATTTTGCTTGTTTGTTCTGGCGAAAGTTTACACAAAAGTGAAAAGGATTAATATGGAAAGCGATTGTCCAAGTATGTAAAAATATAGTTTTCCAATGTTTGTGTCGTTTTATGTGTTTTAATCCAATTGTACCGTGTTTTGTTTATGTGTATATTTAGAATGAGCTTAACAAGTGTAGTTGTGTTTCGTAGATCAGTACTTTTGCATGGCAAAGCGTTGCAAATAGTTGTAATTGAGAATTTATTAACCAAATTGTGTAGATTAATAAGAAACTAATCCTTTTTGTCCGAATCCACACGTTTTCGAAAAAATCAAATTTTTCTAGTACAATATGTGTTTAGTCGTGCTGATCTGGTTGACATTTGGAGCAACAGCAATCGCTCTGGAGACGCCATACAACAGCACATATTGGAAAGCATTGCACGAAAACATTTAAATAACGAGAACATTAAGTCAATAAATGAAAAAGTGAAAGCCTTCGTCAATTATATAAATAAACACTTGCCGAAGTGTAACTCAACTCTTGAAAGATTTAAGGGAAAGCACTCAAAATGGTTTGCCAAAGGATATTCATAGAAATCACTGGTCATTATGCGTTAGCAAATAAAGTGGGTCGCCCAAAATGTGATTACGAAAGCGCTGGTCCTCGTCGGAAAAGAAAATTAGCCGCGTAACTTTCAGAGGAGAATAACAACTTATCTCCCTTACTCATACATGCTGCCACAATTTCAGCTAAAAAATCAAATGAAAAAGATTTGGCTGTTGTTTTGAAAGCAGCTGGGAGTTGTGAGAGTATTAATGAAATAAAAAAGAAGCTTTTTGCGGACGAGCTCAAAAAAATGTCAGCTGACAGTGCGCTTGCATTTTTATTGGAAAATGGATTAACAAAAAGTCAGTATATAAATATACAACGAAATGCAAAAATTTACGGATGTGATATATACCCGGCCGTACTTAAATCTAAATTAAAACTCAGGCCAAAAGGAATTGAATATTTCGAAAATAAGGCACATGTATCATTACAAAATCTTTTGGATCATACATCTTCTCGCATTCTCGAAATGCAACACTGTTCGTTACTACAATTGTCCCATTGAAATTGATAAATGATACGCAACAAATTATTTGGCTCAATAAGACTCCGCAATCTGTTAGATTTTGCCGACCAGTGAGGATTGAATTCATTAAGGAAACTACCGCCCTCATATTAGCTGAAAAGGAAAGTTTGGATGTCCAGATTCGCAACATGCAAATATATTTGTATAAATTTAAAGACAAATGTATATATGTCGAATATACTGGACACATGACACTAATAGATGGGAAAGTCTTTCCAATGCAGCTTTACTGTCATCAATTCTTGATTTTGATTATGATATTCTACAAAGTTTTCATACCATTTTAACAACTATTAACTGCGAGTACGATATAAACTCGGAAAAGTTTAAAGCCTTCTGTGCTAAAGTTTTTGTGGCATATCATGAAAAGTATCCTTGGAACCCCAAGTCGCCCACTGTTCACAAAGTCTTAGTACATGGGCACCAAATAATAGATACTTGTTTAGTTCCTGTTGGCTGCCTTGGGGAGCATGCATCTGAATCCCGAAATAAATTATACAATAGCGATAGAAGAGGCCACGCAAGAAAATGCAGTCGATTAGACAATATTACAGACGTTTTTAATAGATCCATCGATAGTTCTGATCCGTTGCTGTCCAGTACCTATTTAAAAGAACGACAAAATACAATTTAAAAAAAACCCATACCAGCAGAAGTTATGTCTCTATTACAAGCACCACATTTAGAAATTCAATGCGAAAATGATGATCCAGATTCCACACAGAATTCATCCGACGGAGACTATGAAGAACAGGATGGACTTGAGGTTATTGCTTCAGAAGATGAATATTTTGAACTAGAAGAAAATTGAGTATCTTCTATAATAAGTAACATAACCATACTTATTTAAGATTTTTTAAATGTATTTTTACTTTCAGAATGAAGGACTAATCAGCAGACAATAATAGAAGATGAATACTGAAATTTGAATTTGTATAATTACTATTTTTTTCATTAATTATAATAGAAAATTTAAAAATAATATTTTTAATGGAAGCGTCAAAAACCTAGTTGCATGTCGGCCAGATCGGCTATATGGCAGCTATATGAAATAGTGCCCCAAATCATATGAAACTTGGTAGGTCATCTTTGGAGCATAAAAAATGTATACAAACCAAATTTCAATTCAATAGCTTTAAAATTAGAGTTTATGCCAAAAAAAAAACTAAAAGAAAACCATAGTTATTTGCAAACTTTTCTTGATTTTACTTCACTTTTTAAAATGGAATAACGTCAATTGATCTTTTATTACTTGTCACCGATTGCAGAAGTAAAAAGTGAATAGTCAAAAACATGTATATTTGAATTTGTTTTCATTTTTAAAAGTGTGGACATTATGACACATTTCAAAGTGTCATAATGGTCATAATAATAATGTCATAAAGTCCATGGCACTATTACAAGTGTCACAATACGCATGGATGTTATGCCATTTTTAGCAGTGACATAATGTCTTCGGACATTATGTCACTGGATATTGTGACATGCCACAAAAATTTGCATGAAAATAATTTTAAAAATATTTAAAGCTGCGTGATTTTCATAAAAATTTTCAACAAGACGTTCTTGTTCGTGTTAGTGAATCAGGGTGTTAGTTTTTAATAATTTTAATACAATAATGAATATCTATAGATCTAAACTCTTAAACTATTTCAAAAAAGTTTTTGTCATAAGACTTTACATGATAAACTCAAAAACAAGTTTTTGTCTTGAGATTTTTTTTATAAAAACACTTCCGTGCCGTAAAAAGCTTATATTAAAACACGAAGCATAATTTCATAAAATGGGGCAAAAAGGGGCATAATATTACAAAAGGTGGCAGATTTAGGTCATTTTGAAAAAGGGCACTAAAAGTGGCAAGGCAGTTGAAAAAGTGGCAAATTGCCACTTTAGTCGCAAAACGGTCACGCTGGTTGGTAGATGAAATGTATGAATTCGTCAAATTTCGACCGAAAAATCGCCAAAAACGTCAAAATAATTATTCGAAATCGCCAAAAAATCGTCAAAAGTAAAAAACACATAACATAACTAATAAATTAACAATTTTCTACTTTCACTCCCTCTCTTGATTGGCGTTTCTCAGGCTTTTGATAAAGTATGGCATAAAGGTTTAATCCAGAAGCTGAAGCAAGATTTATCTTCCAACACTCGTAAGCTATTAGAAAGCTATTTAACTGAAGGAAAATTCATCATAAAAAAATTATTAAGGTGACATTTTATAAAATGGATATTGTTTTAACAAAATGCCTGATAGTACTGTGAGCAAAGTCTCTAAACAATTTCTCATTGACCTAGTGGGCTCATAACACAACAATAAGTATTATGTGGATTATTTTGGTTAAGGGGCCATTCACATATTACGTGACGCTACAGGGGAGGGGTCCCTCCCCCCTGGTTAAAGACTTGTTACGGAATAAATACTTTATACTGAAAATATAGTAAAATTGTATGGTTTTTGGAATTTTCTACTTTAAATACGCAGCATAGTTATTTGCAAAATACTAGAATTTATCAAAAAATTTGTCTAGGATGCAAATCTATTACAAAAGAATGAGCACATAAAACGCGAGTTAAGCCCCTCAATACTAATTTATCAATACTAATTTAAAAATGGAATACTAAAAACTTGCAGCATTTAAATTCTTTATTTGCATATGTACATACATATCGCTCTATTAATGTGACATAGCCATATCTCAAAAGACCACAATTTTCAAATTAGTAAACGTGTTCATAATACCCTCTTTATGCGTAAAAAAACTTTTCAAAAATAAATCTTAATCTGATCTTAATCAAAGTTATAACCGATATAAAGCTAATAACAGTCATATCTATGCTAACATTTTTATAACTTTAAATAAATTTTTTCGAGATATGAGGTAGGTACTAATATATTTGTTAACCCTGTTTTCTAGTGTTTAAAATTTTTTTATATTCGATACACATCCATGTATGTATGCCGCAGTTGATAAATTATAGAGAGAAAGAGGTTTAATAAACCTGTAATACTAAAAATATCAACATTAAGTATGACATAACTATCGCTTTAACTCCTTACTTTTATTACATATTGTAGCAAAAGCTGTGCAGTTCTTGATTAAGTTCAAAATTGTTTTAAACTTTTAAAAACTGTTTTCATCATATAATTCTTAAAAATCGTAAAATTTAAGGTAAAAATCGTCCAGTCGTCCAAATGCCATTTTCGACACCCAAAATCGTCAAAATGACGATAAATCGTCAAATCTGGCAACCGTGCACACAGGTCAATATTCAGCTTCAATATATGTGGCTGTGTGCATTTGTTTACAAAAAATATGTACACATATACGGAGGGGAAATGTTGAAGAATATCAAAATGCTTTTGATTTTCATAACAAACGCACACAAGCACATACATATGTATATTGAAGCTAAAATATTGAGCACTCGCATAATACAGTGTATAATTTTATTTACGGTCGTTTGTGCTGCGTAATTCAAGGAATCTGTATGCACATAATCGTTGGTTGTTTATATTTATACGTATTCGGTTTAAACTTGGAGAGTATTTTTGCGTATGAGTATGGTTTTTACTTTATTTCTTTACGCATTTATAGGTGTTTGATATCCAATACTCAAGGAGTACGTAATTTGTCAAATACATATGTATATTAGCCCTTATAGCAGTTGTCGCCGTCGTAGTCGAAATTAAACGACTCCAATGTAAAACATATAGCAAGCATTGCCACATTCTATCGATTTCGTCACGATTACGACAACCGTAATGAGACTGATTAGCTATTATCTATAATTCTAATTAAGTGAATTAGCTTCTTGTTGTTTATTTCTTATAGGTTTTGTTTGGAAAACACAAAATTAAAATAGTTTACTTCATAATTGCATGTTGTTTTTAATTCCGAAGCCCAAAAGATTTCGAATTCCGGAAAATACGACACCCAGTCACATTTGGCATCCCTAGTTATTGTAAATGACGCAAATTTTTTGCAAACATATTTAAAAAAAATAATTAAATGCTTTAACTAGGTTTTTTTAAAGAGAAAATGCAAACAATAATAAAAAAACACCATGAAGTAGAAGTCCGCACTTTTATTCACAATTAAATACATATTTCTACTTATGCTTTTGAATATTTTTCCGTCATTTGCTAAACGTTTTACAACAACTTTTATGTTTGTTGAGTTTGTTACTGTTCTTTTTAATGAATAAAAATTCGTTGGCTTCTGGCTTAATGTGCATGTGTGTGACTTGTTTTGTTTGCCAATTAGAAAAAAATAACACGTTAAATGACAATTCAAAAAATAACAACGCAATCCAAATTTCCTATCAAGGTTGAATTCCATTTTAAAATTTAAAATATGTATCATGAACTTCTAGAGCCTGGACATAATTAATAATGACTGTATCGTCTTCTTGGCTGAGTATGCAGATTTTGAATAAAACCAAAGTTGAAGAGTTTTATGATTTCTATTTGGGAAAAAATAGACAAATTAATAAATTGCAAACAATTTTATTAAATAAAACACCACACCATTATTATGATACGATTAAATACGCATGCACCACGCTACAATTGTGCATTTATAGCATAATCGTTATTATAACTTTGTTTTTTATTTCTTATTTTAGTGCACTTTTTCATTTAGTAGTTGGCAATTTGAATTACGACATCAATATATGTATGTATGCAGGTAAAGTGACATTAATGAATGAAGCAGATTTTACAAGTCAATTGCCTTTAGATTCATTCAATATTGAATTCGTTATAAATACATATTTAATTATTATTGCGGTCACATAGTTCATATTTTGAGTTTTATTGAGATCAAAATTAAAAAGGAAAATTTGTATAGTTTTATATAAGGTGTTTGTATAAAACTTTTGTGATTCAAAAATCTTTTAAAACAAATCTATGTTTAACATATTTATATTCGGTTCTACTGCATCATATAAATCGCATGATAGGCCAAATTTGGGATTACATAAATATTTCTGCGGGCCGCACCATATTTAAGTAGAAACACTTGCTTTTGAGTAAAATAAATGAAAACCAAACATATCTGTGGTAACAACCACAGATCCCGCTCCAGGCCTCTCCGTTAATGAAAGATTTCATAAATTAAAAATATAAGTTATTGATATTATAATTTTTAAAATGCAATACCGAATAATTTCAGATGATTATTAACAATATGAGAAGAAACATTTTTAGCTTGCATAAGGTCTTCTCAGAAATTGTATCTTCGTTTCTTATACAATATTATAGCACACTATCCACTAGTATATGGAGTGTAAAACACTTTGAGTTCGCATATTCTATATTCCAAAGTCAAAAGTAGGTTTACGGAATTCGACTTAAAATTTAAAGAAATTATGATGATAAAGCATGTGCTATCACTTTCATCACTAAGTATGTGATAAATGTTTGTAAGCGACAGCATGTGCTAGATGCAAAACTTGTTTCAGAAACATCAAAATCAAACGAATTGTTAAATTAAGTAAAAAATGAATTATTAAAGAAAAAACTAGTTTTCAATTAAAAAACATAAATTCTTAATTATCCTGGTTCGGGATTCTATTTCTAACAACTAGAGTGTGCAAAAACCGGAACCGAAAATCGCTTAACCGGTTTTTGCCTTTCTGAAAATAACCCCGTTTCGAATAATTTATATTTTCGAATAATTCGGCATGCCTTTTTTTCAAAATACTCCAAATGGTATTTTAAAATTTTTTAAACTTTTATTTTAGCGAGCGTTTATTCCACCTCAAGTTTAATTAAAAATATGTAAAGAAATTGCTTGAAATTCCGCCATCATGTTCCTTATATTATTTTTAAATATTATTTAAAAAACATGTTTAAACCTTTTTAAATTTATTAAACCAAATACATACAGAGAAAAAACTTGCATTATATACTTGAAGTTATTTCCCTCAAAGCTATTACAATCAATTTTATTTTCGAAAGCAATTGCTTATTTGCTTTAAAGCAAAAACTTTAATTAATATTGATAACGCATTAAAATGTACCGCCTTATTTATAAAAAAAATCAGTTCTTCGAGTCGAAATTGGTTTTAATGCTTTTATTGTAACGTTTGATAATAAACGTTATTTTTGGTGTTTCCGTTTGGGGAGAAAACAAATATTGCCGATGGTTTACCGACTCGTCCCACCTTACATATCAAAAAGTTTATTGTGCGCTTTACTTTATGAATAATTAGTAACAAACTGAAAATTTTATAAATATCACTCCATACGTTTAAATTCTAATAGATTTCAAACGAATATTAAAAATACCATTTACTGAAAGCCCAAAATTTGACCTCATTAGCAGCATTTTAAAAATGTTTCTTTTATACAAGCTTCGTCCTGAGGTCCTGAATACAACAAAAACAAAAAATAAATAAATTTATTTTCTGTATGAAACAATTTAAAATGAAAGTACCTTTCAAGTGTGTAGATGTATTCACTTAATTCCTAAACATTTTCATGATATATAGCTACGGTGACCATTCGTCCTTTTTTTAAGAGGACAGACCTTTTTTTGACACGATGTCCTTTCAAAATTTTTTCAATAAGTGTGCTTTTTTAAATTGAATTGTCCTTTTTTAAATTGAATTGTACTTTTTTTGATCAATAATTTTTTTAAACCCTAAAATATAAGTATGTATATTCACGTCTTCCTCATGCGATCTTTTGAAGGGCTTCCGAGGATGCTCAAAAAGAAGACAGAGATCTATCATTGTTTATAATCTTTAAATTACAAAGTTAGTCAGCATTTTACAATTATTCAACACAAACTCTACAATAAACAAAATCATATTCAGTAGCATTGTAGCTTTCAACAAAATAGGTTTAAGAGCAGGAACCTGCAAAGCATAGCACATGTCGTTTTTTACTCTTTCACTCTTACACGTATGTACTCACACCTATTACCTAAAAGTAAATAAAATCAATCAGTGTGTCATCAGGGCTGCCAGCTTAGGGGTTCTGACCCCAAATTAGGTTAATCGTCATCACAAAAAAGGATTAAAATTTTCATTTGAGGTTTGTCGTTTTCATTGGGGTTATTTAAAAATACATTGTGGTTTTTTGAGGAAATTCGTTAAACGTTTCTTTCCTTTGATCTACAATTAAAACTACTTCTTCTAAAATATTTGTAACATACATACATACGAGTAATAATAATAATAATTTTTATTTCATCCAAAATTGTTTTACAATCAATTTCTACAATGGTAAATAAAATTTTTTGTTATTAAGAAACAATTTTAAATTAATAAAGAAAAATTTAATGACAATGTTTTATGTAAAACGTCTGTCATACATACGAGTATATTGAGAGATTTGGACCCCAGATAATGTACTAATCCCTATTAACACAAAGTTCAGTCATATAAATTTTATTTAAATGTTTACTAACTCTCAGTTTGCCTGAACATAAGTTTTATCTGACAGTTTAACATTATCGTTACCATTTTGTTAGTGCTTTACCAAATCATCAGTAATTTATTAAAAATCTTTAAAATTTTCACCCGTATGTAAACTTTCGTAACACTATGATAACAATTATCTCCTGATACATAATATGTAAGTCCGTGAATAATATAGGCTAAATTTACATGTTGAAATATTTCATGAAATATTTTCATTTGCTTCTTGCAACTGTGGAAATGCAATTGGGGTAAAGAAACTTGACAAGAATCATCTAAACATTCATTTCACACCGCTTTTTCTACCAAATTTCTTCCCCGACTATAAAAATTTCATGCAGCGAATTTCATGAAATATTTCATCGTGTAAACTTAAATTTAAAAAAAATACGTTTTTTTCATGAGGATTTTCTTGGGGGATTTTAACAGTTTTACCAGGGGATTTTTCGGGGAAATTTTTTTTATATTATTTTATATCACTGTGTGGCATGAACATTCAAACAAGCAGTTTGTGTTATCGTTTGTTTCTTGATATTGCATGATATACACTAACAAAAACGTTGTAAGAGCTAGAGTTGCAAAATAAAACCCATACAAGCAAAATGTATTAGTATGTGTTTGCTAAATTGATGTTCTAGAGAAAATATGTCCATTTCATCAAACAATTGCTTAGAATCATAATACCTCAAATCTTTCTATACTCTTTTTTAGTCGTTAGAGCGACGAGTGTACATGCATAGTAGCTATGTTGGTATTTTGTCTCATACAGTGTGTAAAATAAATTATGGAAAAGAAAGTGCTTTTTATTAGAAATAAGCAGATATTTTTTAAAAAACTAAGGGGATTGGAGCAAAATGTATTGAACATTTTTCCATTTTACCAAGTTTATACGACCAACACAATTTCTTGTGATAGAATGTTAATGAACATCTTTGCGTTTACTTTAACGTGTTACTGTACTTCAAAATTCTCTCAGCAATACAGTTGCAAAATATTTTTGGGCAGCAATGTTCTAGAGAATTGTCACGAATTGTTTCAAATAAACACTAATACATTTAAAGTATGCTTTCCTTCTACATTTCTCACCCATTCATTGTATGGAAGAGAGAAATTTATAATAAAACACGATTTGTTTTGTTTGTAGTTTAACGATGATACAACTGGATGAGGCAATAAGACAAAGAAACATGATTTTAGAGCATTTTTGAAGCTTTAAAAGAAGCGCTGTTTTATATCAAAAACAAGAGCTCCAAAGTGAGACATCGCGAACCAAAAGCATGCATGGTCGAAGCGCTTTTCGAAGCAGGAGACACAACAACAACCAGCTTCTCTCGCTTACAAACCTGCTTCGGCCGAAGATTTCGCGTTAAATCTAGTTGTTTTCTGCTAGATTTACCATACAAAACGAAATCTACTTTGCCATTAGATTTGGGCGAAACCTATTCAAAATCTAGTAGTTTTTATTTATTTTTACTACCCTGTGCAAGATTTTGTTATAAAAGATGTGTGAATTAGATAATTTTGCGTATGTTGGGTTATAGTTTAAGCAAATTTTCGGTCAAAAGTTTTTGTCTTGGATAATAAATCCTGAAAAATGCCAAAAAAAAAGTTTGGTATAAATGACGTAGATTTTGCTAAAGATTTGAAATCAAATCTACTAGATTTCGACACAATGTAAATATTCGGCTGAGTGCAAGAATGTATCTCCTTCTGAGCTGAGATGTATGTTGATAGATCTTATGAATGCGCTGGTTGCTGACAGGGCACTGCTGTAATAGTACGTAGGATATTATTTGGTCGCTTTTGCATTTTCTCTTCATTTCATGACGAGGCAGTGCCCCATAACTGAATTGCCAAAAACAGTTACTCTCTCATGTACTCAGGTGGTAAGCGCGTTTGACTTTTAAACATGCCATGAAATAAAATTCCATAGTTCGAGCATTACTCGTGATTGTTGACAAAATATCAATAAAATTAATTAAGAGCCATGTCACAGAGTTCAATTTCGTTCGAAAACGGAATTAATCTATCCCAAGACGGCGAGCCCCAGCCGGAGCATACGCCAGCATGCCAGCGCCGCCAATAATCTGAACACACCTGACACATTTGCGAATTTTAGTTTTCTTTTTCAGACACCACTTGATCTAAAATAAATTCTGTTTTCAGTTGAATTGAATTCCTTTTTGGAACCAAGTTGAACTCTGTGACATGGCTGCGTATTATGTGAATAAAAATTATATAATAAAGGTGCTTTTCATATACTATAATACATTACATTGAATATACTCTGGGACAAATAACATTTGATGTAGTATATATTATAGATCAGCAAGAGTACATTCATTTGTTTGGCTGCGCACAAAGAAAACAACATTCATTCAAATAATAAACACTCAAATAGAACGACGACAGTTAGTGTTGTAAAACACAAAAGTGAATGAAGTGTGAAACAAGTTTGTTTCGAATATGTATAAAACTCATTTGAAAATACCAAACCATAGCAATGTTCGGTAGCAATTATATTCATACACAAAACATTCTAATATTATTTGAGTGTTTGAATAGAAGAGTGAATAAATTCATATATATATACACATTCATATAGGCATACATACATACACTAAAAAACATGAAATTCTTTGCAAAACCAAAAAAAAACAAATAAATGCAAAAATTACTAGTAGCACTTTAAATAAACTCACTTATTTGAATAAACATTCAAATAATTTTATACTGGAGTATACTCGAGTACTTAACACATTTTACTCTATTATATTATTTGAGTGTAGTATTTTTTTTCTTTTCGATTCAAGTTGCTTTTGCTTTGTGTATTCATTCATTTAATTTTTCAACATTAAATGAAATCCATTGCGTAGTTGAAAACATGTGAATGTATTCAAATGCCGATGTAGACCATTAGTATATACACATATGTAGTGAGCGCATATTCGCAATGTTAAGAAATAACATTGCGAATATTCCCTCAAAGCAGTGTTGGCATTAGTCGATTTTTTTCAATCGATTGGTTAATTTGATTCATTGTGAATCGGATTAATTCAATCGTGATTAAAACAATTATGATTAAATATGTATGTATGTTAATCGTAATGGTGATTAATAAAGTTAGTCATTAATCTTTAATCGTTAATTTGATTACTTGTAAACAAAGAGTTGAATAAGAAAGTTTATATATACATATGTATGTATGTATATGTGTATGTATGCTATGTGTAAAAGAAATTATATGAAAAAAAATCTATGTCAAAGCCTGTAATCGATACAAAAGTTGCTTAAACTCTAAGGGTTGGTTTTTAATGTGAAGATTAGAGACTTAGTCATCTTTAATCTTTGGTTTCTGCTTTTAAGACGTTAATTAACTGCTTTTATTGCCCAGCTTAAGCGGCCAACATTGTGGGTTTACGCTGTAAAAAATAAGTATGTCAACAGACACATTCTATTGTACTTTTTTCTATCTATATATATATATATATATATATATATATATATATATATATATATATATATATATATATATATATATATATATATATATATATATATATATATAAATATATAAATATATATATATATATATATATATATATATATATATATATATATATATATATATATATATATATATATATATATATATATATATATATATATATATATGTATATATATATATATATATATATATATATATATATATATATATATATATATATATATATATATATATATATATATATATATATATATATATATATATATATATAAATATATAAATATATAAATATATATATATATATATATATATATATATATACATATATATATATATATATATATATATATATATATATATATATATATATATATATATATATATATATATATATATATATATATATATATATATATATATATATATATATATATATATATATATATATATATATATATATATATATATATATATATATATATATATATATATATATATATATATATATATATATATATATATATATATATATATATATATATATATATTAATTAATTGAAATAAATTCGATTTTTATTAAAGCCAGCTTATCAGGGATGTCATATTTTATTATTTAGTATTGCAATTTTGAGATTTGAGCTTACACTTATAGTTTCAAACTAAGATTAAATATTCACATTAAAAACCCACCCAGGACAAGCAAAAACATGGAGTAAATCACGCCTATGGCGAAAATGGCGGAAATTCGCAATAAATTGCAATATGGGAAATTGGCTCTAAATCTGACTAAAGCCCGCTACGGCTGTAAGGAATATCAAGAACTCGGAAAAACAGTGCGATACTACGAAAATTCGCAAAAACTTCCTAATATTTGAAAGATTGCAAAATGTAATATTGTCAAAACGTTTGGAAATCACGCTTGTCGCGAAAAGAATGAAATTTTGCGAAAAATTGCAAAATTGTATACAAGCTGGTAAATTGATTAAAATTCGCTAAAGCTACAAGGAATGCGAACAATTCAATAAAAACTGCAAAGTTGACGCAAATTCGCAAAAACTTGCTAACAGCGGCATGACAGCAAAGTCTAACATTTCTTAAAAATCGCTAAAGCTTTAAACAATGTGAGAGCATACAGAAAAAATCGCTTCTATGGAGAACATCGCAAAAATTCGTGAAAAATTGCAAATAGGAAACAAGCAATAAAATTGATTACAAATAGCACGAATGCTAAAAAAAATCTAAATCTCACAAAGAACGCGAAAAACTCGTGAATTCGCGCAATTACTGAAATGTTTTGAAGAAGAACTGTAAAGAATAACAAAATCTCAGATTATCACATAAATAGCGAAAATGGTGAACATTAAAAAAATTCTACAAAAGAATTCTTGTTGAACTTTTTAACAATTCTTAATTTAGTTTAGAACCAATTTTGAAACTTTTATACATACATATATTTAAATTGGTTCAAATTACAACAACCAATCGCAATTTTGTAGTCGGGACTAACGATTTTTGATTACGATTGATAATCGCAATCGTTAAAACGTTGATTACGATTAGTTAGATTTTAATCATTAATCATGTTTAACCGTTTTAATAGTTAGTTTTTTGTCATTAGTCAGACTAAAGTTTTGCCAACACTGCCTCAAATCTGTTAAACAGGACTAAAAAAGAGAGCTTCTTGCAGTGATAAACACTTCTACATATCTTTAGGCATGATCCGGATTGGTACTATTTCCGGGTCACAGCTTCAGCAAGCTCGTTTTTCATATAACTATATATAACTATAGACTTTTTTTAAGTGGAAATGGTAAGATTATCTCGAAAACTCGCATCAATTCAAATTCCTGGGGCGCAAATGGCGTTGGATCAACTATCAGAAGCTTTGCAAAAAGCTTAAGTTAAGAAAACCTGAATAAATTCCAGAAACTCAATAAAAACATATAAAATTAAAAGCTCAAAAATACAGAGGCATGTAAAAAAAATTAAACAATGTGAATTGAAAACAGACTGCTTCAATCAACATCAACACAAATTGTATACACAAACACAAGCTTACACATATAAAAACAATAAATACTTTTGTTTATTAATAAAATTTTACAGTAGATATCGCTTATAAGAAACAGCAAAAATTACTCAAAATGCGTTCTTATAAGCGGTTTTCCATTATAAGAAATTATTGTTTATTAGAAAATTATTTCTTATAAACTGTATACTATATGGATATAAGACAATCTTTTCTTATAAGTATATATTAAGTAATTACATGTTTTTATTGTAACTATTTCATACACTAACAACTGCGATAGTCTTGATGGTTGGAGTCGCTTAAAAGAACAAAATAATGTTGGTATTTTCATTACCGCCCAACTCTAGTACACATACACATTCTGTGCTGTCCCCAAGAAAAACTTTCTTATAGGAAATCTCTTTTCATGTCATTTATTGCCTTCTGTATTTATAAAAACTTTCTAGTAAAAGGTTATCTTTTATAAAACATTTTTTATACCAAATGTATGGAAAAAGAAATGTTGTTTTTGATATATTTTCATATAAGTGGAGTTTCTTATAAGAAATGTTTTATATTCAATAACTACTGTATGTAGTTGACTACAAAAATGAAAATTTGAGACAACACAAAAGAAAATTACTAAGAACAGCTGTTTCTGCTGCTATTTGCAGCAATAACAATGCCAATAACAAGCAAACAAAAACCTTAACTCTTGTCATCTGCTGTGAGCGCTGTTGCCACTGCTACATGTACTGAATGCTATTGGATCCAGTCCAACAGGTTTGATTTTTTTTAATAAATAATACAAATATGACAAAGCCAATGAAACATTTATTATGCTAGAATGAAAGAAAAAAAAACCAAACCGTACAGTAATTGCTTTGATTCGAATATTTATAGAACCCCGAGGAGTAAAATAACATGCGTACGTAGCAAATCACTTGAACAAATTAGTGACGTTACGAATATCAATTTTTAATATTCGCGAATACGAATATTTGAGCCAATATTCGCCGAATACGAATATTCAATCTAAAAATTTTGCGTCACTTGATATTTCACATTTAATTGAAAAAAAATCGACCCTTTGCGTCAATAACAATAAATTGAGAAAAACAGTCACAATACTATAGGTATTCAACACTACTATTACATTCCGATGAGAAAAATTAGCGGAATAATTGGTGGCAAATGACGTGGACCCACAGACATGGTGGAAAGAAATGCTGACTTTAGACGACATGTTTTTACATATGGCTAGTAAGGTGTGTGAGAACTATGTAACTTCGCATGTTTGTCAAAATTGTCAATGTACAAACGGTTTATAATTTTTGCTTTCACATGTACATGTGCAATTACATCTGACATAACCTCTGACTGTTTACAACACCTGATTTTTTGCACATTTCCATAAATATATGATCTATGCTTTTTGATGTTTTTCCAGCCAAACCACGCTTTTGTTAATTCAATACAGCTGATATCATATGCCTCGTCAGATGAAAATAGAACACGCTCTAATTGAAAATTTTTCAAAATGTCATCTGACAATGTTTCATGTGTTTCACACGGCATGTATGACTTTTGCAGTGGAAAATTTGACAGGTCAGATGTAAAATACATGTCGTCTAAAGTCAGCATAGATAAGAAAAACACCTATAGCCAGGCAATATTTAGTTCAACATTTCTCAACTGAGCTTTGATTATTAATTTAGCATGATATGTAAGAACAGAACTTTACTTTTTAAATACTATGTCGTTGTGAAATATATTTGGGTTGTTTTTTCTTTACTAAAAGAAGATTATTAGTTTGTTTTTTATACACATACTTCTTATGGCAGCCTAATATTCAGGCGGAACTGCGTACTAGGCTTTAATATGAATAAGCTATGTTGAATTTTCATATAATAAATAATTATTTGAATTGCTATTATTTTTAACTGAAAATAAAAATTAAAGCTGAAATAAAAATATTTTTATTTTTCATTTCATTCACTTATTACAGCTATGATACATATATATAAACGTCCATGGAAATTATGAAAAGATTTTACGGTAAAAAGATTTTTGCAGAGCCGGCCTTTGGCCGGGCTTAAAACTTTACCCTCTTGATATATCGAATAGCGGCTTCGCTAACGTGAGATTTTCTGCTTAGCCGGGAGAAAATCCTTAAGCCCTAACAAAGGCCGGCCATGCAAAAATCGTTACTCAGCGAACCCGCTTCTCGATATACTGAGGAGAAAATCCTTAAGCTCGGTAGACTGCCGGCTATGTAAAAATCTTTACTTAGCGAAGCCGCTACAGGCATACCGGGAGGAAGAAATCCTTAAGCCCGCCCGAAGGCCCAGGGAATCTTTAGTAATTAAACTAAAATTTATAAAAATTTTAAATTTATTTCCAAATATTTCTTTAAGTCGACATACTTTAAGCATTGGTGAGGTGACGCTATTGCTATTTCAAAAAAAAATTTACGTCAATTGACTTTTATTCCACCATAATAACCGGACTCAAGAATATAAAAAACAAATAAGCATATAAATATGTATGTTCTAATTTGTTTTCATTTCTAGAATTATGGACATTATGACACATTTAAAAGTGCCCATACTGTCCATAATTATAATAATGTCCAGTCGATACAGATCTCTTGTCGTGTAAAGACCATACTCGCAAATAAAACTCTTTGTGATATTATATAACAGGTTCTCCCAGAAGAACAAAATATATAAAAGAACATTGTTTAAGAAATATTATATACGTATCGTATATACTGTAAAAAATATATAATATTAACAAAAAATATTGTGTGGTTTTAAGCCAACATTATTTTAAAAATGTCTGATCCATCTGATCGAGGTGGGGGTCACAACCCATTTATAACATTTGATAAAACTAAAAAACTCAGTATTCTATCTCCTGGTGAAAAATTCTTGGTTATGGAAAGAATAGAAAGTACTGACAACTTGTCTAATATATCTCCATTTTTAATAAAAAAAAAAGTGGTCGACAATGTGGTAGGAGGAGAAGTGATACAGTGCAAAAAGTTGTTAAATGGATCCATTCTGATCCAAACTAAAAATTTCATCCAAGCTAATAAACTTGTGCAACTTACATCTTTATCACCTGAAATTAAAATAAACATAAAAGAACACCCAGGATTAAACTATGCCAAGGGAGTAATTTACTCCAATGATTTACGCGGAATAGAGGAATCCGAAATCCTAACGGAATTAAAGGAACAAAATATTACATACGTGAAAAAAATTAAAAAAAAGTAGATGATAAGCTTTTGGAAACTGGTCTAATAGTACTAATATTTGCTTCTACATTTCTACCCTCCGATATAGCAATAGGTTATGAAAAATTAGAGTTCGACCATATATTCCACTTCCACTAAAATGTAAAAACTGCCAACAATACGGGCATATAGCTAAAGTATGCAAAAGCCAAAAAATTTGCGGCAATTGCTCCAACATATTTCACCTTAATGAGGAACTTAACGAAAAATGCTTATTGCAAGTATCATGCATTAACTGTAAAAACAGTAATATCGATGACACTAATCATTCGACATATGACAAGGGCTGTCCCATTTTCTTAAAGGAGAAAGAAATTCAAGCCATCTCAACTTTAGAAAAAGTAGGCAAAAAGAAGGCAGCTGTAATATATAAAAATAGACACTCTCAACAAAATACATCGTTCTCTGCTGTAGTTAGAAACAACATGGAAAACAAACCTTCCTCTTCTACCAATTTGCAACCTCCGCTGATTACAAAAAAACCACGTCTTATAAAAGATTATTCAGACATCATTAGTGACATTGATGTCTCCCTATCAGAAATGGAAACCGATCAACAAAGCAACTCACCACAAGCAGTCGATTCAAACCAGCCAATAATTTTACCAAAAAAACATTAAAAAAAACTAAAAGACAAAATCAAACAAGCAACTCGTAGATCTACACGAACAAGTAAGAAATGATTATAATACTTATATATGTTACCCAGTGCCTGGACGTGGTGGGTCTGTGTTGGGATTGGTGCCGGGCTTCATGTGGGGACAGACCAGTGTTATTTATACTGGTTATGCTTCAGCTGGGACTTGGCGCTGGTCCTGTTATGGACTCGTCACGCCTAGGCACTGGGTTACATTTACTCACCTTTATACTTATTATTATATTTAAAAACATATCTTATTCTCTTCTGTACCCCAATTTACATTTTTCAACATTTTGCCTTTTCACTTTAAACATTAAGATCTCCTCCTTTCACAAACTCGATCCCGTTTATACAACTATCATTCATATAATTCTTACTCACACTTTTTTATTTATTACTTTACATTTATCCTCTACTTCTTCCTACTCTAATACTTATGCTGACTTTAGACGACATGTATTTTACATCTGACTTGTCAAATTTCCCACTGCAAAAGTGATACATGCCGTGTGAAACATATGAAACATTGTCAGATGACATTTACAGAAGCAAAGTCAGATGAAAAATGTTCAATTACAGCGTGTTCTATTTTCATCTGACAAGGCATCTGACATCAGCTGTATTAAATTATCAAAAATGTGGTTTGGCTGAAAAAACATTAAAAAGCAAAGAGCGATTTATATATTTACGAAAATTGTGCAAAAACTCAGCTGTTGTGAACACTCAGAGGTTATGTCAGATGTAATTGCACATGTACGTGTGAAAGCAAACATTATAAACCGTAGGTAAATTGACAATTTTGACAAACATGCGAACTTACATATGTCTCAAACACCTAACAAGCCATATGTAAAAAAAACATGTCGTCTAAAGTCAGCATTACATTATATCATATCTTATTATTCCTCACTCAATATTACTAATTACAGTATTCGTATCTCAAATGCTCCACGTTATATTAGTATTCCGCTATTTTATTATAAACATAGGCTATTTCTCTCTTAAAACCACATTGCTCCACTTTCTCACAGTATGTTATTCATCAATATTACCTCTCTTAACAATTTCTTGCAATGCTACAAATATAACCGCAACTATATTATTACCCGAAGAGGCAAGAGTTAATGTATATAATGTAATCAGTGTATCACTCTTAAAATATCATTTTTGAATTGTAACTATCTAAGAACATTACTTGACTATGTAAAGACGTCAAACCTTATTAAGCTTGACTGCTTGCCATTTGTTCTTAATTATTTTCATATCTTCCTAAAGATAAAAAACAAAAAAAACTCAAAAACACAAAATTTACTTATACACATACTTATAATTGTACTTATATTATGGCCATTCATATCAGTCTACAAAACAATAAATACCGAATTTGTATCTCATATCACATCGGTAATGTTATATTTTTATATACAATGCCACTGAAAATTTTACAGTGGAACATGAACGGCTACTTAAATAATTATAATGAATTACAAATCCTAATTAAAACCCACTCCGCAAAATTAATATACATTCAAGAGCCACATCCATTCACTCCTTAATATTCCAATCCCTATAAACTAAATTTTTTATGCTTCTAGCACATCCTCAACAAGATATGGTGGTGTAGCTATTTTAGCACATAAATCGTAGCAACAGAAGCTCATTTCGATAACTAATGATTTTGACACCATTTGTCGCGAAATAACATCGAAAGTAAAATTTAACATATTTAACTCATACATTTCACCTACTACAATTTTCAGTGAAAGGAGCCTTGATAATATATTTAGGTCTAACTTGCCAACTTTCATAGTTGGTGATTTCAATAGTCCTCATACAAATTGGGGTTCTACCTGCAACAGTCATAGGGGTAATACTTTATCAAAATATATCAACAAATCAGATTTAGTTTTATTAAATGATAAGTCGCCTACTCATTTAAATACTCATGATACTTTTTCCTACATTGACCTTACACTTTGCTCATCTGTTTTAGCCGCTCAGGCTGTATGGCAGACAGAAGAAAATTTATTCGGAAGTGACCACTTTCCAATATTCACCACATTATTCCCCGACAATATAGTAAGCAACCATTTCAGTAAACCTAAATTCATTACAAGCTTTGCCGATTGGAAAAAATTTCAAAACCTCTGCGATATTAATGAAGCTACAAAACCAGCTACTAGTACGAGTGTTTTTGTTAGAGGTATAGAACTTCGAATTGAAATAAAACACAAGAAAATCGTTTTAATGTCCATCAATTTGGCTTTATTGGAAGGATAATTTTATGCCATTAATGTTTAAATATGATTTCGGGCATGTGGCCGCCGCGGCTGGCTCGAATAAAGCCAATTCTACAGGTCCAATTTTCAATTTGATGGACAAAGCTCCAATTGCTGTGCACGGTGGCGAATCGATTCATTCGGGTCCTCTTCAACACTTTGCTCTACAGCGGCAATTGTTTCTTCGGTGCGCACTGTTCGACGTCTCTGCGGATGCGTATTATCACATAGAGTAAACGTAGTGCGAAAACGATCCATGGTTAACCGAATTAATTGCTCTGATGGACGATTATGTCGACCATATGGACGGAGCTTGCGGTAAACTTCGCGAACTGAACCATTATTTTCGAAATAAATTTGCACGATTTGCAAGCGTTGTTTTTTTGTCAACCTGTTCATGATGAAATGGCAAACCAAACTAAATATTAATCACTTGACAGCTGACAAAATGGCCGCCAGTAAAAAAAGTGATGCCAACTTAAACTTCTATACCTCAATAAAAAACACCCAATATTATAAATAAGGAAACTGCTAATATTTGTAAAATTATTTTGCAATCTGCTAGCAATTCTATTCCTCAAACTAAACCAAAATCGAAAAAGGTTCCATGGTGGAATAGCGAGCTCGAAAAATTAAAAGCTGGAAAAAATAGACTTTGGCTTTCATTTAAAAGAAACATGATACAAACCAACTTACTTATGTATAAAAAGGCAAATGCAGTATACAAAAGGAAAATAAAGCTATCAAAGAGAGCATCAATCTTTAATCTGACTTCTGCAATTACTTCTAACACCACTACTGATAAAATTTGGTCAAACATCCGTAACTTTACCGGTTACGAAATAACTCAGAGTATACACTGTATTTCCTCACTATCGAATCCACACGCTATGGTCACTGACCCAATTGATATAGGCAATGAGTTTGGCAAATACTGGTCAATAAATTCAAATGATTCCAAATTCTCTGAAAATTTTCGAACCAACAAACAGAGAGTCTCAGAGGAGCTGCCAATTTTCTCTCCATGTGCAGAAGCCAAGAAAATCGAATCCAAAATTACATATCTTGAGCTTACTTCTACATTGAATAAGCTAAATGGCAAAACTCCAGGAATATCATACCCTATGTTGAAAATGTTACCTACAATCCTAAAAAAAGAAATTTAAATTTGTATAACAACATTTTTTTCAAATTACATTCCACAACAATTTAAAAACAGTGCTGTAAACCCTATTCTGAAACCCGGTAAAAATAAGACAATGATTAATTCATATCGCCCAATTTCATTAAATTCCTGCTTATCTAAAGTTTTAGACAAAATAGTTGCAAATAGGTTATGGTGGTTTGTTACAACTAACAAATTGCTTAATAACCGGCAATATGGTTTCAGAAAAGGGAGCTCAACAATTGATGCTCTACTGTATGTAGACTATCAAATTGCTAATTCCCTCTTACTACGTAAGCACATCACCATTGTGTCACTGGACTTCGAACGAGCTTTTGATAAAATAGGTGTGCATTCAGTACTAGATCAACTGATGGCATGGAAGGTAGGCCCCAATATAGTACAGTACGTCGCCAATTTTATGTCTAAAAGAAAAATAGTAGTTCGAATAAAAAATCATTATTGTGGTACTTTCCCACTACATAACGGAATTTCACAGGGTTCTCCCCTATCTGTAATTGTCTTCCTCATAGCATACAATAAATTGTGCTCTATCATCTCCATACACAAGGAAATCGATTTTTGCGCTTATGCCGATGATTTTAATCTAATTATCAGATCACCCCGTAATAAACATCAAACACTAAATCTGGATAATCTTATAACCGACATGAACAACTGCTGCGACGCTTCCGGTGCTACTCTTTCTATATCAAAATCTAAATATATACACATTTGTCGTCTAAAAAATTGTACGTGCGAAATCCAATCGTCTCTTATAAATATCTCTAGAGTTGAATCACTTCGGTTGCTGGGTATATTTATTAACAAACGCTACAACTGGAAAAGTCATATAGAATATCTGGAAAGTTCTCTTTCGCACCGTTTAAACATCTTAAAATCTTTATCTAATTCGAAGCGGATCTGCAACCAAATTAATCTAATTTCTTTAAAAAAAGCTCTAGTCCTTTCCAAGATAAACTATGGTTTGCAATTTTTCGGTTACGCTCCTAAATTTCAAATGAGCAAAATTAATTCAATAATAAACTCTTGCTTAAGAACATCACTCGGGGCATTACGCTCTACACCAATTTCTAACCTACGATTTGAAGCTAATATTAGTTCCCTGAACACTCAAAGAGATATTCTCACAACCAAAATCTTTAGTATATTATTATATCAAGATGGTAGTGCTTTAAATCAAATAATTAAAAAGCTAAAACACTGTAAGAAAATACCTAGCATTCCCTCCTCGCTTTATAGAATAATTCAAAACTGCAAAAATTTTAACTTACCAATCAATACTTCAATAAAAGTATCTAAGCTACTTCCCCCTTGGCTTTTAGATGCTTCATGCATCAATAACTCCCTTCACATACTATCAAAAAGTAATACGCATGATTCTCAATACAGAAGAATATTCGCAAGTTTACAAGAAGAATTCAGTGACCACACATTTTTGTTTACTGATGGTTCCAAAGCCGAAGCTTCGGTCTCGTATAGTATCACTTTCGCCGACAAACTTATTTCTAAACTTCAAGAGTACAGTTCAACTTTCTCAGCCGAAATCATTGCAATATATGAGGGAATATCCTATGCCAAAAATATTGTAACAGGCAAATTTGCAATCTGTACAGACTCCCTATCATCATTAAACGCAATTTTGAATATTTCTAATACTGAATATTATGCTTCAATGATTAGTAATATTTTGACGGAATCATTCCCAAATATTAAATTAATCTGGGTCCCTGGTCACAGTGGAATTGAAGGAAATGAATTTACTGATTGCGCTGCAAGAAATGCAGGTAAACAGCCTCTATACTATACAAATAATCTGAACCGCAAAGATATCGAACGACAAATTTTTAGACATTTCATTTCCAAAGATAAAGATAATATTTCTAACTCCTCCTCCAGGTGGTATCAAATGACTAATAGGGACAGATTACATGTCAGATTATGGAAAGGAGATGTACAGACTGGATGGTAACAAATTTAATATATATATATATATATATATATATATATATATATATATATATATATATATATATATATATATATATATATATATATATATATATATATATATATATATATATATATATATATATATATATATATATATATATATATATATATATATATATATATATATATATATATATATATATATATATATATATATATATATATATATATATATATATATATATCTATATATCTATATATATATATATATATATATATATATATATATATCTATATATATATATATATATTTATATATATATATATATATATATATATATATATATATATATATATATATATATATATATATATATATATATATATATCTATATATATATATATATATATATATATATATATATATATATATATATATATATATATATATATATATATATATATATATATATATATATATATATATATATATATATATATATATATATATATATATATAGTTCAGATTTGAAGACAAGTACTTTACCCACTGAGCTATTGTTAATTATAAGTTTAAGTGACAAAAATTAGTTTTCATATACAAACACATATTGTCTACTTAATTTATTAATACATATTAACAAATTGTAACTACTCTCAGATAATGAGCAAAATACGTACTAATTTTATTAAAAACTAGGTAGTGGATCTAATTTTAATCATAGTAATAAGATAAATAATTACCACTCATTACTTTGTAATCCATTAATAAAATACTACCGATTACAAAAATTACTAAAGTTTTTGCTGGGATCAGTTAAAAATGATTGCACGAAATACTTCTATAAGAAAATACATGCCGTTACTGTCATAATATTGACAGTGTGCTATTTAAAGTTTGTTTTACTATTTTTGTACCATGAAATTTTTTACCATTTTTATTCTATTAGTTTATTTCTAATTGCTGAAAACTAAAAAAATGTACATACCATATACACACATTGTACATACACATCGTCATATAAAATGCAAAAGGGCCAATCTACATTTTTTTAACATTTTCAGAAGAGGTAAAAAACTGAATAAAAAGTCAGCTATTGTGAGATTTAATTAACGACACTACTCAGAAAAACTGTTTTTATAATCACAATAGTTTGCTTCTTATATGGCCCCTTTGCATTTTATATGGCGATATGTAAGTGAATAAAAGTGTTGTAAGCCTTATTAACCATTAAATCGCTATGTGCGAGGTAAACTACACTAAGTCACATTTTGAGAATTTTACAGGAGACCGCAGAAACATGTTTGAAATCGCAAATGGTTCTATCTCTGTTGGATTACCAATTTGATTTACCCCAAATATTTTATATAAATCTAATATTGTTCTTTTAAATCTAACATATCCGTAATAAAATTACGTCATATAATATTACCCTTACTTATTAAAAGGACCACTGTTCCTTAAAACATAGAACGTAGTGGATATCACCTATCGATAGAGGAAAAGAGTGCTGATTCCAGCCAGCAGTATATAAAATGTATTTTGAGAAAAATTGAATTTGTGTAATTTACCTCGCAGCTACAGATATGTATATATTATACATATGCTATGTAAGTATGTACATGAACATAAATGTGTATATCGTTATCTTAATACAGAAACACTCTATATCATTGTTTTTCTCAAATCGAGTTTTTTGCATATTTCGAAGATGAACCTCTACTCAATGGAAATATGCAAAAAACTCAATTTAACAAAAATAACTAATTAGGGCGTTTCTATATCAAGCAACAACATGTACAATATGTTTTGAAGTACAAACACTATTGACCATTCAGATATTTTCTCTTCAAATCTAGCGATTTTAAAAAGCTTTTTGTGGAAAAAAGTATGAATTATCTATTAGCGGGAAATATAAAGATTTTTCCATTATAGATTTTTAATTATTTCACATAAATTTTCATTTCTGATAATTGATATAATTGTAAATACATACTTTATTCTTTAAATAAAGTTGTATGGCCTTGCAAGTGTAGAGCAAAATTACTTGATATCAGGGGTCTAATCACGGCATTCGTTATCGAGTAAACTATCGTATCGAATAATATTTCGATACATGTCGAGTAAGCTAATCACCGCATACGATATGTATCGAATCGTAATTTTCTAGCAAATTGCAATAGATTTACGAACATATGATTTCCAAATGTAAACAAACGAAAAAATACTACAATCAACTTAAACGGAAATCGCGTGAGTTAAGGTCAGCCTCATACACACCATAAGTAAAGTAAGATAATAAGTATATATTCACAAATAAAAGAAGAAACTCTTGATAACAAATGTATTTTCATAAATGAAGAAGTGACCTTTGATAATGAATGTATTGTTAGTAAATAAAGGAATATACATAAACCTTTAAAATGTATAGATTGTGAACGTAAGATAAATACACTTTCACTTCAAGGTCAACTACAAAGAACCCTAAGATAAGACATATTAATTTTAAAAGAAAGAACATATTGTAAAAATAAGATAAAATTTAATCATTAAGAAAGTGACCTTTGTCATAATAGAAATTAGTAACCTATATATAAGAGCAGATATAATGAAATAGTTTTAGTTTTAAAAATATAGTGAAATAAAAGAGACGCATAGTCGTCGGAAAAACATATTTTTTTACTCACCAAAATCAATTGATTATTAATTGGCGATCCTGCCAGGAGGTATCATTAAATTCATACCTTTTTGGAGCGGACCACAAGAATCCTTTTGATGCAGCAAAAGGCCAATATAAAAAACACATAGTGTATAAAAATTCCTTATAAAAGGAATATAGTGTATAAAAATTCCTTATAAAAGGAATATAACGTATGAAAATTCCTTATAAAAAAGGAATTATAAATGATTAATTTTAAAAAACAAAAAAGAGAAGTGAAATACGACGAAAACCGTGCAATGGCGACTAATGAGACACAATTAGTTAACTTGACAGCAAGACTTAGCGAGATGGAACGCTATTGTCAAACACTAACAGAAAATATAAGCAACATCAGAATCAATCCACTGCTGGATCAAGCCCCTATAGAGAGACTAGAGGATATATCAACAAGATATAATTCCGCGAATGATATTTCCCTAGAAGTTTTTAAAGCATTACCAACATTTGATGGGAAACAATCTGAATATAGAGCTTGGAGAGAGGATGCTTACAGATTAATGAAAGACATCAATCAATTCAGGACACATAGTCGATATTCAGAAGCTCTATCTATTATAAAATCGAAAATAAGAGGTCAAGCTTCAGACATACTAATAAATAATAACACACCATTTAATTTTGAAGCTATACGCAACAGATTGGACTATACGTATGCGGACATGCGCCCACTCTACGTATTACAGGACGAAATGAGGAGAATTACGCAGAATAGATCATCTCTGTCAGAATACCACGACAGGATAAACCAAGCCCTCAACCTCATCACATCAAAAATTGCGATGTCTGGTGAACAGCAAATCGCAATAGATGCTATGACCAGGAATGCGAAAGATGAAGCGGTACGTATATTTGTCGCAGGCGTCACAAATGCATTCGTAAGGTCGACCCTATATGCTAATACCCTCGGTGACCTAGAACATGCATACGCTATAGCCAGGACTATAGAACATGACAACCAACACCAGAACCTACGGCTGTCATACGATTACGGGTACAACCACAGAAACCATCATGATATAAAAAGGGAACAACAACTCAACCACCATCCGCAACATAATAGACGTCCCAATTTTATTCAACAAAAACCACTGTTTCCAAGAAATCAGAATCAACAAACTAATTATCAACAAACTAATTATCAACAACCAAAACCCGTCCCTATGGAAACGGACTCAAGGCAAATCGTACAGGAGCATAGGAAAACCAATTCACCATACAACTCCCAAAATCAACCCTTTGCAAATAACCAGCCTTGGAAAAGAGAACACAGCGGCAACTATTACACGAACAAACAACAGCGGATCAACCACTTACAACAAGAAGACAACTCTAGCATGTATCCAGAACAGGAACAAACGGTAAATAATTTAAGATTAGACCATTTAAAACTAAGAGATGGGTTGCCCTACCTTACATTAACTAGTGATTTATCAAAAAAAAAAAATGAAATTTTAATTGACACAGGCGCAAACCATAATTATATAAGTGCAAAGTGTGATTCCTCACCTAGAATAAAAATAAAACAAATAAAAATTAAAACTATACACGGTTACTCGATGATAAATACTAAAAGAATTATTAAACTAATGAATAGGGAAATAACATTTTTTGAATTAGAAAACATTGAATCATTTGACATGATTTTAGGATTAGAAGGATTAAGAACACTAAATGCTGAAGTAAACGTTAGGGACATGACTTTAACAACCATGAGTAGTGACAGTCAGCCTAAGTTGAACTACATTATAGGAGAAGAAAAATATAAGCAAGAAATAGACAGAATGATGAAAGAGAATAATGGCATAGGACCACTACCTTTCACAACTACTATAGAAGCTACTATTAGGACAAGAAACGAAGATCCAATATGGACAAAACAATACCCATACCCAATAGCTGACAACGAATTTGTCAATAAAGAAATTAAAAAACTTTTATACGAAGGAATAATACAAAAGAGTAATAGTCCATACAACTCTCCAATATGGACAGTCCCCAAAAAGGGTACGGACGAACAGGGGAAACCAAAGAAAAGAATGGTCATAGATTACCAGAAATTAAATAGTAACACAATCACAGATAGATACATTATCCCAGATGTTAACATGACGATACAAAATCTAGGCAAAGCTAAGTATTTTACTACCTTAGATTTAGAATCAGGTTTTCACCAGATAAGAATCTCTGAGAAAGATAGGGAAAAAACAGCCTTTTGTGTTAACGGTGGCAAATATGAGTTTATCCGTATGCCCTTTGGTTTGAAAAATGCACCTTCAATCTTTCAAAGATGTGTAGATGATATACTAAGGGATTATGTAGGAAAATTTGCATACGTCTATATTGATGACGTTCTCATATATTCTTCTTCGCTGGAGGAACATATAAAACACATCAAAATAATATTTGCGGCACTGAACAAAGCCACATTAAAAATTTCTGATGAAAAGTCTAAGTTCTTTCAAACAGAAGTGGAGTACCTAGGACATATCATCAAACATAACCGAATTGCAACTAACCCCGAAAAAGTTGAGGCAATAAATAAGTATCCAACCCCGAAAACACTGAAAGACCTGAGAGGATTTCTTGGAATGACTGGATATTACAGGAAATTCATCAAGGCCTACGCAAGCATAGCCAAACCTTTGACTGTACACTTAAGAGACAATGGACAAGTAGGAAAGAATCAGAGTAAAAACACAACTGTAAACCTCGACGAACAAGCGTTAAGAGCCATAGACACCTTGAAAACTTGTTTGAGGGAACAGACAGAACTTTTTCAACCAGATTATTCTAAACCTTTCGAACTGACAACTGACGCTTCCAACGTAGCACTGGGGGCAGTTCTCAGTCAAAATAAGAAACCGATACATTTTTTATCACGAACTCTAAGCAAGACAGAGGAAAATTACAGCACGAACGAAAAAGAACTCTTAGCAATAATATGGTCATTACAGAAATTAAGAAACTACATTTATGGTGTAGCCGACTTAACTATCTATACTGATCATCAATCTCTAACGTTCGCAACATCTGAGAAAAACCCAAACACTAAATTAATGAGGTGGAAGAATATAATCGAGGACTTTGGTGCAAAGCTAGTGTACAAACCCGGCCATTTAAATGTTGTAGCCGATGCCCTCTCAAGGCAGCAAATAAATTCTTCAACAATTAGTACTGTCCACTCAGCCGAAAGCTCACCCACTGAAATCTTTGATACAGTGTCACAACCATTCAATTCATATGCAACTCAGATCGAACTAATACCTAATACGAACATCAATGATACGATAACATACACTACATTCACAAACAAAACAAGACATAAGATACATTTTACTGACGAAGACAACCTAATCGAAGAATTAAAAAAGATACTCATACCGGGAAAAGTAACCGCGATACACACAAATGCTGAATCATTGTATGCATATGGTGAGAAAATAAAGAATACATTTAATGGAATAAGATTTGTTTATACACCTACAAAATTACAAGATATAATAAATTCAGAAAAACAAATAGAAATCGTAAAAGAGACTCACGACAGAGCACATCGGGGATATAGGAATAATGTAAAGGAAATTTATGAGAAATATTACTGGCCGAATTTAAAAAGAGAATGCAAGGCGTACAACAAAAAATGTGTGGCATGTCTTTTCGGAAAATACGAGAGAGAACCTACAAGGGAACCATTAAAAGATTCCGACATACCAACAGAACCAGGTGAATATATACATATGGACATATACTTCAACGAAAACAAAACCTTCTTGGTCGCTATTGACAAATTTTCGAAATACATAACGTTAAGAGAACTTGACTCAAAAGAACGAATGAGTGACAAGATAGAAGAAATACTCACAAACAACTACCCAGATTGTAAAAGACTAATGACTGATAACGAACGCTGTATGTCGACCCCAGCCATAAAAGCAATGTGTACAAAATACGGCATAAGAAAGATAGAAACACCAGTTTATAGATCGACATCGAACGGACAAGTTGAGAGAGCCCACAGCACTATATCAGAACTAGCCTGGATATTTAAAATACACAACAACAATAGCAGACGAAATCTATAAAACAGTACGCGAATTAAATAACACAATCCATACAGTGACAGGATTCAGACCCAGAGATATCATTTTCAACAGGATAAAGTACGACAAGAGTGATATATTCGAAAAAATAAAGAAAGCATCGGAAAAAACATTGGAAAAATTGAACCAAGGCACCAAACACCGAACCTTCTCACCGAATGAACAAATCCTAGTAAAGATAAAAGGAATAAGAAAAAAGAACGACGCTAGATATATCAAATACATCGTGAAAGAAGACCGTGAGGACACTGTCTTAACTACGAGGGGTGTAACTGTACACAAGGATAATATCAAGAACTACACAATTAACGAAGATGAATTTCTTCCTGATATTACTCGCGGTGGTCGCACAAGCAATCAAAGCAGAAATAGAAATATACAACCTACAAGGCAAGAAGTACATTCTAACAAAGGCAGATGATGTATATATATTTGACGAATACGCATACCTCTTCCATGTCACCAACATAACAAGAATACTTACTCCATATAGACAAACTGTCACGACAAACTACGAACCCACTACCCAAGAAACCATCTGGATAAGAAAAATTGAATTAATAACAGAACAACTCAACGCACATAAACGTCATACAAGAGCTTTGAACTTTCTGGGATCCGCACTCAAATTTATTACAGGAACACCAGACCATGACGACTTCATCAATATGGAAAAAGCTATAAATAAATTAATAGATAACAATGAAAAACAACGACATGTCAACTCAAGATTCGAAAGACTAATTGAAACAATGCGAGGCCAGACAATGGAAAATCACCTCATCATTGAACAGGTACACCATGAATTATTATTACTCGTCAGGACAATTAATGCCGCTAAAAATGGCGAATACTTAACAGAATCCTTAAACTTGAAAGACTTAGAAGAAGTCATACAACATGAACTAATTTCAGCCCCCATAATAAACATTTTAGAATACGCCGACATATACACAGCAGGGACAGTAGAAATATTCATAACTATTTACAAATACCCTATACTAAAAAAAGACTGTAAGCTTTTCAAAATAACGCCCATAAGTTTTAAGCATGGGAAGATACAGACAGATGACCAAATCGCCTTATGTGACACAGAATACGTTCGGGTAAACCAATGCACGAATTTTTTAGGTAGAAATATTTGCCAAACAAATAACGAAACAGATACATGTATACTTCCACTACTGAATAATAGAAAAAGCACATGTAACGTCATACAGGAATATAATAATGCACTACTTGTAATCGACGAAGGTTTTATATTACTAGACGGAAACCACATAGTCAACAATGTTACTACTACAGGTATAACTTTAGTCACATTCACAGATATTGTTGAAATAGACAACAAGACATATAGGAACCTTCACGATAAAATAAGACAAGAAATACACATGAACCACGACGAAGACTTTGCAATCATGAATATACTCACATCAGACAAAGACAATGCATTTAGCAATATCGACTCAATGAAAAAATTCAGCATTCCATTTGAACAGCATCCCATCAGATCAATTTTTTATACTACACTTTTTCTTACGACGCTATTACTAATTATCTTCCTTTTAATAAAAATTATGTCATGCATAAAAGAATACAGACGTATATCAGTAATCAATAATTTCAATAAGGCATATCAAATAGAATTACAACGAATTAGGAAAGATCGGGGCGATCTTGTTTAACATAGGAGGGAGTTAAGGTCAGCCTCATACACACCATAAGTAAAGTAAGATAATAAGTATATTTTCACAAATAAAAGAAGAAACTCTTGATAACAAATGTATTTTCATAAATGAAGAAGTGACCTTTGATAATGAATGTATTGTTAGTAAATAAAGGAATATACATAAACCTTTAAAATGTATAGATTGTGAACATAAGATAAATACACTTTCACTTCAAGGTCAACTACAAAGAACCCTAAGATAAGACATATTAATTTTAAAAGAAAGAACATATTGTAAAAATAAGATAAAATTTAATAATTAAGAAAGTGACCTTTGTCATAATAGAAATTAGTAACATATATATAAGAGCAGATATAATGAAATAGTTTTAGTTTTAAAAATATAGTGAAATAAAAGAGACGCATAGTCGTCGGAAAAACATATTTTTTTACTCACCAAAATCAATTGATTATTAATTCGTGCGATAAAATTAGTTTTTAAATAAAATTAAAGTGTTTTAAAGATGAATCATTAATTTTTGTTTATTTATCTTCATCAAAAAAGGGAGAACAAATTGCGATACGCATTAGAAAAGAAATAAGAGATAAAAATGACTATTTGTCTTCGCCGGCAACAGCCGTTTTGTTTGTTTATAAGATAAGAATGAGATTAATAAATAAATAAGAACGAAATTAATAAACGAAGCATTCACAGCAGCCTTTGCAAGTTACATTTAACAAAACATAATTTGGAAAAATAAGTTTGGTCAACTTTGTATGCTGGGTCATAAATTTTACCATTAGCAGCTTCTTTTTGCATCGTATTGTAGTAATAATATTTATTATTAATTTTATTTTACATATACTGTATTAATAAAAATTACATATTATGTCTCCTTTTTTATAAAAATAAACTTGCTACTTTTTATTCGACATCGAATGTCATGATGCCAAAATGAAAATTGTCGATCAATTTTGCTCGATATCGTATGCGGTGATTAGACCCCAGTTTTGAAAGACTAAAAAACAATAAACTAAAGTCCTGCAATTTGGAACTTCTGAAAGCATTGTTATGTGTATACTCGTAGTAGGCACCGATATTACCTACGAAACTAGAAATATATGTATGTACATTAGGGCATAACTTTTTCGATATATGATAATTTGATAATTTTTTCGGATCTTTAAAAAGTTCACGTTCAAGTTTATCTCACGGAAATTTTAAGAAAGTATACACCTGATATTTACATATTTCTATACGTATCACTTAAATGGTATTTTGGATTTTATCCAATGCTTTAGATTTAAAAATTTTCCTACAATTCATCGCGGTTCAAAATTCGTTATATGTAAAAACCTGAGTAAAATACCTTATGCTTAAAGCGATATAAAAATAAAAGCAATGATCCGAATTTCATAGATTGCATCATCACTAAATGCCTAGATTATTATCTTTTAAAGGAGTTTTAAAAAATACACCATTTCCAATCAAAATTCATGCAAAATTAAAAAAAAAATCACAATATAAAGGAAAAAGCAATAAAAGTTGTACAAGATATTTATCCACTGTGTAAATCATCGCGAACATTAAACTTAAAGTTTATTCCATCCAATAGTATATAAATTTAAAACTACCAAGTCGCTTGTCAAACACGAAAGCACTGCCATATATTACACAACAGGCTTGTATAAAAGTACACTTCTACCATGTTTCGCTAGTGGCTTTTCTAGTCTATTTGACTCTTTAGTGATGTGAATGTCAAGAAGTAAACAAGAAAAAATGTAAATCCGTTCACTAGGGTTCCTGTTATATGTGTAGGCTAAATACTTTTCGGATTTTTATTGGTAAATACTGAAAGTGTTCTTTTTAGTAAGGGGCTATAACTATAATCGGTAATTCGAAATTATGGAAATTATATCGATGGGTATTGCACCAAACAAAAGCTTTGAAAAATGAAGCCAGATCCGCACAAAAACACAAATGTGAAAGAAAATAAGGCCAAGTTCCTATCCAAAAATTTCGTCCGTTAAAAGAGAGATCAAAATACACAATATGTACAGTACTATTTAATTTTTAGGCAACCTGCTGGCTTGCGAATATTTTTTTACATCTAATATTGGGAAGAACTATGGGAAAAATATTTCCAAGTTAGCAGGTTGCCTAGAAATGAGATGGTACGAGTCAAGAACTTGATACTCATTTTGATCTCAGTACTTTTAACTGCCGAAATTTTTGGATAGGAACTTGGCCTTATTTTCACAGCTATGTTTTTGTTCCGATAGTATTTATACGAACCATTAACTTCTTTTTTTAATAAAGCAAATAAGCCGGTTGACCGGTTTTTTGTGAATTTTAAAAACCGTAACCGGTTTTTTTTAATTTCAAAAAGTCGAACTATTCGAAAACCGGTTTATGGGAAATGTCGAATAATCGATCACCCTAGTTTATACTTAACAACGAAAGCGTATCGGCTGAATGCAATACATATTTTAATCGTATTGAAATGACTTTCGATACAACCAATAAAATTAAATTAATTTGAAATTCTTTTTCATCAAAATTTATTTTTGCATATATTTATTTTAAATTTGCAAGAAAATCACTAAATTTGTGGTAATTTTTGAGAACACCGTCTGTGAAATAAGGTACCGTGTTTATGTAGACCCTGTTTATACTTATACTCTGTTCAGACATGGATTTTTAATTGACATTTAATTTTAATTGAGCAATTAAATTTTGTGTTTACACACATAGTAAATTAAGCTTACTCAATTAGTATTTGACTTGCCAATGGTGTAACAACTATCCAGGTGGACGCATAAGGGCAACGAATACAACATTAAAACAAAAACTACATAACGGTTGTCAAAAAAATACACCTGTTTGACGTACATAGCTTATGCACAAAATTACCAGAGCAAAAAATAATCATCTGACGTTATATTGCCATCTGTATAATTATTACACCATGGGCTTGCCACTGTATACAATTTTCGCTTTTCACTGAACATACTTCGCAGTAAACATACTTGTCACAATGGGTTGCATTTCAAACTTTACTCAATTTATAAACAACTTAAGTACTAATTAATCAATTTAGTAATTGAAGCCTTGTATGGGAAATTGAGCTCAATTAAGGACTTACTTGCGTAAATTTCCTAAATTGCGCCATTAAGGCGTATGTCTGAACGGTTCCGCAATTCTTTATCAGCATTGAAAATACGATTTTACATGACACACTTAAAAGTTTTAAGTTAAAACTTTCGTTACGCTTCAAAAGCGTATTTATACTTATGTTTCTTATTAATTCGATATGACAAAAGACGATTTAGTATTAAGTATAAACGAGGTAATTGATATTACATTTTTTAAATGCAATATTGAAGAAGTGCAGATAATTATATTAAAAATGTATATTAAGAAGAAACCTTGTCAGGTATATAGGGGCCTAAAACGCTGAATTCGCATATTCTATATTCCAAAGTCAAAAGTAAGTTTCAATTTGACTGTAAATGTGAAGAAAATACAATGATAGAATTTACTAAAATAAAGCATGTGCTATCACTTTTATCAATAAGTATAGAATGTGATACAGTACCAGATTAAACATTTGTTTCAGAAACATCAGAATCAAACGAATTGTTAAACTAAAAAATAAAAAAACCGGGATCTTAAATAAAAGATAACAGTTTTCAATTAAAAAAAATAATTTTTAATTATATTTTTCGGGATTAAGAAATCCCGAAAATAACGGGACCCCGGTTAGGGATTCTGTTTCTAAAAATGTTTTCATATTCATTTATCACTTATATATAAAACAGTGATGCCGTTTGGTTACACCTGTTACATTTTTCATAGCTTTTGAAGGCCCAACGGAACATGTATAATTTTGTTATATTTGGCCAAATTTTCGTAACTTTTGGTACATGACAAAGAACGAAGCAATATTTTTGGAGAAGTACTTGATCCATAAATTAATATAAGAACTGCCCG
The DNA here is from genome assembly GCA_956483635.1 of Panzeria rudis. Taxonomy (NCBI): domain Eukaryota; kingdom Metazoa; phylum Arthropoda; class Insecta; order Diptera; family Tachinidae; genus Panzeria; species Panzeria rudis. The sequence continues at coordinate 75,369,889 of OY101450.1, forward strand.
TCTCTGAAAGCATATTTTGCTTAAAATATCGGTATGAATAGCATATAGTTAACTTCTTATTTCTGAGACGCATTTGACGTCTTTTTTTGAGAAGGTTTTTTAAAATCAACGGATATACTCTGCACGACACAAAGGATCCCCAAGGTAGAGCTTGTTCCACAACTAATTAAATAGCGATTAAAAGACTAGTTAATGGATGATCATTGTGAAGACAATCTTCTAGCAACTAACATCTGCATTGAAAATGCTCATCAAAACCTGGCGATATTATCAATTTACTCTAGGTTTTCTATTACAGAAAGTCAATATAGTAGATTTTTTAGTTCATTAGGCCCACGCTTTTTGGCTGCCGCACAGTGGCAGTGGCAGTGAAAATCGTTTTTCATTGGCCAAAATTCTGTAACTTTTGAACCGATCAAAATATTGAAGTAATTTTTATTTTAATGGAGAGATATTTAGTTCAGCTTGACTCAGTTTTAATTACATTAAAATTGATTGAGGACTTTTTAAGGAATTCTAGGTCAAAGTTGAACTTTTGATTATTTTTAGAGTGAAATATGCGTTTATTATTTTTTTTATTTATTAAAAAATTTAATATATGGAAATTAATAATAATTATAAATATTTTTTGTTATAATGAAATTTTTTTAGTGTTACAATAAAAAAATTTTTACACTAAAAAAAATAGTAAAATCAACTGGAGATTTTGCTATTATTACAGAAAAATTAAAAATTTTTTGCTGTCTAATTTGCAATTTTGTTTACAATCAAAGAATAGTTACACTTAAAAAAAACGTTAATAATATTATCTAAAAATATTGCTATTACTACAGAAAAATTTATTATTTTTTGCTGTCAAATTTGATAATTTTAAAAAACATATTAAAAATAAAAACTGCAATAAATTTTAATAGCATTTGTAACAATGGTAGGTTCTGTTTATTATTATTTTTTACTAATACTATGTTTTTCGTACTTAAATAACAATGAAAGGCAATTATAATTATTATTCATTTGACTCAAATATTGATTGCAAATATTCCATATTTTGTTCTGTGCTATTTCTGTTCTTTAGTAGTTTTTTGGCTTCTTCATCTAAATCCCGATGTTCCACTTTCCATTGATTTCGAATACTGGAGATGAACGGATCTGACGTTGCCAATAATATATTAAATAGATCTTCATTTGTTGAATTTCTTGAAATTTTTCTAGTATTGTGCTCTCTATAAAATCTGTAATCCTTGTTCCTTTTTTCCTGAGCCTCCTCTGATAGATCTCCAAGTGGCACCAAATGATATTTAATGACATCTCCATGATAAAGGATTTTGTGAACTGTTGCAGACATATTTCTCCATGGGTAGTTGGTTGTATATATTTTTGCAGTTTCCTTAGCATAATCTCCAAATTTTCTAGAGTCAATTTCTTCATTGCACGCAAGTACTTCTAGGATTATTTTAAATCTGAAAATAAGGTTTAAATCCACTCCTGTTATTTCAGATGCTGTTTCTGGATCTGAAAAGAATCTTCTTGCGGTATTGCCATCATTTGTATTGCCTGACCCTTGTTTTGGCTGATCTATAATCAATCCTAATTTGCGATATTCATCTTGAACATGTTTCTTTTTTGAACTTATTAACTTTTTGTTGGTTTCGTTGTTTCTTATTGATCCTGAAGACCCGAAATCCAAATCATAACTGATTTTTAGTATGTGTTCCATAAGTCGTATTCTTGCATGTAGTGGTGATAATCCAAATTCATATGCATCGGTATTATCTAATGATTTTGTCGGGACTTGGTTTAATTGGGTTGATGTTGCTTGGCATATAATGCAGCTGGATGCAGCCTTCGTGCTAGTCAAAGCCTGACCTACTTTTCCATCTATCATTGTCAGCACTAATTGGTAGCTTACTTCAATTTGCTGCCCATCTAACTGTAATTGTAATGGCTGTAGTGTTGCAATTTGGGTCTTGATATCACTAACTTCTTTGTTAATGGCATCATGAGTTTCTTTTTTGAATTCAAATTTGATTGGCCTGCAGTATTTCGTAGAAGATGGTGTCTCATTTTTCCAAATATCCATTGTTTGCGTTGTACTAGTCGAAGGCTCTGAATCTTCCAAAATCTTTTTCAATCGCAATGGTACAAATGATACCATGAACATATCTGAGTCCGATATATTTTCACATACAGCTTGTTTGTATTGTTCTTGTCCCGAAGAACCATCACATCCCCATTTACAAAAAAGAATTAACTTTGTGTTTCCATATTTCTTAAACTCATTTCCTGTTATTGATTGTAGCAAGCGTTCGGCTGTGTGATCAAGTAGAGATTGTAGTTGTACCTCTGCCGAAATTGGTGTGATTGTAATAGTGTCCTTTGATGGCAAACAGTCCATTTTAGCAGCGGTTATGTGATGATATGCTGGATACATATTTGAGCCTTTTTCAATCGCACGCAGTCTGAGCTTAATATATTGCTGTTTTGTTAATTTCAAATCCAGAAATAATGCTAATGCCTCCTCATTTGTGTACTGTATTGCACCACTCGGAGTTGGTATACTTTTAAGAATCCGTTTTGTTCTCACTGGACTAGCTTTAAAAACTTTTTCAATGATATCCACTTTTGTTAATTGGTTCTGTGATCGTAATTGATGTAGGAAAGATTCTTTTATATTTGTACAACCAATTGCATCGTTAATATCTTTAAGTTTCCGCCTCTTAGATCTATCGCTGCAGTTGCCCATTTATGATTTGCGTGGTCTTCCAGCCTTTTCTTGCTTTGCTGTTTCTGCAGCGACAGTAAGTTGGCTTTCTAACCAGTTTGCACTTTTTATATAAAAGTTTTGTTTACTGTACCTAACTTCTTTGTAGCGTTTTTTTAGTGCTTTGACGAAATTAGATAATTGCTCTTGCATTTCGGTGCTACACGAATTTAAGTTTAATTTTAACGTAGCTAAGAACATCTTCCTGGTTTTTGTTTCTAAAATACTCTTCGGCCAGTTCTTTATAACTGAAGCTCTCCATATTTTTCTGAATATTTTTATTTGTGTCTGTTATGTTTTATCCGTACACTTAAAGGATTAACTTATTACTGAGTAATCCCTTATCGAACCCGTAGTTTTATACATTTTTAGATACATGTTATTCACATATTGATCTTTAATTTCATAGCAGGTAGTGATTAAATTGAACAAAACTGCACATGTTATCCAGACCTTAATATCAGGTAAAACTGATTAGTATCTCGTTATAAAATTGTTTATGACTTTGGTTGACCCTAACATTTGATAACAGGTAAATTTAGAAAGAGATCATATGTTTACTGTAGAACCTATTGTGATAATTTTATGACTTATTTTTTGCTGATCAAAACAAAGCCATTAAACCCTTTCGCAGGTATTATATTTAATTTTTTTAGGTTTACGTAGTCTAAAGTAAAAAAAACAAACTTTTAGGCAAAAAAGTGAAAATTTAATACACCATTGTATACGAGTACTTATAGGGCTGTTTAAATTAATTTGAATTTTTTTTAGAGTAAAAGTATATATAGCGTTAAAGAGGACACTTTCACCTTTCTCCTGGTGGTATACGTTTCTTGTTCCCTTTTGTTCCCTAGAAGTTCTATTCCACTAAAATTTAAATTTGAGAAAAATATAGTAGTTTCATAAATATTTCATAACGCCCTTAATATTAAACGCTAGAGCTGTGACCACTTAAAACAACTAAAAACTATAATTCTACCAACATTATAAAAAAGACCGCAGGCCATTATCGATGATAGCTTGCGAGTAGTAATCATTTATTTTTGATAAAAAACAAAAGAAAAACACCTTTTCCTAAAATTAAAAAAACAGTTGAGTTTGAAAGCATGCTACGCCCACAATTATCAATAGTTTAACCTAATTTTTTGGCTACCTTAATCTGGATATATTAGCTATAAAAGGGCGTAAAAATTTTAAAAATCGGCGACAAAAAAATTTGACTTTTGGCCAATGAAAACGATTTTCAGCCACTGTGTGCCGGTGCCTACAACGCTAAGCATACGTTTTAGGGATCGCAGCTAATCACTCCTAAAGGTCGCGTTTTGTTCGACACAGTTACTAAAATGGGCTTGAAGGTTATTTCAAGTGGTCATTCAATTATTGGCCAACAGATCGGCAAAAAAAAATTCCTGATGCTATTGACTTCGGAGGAGTAAAAGGAGTTCCCAGCGAAATAATTAAGGTTGAAGCTTCCTTAGATTTATATTCAGACCACTCACCCACTACTATTACCTATTCGTATTCGAATCGCCGAATATTCGCCTCTTTCATGATATTCGTATTCGCCAAATTCAAGCGAATATTTCACGAATATTTTGTGAACACGTTCCAAAAAATAATAGATAAAATATACTGAAAATTAAACAAAAAATATTAATTTTTACTAAAATAAATTTGTCTATAACGCAAAAGAGTAATTCTCTTTTAGTAAAGAAAAAAGAAACAAAATATACTTCACAACGACATGGTATTTAAAAAGTAAAGTCCTGTTAAATAATTTATTAATCATGTTAAAGTAATACTCAAAGCTCAGTAGAGGAATGTTGAACTTAAAAAATAAAAGTTTTGAAGTCTTTTCTCTATCAAGCCTATTGCGCGGTGTGTAAATAAGCTCCGCACCACTAAACATTCGCTCACTCGGAACACTCCCCGCTGGTGTCACTAAATATTGCCTGGGTATAGGTAAAAGAAGCTCGTATTTTCCCTTATTTCCACCAAAAATTTAAAAAGTGGCATTCAGGTCCTAAGTTAATAATTTCAAATTCTGTCATCGGAGTATCATAATAATGTTAAATACCTATAGTATTGTGACAGTTTTTCTCAATTTATTGTTATTGACGCAAACGGTAGATTTTTTTTCAATTAAATTTTAAATATTAAGTGGTACTAATTATTTAGATTACATATTTGTATTCGAATTCGGCGAATATTGTTTCAGATATTCGTATTCGCATTCGCAAATATTAAAAATTTATATTCGTAACATCACTAATACTCACTCTTAACAACCTCACCCACTTGCAATTTACTGCACACATCATCTATTAATTGGCTAAAATACAAAAAATATTTAAGTGCCCATTTCACGGAAAATTTCCCACTAAGAACGCCTGAAGACATAGACGTCTCTATTACACAGTTAGAGGCTAACATTAAGCAAGCTGCTGAAAATGCTACTTCTACTTTTTGACAGGTGAGATTTAACAAAAATTACTCTGAAGATGTGGAACGGCTATTGTCTGCAAAAAGAAGAGTTCGAAGAGAATGGCAACGCTACAAATCCCCGCAGTTAAAAATTATGCTCAATCAATGCACCAAGCAGCTTAGAAAATTATTAGAACTAAAAAAAAGCATCTTTGTAAAAATTCCTGCACGAACTCAACGCAACACCACAAACGGATTATTCGCTATGGCGAGAAGCCAGAGGACTTAAACGACCGGTGATGTGTAAACCTCATTTACTAAGTTCGATTGGAGACTGGCGAAGAACTGATGCTGAAAAAGGTACACTGTTCGTTAACCACCTAAAAAAGGATTTATTCCAAACACACCTAATATAGCTAAGCTGCCACCAGTTGTTGCTGAAGCTGTCGTTCCTTTGAGATTTAACATTCGGGAAATTGAAAATACTATTGCTGACTTAAAACGTAGAAAGCCCCAGATGCTGATAAAATTGGCAACAAAATGCATATTGCGAAACAGATGATTCTATTAATTTTCAACACTGTTTTACGAATATAATACTGCGGAATGGCAGATGTCATTGACCACTATGATACCGAAGCCAGGAAAAGACCATACTAAAGTGGAATCTTATAGTCCTATAAGCCTATTGTCAAATATGTCAAAACTATTTGAGAAACTGCTTATGAATAAGTTGGCCCCCATACTAAATGAGAGTAGATGCATCATAGAACGTCAGCTTGGTTTCAGGGGGCAACATAGCACTATGGAACAAACGCAGAGGCTTGTGAATGTGGTTAGAAAAACATTCGAAAAAAAGAAATATTGTTCTGCTGTCTTCATTGATGTTTCTCAGGCTTTTGATAAAGTATGGCACGAAGGATTAACCCAGAAATTTAAACAAAATTTACCCACTAACACTCACAATCTATTAGAAAGTTACTTAACTGGACAAAAATTCGTCACCAGTGAATGCAATTTTTAAGCATACTTCAAATGATACACGCCGGGGTTCCTCCAGGTAGCATATTGGGTCCTGTATTATACCTGATATATACCTCCGACATAGCTACGGGCTATGACATTCACACATCAACATTTGCTGATGATGCAGCTTTTCTAAGCGTGCATGCCTCAAGAAGCATCCACAAAATTGCAAGAATGTTTATTGCATCTGGAAAAATGGTTATAGCAGTGCAGAATAAAAAAACTATCAAAAATGTGTAAATGTTAAGTTTACATTGCCCAGGGAAATATGTCTGCCCATTTCTATCAATAATCACATCATACCGCAGCACTTTGAGGTTAAATACCTAGGAATTCACTTTGATCTTCGTCTAACATGGAAGACCCACATAGAATCAAAGCTGACCCAAACGAAATTGTTCAACTTAATTGGCCAATAGTTCAACTTAATTGGCCAATAGGAAGAAATTCTACACTTAGTTTAGACTGTAAACTTGTACTATATAACACGATAATACAACCAATTTGGTGTTATGGTATTCAGTTAGGGGGCACCGCCTCTGCATCAAATATAGAGAAAATTTAAAGGCGACAAAATAAAATTCTTCATGACACCTTGGTATGTCAGAAACCAGCGTATTCATAACGATCTAGATGTTCCATTAGTAAAGACTGTGTTTCCAAAACATATGACAACATATATAAAAAAGCTCGAATCGCATCCAAGTCCTCAAGCCCACAACATCATTAATTTTAGAGGGCACTCTCGGCTCAGAAGAAGAGACAGCTCTTAGCCGAACAAGATACACGTAAGACAACTAAAGAAGCAACCGCTGAATCCAAATATTTTTTCTACCAGTGGCTGGACTAATTACACAGTACAACAGCCAATCTGGGGGGTGAGAAATTCCAAGTCAGGGTGATGGTACTACGTCAGTATAGTAAAACCCTCAAAGGGTTTGGCGTTCGTATGTGTCATTTTTTTATGGCCTTTTAAATTTTTTCCTTATCTTGATGTTCTTTCGCTTAGTTGTAACATTTTGGCAAAAACGTAGTTTAACATAACTCGAGAACCACTTGTCCGATTTTGCTAAAACAAACTCAAAAAAATTAAGAATTACAATTTCTCTAATCTGTTTCTATAAATAAATTTAAAAGTTAAACAAAATTTTTTGTTGTCTTGTTATTCTGGTATGTAATGGAAATCCATCGATTTCAAGGATAATTTATTGATGCTTTTTTATTGTTTTCGAGGCTTAGCACACTCAATTCGAGCTTATATCCGGTTTCACTGTATCGTGCGATTTACATAACACCAGTTCAGTGAAATCGCGTGATTTGAAAGCGATGGATTTCGATCACATACTAGACTATCACTGAAATATGGAATAAAAATATTTATTTTATATAAATCACATAAATTTACTATTTATTCAAGGAATATTTCAAAATGTAATTTTTGTTGAAAAACGTTACTTTTTTGAAAGAAAAGCGTAACTTTTTTTATTCTTCTCGTTGCAACACTAAAAAAAACTGTTAGCAGAAAAAATATTTCTTGTTGTTTGTTTGAATTTTTGTAAAAGACTGATGAAAATTTTATTTTCAATAAATACAATATTTCCAAATCATAAAATATTTCAATTGTAATTTAAACAAGTATATTAATAACAAGTATCAGAATGAATTATTAATAACAAATATTATTATTCTCAACACTTCCACTTTTGTTTTAATAACTATTCATCATATAACATTAGTAATATTTAATAATTTCTTCATGTTATCGAAATTTTGCTTAAGAAGTAGTTTGGTTAATATATCAGCTAATTGTTCTGATGTAGGCACATACTCTATCTGGAATATTTTGCTTTCATATACTTCACGAATATAGTGAAACTTTACTTCTATATGTTTAGTACGCTTGTGAAATTGTGGATTCTTGATAAGTTTTATGGCACTTTGATTATCCAAATGCAGTATGGGAGATTGTACGTTGTCACCCAAAAATCATTTAACAATCGCCGAATCCAAATAAGTTCTTTAACGCTTTCACATGTAGCCATGTATTCTGCTTCTGTGGTCGATAGGGCTATTGTCTGTTGTTTTCTTGAAGACCATGAAATCGGACCACCTGATAGCATTAAAACGTAACCGCTAGTTGAACGTCTAGTCACAACATCTCCGGCATAATCTGAATCTGAATAACAATGAAGAATTACATTATCGGTTTGATTATAAACAATTCCTTGATCAATAGTCGCTCTTAAGTACTTAAAAATACGCTTTACTGCCAAATGTGTTCTTCAGTATAAGTATCCAAAAAACGACTTATATATGACACTGCAAACACAATATCAGGTCTAGAAACTATAGCTAGATACATTAATGACCCAACTGCTTCCTTGTAGGGGAACTTAGCTTGATATGATTTTGAGCTGGCTTGTTGAATATACTCAGCCGGTGTACTTACAGGTCTAGCATCTTGCATATTGAATTTCTGAAGTATTTTCTTTGTATAGATTGACTGACAAATTGATATCTTGTCCGGTAATTTCATTATTTCCATGCCTAGATAGAAAAGTGAGTTAAACACTTTAACGTTAAATTCACTTCTTAAAAATATAACAAATTCTTCCCCAGTTTCCTTGGACTCAGATGCAACTATACCATCATCAATGTAGATGGCCAGTATTGTTTTCTTACATTTAATTTTTCCAATGAAAACACATGAGTCTGCACTGCTAACTTTGAAATTAAACTTGGTTAAAACGTCTGTGAATTTCTTATTCCAGCACCTGGAAGCCTGTTTAAGACCATAAAGGCTTTTATTAAGTTTACAAACTTTGTTGCTACCATCAGCATACCCAACTGGCTGATGCATAAATATTTCTTCGTCTAAAACTCCATATAAAAACGCTGTTTTTATATCAAACTGAGTCAACGAAAAATTAAATGATGCGCTTAAGGCCAATATAGTTCTTATAGATGTAAATTTTGCCACGGGACTAAAAGTCTCCTCATAGTCTATTCCTTGTTTCTGTGTAAATCCACGAATAACAAGTCTCGCTTTGTAGCGCTCCATATCTCCTTCCTGATTTCGTTTAATTTTGTACACCCATTTATTTGATATTGCTTTCTTCCCTTTTGGCAACTCTACTAGATTCCAAGTGTTATTAGTTATAAGAGAATTATACTCTTCATCCATGGAATTCTTCCACTGTGTCCTAAACTGGCTACTTATCGCCTCCTCAAAAGTCAAAAGCTCCTCGCTATCTGCTAATAATGTACAGTGGTTATCATTAACCACATCATCTTGTTTCTTGATCTTAAATTGTAGTGTCTGTCAGGCAAATCATGAACATTGAATCTTTCAGTATTTTCACCTGACCTTTCTGAATTTCCTTCTGTAATATTTTCTGCATCTTCAAATTCATCATTTGAATCAACTATTGGTAATATTTCGGGCTCTTCTTCTAAGGATGACTCTTTTCTCTCAATATCAAAACTAGGACAATCCTTAACTTTATGACGTACTATCATTAGCCTAATTTCTGTTATTATAACATTTCGTGATATTTCTATACGCCTTTCCTTAGGTAACCAAACACGATAACCCCCCAGTTTTCTTGGTATCCCACAAATATACCTTTCTTAGATTTAGTTTCTAGTTTTCTTCGTTTTTCTCGTGGAACCTGAACATATGCGTCCTAATCAAAATACGTAACATGGAATTATCGGGTACCTTTCTAAGCCATAGATCAAAAGGAGTTTTGTTTTCTTGATGACTTTTTCCTGTTCTATTTAACGTGAAAACTACATTATTAACTGGCTCACCCCAGTAATTTAAACTAAGATCGTTGCTATGTATCATTGATCTAGCTGCTTCTGCAATAGTTCTCATATCACGTTCGGCTCTACCATTGTGCTCAGGAGTGTATGGTGTAGATTTTTGGTGTACTACTTTATATTTACGTAACATATCACTTACTTGTTTATTAACAAACTCCACACCATTATCTGACCGTAATGTTTTTACATTTTTCGCCGTGTCTACTTCCACTTGATCTAGATATCTTGACATTGTTTGATGAAAGCGAAGTCTTTAAGACAATAAACGTGTCGATAATTTGAATAATCATCGCGAAAAATTAGCATAAGACGAGCACCACCAAAAGTTTTTACTTGCATCGGTCCACAAAGACCTGTGTGCACTAACTCTCCAATTTATTTAGCTCTGTTGATGCTTCTTGTGAATGGCAACTTATGCTGCTTACCCATAATACATCCTTCACAGAAGAAATCATCATGAGAATATTTTACGTTATGAAATGCCAACACCTTTTTAACATGTTCTTTTTCTTGATGACATAATCTTCCATGCGATGTTTGCAAGGAATTAACTCCGACTGCAACATTTGTGTCTCCATCATATTCTTCCACTTTTATCAAGAGCTTAAATAGTTTTGAGAATTCTCTTAGACCCTTAAGATACACCTGACCATTACGCTTAAAAAGCCATTCATTTCCATTTGCTTCTAAAGAGTAGCCCTTGTCCAAACATGCATTAGTAGAAAAAAGATTAAGTTTTATGTTCGGTACATAAAACACATTTGATAGGAATTTCGAGTTCCAGACCTTACCGTCATAAGCTTTAATGTAAATATCACCTTTACCAACTGCTGGAATTATAACTCCATTACTAACTCGAATACTTTTTGGAGTTTCAAACTGAATGTAGTTTTTGAACCATTTTTGTTTGCTAGACATATGGTCACTTGCACCAGAATCAGCAAACTAAACATTTTCTTCTCTAGTTTCCATGAACAAATGTTCACCGACGAAAGCATCAGTACGACCAAAATTCTCTGAGCTTTTGCGTCCAAGGAAATCCACTTATTTATCTCCACAACATTTTCTTCTGGCTTGTTTGCAATTCCATTTACTATATCCCAAAGATTACTAGCTTTTAGTACCACTTTTACCTGGAATTTCCACAAAGTCCAGCCTTCCGAACCTTCAAGTTTAGAGATCTTGAAATAATCCATTTCTAACAGCAATTAACTTCTCAACAGCAAACGAATTTTAACGAAATAACAATGACGATTTTTTTAAAGTTATGTATCTGGGCCCATAACCTGTTAGCAGAGAATATATTTCTTGTTGTTTGTTTGAATTTTTGTAAAAGACTGATGAAAATTTTATTTTCAATAAATACAATATTTCCAAAGCATAAAATATTTCAATTGTAATTTAAACAAGTATAATAATAACAAGTATCAGAATGAATTATTAATAACAAATATTATTATTCTCAACAAAAACTAAAAACTTATAATTCTTTAAGAAATTATTTTTAATTCACTTTCTATCTAGGATAAGAAATTTTTTTTAAAGGAATATTAACATTTCAGAGAAATAAAATAAATAAAGTGCTTTCCTTTTCTGCTACAAGGTTTTAGGAAACCATTACAACTTCGCGATTCTGGAAAACTGTTTTGTTTATTATATTTTTTGTTTAATTTTGCACGAAAACTAATACTTTTTTTAATAATAATACTATATTCAATATGTTTTGTTTGTAGAATAATACCGCTTTTTCTGAAATTATTATTCTTATTATTATGTATAGGGCATAAGTACCGCGAACCCAATTTTTTTTTTGTAAGAGGTTATATACTTCTCTTGGAGTCATCCGGATTCTATCACAAACTTCATTCTGCGAGCCATTACAGCCAGACAATCGCCGAAGTTCCGGTGTCTTTTCTGGAGCTTCATAGGGTCTCAGAACTACCAATAATAAATTGTTGTAATTTGAGGCCACTGTGCTAGTAGTCTGTCATTTTTGTTCATTAACAGTAAATGGCGAGCAAAAACCCCCTGAACCCAGGAATTATTTTTTTCACGTATCCACTTAAGATACGATCCTATTAATTTACTTTGGGGTCCTCTGTTGCTTATATATTCAGCCCGGTCTATCTAGCATGACCTTCATGGCCAGTCACTAGGCTTGCCAGATCCAAATTGCGAAAAACGTGTTTAAACGTGTGCGCATTGTCATTAAAAATGTACATTATTGTATTTTTTTTCAATGGCAAATTTTGCTTGTAGTTGTAATTCTAATTGAGCGTAAAGCAAATATAGAGAACAATGAAACAACAATGCATAAATTCAGTGTACAAAAGTCGAATCAACACTTGTGTTAACTGTACACTAAAAATCCTGTACAATTCAATATGGACATCATTTCACAAGACTTTAAACAAACACACATTCTTCTTAAGCTTTTCTGCATAATGAAATACAAATTACAAACATACTGTTACAAACCGGTTGACCTGGCGATTGACTAGCTCAGATTTGTGTATACTCAGGAGGTCCCAACCCTTCTCGTCAGCCGCGTATTTGCACACAAAAAAAATCTCATCAAAACAAAACCAAAATCAAAAAAACAACATTTACCATACGGTACCCAAAAAAACACACCACAAGAGACAGTTTTTAAGAGATAGATGGAATTTCTCCTCACTTGCCCACCCAACCTAGTCATGAAAAAATCCACAAAAACAACAATTTTGCCTTCATGACCCACAATCCACCTGACCTTTCAATTGTTCCAAAAAGTTTTCCAATTTCCCAATTTCCACCGGAAAATTCTCCCGCGCAGTACTCCATCTTTTTTTTCTACCTCAAAATTTCTAGAAATTTCTTTAATATTCTAAAATTAAGTTCTACGCTGATTCCTAACTGTTTCAGCGAAAACAAGAATTATTTTTTCCTCTTTTCCTTGATCATACACTTTCCCTCGCCCCCTTCAAGATTTTTCTTCATCCAGGTTCTCATTTATTGAACGATTTTCTTTTCATTCTATTTTCGTCCCTTTTTTCAATATAACCGCCTTTTTGTGCCGGGGTATGAATGAATATGCCATCCCTGTGTTTGATTTCGCCGCATATAAAAAATCAAAATTACACTACACACTGCTAGCAACTACCATCTGTATATAGTACGGACAAATCTGACAGCTGACAGTAACATATTATTGAAGTCAACATTCATAGTTTTTATTTCATGTGCATTGTTTTGTGTTTTTTTTTCTTTACATGAGCATTCCGGCTAAAAATAGTGAATATTCGTTTATTTGCCAATCTTATTGTTGTTGTATGTTGGCAGCTGTTTACAGCAAAACAATAGTACCTATGAAGGAAAGAAAAACACAGTGGTGTATAACGTTTTCCGCTGGCCCGCAACAATACGTACATATTATATGTTTTAGAATGACCAGAAAAACGTGAAAAGGGGTGATTGCAATTATGAAAAAAGCAACAAAAATAAAAAAGTGTCTGGCTTTATTTGTTTCTTCTTTCACGCATACATATATATGTGGTCACACTATTACAGTCGCGCTTGCCCACGGCAGACGAAAATAATATCGCTATCGAACAATTGGCAAACGTTTCTCGGATAAAACGTTCGAGAACGACTATTGCTAGTGAAACGAAAAAGAACTCATAAAGTTCACCCGTCGCTCAGTTTGTGGGAGCAAATCTTTCCATCTCGAAAGATTTGCTGCTAAAATAGTTCTAGTTGCTCGATTATAATATCGCTAAACATTAATTTTTAATAGTTTGGTAATATTTCGAGAGTGAAGCTGCTGCAACTTCTCCCTTTATTTTGAGTTCTTTCTCTCTTAATTTTTTGTTTTGCTTCTTTTTTTCAAAGCAATTTTGCTTTTAAAGATTTATCTTCGCTAAAAGAAGACCGCAATATCATTTATAAAGATTTGTTGAGAAGTTATCGAAGATAACGTTTTTTAAGTAACTTACTCAATTTCTTCGCAAAAACTTCGTCATTGCGAATGTTCACTTTTGTTTTAAGTTTTTGAACACTTATCGAACATTTTTCTTTCGCTAATTCTTGGCAGTAGTGAACGTTCACCTTTGTTTTAAATTTTCGAATATTTAGCGAAAATTATTCTTTCGCTAATTCTTCGCAGTTGTGAATGTTCCCTATTTTCGAATCTCAGGTCAACCTGGGTGGATGCCAAGCGGGTTTGTGTATGTGCTTCGCGGCTATATAGATAAGGTGTGTGTCGCACACACAGTCTACGTGTGTTGGTGGTAAAAACAGCCTATACTCGCGAGTATAGGAAATTGAGAGAATGGCACACACTGACAATGGCCACGGCTAACACAGTTGAAATTTGCTTCGACACAATTGAAATTTGCTTCGACACAACAATAAACATTGCTATTGGTCGGCATTGATGTTGTCAGGGATGCCAACTTAGCCCGTTTTTAATTACTCAAAACGCGAAAAAATGTTAGCCCCAAACAAAGAAACGCGCAAATCTAGCACTTTTTACAATAATTTTTTAGCCCTCTTGGCCCCTTTTTACTTTTTGATCAATATGGGTACGGTTTTTAATTTTGCGAACTATTTCATTTTTTATTTTGTCAATAGCGACTTGTGAATTAACGTGGCAACATCGTTTTTAATCATTTGCTTTTGTTAGTTTGCTTTACGAGCAATAAAAAAGAAGAATAGTTTAGAATAATCTTCTATTTCTCTAAAAATATATCGTGATTTAAGTTAGTCCCAAACTTAAAACGTGTTTTGATTTTCAGAAGAAACACTTTAAAAGTTATCCCTTTTTGGCGCTTTTTCGATATGGCTTTATACGTATCTTTAGCCCGTTTTAGCCCATTTTTCAAAAAATTTTGCTCGTTTTGGGCCCTAAAAGTTGCCATCAGTGGTTTTTGTGTGCTTTCATAAAAGGCCATAACAATTTTAGTTTTCTCATAAAATCAAAAGCAATAAAAGAAGAGAACAATTCAATAATGTACATTATGAACACTTCACAAAGTTTTGTACTCACATTTAATGCATACATACACATGTATAGTAAAGTAAAATTTTATTTGACATACCTATTTCCTACATGTTTACTTATGTAAATTAAAATCTGTACATCTTCTTATAATGTCCCGGTTGGCCAAATCGTCGTAGCGGACATTTTCATCAACGACTGCTTAAGAAAATTTCGACATTTCGCGACCTAATTATTGGTTTAGCCCATATGTCAAAAAGTCGGAATGGAGAAAAACAACAAAGATGATTTACATAAAATTTTCTCAAAATATACCCGATAGAATTTTTTTGTATTCTCACCACTGCTTCCGCCATATGTTTGGAAGAAAAATGTAAATTTTTGTGAGCTTTCATCAATCCGGTTAGAAATTAACATCTTTTTACTGAAAGTAAAGAATCTTGTTTTGTGCTCCAGTAGCCACTTTTTTATTTTATTTGTAAAAAGTTGCTTTTTGTGCTCCATGTGTATACTAACTGCTGTGTATTGAGTAACTTGTTATTGAGCTGAAATTATTTACTTTTTATTGAAAATAAGCGTATAAATGTTATTAGAAAAGATATTTACATGGAATAAAAATTTAATATTGATGAAACTTGGTATTTTACTTGATTCTGGTTTTTATTTTTTTATTTAAAAAAAATTTTTTTTTACATAAAATTTATCAAAATTTTTTATATCGAGCACCATGAATGCTTGATATCTCAGAAACCAGAACTTAAGTAATTTTTTTTAAATGGTCTGTGGGCCAAAACAAGACTGAGGTCGCGATTTGTCATGCGCGATATTTGTCGATTACAGTTTATTTTAAGACAATCTAATCAATTTAAAATTTTGTATAATTTCGCTATAACAAAAAAAGTACTCTTCGTATACCAGCAAATGAACTTCTTGTGGTCATTGTGGCTCAGTCTGTCACCACCTTGAATAATTTTGATACATATCTGCTTGCTAAAATTAAGCGGAATTCAGCTGATGAAAAGTTATGTTACTATGTCTATTAAAACTTCCTGTATGAAATACTCTCTGAGCGACAAATTCTTCAAATTGTTATTGCAGAACACGTGTAAAAAAGAAACAAACGAAAAATGTAATGGGAACATTTCGGAGGATGTTGTTATTTACATTAGAGGTGGAAAGCTATCGATGGTACTATCGATAGTACCGATATTTAATATTTTTCGCGACTATCGATATTTTTATTTCGCTATCGATTATTATTTGAAAACAATCGATATTTTTTGCCGCTATCGATAGTAAATTATCCACTACTATTGATGAACTACACATTTCTTTCAACGATCGTCAGTTAGTTAAGTCGGATTTAAAAATCATAAGCTTACACATTTTTCTCATATTGAAATGTCACAAGGATTTTAGTTTTGTTATTTATTGAACTAAGAAATAAAGTTCTGTTTTGTTTAAAACCCTGTTTTATTTAGCATTTTTACATACAGTTTTGAACCTTGATTATCTGGGCTTCTATTGACTTGCTATATCTTTTAACCGGCAGTTGTTCGCCTTGTTTTATAGTCTCTATTATCCGTGCGCTTACCTCTATTATCCGTGCTTTGTTTTTATATCTCTATTAACCGTGCTTTACCTCTATTATCCGTACAACAAAAAGAAGTTATTTCCTTCTCACCCAATGATATACGTACATTAGATTAAAAATAAAATCTGATCTTGAACACTTGATATTTGTTTGAATGTTTGTATTACATACAAATATGAAGTACATAATTACATTTTATGTTTTAATAATCTATTAACCGTGTTTTCCATTATCCGTGCTAAGCCCGGTCCCACTCGACCCGTATAATCGAGGTTCAACTGTTCATATTTAGAGCTTTCTCTGAGAGCTATAAAACTTTGATAGTATCACGATAGTATCGTCGATATATCGATAGTTTTTCTAACTTTTGATAGTTTAGAATCGATATATCGATATATTTTTTCATAATATCGAAAATTTTCGATAGTCACACTATCGATAGTTTTCCACCTCTAATTTACATGGTCATTAATGAAAAGATGGGTGACAGTGTCGTTCTTGTTGTCATGTATGAACTTAGCGGCCATTTGTTCAAAATATCCTCACTGATCTGTTTGAGCTGTCACCAACAGATCATCGACGCTTTAACATTGTCATGCATCGGTCTTGCAAGATGTCTGAAAGACATGGCCAACTGTGGTATTATGAATGTATGTATGTATTTATTTAATGTGTTATGAAGAGGTTCACTATTGTATCGGTTTTTTCATTGGCATGTTTGTTGCAGATCATGTTTGTGCTTCTGTCCGTCTCCACGTTATAATGAAATTTTCGACTTACGGTTTAGTTAAGTTATAACATGGCCTTTAAGTTCATTCAACTTCTTTTGTTACCTCATTTATGTAGATAACTACATTTTTAGTTTTATTCAAAGTTCACACTCCAATAACGAAGAACATTTTTTTTTAATTTAGTTAAGATAGATATCTTTGAAAGCATGTTAAAACAAAGAATAGACATAATAATATGTACATTAATTTTTTGTTAATAAATAAAATAAGTCTGCTTTTACCAGCGTTGTCAACTCAGTGCTTTTCGCACCGTTTTTAGTGCTTTTTCAACTTTTCGACGCGAAAAATTTTGGAGTTAGTGCTCGGTGCTTTTTTAGTCTAATTTTTGGCGCTTTTATTTTTTGACGGTGGCACTAAGCCCAAAATTCAAAAATTAATTCTTTGATAATGCATCTATTTCCTGAACACGTTTTTTACAGTCATGAAGTCTTTTGTCTTTTTTGTCGAACCCCATAAAAACTAATTTTTGTACATATGTATTTCGTTTGCTTGTCACTTCAGATTTCAAAAACTTTCCGTTTTCACGGAATTTGACATACATAAACATATGTCTGTTTATTCTAGCTCGATACTTTTTATGGCTTCTTTTTATAGCCGTCTAAACTTGGGTATCGCGGCCATTTTTTGAGAAATGTTCGTCATATTCAAGATTGAATAACTTTAGAGCGCGTCATCATATATAATAAATTTTGTCTCATTCGAAAGGTTTCAGTCGCCTCCTAATAAGTATTGATTATAAAAGACATAGCTTCCCGCTAGAAAGTCCTCTAAAGTCCAAAGTATCCGGAAAAAGGTATTTGTAATTGACTTTATTTTTTAACCGACATAAAAAAGAAGGAGGTCATGAATTCGTGTGCATTTTTTATGTTTGTAATGGCATAACTCTGTCATTTGTGAACAGATTTTCAAAGTTCTTTTTTTGTTTGAAAGGATATTCTTGCTGTTTGGCTCCACATTTTTTTTCGAAAATCGGCGACGAAAATCAAAACTCTGCCATTTGTAAACCCATTCTTTTTTAAAGGGTTTGCCTGCAGTTTTGTTGCATAATTTTTTTCCACAAATTTGCTCCACCAACCATAAGTCTGTCATATGTAAACAGATTTAAAAAATTTTTTTTTCGAAAATCTGCAAGACATTATCCCCTCCTCCGGAAATATTGATTATCGCAGAATACTCCATTTATGAACCCATTTTCAAAATTCTGCTTTTTCTTGTTTCAAATGAATTGCTTGCAGTTTGATCCCATAGAAGTGAAAATCGGGCAGACGAAGTAGTAGCCCGATATATTAATTAAAACATAACTCCGACATTTCTTGACAGATTTTCACAATATTTTACTTGAAAGGACATGAAAGATTTGGTACTATGAAAAATTGCGGGCGAACACCCCAAGCAAACCAAATCGCGTTGGTTTTGTAATCTGGTACATAAGATCTTTGCACTGAAGTCGGGTTTTTTTACTTATGTAATTATAGTTATTACAGAGCTATCTACAACTGACATGTCTTTATTGTACAAAGTCTTTAAGTAGGAATGAAAACAGATTCAAAAGTTACAGTTTTTTGTTTATGATAACCCGCTCATTTCTATGAAAAACCTGTAACAATAACTATGATGATCATATATAATGAATTAATATCGGATATGATATATTAAGCTCTGAAAAATAGAAAAATACAAAAAATTCTGAAATTTTTTTGCTTTTAGTGGACTTAATTTTTCTAAACCGATTGGGTTTATATGGGCTCGTTTTACAGAACAGGCAGATATATAACAACTTTTTTAAATAAAACTAAAAAAAATTAAATTCAGTGCTTTTTTTCAAGAATTACGCGCTTTTTTACTTGTTTCAGTGCTTTTTGAAATCTAAAAGTTGACAACGCTGGCTTTTACTCAGATCAGTTTTTCTTGAAGCTACTTTTATTTTCTTTTGAGAAAGAGCGAGAGAGGAATATATTTTAAAAGTTGCTTCAAGAAATCCTGATCTGTGCAAAAGCAGACTAAGTGTGAATGTAAGAAGATCGTAAAAAATATACACAGAGCGTCAAAAGTGAGTATATACCAGCGAATTTTTTTGTTTTCGTAAAAGTGTGAAAACAAGCAAGGTTGGCAACCGGAACGAATAAAGGTAGCGGTAGCGGTAGTGGTACTAATTTTTTTTTTCGGTATCGGTATATACCGCTACAGAAACTTGAATACCGGTATGATACCGGTATTACAATTTTATTAATGAAACTGATAAAATGCTGTTTAAATAATTTTTTTAATAATAATAAACAAAAACTGACTAGTATTGGAAACAAAACAACCAATTCAAATATTTTATACTTCTATATATACATTACGGTATCCCTATATGTAGAAAATTGCTCCGATTCTCGTTCTAACCCCATAGACATATACGAATGGTTTAAAAGCTATTATGTTCCAGTTTTAAACAGATTGAAAAATGTGTAGAGATGGCTCAAGGCGACAGAATTCTTAAAAAATTCAGATTATGTTTACCATTTTCATTTTGCTCAACCATATGTCTCCCTAATTTCTTACAATTTTTTTCTCAAAATATGCGGAGTCTTACCTATCAAAAATGTCAAAATTCCAACCACCAGTAATAAAGTTATGACTTAACATATCAGTCATTTAATGTAACTTTGGTCGTTATATTAGCAGCCTGAGAGTATTTGAAAATATAAAATATTGTTGTAAAAAAGAGAAAAGGTAGACCTGATTTATGGACAAATTTGTTGGTCTTTCAAAAGAGATATGTACTTACACATAGTGTTAGTGGGATAAGGGTTACTTTCGAATAGCGTAAAACGTAATTTTTTACAGGTATTTGTAGCGAAATAATTTGATTACAAAGTTTTGTGTGTTCATAGTTTTCAGCGAATTTCGCATAATAATCACACAAAAGCTAATTCCTAAAAGAAAGATGAATTTAAGAGAATTCTAAAATAACTTATTTGAAACCAAAAAAATTTTTTGTTTTTTATCAAAAGCCGTGAATTCTTTGTGGCGCACCCTACGTGATGCACGTTAAGTTTTTTTACTATTACTTTTTAATCGTATAATTTACAGCAAAAATGTGTTTAATGGAGTTGTAGATAATATTATTATCTAAGACAAAGCTTTTAACAAAATTTTCATATTCCTTATAGTTTACGAGATAATCTAAGAAAATATTTACTCACTTATTTTCAAGATAGCGGTGGTTCCCGACCACTTCTAACCTAGAAAACTCAAACTTAAGCTTACGATAACATGTGTAACTAAACACACACAAAAATAAGTTAGTGAAGATAAATACGCCAAGTAAAATATGTTTTTGACGCAAAGCCTTACGTCATTACACATTTGCAAAGTATGTGTTTAATTTTGACATATTTGACAAATATGTTTTAGTTTTTGTGACAAAACTGAAATATGTCTCCCCTTTTTGGGATTCTGGGAGGGAATAATTTTAGTTGTGGCCATACCAAAGGAGATTACTAAATGGGTTATACATCAAATTGAAGGTAATTCGCTTCCATTCAGTAATCTACAACCAGTGATGCCAAAACGGAGGAAAAAAACTTTCCATGTAGGTAATTTAGTTATTGAAATAGGAACGTAGGGAAAATCGGACAGATACATATACATTTTGTATTGGTTAAAACGAAACATTTGAGACATCAGTGCTTCCCAGGTATTTTCTTTTGCACGCAATAGCCTGTTAAAAAAACATCTACTGGCAACACTGTCTACAACAATATTTGCAAATACTAAAATTTTGTTTAACAAAATGGACAATTAATGAACTCCTGATTCTGGGAAAGAATAATTTTAGTTGTGGCCATACCAAAGGAAATTACTGAATGTGTTTTATACATCAAATTCAAGGTAATTCACTCCCATTCAGTAATCTACAACAATATTTGGAAATACCATAATTACCTTCATTTGATGTATAGCACATTTAGTAATCTCCTTTGGTATGGACACAACTAAAATTATTCCTTCCCAGAATCAGGAGTTCAGTAATTTGGCCATTTAGATAAACAAAATTTTGGTATTCCCAAATGTTGTTATTGATTACTGAATGGGAGCGGATTAACTTCATTTTGATATATAACACATTTAGTAATCTCCTTTGGTATTCCTTCCCAGAATCCGGAGTTCAGTAATTTGGCTATTTAGCTAAACAAAATTTTGGTATTCGCAAATATTGTTGTAGATTACTGAATGTGAGTGAATTACCTTCAATTTTATGTATAATACATTCAGTAATATCCTTTGGTATGCCCACAACTAAAATAATTCCTTCCCAGAATCAGAAGTTCAGTAATTTGGTCATTTATGTAGTTAAACAAAATTTTGGTATTCGCAAATATTGTAGTAGATTACTGAATGGGAGTAAATTACCATCAATTGGATGTACAACCCATTTTGTTATCTCCTTTGGTAAGGCCACAACTAAAATTATTCCCTCCTAGAATTCAAAAAAGGGAAACATTTCACTTTTGTAATGACGTAAAGCTTAACGTCAAAAACATATTTAGCTTGGCGTATTTATCTTCACTCACTTCAAAAAAATTGCATCCTATATGAAATACAAATTTGGTTCTTTTTTTTTTCTTAGGTATATCCCTGCCTTTGTTCCTAATAGGAACCACAGGACAGAATATACATATATATTCTATATGTATCCTTGCCATTCATAAAGGGATCATCAACAAACTTTATACTATATACATTTTGAAGGTTTAATATATATGAATCTTGATGACTCAAATTCTCCGCTTGGTAGACCATTTTTGGGGTTTGCTCATATACCACAGAAAAGTGAGTGTTATCCTCTTTTTAGATTTATGAAAATAATTTAGCAAAACTTTCAGTATTAAGTCAGTTTGTTCAAATAAATGTAAACATAATGCCAGCCTCCGATCCAAAAATTTCAGCCGTAAATAGCACTGAGATCAAAATGAGGACAAAGCTCGTGATATGTACAATACCATCTCATTTCTAGGCAACCTGCTAGCTGGGCAGCATTTTTCCCATAATTATTTCCCATATTAGAAACGTAAAACAATATTGCCAAGCAAACAGATTGCTTAGAAATGAGATGGTATTGTTAAAAGTTTTAGTGAAACTTCAAAGTTTTTTTTTGTATGTTTACTTAAAAATTTTCAGAAATTGAATGGTGCTATTTAAATTAAAAACGGACTCTTAGTAAAAAAGTTATAAGCAAAAAATAAAAAAATCGATGGAAAAAACTAAAAATTTCAATTTGAAAGTGAAATATCTCTTAAACTATAAGACATACAATACAAACGCTAATACCAACATTTGTTGTCTTATCTAGCAAAATCTAAAACGCTTGAAATCGTTAATATCGGCCAGTATAAAGTTTTTCACACCAGAGATAGTTAGTTTTCACCCCCTGTAGCTCCGCCCCTGAGTTCAGATATTGCCTTTAAAAGACATGATTCTGAAAACGTAACTCCTCCGATACAATTGTTTAAAATTTCAGACAAATCTATGCAGTACTTTAGAAGTTCCATACTTATTACTTTTTTTAATTGACAATACGGAATTGCACTGTGAGTGACGTTCATCATGATATAAATACAGCCCGTGTGAACTCTAAGTAAAATACAAAATGAAAACAGTGTTCCATTGGCAGTACTTTAAGTTAACAAACATCATTTCGATTAACAAATGAAAATTAAAAAAAAAACAGTTACTACAAGTTTAAAGTCTTTAGTTCGTGAAGTAAAATAAAATTTTTCATACCGAAATGATGATACCGGTATTGCATAAAACGGTATTTGACTACCGGTATTTTTGAACCGAAAAAAATTACGGTATCGGTATAGATACCGGTATTCCATTTCAAACGGTATTGAATCAGTAGCGGTATTTATTACAGTATCGGTTGCCAACTTTGAAAACAATTTCAATATATTTATCGAGCTTATTTTAAAATGACTTTAAGTGATTTGTGCGCGACTAAAAATTTTCGTAATGCCGTTTAAGTAAAATCGAGAAATATTTTTTGTTTTTTAAATTTCCTGGCGTATACTAATATTTGACGCTATGTAAAGATATTAAAAATTAAAGAGCGTGCTAAAGCGAGCGACGTAACTTGTTGAAATTGTAATGTATATTGTAAACCACAAAAAACGAAGACATTTGGCTCAAAAAAGAGGAAAATATTTTTATAAATGATATTATTATTAAAAAAACATTTGTCAATCAAAATAAGTAATGCCGTTAGTTTGAAATAACAATTACAATACAGTGCAAACGATGAAATATTTCATAAAATTCATAATTTTGTTTTGTTGGCAAGAGCGGTGTTCCCAGTTTAGGAGATTTGTTCTAAAACTGGAGATTTATTTAAATGAAAAATTTGAACTAGGGATCAGGCTAGTTTTTCGGGATAACATATGATTGATATATACATATTATTTTTCTTTACCTTTAATTTTTTTTATTAGAAAAGTTTTTGTATATTATGTTAATCACATTTTAAAAAGACAACAATATAAATTCGAATATAGTTAAAAATTTCGTAGCTTAAAATTGGAATTTCCAAAATATCAGAATCAAATACATACAATTTAACAGTTGCGAAGCGTATACCCATGAGCATTCGTTTGCTACTTTAAACTAGTGTCTCGTTCTAAAAACTTTATATCATAATAAACGTCAACCTGAAGATCTCAGTAAGAATTGTCAGTAGAGCCAAAAAAGCTATTTTTGTATATTGGGTAGATTTTGAGATTATGGTTGATATCACTGCTCAGACATGTTCCCCCACTATACAAGTGGAATTATCCCTATATTCACCTTCGCATTTCTTGATAGAAGGAAAGGGACCTTAACTTTCGTCATATGAAATGCATTGGGGAAGTGAGGGTCCCGAAATGATAATTTTATACACCAAATTAAATGCTTTAGAATAAAATCTATTGTAGATTTGAATATTAGATAAAAATGCTAAAAGGTGCTATTCAAGATGTATTTGAGTAGTTTTATTATTGCGGAAAACTCACAATAATATTGCCAAACTTTAAAGCTCATTTACTCAAATCTAAATTTTTACATTTATTATGTTCATAAATTCATATATCTGTAAATTTTTGCAATTTCGCGGTAAAAACGGCATCCTTTTAAGAATTTTTTCTTGTTTTAGACATAAACTGTTCGAATAATTTTTTATTCTAAATTGAAAAATTTTGTTCGTTCGAACAAAAATGAAAAAAGTTGTTCATATATTCGAATAATTTTTATTCGAATGACAACCCAAGTATTTACTAATTGCACCTCACCTCCACACGAGGAAATCGTGGGTGTAATTTGTTGATAATTTGATCACATATGATTAAATGTTTAAATGTCTTTATGTCTCTTACTAATGAATCCGAAAATTCCTCTTTATATTTCAACTAATGATTTTTCACCTTTAAATTATTTATTTAGTATTAGATGGTTTATAAAAATATAACACAATTGCAAATAGAAAGCATGTTAAAAGAACAATATCTATTGTCACATTTAATATTACATAAAATTTATAGTAAGGCAACGTAACGGTCGACCTTATAAAAGCTATATGTATATTCAAAACCAATGCAAAAAATAAATAAATAAATACCTGTAAAAAGTAAATTGATAAAAAATAATTACCGCATTCATGATTTGATTCTGATGAAAATTTTAAGCACGAAACCAAATACAGTATCCATAGATACTATTGTTGATAACTATTTTTATATGGGCGATTCTCATTCCATATGCTTTTTTCGTGTCCGTTGAGAGTATAGTAAAATATTTCATAAAATAAAAACTGCTTTGAGGCCATTATTATAATTGTGTTAAATTAAAATTTAGAATTATCTTAAATTTAAAATATAGTGTTTGTTCTGACAAAATATTGAATTCGTATAAAAATGTATCGAGCGTTACGTAAATATAATTTATCTATAAATTTTAGGACGTTAAAAAAATTTAACAGCAGCTGAAGGGTAGAAGCAATATGAAGAACATTGCATGTTTAAAAAATTCTGATTTCCTTTGAAAAAATTTTGCTTCTACCGCACAGTGGGTTGTAATATTTTCGAAGAATGCATTAGGTAGGTCGTATTTTGCTACGAATAATTATCTGAAATTGACATAACTTTTTACAACTGCGAGCTCAAAGCTCGAAAATGTTGAAAAATCGAAATATATAATTTTATTTCAGGATCCATTGAATGAGGCGAAAAATATTTAGAATTGTCTTAAATTTAAAATATAGTTCTTGTTCTGACAAAATATTGAATTCGTATAAACATGTATCGAGCGTTACGTAAATATAATGTATCTATAAATTTTAGGACGTTAAAAAATTTAACAGCAGCTGAAGGGTAGAAGCAGTATGAAGAACATTGCATGTTTAAAAAATTCGGATTTCCTTTGAAAAAATTTTGCTTCTACCGCACAGTGGGTTGTAATATTTTCGAAGAATGCATTAGGTATTTTGCTTCGAATAATTATCTGAAATTGACATAACTTTTTACAACTGCGAGCTAAAAACTCAAAAATGTTGAAAAATCGAAATATATAATTATATTTCAGGATCCAATGAATGAGGCGAAAACAATAATATGATTCCTACCATCTCATATTTCATTTAGTTACATTGGTAAACAAAAAAAAAACACATAATGTACGTTTAGAATGAGAATCATCCATATACATACATATATTCTATTATTTTCTGCTTCATTCTAATGTTTGTTACTTTTTTTAATTTCACGTATTTATTGAGAATACAAAAACAGAAACAAATTTTCGCATAAAATCGTTTAATATTATAGTGGCTGACTGGCAGACCATTACGTACAGCTGATTGCACAAAATTCAGTAATTCTACAAACTGGAAAATATCGACATAAAAATAGTTTTCTTTGAAACTAAAGTCGTGCTATGTATCGAATTCGACATACATACATACATAGATCAATACATACATACCCACTAAACCTGAGATTCGAAATAAAAGAAGGTTCGCTAACGCTTTTTAAAAAATTTTCTGTATAAAGTATCTAACCCCTAACAAATCTTTAACCCCCCCTGGGGCGTTACATAACATGTGAATGGCCCCTAAAACGAAGAATTTTCGTAACAAATTTGTTCGATAAATGCTCGTGAATGTAAAAAATCCAATGTTCGCTAAAGCAACATTTTGTCGATAATAAGCGCAATTGCCAAATTACAGAAAATGTGACTGGTCGCAGCATCGAAATATGTCGCGATAATAAGCGCAATTGCCAAATTTCATAATATGTGAATGTTCGCAGCATCGAACTATTTTCGATAATTT